>JAMQGS010000001.1:39420000-40020000 GCA_028455905.1 Neoseiulus californicus
TCTCGACTCAGATGTAGATCGACTCCCAAGCTAACTGTCAAACATCTCTGCACAGAGCCAACGAATGCAGACTGCGAAATTCTTCTCGTCAATACGGGAGCGCGGACTTCAAAACGAAAATTCCCGCCCCATGGTTTCTTCACTGAAGGCGCGAGCCGTAACGAATTCAACGATTTTATTACACTTATCTTCAAAACATGTTTCCCGTTTCCTTGTCAACATGGATAAAGGATGTACAACAAGATTAAGAACTGGAGCTCAACAAGAAAGCTTCCTTCTGAGAACCGCACGGTGCGTTCGGACTCGTCCGAAACAAATAAGATGTCTAGAGATACAGCTGATTCTTAGCACCATCGATAACGAGTTTACAGATTTTCTTCTTCTACCATCTTTGATACCTGCTGAGTTTTGGCACAAAATCACCCCACCGTGAGCGTGAAACATCCGAACGAGAACGAAGCCACGTCGTTAACAATGATCACTTCGATTTCGAGGGGTTGTCGATGAGGATGTTTTGGCTATTCGTAGCGAAAGCACAAATCTCATGTTTGAGTATTCCGACGGATATAACCAACGCAGCCCTCGGACGGATTCCCGGTACTGTCTATCCAAAGCGTCAGATCGGAGAGAAATCGAACGTCAAGTGAACCGCTAATCGCACAACGCACGAGCGATGAATGTACGGGTCCTTCGATGAATTTGTACATGATTTGTGCAATCACGATCGAGACTGTTTTTCAACATGGAGTTCGCTTTTTGACTGAAACCGTTAATTCGTCTCCGATTTTCAATGCTCCTCCAGGCCAGTCAATTTGGAGTTTTCGACCACCATCAGACACATCAACGGCTGTTATCGCTCCAGATTTCTTTATGGCTGAAACGCGGAATGTTCGATCCGGAGAACTCGCGCCTTCAGCTTTGAGCTCATTCTTCTCGGGTTCCCAGATGCTCTTCGGCCAGCATGAGGTATCGCTGTACGACGGAACATTCAATCCCCACAGCGCGTAGCTCGTGGGCAGGCTCAGGAGTCTTTCTTGCACCTCCTCGGGGGATTTGTCCTCCAGCATCAAGTTCAAGGGCGATGCCTCAGAATCAGACCATTGTGAAAATCCTGCAATAGAAGAAGCAGATGAGATCAAGTAGGCTTTTACGTCGGAAAGTTTCGTTAGGCGATCGACCGGTTCGAAAGCGTTGAGACGCAAACGGAGGAGGGGAAAACTTGAACTTACTGTCGAGGATTTCCGGGGTGCTCGATTTCGAGCCGGATGAAGATGGCGTCAGGACGCCCGGGAATGGCCCTTGCTCAAGATGTGAGCGGATTGACGAACAGAATTCCACAAAGTCTTCGAATCGGTGGAATTTCTGAGACTTCTGACATCCACAGGAGGCCGTCGCGCAAGTTCGATCTTTCAGAATGAAGGCGGCCACACTGTTGATTGTGACGAGCAGTTCGCAGAAAAACGCCGTGTTTTTCTCCCAGTAAAGGCCCATCATCTGGGTGACAGATTCTACAGCGTTGACTTTCATCAGTCTTTCGATTTCTTTGAGGACCCCGTTCAAACCGTCTCCGAGCCCGTGAACGGCCGAGAACCGCGTCACAGTATTCAAGTCCATTTGTCTGACGAAGCTGTTCACAAGTGGAGCGAGAGCAGCCCATTGATCCATCAACTTCCTCCGCTGGTCTATCCAGTTTCGGATACGGGGAACGTCTGTTGGTGACCCCTTCGAGACCGAAGCCACGCCATATGCGTGCGTTGGTGCTGTGCCACCGTTGAGGATTGTCTGAGAAATTTCTGGCGCGTATCTGACTTCGACACTGTAGTCCTTCACGATAATGGTGTTGGTACTCCCATTAACGAGGAAAATGTTCCCGAACTTGTCCAGGAACTCCAAAAAATCGGAGAGCGTCGACACGAATATGCTGAAAGAGTTGTCAAGCGACGACTGCAAGTGATCGAAGACTTTGCTAATGGCGGGGAAGAGACCTGTCTCGTTTGCAAGGAACACCACAGCGTTGCGAATGATCTGACACAGCGTTTGCTCGAGACAATGGTGCAACTCCGAGTGAAATTGGAGAGGCCATCGCAGTGTTATTTTCTCCCCTCCAGAGCTCAAAGATACGATTGAGGCAAACCTTGCGAGGAAAGAGCAAAGTTTATCTTGATGATCGAGTCCAGTGCTCATGGCGATCACAGAATGGACTTGGGGTAAAACTAAATGTTTGTCAGCCATCTGAAGCAGGAAAGACGCTGAGATCGGGCCGCAGCTTGCTGAGCAGAGCCCCGCAATGAGGCCGAAGATCACCTCTTCGCCTTCGAGGAGAAGTTTTTCCTCCGGAGCTGCGGTTGGAATGTGGTGCTTCTCTGTCAGGGGTCCTTCCTGTAGGTAGACTGCCGCAGTTTCCGGTACGAAACAAAAAACCGCCGGAAACTTGACGAAGAAATTCTCGAGATTTCTGTCAGGATAAAATTCTTCGAGGAAAGTGATCACGTGTCTCGGTGCGTCTCTCAACTTCGCGGTGCACCACCACATCGGCACCGGGTAGCACTGCACACTCATCTCGATCAGCGATCGAAGGTAGAACTCCAAAGCGGCAGCTTCGTTTGGGTAAGTACAAATTGCTTTGGTATTCGTTAGGATCTCTCTCGATGCTTCGAAAGGATGAACACCACTCGTCGGGTTCCTCAAGGAAAAATTCCCCGCTCTCGATTCAGAGAAAAACTCTGGGAACCGCATCAGTAGGTTCCTGAGTGGACTTTTGTTCGAGCCGAAATTCGACTCTATGTACGTTTTGACAGTGGAGCTCATCAAACACGTAAGCAGATCCAGCTGGGTTGGTGGAATGAATTTGACATCGTGATTGAAGAATACGGCGAATGCTTCGACGAAGAAATTCATGGTGTTCGTCGCGGCGGCGTCCTTGTCGAATTGCTCCCCGTCAGGATCCGCTCTCTCCTTCAAACCGACGTGTTTGCGATTCTTCTTGAAGCGGAATGTGTCGTTTTCTTTGAAAAACTGCAGCGGACTACTATATGCTTGCGACAAATAGCTCGCAACGTATTTGGGCAAAATCTGGGCGCACTTGCTCAGCTGTACACCGTCAACATAGTGCACGCCTTGCTGTCTTCCAGCTAGGATGAGAAGATCGCGGAAAACATCGTGTAGCAGCTGATCGTACTTGGCGACTCTCTCGACAGCATCAGAAGCTAATGCTGGAGTTGACGACTCTGAAGAAGCGTCGGATGCCTGGGTTTCGTCCCGCAAAAAAACCAATCGTTGATCAGGCGACAGAACAAAGCTGCTCTCGTTGTCGGCGAGAAACTTCTCGAAAGGTTGATTGGCGAAGTTGTTCTTCCAGCATTCACGTATTTCCTTGGATGACTTCTTGTTGAAGGTTTTTTGTAGGTCCGACACCGTCATCGGGGTTCGATCGGTGAAGAGTTCTCTGCAGAATTCGACACACAGCGAAATCGCGTCATCCTCATCGGCCGTGCGAGCGATGGCTGTTCTCGATGACGAGGCCATCTCTGTTCCGGAATTCGCCGGATCCGCGGACCGTCGGAGTTCTCCATCATGCACCTCCAGGCCGAACTGGATTGCGTTCGTTCTGAAGAAATTCTCGAAAGTTGCTTCCTCATACATTGACATGATGCGCGACATGACAACCGGATTCTCAGCAACAAACACGTAGTTGAAGAGGCAGGCCCAATCAACCGTTAGGGTTTCACAACCTTGCTCATCGAGGACTTTCACGAAGAAGTCGATGCAGCACCAGAGTCCGTTGTCTTCCGCAGGAGAAATTCGACTGTCCAACAGAGTCACATTCCCCGCCGGAGTCTCCTTGAAAATTTGTGTCCTCTGCACGAACCATTCCTGCAGTCTTTCTAGCGTTGGGCAAGTGAACGCGTAGTAGCTCTGTATGCCTGGGGGTCCGTTCTTGACCATTTTCTCAAGAGCTCTGACACTGAAAATCTTCCTGGGGGAAGTTTTCAGACGTCCTCTGAACCAGTTGATCACGTCACTCTCTTTCGACGGCTTCCGGCTCTCATTACATGAGACGTTCGTCAGATCCGATGTGAAGGAATCACTTTGACTCTTGAGGAAACCGCGTAGACCTCCAGTGCAGCGGATGATTGCTTTGATATCCTCTGAAGCATCTGGCAGATTGAAGAGGAACCATTAGCAGGTGAGAGAGCTACGCCACTCTATCGCAAGAATCCGTGAAGCTTCCCCAACGAGCGACCTTCCCCAACTTCGAATCTTTGCTTTTCTGAATGTGAGCTCTGCATTCCTGCTCTTGAATTTTTTCCAAGGAGAAGTAAGTGGAAAAGAACCAATCATAACTTACGTTTGTTCAGATACGATTCAAGGCGATCGATTTCAGTTCTTCCTCTGAACTTCTCGAGGAGGAGCATCATCACATAGTCGACGGCACAAAGTCCTTCTTGCGACATAATTGTCAATTTGTGATCGTTTCGCGGGAGAAACCTAGAATTTTGTGCATTTTAGATTCAGTGCCTCAGCCTCGGATTGTGTCATGGACGAACCCCGTGCAATGTGATTTCAGGGTACAAAGCGTCAGTAAACTCTTAATCAGGGTTCAAAACGACCGTCAATCCAATTCCATGATCAACAAGCGTCGTTCGGTATACAACGATGAGAGTTCGAAAACCTCTTCCCTGCGTTCAGCTCACCTCAGAGTTATCGATGCTCTCAGCGAAGGATTAAGGCCGGTTTGACGACCGGTAGGAAGCGACGAAAATTATGAAGGCACATGAAGTTGAGTCGGGCTTCACATGAGGCAGCATGGTATCTTGCTGTAATCGATATTTTGGGGTAGACAGCAAGGACACATCACATATGGTCAGCACGGGAGGTGTTGGTAACAACAAACGACAGGCTTCAGATTCCTGAGGGGCACGCTTCGGACCAGAGCTGTGCACGATACAAACCTCTAACATGGCTGAGTGCGTTTTCGAACATTCGAACACCACAACCTGATCCTCTCCTCGTTTGCGCCGCCGTTGCTGGTGGCGCTGTTGATGTTGATGATCAACAACACTGCGAGCAGCCAATCGGAGGCCGCCACAGCAAAATTACAACTCACAGTCACCCGCCGACTAGAGTATTGGAAGGTCTCTAATGCTGTCAATCATGTGACCCGTTCACGATCGGGTCTTGAGCTTCCGGGTAGATTCGTTTTCCTCTCGAGCTCTCAGACAAATTCCCGTTCGAAGAGCAAATCCGACCCTGGGGAATGGCTGCATTTCAAACGAGGGACTAAAATTTTGTCTGATGCTGATTCACCGAAATGTGCCACGAAGCTCGACCACGGCAAAGGATAATTCCTCATACAAACTTACGAACCAACTCACTCACTCACGAGCACAGATACGGAAGAGGAGACTTGGTGTTGTGGTAGTTGTAAAGAGGAGAAAACACAAAGAGCGGAGAGAGTCTGACTGAACGTCACAGAAGGTTCTTGTTATTGTGAGCTGGAGCGCTCGTTTATCGTCGACTATCGGATCGGGAACGATTGCTATGGAGGAAGTTACCTGCTACGGAAGTCCATCGATTAACTGTGCATTAAAGCTGAGACAGAGCTTTGAATTTCCCTGAACTCAGGTGGAACGATGCCCTCGCTTTGTAGTCTTAGCCTTCTATCGGTCACGCTGGCATGTTTGCGCGGTCAAAATCCTCGTTCGCAACAGACCAGGGTGAGCTTATGCATCCAATGCTCCTGATCCGATATTATCCGATGCACAAATTCGATGAGGCGGTTCGGAAATTTGATGCAGAATTCGGTAAACAGACCTCGTCAGGCGACTCCGCTTCCGAGCGGGAGTCGCGACTGAAGCCAAACTCCACCAATCATACGGCGCGGCGTTGAACAGATGATCGCTCCAAACTCAAACGAGAAGTAGCCGGCAGCATCGCCTCCACTGAGATTCGACTCCGAGTCGCCGGTGGTCTCATTCGAGATCCTCAATCCGGAACTCAAGTAATAAGATGAAAGAGCTGGCTCATCTCCCTGAACTTGAGAAATGTTCAAAAGTGTTTCTGGAAAACATCGACAGACCGAGAGGACTTTATCTTTGCTGGTAAGGTGTGGGTTTCCACCCGTGACATCGAGGCTAGTTCGAGAGGGTATCCTTTTCAATTGTTTCTCATTTACCTTCCAGGCAAGAGCCCTCGCGTTTGGGATGCGTGAAGATCGACGTAGCGGCGATCGGAAATCCCCAGTATCTCAAGTTCACTGCCGTTTGCGAAGTTAAGGCGCTATCGAAGTACTTGTTTGCGGCGTCGCAAAACTCGCTTTTCTTCTGGACGCCTGAGAAGTAATTTTCCATTCTGATGTTTGTTCCGAAGCTGGGGTAAAATCTGGGGGGGAAATGGTAGGGTTGGACGGACTTGGCTCCTCGAGTAGTAATAGTTCATTAGTTCTCACGATCTGTTCGAAGTTCACAGGCGCCACCCTCTGTGTTCATCGAGCTTTCGAGAGGTGCTAGGATCGTTTCCTTCGCCTTTTACAACGGGCGATTCCTCCTCGTTTGGGTATTGGCTCTACAGCGAAAAGTTTTCGTCACTCTGACCAGCAAGAAAGCTCAGATTCTCGCTCAGAGAGAAATTCCCGGGCTTGCTGTGTACGACCTGAGCTTTTTGGAGTTACGTGAGTGGAGTTGCCGAATGCTCTGAACATGCAATGATGTGTCCATGCCATTTGTCAGCAGTTTCTGCGAAGTACCCTCTCACGGCTCATTTTCCAGCTGAACCGCCGTTTCTGGTCGAAACAGTTCCGGGACGAGTATGGGTCACTCTACCAGACGGCTCGCTGTGGAAAGCCTCGTTAGAAGAAGACTCCATGAGCGAGTTCGGCAAGGTGGCCAACCTGCACTCGCCAGCGGTCTACATGAGAAAAAAAGCTGGTAATGCCCCCTTCTAGAAATATTGATCGCCCCTTCGTTGACCAAGCCAGAAACTGGAAACACTGAATCATTGTTTTCGGCAGATTTGCTGCACATCGTAAGCTGCCTCGGGCGATTTTATTCCGTTTCGAGCTCCTCAGAAGTTCGCGAGAGCAGTTTCGTTGCCCCAGTTCTTCGCGTTTTCCATTCGGAGGATTTCTTACTAGCGGTGACTCCCTCCGAAAGTTTTGTACTGGAAGATTACGAGCACGCCGTTCCTAGCGTGAACCGCGCGGCATGGCACGGTGTGTTGACTGTCGCCGAAGGCCAAAAAGGTATGCAGGGACACCAGAGAGACTCCGAGCTGACTCCAACGTTGATGAGCATGGTGTCGCGGCGGCCCAGGAACAGTATCTTTCTCGTTTGATTATGATGACGACTTTTCAGGTCCCGAAGATCTCATTTGCGTCTTTCAGTCGGGACGGATATGTTCCTGCGTTTCGCGCGTATTGTTCAAGATTTCAACACCCGAGAACAAAAGCGGCGGTGATCCTTGGGAGAAACTTAGGAAACTCGCGGATTTGAAGGAGAGCCGAGCGCTCGCTCAAGTATCTGTCATGGATTCAGTGCAAAGACAGATGGCGCTGCTTATGTACCTCAAGTTCAACGGTAACTCGAGCCTTTAGACCGCTGCACTGGATTCGTATTCCCATGATTCGCCTACTCGTACAAACGTTCCGAAAATCTGGGTTTGATCTTTCGCAGCTCTAATGGTTCATTGCGACGTCACTCAACAGTTTTATCCTTCGATGATTGAGGAGCACGTTTTGACCTGCGATCTGAAAACAGAAGAGGCGTTCGATCCTTCCATGTGGGTCGTCTCCATAGTATTGAGACCCCTTGGGAGGGATGTACTCATGATGTCGAGCGCACCGTTCGATCATAGAGGTGATCATCATGAATCGTTTGATATTTCGCAGCTCGAGAAATTACGGCACATTCATCGACTGTTTTTTTCCATACCCGTAGGGACAAGTATCAGTCTTCAGTTCGAGTATCCAAGAACTGTTTTGCTCAACTTGCGTGTGTTCCTGTCCCTAAAAACGCGCTTCATACCCCGTACTCTTTCACTCATGATTTGCGAGCGAGACGTTTGTGCGAGAAGCAGTCATTGTGAAATCGCAAGTCTAGGATTTCTTTTACACCGCCCATCCATCGAGTGCTGCGTAGCGAAAGGTATTTTGAGCCTATTGAGCATTGATGTCTTCAAGAAATCCCATATTTGCCGGTCGAATTGATGAATCCCGGTTGCAGATCTCGAATCTACCCTCCGCGCTATCGTCGGCGATAGCGGTAATTTCTCAGCGTCCAACGTGGAGAGAACGCAGCTTGCTCGGATATCCTCCCAGAGAGCTGATAAGAAAGGGATGTTATCGCTCCGTGCAGTCTTCATCAAGATGCTGATGCGACAAACTTTCGACCTGGAGCCGAAGTTTGTGGTTCCAAAATCAATGGCGCACGCTGTCAAGGTGAAAACAATATCGAGAGAACATCAAGCGAGCGACGGTTCTCGGAGAGTCAGTTATTTTGGAGTTGTTTGACTCGATCGAAAGCGTGGCTTCATTTTTCAGATCTCAAAGGACCAGCTCCACACATGTGACTCAATGCGTGCCATAATCGCCTGCTACGAACAATGGAGGAACTTCACGCTGAAGCTACCGATTTTGTGATAATAAACAGGAAGAGATGGTACACCCCAAGTTAGTGACACCCAAGTTAGTGGCGTGGGGCCATTCTCGACCGCAGCGTCTCTCACACGAGCCCACTCATTGCGATCTAGGGTTGTCAGCGAGCCCAGGGGTGTTGTTGCTTTCGCATCCTTACTGTTCATGATCGCGGCCAAATTCGCGAAAACTGCTTGCGGAGAAATTATATCACCTGTCGAAGATCGGAAGAGACGACTCTCGTAATGCATGATAACTTCATATGATACGGGAGAGTCTTCGAAAGGGGGATGAAGTTATACATCCGCGAAGGCCGTTCATGGGTTAAACTCCGAGAATCTTCTACTTGCCATTCTCCTCGACAGCGTCGAACTTATAGGAATTGCCTCCACGCAATACGACAATATGTCGGGCGCTTGGATCGTAGTGGAGGAGGTCTTTATCTTTTTTAGGCACCCTCGACGTGTTGAAGAGATTCCTGAACTGTGACATATCCAGAGGCTATGCTTTGAATGCGAAAGAACCGTACCATGAGATCGATTCAGGCAGAAATCTGAGAAAGAGTTCCACTCGAGAAGTGAAGCGTCATGTCACGTGAGAAGTTTCGCAAGAAAGACTCCCTGGGAAGCCTGAGTCATACCTTACCTCATAACATCTCTGTAAAAAGCGGAATCACTTTTAGCTGGGTTAAGATGGTAAACCATCGGCTCCAGTACATTCGCGTTCAGTGATTTCCGGAATCTGAGTGATGAGGTCACAAGGTTTGCAGCACGCACCAGCTGGTCGTTCTATCGTTCACTAGGATCTCTTCTCCAAGCCAGGAAAGGGTTGTAGTTCAGGACAACGGGGAGCCTCGATGAGAGATACATATCGAACCAAGGACCACAAATATAAGATGTGTGCTTGTTTTTCTTGTCGGTTTCGAGCAGAAGCTCATGTAGCACTTTGCCTTGTCCGTCGCTGAAATAATTGACGATGGCTGTGGTTTTTTCCAACTCAGCTGCCGAGACCCACTTGGCATCCGACCACTTTGAACTGGAAAGTCGAGAGTCAGAACCAGTTACTGACAGTCCGTTCAACAGTGACATCTGTTAGGCGAAGTTGGGATGGGATGGGACCTTACTTATTCCTCACAGACGAAACTGTTAGAGCTGACGAGCTCGGCAGAGAGCTGGCCACGCGATTGAGACGGTGAGCCATGGCACTCATGAGGCGTTATACTGTACAATTGGTGAGTTATGGCACGACTTGACCTGCTAAAGTGTGGAACCGATTGATGCCGAGTCTCGATCGGTGGCTGTGTTGGCCTGACAGGGGCAAAACATTGGTGAACACTAGGCACCAGGAGAGCTTGTCAGATAAGAACCATCTTAGACCGCTTGAATAGTCGGAGACCTGACAATACCAACGGAGTATAGATACCATCTGTAAGGAGGATTATTGTTCTTGGGAGATGCCTTTGACTGGCAAGCGCAGCGCCACTGTGATCTCCGTTCAAGCTCCGAGAACATTGTAAATCACTTGAGAGCGAATTCAGTTTACCTTAAGGAGAAATGAGAGAATTTCTTAGAGGTGCAGCTCACCACCAGACGACAAGCGCTGAGAATAGTGAATACCACACAAAGATCCTTATCCTTACTCTTCATAAAGCGCTAGTCTGTCGCCTAAAAGGTTCTCGAATTCCGATGAAACTTGCACGTTAGGAAGGCCGCACCCCCCATGGTCTACCATCGCAATTTCTCTTCGCAACCCCACCCCGTTTTCCAGTCGCGGCCTTCTGAAGTACACTCCTTCAGATGGCGCCACTGATCGCACCACCGAAGTAAACACCCTGCTCACCCTCTCTCAGAAAAGTCCGCGCATTCTCCACCACCACAGCAACGTACTGCTTATTCGATCCAGGGTGTTATTTATTGACTAGAGAGACTGCTTTCGCCAGTGATCTCTGCGGGAATCCTTGCACCCAGAAATTCTTGCTATCGAAGAAGAAGGCACGGCAAAGGCAAGTTGATGGCGAACCAGGAAAATCAAGAAGAACCGGTGAGTTATACACGCGTTCGTCGCGATGTTCGCCATATGAATATTGATGCAATAAGCCGGGAGTCGAGCTTTAGTTATCTCATAGTTCGTATCTGACGGGTGATATTCTGTTCTCAGCGGGTACAGCGGCTGACGCTCACCGAACAAAACCGGTAGGTGCCTTTCGTACGAGTTCAGATCCGAAGGTCGAAGACAATCGCATGATCGCCGACACGAGAAACAAGAATTCATGGTGGTTGTCGAGCCGAGCGTCTCGAGATTGAGTCACCAGATAGAGATTACGATGGCATTGAACTCCTCCCGCAGAGACCTACGGCGACTGCTTGACGTCGTCACGACAAGCCTGAGGAACGAGCAGCAGCTGTCTGCAGAACAGCTGCGGTTCTCTGCAGAACAGCTGCGGTTCTGTAGAGAGCGGGTCGAGCGCGCTGAAGCGGAAAACGTGGACCTGAGGCGTGAAAGAGATGCTTGGCGCCAAGTAGCGCTTTCCTTCACACAACCGCACACCGAGTAAGTGACTAGCTAGGCGAACCGTGGGAGAATAAATCCCGCTTCTTAGTACGTCTCGGCAATTCCACATCACAGTGTGATAGCGTTCTACAATTCAGCACTAATCAGCTGAGGTGCCAGGGAGGAGAAGTTCGGCAGGTCGAAAAAAGCAGCCGTGGCTCTGCTCCCTTATGCCACCCTACGACGGTACGGGCAGGGCCGGATTTACCTACTAGGCAAAGTAGGCCATTGCCTGCGGCGGCAAATTTCGATAGACGGCAAATTTTTCTGCCCAAATCATCTCTATATCTATTTATAGCATATAAGCCACTCCTTGTTGATGGAAATCACCCCTTGTGGGTTCAAAGGGACCTAATCCCAATGAACTCACTGTGAGCAGCAGGTGAACCGAAAAAAAAGCAAAGTGAAGTGTACCCATAGGCGGCAAATTGTGTTGTGCCTATAGGCGGTAAAATCCAAAATGCGGTCCCGGGTACGGGGGTAGTCGCAAAACTGTCAAGTGCTGACATTACTTAATGAGCACCACTTCGTTGCGTGCTGACGCTCGCTGCCTCTCGCAGCCTGGCTCGCTGCGACGAGAGGACGCAGACCGCGATCTTCCTGCGCAACTATCTTGATAGCAAAAGCCAAGACCTCTCTCCAGGATGAGTAATCCTTGAGCAGTGTCGTAACTACGCTCGATAGCGCCCGGGGTAGTACTCACGAAAATGCGCCGACCTCTCTCCGAGCCTTCTTCCCCGCCCCTCAGGAACCCCGTGAACACACTCTCACTCGTGCATTCCTTATTGATTCCCGCAATGACTTTCATGCATCACAAAAAGTCGATGCGTAAAGTTCGGCTCCCCTCGCTGACGCTCACAAATGACTCAAAATCAGTTCCGCCCGTCAACTCGCTGTGCATATTTGGGAGGGAGGGGTCAACAAGTCTCCCTTGGCTCATCGAAGCTCTCAGACGGGAGAGAATCAAATTGAGTTGGCTGATTCTCTCGCAGTTTGCGATAGGATCTGCTGTCGTGAGTAATATGCGTATAGAAACTTGAAGCGAGCGAGTTCAGGAAACCTCATCTGTCTCTCGTGTCTCATGGAGCGATGCCGGCGTGTCTGTGTTTTCCCGTCTGGTATGAACCACGACGATACAAGCAGAATACGCTGTTTTCCTCCTGAGAATATTCCGTGTTCATGGCCTTGAGTTCCAGCAGCAATATTGGTTTTTGCAACAAGAAGTTGAGTTCCTTCGAGGGCAGTCAGTGCGTAGAGTAATGAGAACAATAGAGTCATGTGAAAAAAAAATCAGAAAAGCCTGAACATGACTCCCTCGTTCGCCATTGAAGGGCGACCGCCTCGAACCCTGCCCCCCCCCTTCCTTCAAGTGAACCAACCCCCGATTCAGCCCGAGTGGCGACCTCGTGAGTTTGAAAGTCCTCATCTGTTTTTTTGTGTCTCTCGACGTGATGTCGCCGTCTTCGTGTCTTCCCGTCTGCGATGAACCACGGCGATACCAGCAGAACACGCCCGTGGCACGATTGCCTGCTCCTGTCTCCTCTATGAATATTCTCCGCTCTCATGTCCCGTGATGCTGGCTACTCTGAACTGATCGATGCCAGCGGAATACGCCCGTTTTCCTGTTGTCTGCTCCTGCGATCTCATACAGATATTACGTGTCCATGTCTCATGATGCCGGCTTTCCTAGACGGATTTCTTCTTCCAGCCAACCAGAACCCGAGGGCACCGGGAATGCCACCGCAGTACAACTACCAGGAAGATTGGCGATAAAAGCCGAATCGGAGTGAGTATGCAAATTCCCGGGTTTTTCTGCGGCAAAGATCAATGTATCGGTTAATATAGTAGCGCTTCGTGCGTGTCAGTCTGAGGCGGGCCGGGTATACGGCCGCTGTTCCAGGGCGGGGAGGTCGCACCCTCCAAAGCGGTTCCAATTTTTCCAGAGTTCTCCGGGGGTTTCTGATATTCAATGTACAAGTTCCCAGCGTTAGTGCTCCTGCTCTCCCATGCACTTCTCTCGTCGGGTCAAATCCCTTCCGTGCAAACCTCCGTATTTAGTAATCCTGCAGTTTTACTATCGGATCCAGACTATTCGGGAACGCTGCGTTGTAGGCCAGGAGATCGCATCTCAGGTTCGATTCGAAAATTGCTCTGTAAGCGATCATCGTGTTTGAGCGACCAGTCATTCTTCTGAGCTTCACCACGGCAGCCAATCATCTTCATAGGCACAACGATTTTCGCGATTTTCTCGCCGCTTGTTCCAAATAACGTGGATACCTCTGATCGAGTACGCCGCACAAATGGCCGGTGGCGGCCAAAATTCATTCGCACACACGGCGCGCTGCACCGCAGCGAGCGCACACGAACGTAGGGTTGGGGTTGTTCTCGCATGCATGTTTGTGCGAAAGTCGTTCAAGACATGGCTCTGACATCCTGAGGGGCTGTTCCAGGGAGCTATCGACACTGTTCGGCTGAGTTTCAGCCATGAACACGTCTGGAGCTAGTTCCTTACGTCCAGACTTTTGGGCAGAACTCGCGCATGGGCAGCTCGGGGCAGCTGAAATTTTCGGGAGCAGCGCGGGAGATATTGATGAAGAGCTCACCCCCGTCTCAGACTTTCGCACCGCGTCGCCCGCTCGCAATCCGACTTTGTATCGGTCTGTGGTGGTGGACGCCGACCGCTCAGAAGCGCCATGAATTTCAACTCCGCTAGTCGTCCTGAATTTCTCGAAAACGGACCCAGGAACTTTGTCAGGGTGTGCCACCGGTCTTCGCTGAAGATATTTCTCCAGTCACATATCGATATCATGAAGAACTGGCGCGGGAGAGATCATTCATGAACAGCACCAGGTTCCAATCTCGCGCACGCCTATCGCCGAGCAGCGCGCTGCCTGTGCGAACGAATTTCAGCCGCCGCCGGCCCACTGTGCGCCGTAGAGACTGTGGGCTGGGTGAAAACCACCTACGCTGACGACGCGACGGATACTTCTTCTATCTGGAGTCGCAACACAGGCGGCTGAAGTTCTACAAGTACTGAGTTTGTTCTGTCTGTGTCGAATGATCGGACACGCTTCCATCATGATAGCGGATGAGTGCCTAGAGCAGTGATTCTCAAAAGGGGTGCCAGTGCACCCCCGGGGTGCACGGAAGATTTCCAGGGGTGCACGGGAGATTCCCGAGGGTCCTCCAGGAAGTAGGTGCGTGGGCATCGAGGAACTTTAGATCCCTGCGTGGATGACACAGCCTCTCTTGCTGGATTGCTGCGATGTCGAATCGAGCTTCCAGGAGGAGATTGCCCGAATCCGAGGAGATGCCGCCGTAAAACAACTGTTTAAGAAGCTGGCTGTCTTGATGTGGCTCAACGGGGAGTTCTCAGAAAAGTATCCCGATTCGAGTGGTCTCGCACGACGAATGGCATCTCATTTTGCCTCGTCGTACCCAGTGAAACCTGTTTCAGAGCCGTAAACGATCTTCTTACAAAGGAATCGATTGATTTGCATGCGAGATGATTTGAGGTTGAAGCTGTCAAATATTCCGCCGCAATCCCATTTCTGTGCAGCCAATCACAGGAGGAAAGTTTCTCTGAATTTCTCACTGATAATTATTCCGTCTATTCTGGTCATCTCGTAATTCGATTCCATATCCACGCCTCGGTATACGAAAAAACACAATCATCGGCATTCAAGTCACCCATTGGAAACGCGTTGCGGGATGAGGGGGGGGAGGGATTTTCATTGCTATAGTTTGGGGGTGCACGGTGAAAAAAAGGTTGAGAATCACTGGCCTAGAGCAAGTGCCTCATCCTCACGGTTATGCTGCGTCACGCTCATTGGATGATCGATTTGCATCTCCAATTCCTGGCGCTTCATTGGATGCAACGATCGAGAATTACGCCGTACATAGTAGCGCCGTCCGTCGAGTCGATGTACTTCAAATGGGCCAGGCTCTATCTGAGCGCGTGGTTGGTGGCTCTCTCGGTGGTTTTCTCAGCGCCGAGTTGATAGCGAAAGGCGAAATAGGAAAGGCGTTTCTTTCGTTCCTCTTCGGGTCGGCAGATCCAATGATGCACCCGTTCAGTAAGATTGATGCGGATTTCAAGCCTTCGAGGCTGGGCCTGCTCCGTTGATTCTCGGCGAAAATCATCATCATCATCGATGTTTCTCAACTCGATTGCGACGAGCTATCAATGGTACTTGCATTGGGGGCAGTTTCGGGACACTTTCCGTACCTGGCGTGCCTCTGGTACGTGTGCCAGAGTACTGTTCCGCCCTTGATAGGTACGGGCGTGCCTTCCGTAACTCCGTACCTCCGTCCCAAGAATCCGGGTGTCTGTCAGAGACATTGAGAGACGCAGTGTCAGAGTGCTGGAGTGGTGTTCCGATGATGTTTTGAGTAAAAATTTGCTCCGATTCTTCGCAGGCCGCGGAGTGGAGGACGCCGACAACAAAACTTCTTCATATTCACAGGACTCCCAGAGGGACAAAGAAGAGCCCGCGACGACTTATAATAATGATACTAATAATGAGTGAAGTGAGTTTGGCCTCGGGCTACCCTGCGTCGGCGTCGCTGCCGAGCAAACGCGTCTTTGTCCAACTTCGTAAGAGAAGAGTCTCTTGTCAAGGGAAAACTTTTCTCCTCAGAGCAATCGTTATTCATATGTCAACCGACTGCCAGAACGTCGAATCGAAGGAACAAGGTCAATTGGCCAATCGGGCTCGGGTCAGACGCAATTTTCATCACCGCACGGATTTTGGAGATGCATTTCGGTCGGTGGGGAGCAGCCAAACCGAGCAAGACTCCAGAAGGCCGCAATCCGTCTCCGAACGCTCTCAGAGTTGAATATCAACTTCAAAGATTCTAAAGCATTGTTCAAATACGCCAATGCCAGGCTGAAGTCACATGTCCAAATTCCAGCACTCACACAAAACGGTGATGTCTTCGCTCACGCTGAGGACAAAGCCAACCTTCTCGCAGCTCATTTCGCCTCGATGTTCACCCTCCCAGGCAAACATGAAGCAGCACGCCGTGGCCACCCCCCTCGAGACGTATCACATCCTGATACAGAGCTCACTTTCCCGGAAGAACAGGTACACGCACAACTCGCGGGTCTCAAACCCAAACGGAGCCTTACGCCTGATGAAATACCTCCCTGCTTTCTCAAGGAGTTCGCCCTGTTTCTATGTGAGCTTTTGTCCATTATCTACAGTCTCTCATACTCCTCTTCTGTCGTACCGGAGGCATTCAAGAAATGCATCATAACCCCGGTTCAAAAGAAAGGTACCAAGACCCTCGCATCAAACTATAGACCCATAGCTCAATGCTCGATCGCATCACTAGTTATGGAAAGAATGATTGCTAGTCATATTGTCAGACATTTAAGCGCCAATAACCTATTTGACCCAAGCCAGCATGGCTTCGTGCCTAAACGTTCTACCCTTACTCAACTCCTGATAACGACGAATGAATGGGCTATGTATATCAATGATCGCATCCCGTTCGACTGTATACATTACGATCAAAAATCCGCTTTTGATCGAATCGATCATGCACTCCTTGTCTCTAAACTCCGAGCGATTGGAATCCACAGCACCACATGTGATTGGATCCAAAGCTACTTGCGTGAACGAACTTTCCGAGTCAAAGTAGATAATGAGTTCAGCCAAGAAACCCCGATTACATCAGGGATACCCCAAGGTGGATGTCTATCAGCAATATTATATGCCTGTTTCGTTCTGGATATTAGAGATTTCATTCCGCCAGAGGTCCACTGCGCTCAATATGCGGATGATTTGAAGACGTACTTCCCGCTCAATACCCCGGGAGCACATCTAACCCTTCAAACCGCCATCAACGGTGTAGCCAAATGGTGTAAGGAGAATGGAATGGAACTGTCTAAAAATAAGTGCCTTGTCCTTCGGAATGGACAATCTGACTTACAATACTCGATCGAAGGTGAAACATTACCTAATGTCCCTTCTACCCGTGACCTCGGAGTCACCATGGATCCTAATCTGTGTTTTGCTGAACATATAACGGAAAGCGCTAGATCAGCCAACCTGCTCATCAACACATTATTCCGCTGTCTAATCATTCGTAAGCCAGAACCATACGTACGACTGTACACCGCAATTGTTATTCCCAAGTTGCTATATTGTGTTGCGGTGTGGCGACCGTTCCTTGTAAAACACAAAAACCTCCTACTATCCGTACAAAATCGCTTCAAAAGTCGGCTCAAAAAACGATGTAACATCAAGGAATCTGACATTGATATCCCAACCATTGAACAATTGCTCGAACGCGCTGATCGAGCGGCGCTCATCGCCCTCAGACGGGCAGGCCTATCCGAAAATGCATTTCTAGTCCAACCCAACAGGCTCCGATCGGGCTTTACCGTTCAAGCACATAGACTAGCGGGAACCGAAATTGTAAACAATTCATTTGCGTGGAGATTAGCCCGCAAAGCCACTTCCGGGGAAATCCCCAAGATCTTATACCAAAGTCAGTAGACTGTAGACAATCTACCCCCCCCTTTATTTCAATGGAATAAAGAGAATATGAATGAATCAATGAATTTTGTTTGGGTTTCAACGAGGGAATAGTCGTGGCAGACACGAACAGCCATCGCATTCAGATCTTTGACAAGGCTGGGGAGTTCAAGCATGAGTTCGGCGTTCAGAGAAAAGAAGAAGGACAGCTCTGGAATCCTCGGAAGGTATCCGTCATCAAATCAACAGGAACTTACGTAATATGTGACCGAGGGAATGAGCGAAGCCGAATGCAGCTCTTCACGAAGACTGGCGAGTTCATATAGAGAATCGTAATCAGGTGAGTTCATGTACTGAATAGTTCCCTGATCGTTCTGTCATGGCCCAGTTTCCATAGCTCGTGTCTGCTGAATTTACTTGCGAGCCTTCCAGAACAGGGCATAATAAATGCCTGTTCCATCCTCTATTTCGATGAGCACCCACAATGCAAGTCGATAGATTGGGGTGGAATACAAAGCCTAATGGGATCTAGAGTTACGACATGTATCTGTAATGACTTGCTGTGTCACGACGAGAATCTCCAATACTGATGGACGGTCGTTTCGTTCCGGATACATTGACATCGTCGCAGGACTTGCGTTGACGAGCGACGGACGCATCGTAGCCGTGGACTCCGTGTCGCCGACCGTTTTTGTGATCGCTGGAGGCGGCGATCTATTGCTCTGGTTCGATTGTAGTGAACACATGAGGGAACCGTCTGACATTGCTGTTTGGGTTTCCGAATTCTACATCTGCGATTTTAAGGGGCATTGTGTTGTGGTCTACTCTGAGTGCGGTAACTTCTTGAGGCGAATCGGAGGAGAAGGGTTGACAAACTTCCCCAACGGTATCGACATATCGGACCATGGCGACATATTGGTCGGAGATTCACGCGGGAACAGGTTAGTACAATATTCGACCGGTATGCTTTTTCGCTCGTCCTACTGATTCCCGCAGCTGAAGTTTCTCCCCCACCTAGCATCTTCGTGCCGGTAATCCGAGTGTCTCTTCACAGGTTCCACATCGGTGTGTTCAACCGCCACTGTCAAGCTGTAAGCGAGTTTGAATGTCCCTACTGCAAAGTGAGTCGATGCTGCGGCCTGAAAATCACCTCTGAGGGCTACGTGGTGACTTCGGCAAAAAATAACCACCACGTGCTCATCCTCAACACCCTCTACATCAACTGAGAACTGTCGCTCCCGTGAGGGAGTTCAGAGTTGCGGAACGACATGCGTACTTTCGTGTCGCGACAAATTGTGAGAAAGCCAATTGTGAAGGCGAGAGCGACAGCAACCGAAGCAGCAACAACTTCAATATCTACGAAAGCTGAAACTGAAACCGCGAAACAAGCGCCGTGATCGTCGCAGTCACAAGAGCAAGTAGTAGTTCCTATCTTAATCATTCTTTGAGTATTGATACGGAATCCGGCTTCTAAGTCATTTTCCTGCGTCCGGGGAGTCGGTGTGCAGTCCTCCGGATCGCGATCGCCATTCGTGTTTAGCATTCCTTGAGATCGAGGGAGAGGTTAGCGTTTGCGAGCAACATCTCTGAATGTTTTCGAGGGCTTTCAATGAGAACACTGATTCGGCGAACGGCGCTAGCAATGGCGAGAACATCAGCATTCATCGTATCGCAAATCAACGTATTGCTCCGAAGAGTCATTGTTGTAACGAGCCCAGACGCGAAGCAATCCAGAATCCGGTTGCTTTCATTGGCGCATTTGAGCGACTGAAAGAGTTCTTTTGGAGGATAAGCAATGACTTGCCGAGCGACCCTCGCTGGGAGTCAACCAGCAATCAACATAGCTTTGATTCGCATAAGCTCCCGGGAGATGCTTTCGGCGGGAAGTGGAAAACTCTTGTGAAAATCCGAGGAGCCAGGGCATAAAAGTCATACACTCGACGGCTATGATCCGTCAATCAGCGAACTGAACTCTTCTTGGACACCTGAATTGCATGGTCGCGAAAAATGTTTCGAAAGAAGTTTATCCCGTCACAGATGTCGTCGGGGTCAGTGGGCACTTGTCGTCCCGAGGTACTGGAGTTCGAGCTAGGTATTTGCGCGCAGGTTTTGCTGCAACGTACTCGAGATTCTGTGATGACCGTTGGTTCGTTTCGGGACGGAAGGAAGCGGTGGCGGCGACAGCAGCAGCATTGTGGAAAAGTCGGGGAGGAAGACGTAAGTGTGTCGTTTCATGCCGACAGGCCGCTATGGGCTCGGAGAGTTCGTGACAAACTTGGCGGTTCCGCCCGATCGAAAGCGACTGGTGAGGCGATGAACCGTATTTCTCGACTCCGTTGCTGCACGATCGATTCTCCTGATGCTGCTGTCGCTGCTTTACTGTCGGCAAATATTCGGCGACAGTTAACTCGATATATTATACATGAGGATGATGGTGAGGCGTTTGTATATGCAATTGTCAGTTTTTATGTACACAGTCGCTAGGACATGCTGGGTAACGTGGTTCGCGAATGGAGGCGGCCGCGAAACGTTGGTTGCAAATCTTCTACTCTATTCTTCTTACAAGTATACCAATCATATCTCCGAAACCATTCTATTGAGCTGCCGACCACCAATTTACCACCAACAAACCAAACAACTGAAAGTGGAAACGTGAAAGAAATCAAATCTGGCTCAGTGATGGATGAATGACAATTAGCGACTTCACTACAGAAACGTGGATAGGCATGTAGCTTATTTTGTAGCATGCCATCAGCTCTCCGGAAGAGAATCGAAGATAAATTTATTCCTTTGATCGTCCTCCTTGACTCGTATCATGGCAGCAAAGTAGAAGATATGACAGAAGAGAAACTGTGATCCTGTACAGAACAATCTAGATTAGATCAATATTGTGGGGAGGTTTTGAACGTATCGTATCCTGGTTTCAGAATGTTTTCAGCGCATCCGGAGCAAGTTTTTCCTCTTCATTCCAAACCTGTCGGCCCTTTCAATAACAATATGGACATCATGATAGGGAAGATTACAAATGAACTTCAAAGCTTTATTTTCGCGTATTGTGATATAGACAAGTATAGAGAGATCAGCCGAACCCAAGGGATGTGTCCCCGGTCAGCAGAGTTCCCCGGACGGCTAACCCGATGCCTCTCTGCAGCCCGATTGAGATCCTCTGCAACAAGAATCCTTCCGCCCTCCTGTGTTCAAGCTCGCGATATTTGGCACCTTTGGACGATTTGGAGATTTGGGGTATTTACCGCCGAGAAAGAGAAGAAGAAGATTTGGACGATTCCGCGATTCCAGCAACAGCCCCCGCAGTCCGTGCCGCGGAGAGCCTATGAGATGGGGCTAGCGTGCCCCACTCCGTGGGGTCCCAAACTAGGCATCTGCCCGCCTTCCAAGCGTTTGGCCATCGGGACGAAGCGCTGAGTTTCTGGCAAGGCCGCTTGGCTCGAGCTCGTTGGCGATAGCAGCGGAGCGCAACGCGTAAGATATGAGGGAGTTCAGGCCCCTGTGTCGAGGGTGACGACCGCTACTGCGAGAGCAGCTGAGTCAATGGTGTCCGAGGGCCGAGACTTGCGCGTTGCATTTTGCGCACAGGTCGGGAGCGCAGATCGGGACTCCCAAGCGGAGGCCGGCAGCGATGCGAAGAAGAATTTGCTCCCTTGTGCTCGACGAGTTCGAATTTTCGCGCCTCTCAAACATGGTGAACCCGGGAGAGTTTCGGAAGACGCCATGCTAGAGACAGAGGGCAGTCTTCTCTTTTACCGATGCTGCTTCTGTCTCTATTGCTGTCGATCGGGTCTCGAGCTTCTGGGTAGATTCGTTTTCCTCTCGAGCTCTCAGACAAATTCCTCTTCGAAGAGCGAATCCGACCCTGGAGAATGGCTGCATTACAAACGAGGCATTAAATTTTTCTCTGATGCTGAATCACCGAAATGTGCCACGACACTCGACCACGGCAAAGGATAATTCCTCATACAAACTGAAGAGGACAGAAGGTTCTTGTTATTGTGAGCTGAAGCGCTCGTTTATCGTCGACTATCGGATCGGGAACGATTGCATTGGAGGAAGTTACCAGCCACGGAAGTCTACCGATTAACTGTGCATTAAAGCTACGACAGAGCTTTGCGTTTCCTTGAACTCAGGTGGAACCCTGCACTCGCTTCTTGGTCCTAGCCTTCTATCGGTCACGCCGGCACAGTGGCGTGACTAGGGAAGGGGGCGGGGGGGCGGTCCGCCCCGGGCGGCACTCTGGAGGGGGCGGCATTTTGCTGATTTATGCCCTCTAGCGGGTCGTTTTTTTTGGTTGTTGCTCCGCGTCGGAGGCGCTTCCAGGGGGCGGCATTTTCCGGATCTTCTGAATCTCCTGAGGTCCGCCCCGGGCGGCACTCAGGCACGCTACGCCACTGCGCTGGCAAGTTTGCGCGGTCGAAATCGTCGTTCGCATCAGACCAGGGTGAGCTTAAGCATTCAATGCTCCTGATCCGATACTATTCGATGCACAAATTCGATTGAGCGGTTCGGAAATTCGATGCAGAATTCGGTGAAAAGACCTCGTCAACCGACTCCTCTTCCGAGCCGGATTCGCGACTGGAACAAAACTCCACCAATCATACAGCGCGGCGTTGAACAGATGATCGCTTCAAACTCAAACGAGAAGTAGCCGGCAGCATCACCTCCACTGAGATTCGACTCCGAGCCACCGGTGGTCTCATTCGGGAACCTCAATCCGGAAGCTAAGTGATAGGAGGAAAGAGCTGGCTCACCTCCCTGAACTTGAGAAATGTTCGAAAGTGTTCCTGGCAAACATCGACAGACCGAGAGGACTTTATCTTTGCTGGTAAGGTGTACGTTTTCACCCGTGCGATCGAGGCTAGTTCGAGAGGGTATCCTTTTCAATTGTTTCTCATTGATCTACCACGGGCGATTCCTCCTCGTTTGGGTATTGGCTCTACAGCGAAAAGTTTTCGTCACTCTGACCAGCAAGAAAGCTCAGATTCTCGCTCAGAGAGAAAAAAAAAAAAAAAAAACCCCTTAAAAAAAAAAAAAAAAAAAAAAAAAAAAAAAAAAAAAAAAAAAAAAAAAAAAAAAAAAAAAAAAAAAAAAAAAAAAAAAAAAAAAAAAAAAAAAAAAAAAAAAAAAAAAAAAAAAAAAAAAAAAAAAAAAAAAAAAAAAAAAAAAAAAAAAAAAAAAAAAAAATAAAAAAAAAAAAAAAAAAAAAAAAAAAAAAAAAAAAAAAAAAATTTTTTTTTTTTTTTTTTTAAAAAAAAAAAAAAAAAACCCCCCCCCCCCCCCTTTCTGGGCTTGCTGTGTACGACCTGAGCTTTTTGGAGTTACGTGAGTGGAGTTGCCGATTGCTCTGAACATGCAATGATGTGTCCATGTCATTTGTCAGCAGTTTCTGCGAAGTACCCAGGACGAAATCTCACGGCTCATTTTCCAGCTGAACCTCCGTTCCTGGTCGAAACAGTTCCGGGACGAGTATGGGTCACTCTACCAGACGGCTCGCTGTGGAATGCCTCGTTAGAAGAAGACTCCATGAGCGAGTTCGACAAGGTGGCCAACCTGCACTCGCCAGCGGTCTACATGAGAAAAAAAGCTGGTATTGCCCCCTTCTAGAAATACAGATCACCCCTTTGTTGACCAAGCCAGAAACTGGAAACACTGAATCATTGTTTTCGGCAGATTTCCTGCTCATCGTAAGCTGCCTCGGGCGATTGTTTTCCATTTCGAGCTCCTCAGAAGTTCGCGAGAGCAGTTTCGTTGCCCCAGTTCTTCGCGTTTTCCATTCGGAGGATTTCTTACTAGCGGTGACTCCCTCCGAAAGTTTTGTACTGGAAGATTACGAGCACGCCGTTCCTAGCGTGAACCGCGCGGCATGGCACGGTGTGTTGGCTGTCGCCGAAGGCCAAAAAGGTATGCAGGGACACCAGAGAGACTCCGAGCTGACTCCAACGTTGATGAGCATGGTGTCGCGGCGGCCCAGGAAGAGTATTTTTCTGATTCGATCATGATGACGACTTTTCAGGTCCCGAAGATCTCATTTGCGTCTTTCAGTCGGGACGGATATGTTTCTGCGTTTCGCGCGTATTGTTCAAGATTTCAACACCCGAGAACAAAAGCGGCGGTGATCCTTGGGAGAAACTTAGGAAACTCGCGGATTTGAAGGAGAGCCGAGCGCTCGCTCAAGTATCTGTCATGGATTCAGTGCAAAGACAGATGGCGCTGCTTATGTACCTCAAGTTCAACGGTAACTCGAGCCTTTGGACCGCTGCACTGGATTCGTATTTCCATGATTCGCCTACTCGTACAAACGTTCCGAAAATCTGGGTTTGATCTTTCGCAGCTCTAATGGTTCATTGCGACGTCACTCAACAGTTTTATCCTTCGATGATTGAGGAGCACGTTTTGACCTGCGATCTGAAAACAGAAGAGGCGTTCGATCCTTCCATGTGGGTCGTCTCCATAGTATTGAGACCCCTTGGGAGGGATGTACTCATGATGTCGAGCGCACCGTTCGATCATAGAGGTGATCATCATGAATCGTTTGATATTTCGCAGCTCGAGAAATTATGGCACATTCATCGACCGTTTCTTCCATGCCCGTAGGGACAAGTATCAGTCTCCAGTTCGAGTATCCAAGAACTGTTTTGCTCAACTTGCGTGTGTACCTGTCCCTGAGAACGCGCTTCATACCCCGTACCCTTTCACTCATGATTTGCGAGCGAGACGTTTGTGCGAGAAGCAGTCATTGTGCAATCGCAAGTCCAGGATTTCTTGTACACCGCCCATCCATCGAGTGCTGCGTTGCGAAAGGTATTTTGAGCCTATTGAGCATTCATGTCTTCAAGAAATCCCATATTTGCCGGTCGAATTGATGAATCCCGGTTGCAGATCTCGAATCTATCCTCCGCGCTATCGTCGGCGACAGCGGGAATTTCTCAGCGTCCAACGTGGAGAGAACGCAGCTTGCTCGGATATCCTCCCAGAGAGCTGATAAGAAAGGGATGTTATCGCTCCGTGCAGTCTTCATCAAGATGCTGATGCGACAAACTTTCGACCTGGAGCCGAAGTTTGTGGTTCCAAAATCGATGGCGCACGCTATCAAGGTAAAATCAGTGTCGGGGAGAGTATCAAGCGAGCGACGGTTCTCGGAGAGTCAGTTATTTTGGAGTTGTTTGACTCGATCGAAAGCGTGGCTTCATTTTTCAGATCTCAAAGGACCAGCTCCACACATGTGACTCAATGCGTGCCATAATCGCCTGCTACGAACAATGGAGGAACTTCACGCTGAAGCTACCGATTTTGTGATAATAAACAGGAAGAGATGGTATTCCCCAAGTTAGTGATCGATAGCTTTTCTGAAGTCGGTCTGACCGCGAGATTTCCCACATCTCTCAATATTGACTCCTGGGGGCGCATGTCCGACCCCAAGGAGCGAGTCACACCGACGCTCGCTCGATACGGGAACGACACAGCGAGGTGACGAGCGCTCCCCGTGGCCATGGGTTTCCGACGTACGAGGAGCAAAGCGAGAAACCAGCAACAACTCTGGAGTCTCCAGGTGTTGGCTCCAAGAAACTGAGTCATCTAGTTTTTCGGAAAGCTGGTTTTATTGATTCAACAACAATTACAGAGCAATTTTTCATAGACTATTTCTAGCGCCGAAGTTTCTCGATAACAATCTCATTTGTTCTATACATGACGCCGACCACAACCTGCCGCTGTATCAAGGCCAAATTGTCTTTCGCCCGCTGAATAGCTTCTCCTATAAGGTTCGGATCCAGGTTTTTGTTTTCCCTGAAACCTCTGCTGATTTTCCGCTGGGCGTACGTTCTGTAGTTGTAATTTGGCCACTTCGATGCCTCCCGCAGCATCAGTTTGTAGAGCTGAAGCACTTGTGTGCGCTGTGACATTTCCGTGCACCTGAGAGAAAGAGATTTTGAAACTCTTGGAGCTTGGGCCTCTCAAACACCCTTGTGCTTCTCGAGGATGGGAAAAATTTGGAATGGCTTATCAGTTCATGGCAGCGCTTGTTCGTCCTTCGACTTGGATGAAAACGCTTTCAGTGACTCCGCATGAAGTACCACGATAAACATGACAGTGGTGTCATTTTCTGGGTGCAAGGATTCCCGCAGTGGTGACTGGCGAAAGCAGTCTCTCTAGTCAAGAGTGAGGGTTGTCCAATGATCGGTGCCGAAGTCGTGAAGCGCGCACTTTTCACCAGCAGTACTGAGCGGCGAAAAATTAGGAACTCACCGAAACGGGCAGCCTGATCCGTGTCACAGGGAGGTCTTTCGACCCAGTGATCTCGACGCTTAAACAGCGGCCGAAACAACGCTCTGAAGAAATCCGTACAGCTAATCTGCCAGAACAGTCGTCCAACCCGTCCAATGTGCAGAGCCGTGTTTCCCTCGCCGCGGAAGCTCAGCCGCTTCCAGCTGATCGCGACATAGAAGCTTCACTCCTGCTCCGAGAGTGCGTATTCCCCTCTATGCGCAACGAAAGGCGGCAAATCCCGATCAGGTTGGAGGAGCTCGGTTTTCTCCGAAACTTTGAGACGTTTCTCTTGGCCCTATCGATCAGGGTTCGGCGGTCTTCTCTCATCGGCATGGAAACGGATATACTCTCACTTTACAGATATTATTTATAGAACATCTTTGTGTGGTATTCACTATTCTCAGCGCTTGTCGTCTGGTGGTGAGCTGCACCTCTAAGAAATTCTCTCATTTCTCCTTAAGGTAAACTGAATTCGCTCTCAAGTGATTTACAATGTTCTCGGAGCTTGGATTGAGATCACAGTGGCGCTGCGCTTGCCAGTCAAAGGCATCTCCCAAGAACAATAATCCTCCTTACAGATGGTATCTATACTCCGTTGGTATTGTCAGGTCTCCGACTATTCAAGCGGTCTAAGATGGTTCTTATCTGACAAGCTCTCCTGGTGCCTAGTGTTAACCAATGTTTTGCCCCTGTCAGACCAACACAGCCACCGATCGAGACTCGGCATCAATCGGTTCCACACTTTAGCAGGTCAAGTCGTGCCATAACTCACCAATTGTACAGTATAACGCCTCATGAGTGCCATGGCTCACCGTCTCAATCGCGTGGCCAGCTCTCTGCCGAGCTCGTCAGCTCTAACAGTTTCGTCTGTGAGGAATAAGTAAGGTCCCATCCCATGAGAACTTCGCCGAACAAATGTCATACTTGAACGGACTGTCAGTAACTGGTTCTGACTCTTGCCTTTCCAGTTCAAAGTGGTCGGATGCCAAGTATCAGTACCTCCAACAGAGCAAAGTGCCAACTTTACACTTCCAAAAATCCCTACCACGACTCCCGATACCTCCACTGGAAAAAACATGCAGCCGATACCTGCGATCTCTGAAGCCCGTGGTCTCGGCAACTGAGCTGGAAAAAACCACAGCCATCGTCAAAGATTTCAGCGACGGACAAGGCAAAGTGCTACATGAGCTCCTGCTTGAGACCGACAAGAAAAACAAGCACACATCTTATATTTGTGGTCCTTGGTTCGATATGTATCTCTCATCGAGGCTCCCCGTTGTCCTGAACTACAACCCTTTCCTGGCTTGGAGAAGAGATCCTAGTGAAAGATACAACGACCAGCTGGTGCGTGCAGCGAACCTTGTGACCTCGTCACTCAGATTCCGGAAATCACTGAACGCGAATGTACTGGAGCCGATGGTTTATCATCTCAACCCAGCTAAAAGTGATTCCGCTTTTTACAGAGATGTTATGAGGTAAGGTATGACTCAGGCTTCCCAGGGAGTCTCTTTTGCGAAAGTTCTGACGTGACATGACGCTTTACTTCTCGAGTGGAACTCTTTCTCAGATTTCTGCCTGAAGCGATCTCATGGTACGGTTCTTTCGCATTCAAAGCATATCCTCTGGATATGTCACAGTTCAGGAATCTCTTCAACACGTCGAGGGTGCCTAAGAAAGATAAAGACCTCCTGCACTACGATCCCAGCGCCCGACATATTGTCGTATTGCGTGGAGGCAATTTCTATAAGTTCGACGCTGTCGAGGAGAATGGCAAGTAGAAGATTCTCGGAGTTTAACCCATGAACGGCCTTCGCGGATGTATAACTTCATCCCCCTTTCGAAGACTCTTCCGTATCATATGAAGTTATCATGCATTACGAGAGTCGTCTCTTCCGATCTTCGACAGGTGATATAATTTCTCCGCAAGCAGTTTTCGCGAATTTGGCCGCGATCATGAACAGTAAGGATGCGAAAGCAACAACACCCCTGGGCTCGCTGACAACCCTAGATCGCAATGAGTGGGCTCGTGTGAGAGACGCTGCGGTCGAGAATGGCAACGAATCGAATTTCCGCGACTTGGACAGTGCCATTATGCTCCTTGCCCTTGACGAAGAAACATTTGATATCGCGGGCGATAATCGAATAGATCTCGCGCATCATTTCCTGCATGGTCCAGGCCACAACCGATGGTTCGACAAAAGTTTCTCGGTATGTAGGGACGGATCGAATGTTCAGAGCAAAGCCGTCTTGAGAACCATGAACACTAAGGTTTGGGTTTCAGATGATCGTGACCAAATGCGGAAACGCTTGCGTTAACTTTGAACACTCTTGGGGCGATGGAGTCGCTGTTCTGCGATATTTCAACGAGATATTTAAGGATTCAACTGAGAATCACCACTGCCATCCCGGGGACGGAGTCAGAGCTGATCTGGTCACCGTCAAAAAACTCGGTGTGTAACCCGCCGGAGGCACAAAGCTTTTTTTGGGGGAGAAATTCCCTGACAAATTTGATTAACCGAAACCGAACCTCCTTGATCTCGTTGTTCCTGACCTTATGCTTCACTCCAGATTTCAATATCGACGCCGCGCTGGAGGCGGCGGTTAAGAATGCAACTTCGGCCTACGATGCAAAAAGGGAGAGCTTGTGTTTGTCGGCTGTTGAGCATGAGGGGGTGACGAAGGAATTCATCAAGAACCAGAGACTCTCGCCCGACGCAATCTTCCAACTGAGTTTCCAGCTTGGCTTCTACAAACACAGAGGTTTCATCCCTGTCACCTACGAATCGTGCTCAACTTCGGCTTTCCGCCATGGGCGGACGGAGACCGTTCGTCCAGCAACCATGCAGACCAAAAACGCTATCGAGGCTATTTGTTCCGGGAAAGCAAGCCCAGAAGACGTGAGGAAGCTGATCGATGAGGCTTCGAAAACTCACAACCAACTGACGAAAGAAGCCGCCCTCGGGCAGGGTTTTGATCGCCACATGTTTGCACTGAAAAATATTGCCCAACAGAACAACCAAGCTCTCCACGATGTCTACGAGGACCCCGTGTTCCAGAGAAACAATAAATTCACCCTCTCGACATCCACGCTTCACGGAGAGGCTTTCATAGCGGGCGGCTTCGCACCCGTCATCGAGGATGGTTTCGGACTCGGATACGGTATGCCGGAGAAGAACTTCGGAGTCCTGATTTCGTCGTATAGCTCGCACACCAATGGCGAGGAGCTAGCACGGTGCCTGAAGGACGGCTTAGATCAGATCGTCGAAATACTCCAGAGATGTCAACCGCCTACAACAAAATAGTTTTAAAATATATATAGAGCTTCCGAGGCCAGCTAGTATGTGACATTAATATATGACTACGTAGCAAAAGTAAATGTTGAGAACGAGGCTGACGGCTCGGTGATTGAAGACGTAGATTGCTATTCCCCACGATCGCACCGAGAAGAAATGAATGCTTGCATTTATCTGGAAATCGAGAGCAGACTGGAGCATCTCGGGAAGCTCCGAGTTGGGCGAGAGCCCCGTTCCAGGGGGAACACTCGGCACGAGGGAACGCATGAACGAGTGCGCCTCTTCTCACACACGGGCGTGATATCTTGCAACAAGGGAGGGACATCCGATTTGAACTCGACAATACAATTATTTATTGTTACATCTGTCCATGTTTACAGGATAAAACACCGCAACAGTGTGCAGCGGGGAACTGCAGAGGTTCCCATGTGGTCAGCGACGGGGAGGTTCAACGTCCTTGCTGCTGGATTTGCCGCTTGAGAACTAGAATACTTTCTCGTTGATCCTGTGGTAGCTGAGCCAATTGAGCTTCACTGAGAGACAGAACCTGGAAGAGAAAGGCATTGATTCGAGCTCGATTCGCATATTGCAAGTTCGAGAATTGAGAGAACAACTATTGAATTGCGGCGGTCACTGACCTGCATGATGAGTTGGGCTCTTTCCTGTTCGTTCGAACCCCCGGGAATCTGCATGTTCGGGAGAATAGGCTGCGGGGGAGCGGGTCTTCCCGACGCCGCCGGTGGACCTCCGGAGAACCCTCCCCTGTTGCCCTCTCCGTAGACGTTGCCACCCCGTGGGTCACCTCGGTTCCTTGGGTCATAACTCCCTCTGTAACCTGGGATCGAAAGAAAATCAGAGATCATGTGACGAAATCATAAAACTGTCAGATGGAATGCTGAATTTCCGAATTGTATCTGCGAGGGTTCTAGACTCACCGGAATTTCCAGAAGGGGGAACTCTGTGATCCTGATCCATGACCATTCCTCGCAAATCTCTATCGCGCTCAGGTCCCCTTTCACCTCGCATGTCTCGGTCCCTTGGATCAAATCTTTGCGGACCTCCACGAAATCCACCGTCTCCCATGTTCGACACCGCGGGTGGAGGACCTCCAAAGTTGCCCATGGGCATAGGCTGAAAATTGAGGACGTACATCAGATGGAAGAACGACTTCTCAGACTGATGCGAGGTCGGTCGAAAATTCTCACAAATAGACTTGTCACTCACAGGCATGGCCGGTTGCATACTCTGCGCCAGCATCGGGGGTTGCAACGGAGGCGGCTGCAATGGCGCAGCCGGCGCCGGGACAGCAGCCACAGGGGCTTCATGCATGTTGGCTAGCACAGGATTTTGCCGATGGAGAATACTGAGAGCAACTTGAGGATCGACGATTTTCATTATAACCTGAGCTTGCAGCAAGGCATAAGCTAGTTGAGGGTTCTGCAGCAGTAGATTCCTCGCCTCGTTCGGATTATTTTGAATGCAGGTTTTCATTTGTTTCATGAGCTGGAACATCTGCTCGGGAGGCAAAGACGCCACCGCTTTGGAAATAGCTTCGGGTGTTTTGTTGTGGTCGGTCTCTTCGCCGTACATTGGCTCGGCGGGAGGGCCACCATACTGTGCGTAGAGAGCCTTCAGCTCTTCCTTGTTCCGTTCCGATGCTGCGTGATCCACGCGGAGAGCTCGGCCTCCGATCTCGAACGAATTCAAATTTCTCATGGCCGACATGGCAGTTTCCTGGTCCTTGAACTCACAGAATCCATAGCCTTTCGGTTTCCCAGTTTCACGATCGTACACGAGTCTGTAAATGCGGAAATAATCGTTGATCGTTGAGGGCTAGGCTTTCTGAGCATTCTTCTGGAAACGGTGTCTACCCCATCGAATACATTCGAGCAAGCTCATTGTAACCCCACCTGAAATTAACCACGGGTCCGACTTCTTCGAAGATCCCTTTGAGTTGTTCTTCGGTGGCGTCATATGGTATGTTTCCAACTTGGAAATTTTAAGGCATTATTAGAACTCTGAGCTGAGACGAGACCTCGCCGCTCGCATGTTGCTCGAAAATGTTGAACATTGTCATCTCAACTTTCAGCTCCACAATATCAACTCATTTTACAGCAGCGATCCTGGAACTCAACTAACCGAACACTGAGCAAGCCGACTTCTCTGCCACGGACACATCGACGTTCCTTTGAAGTGTATTCATGGTGATACACCCCCAATCGATGCACCGCGTATTTTCACGCAACTGGATATTCGACTGGGCGACTGGATTGCGGCTACTTGCCCGCAACAACAAAACACGGGAATAGGATCTGTGTAGCAGAATGCCGCGTACCGTGTGGCTTGGAAGAATTTCGAAATTCTGAGCGGCTCTCTCAGGATTCCTCCGGGGGCCTCTTTCTGAGAGGGTCCAGGTCATGAGACCGCGAGGCAAAATTGTGGGGTCTGGATTTGACCGCTGTTTCGGCGAATCCTGGCTTCGAACGCCAGTAGCCGGTGAGGGCGCGGAGCGCATCGCTTTGGGCGCAAATCAATCAAGGGAGGGTTTCCTAAGAGGGTTCGTCGTTCACCTCCTGTGAGCACGGAGGAGTCCGTGGGAAGAAAAACCCCTTCCTTTTGCACATTGGGGGGCGCTAAGGGAATGGATTGTCAGAACTGAGCAAGGCTACGAGCCATACTCTACACGGAGAAAGTCGAAAATATGAGTAGTTCACAGGAAAGTCACCGACTCCGCGATGCCACCGACTCCGAATAACGCATGTATAACGGGCATGTCAAGGTTGATTTCTTCCAAGATGTTGCTCTCTGGTCCTCAGCTCACTCATGGCAAAATCATGAGGGATTGATCTGATTTCAAATCGAGACCTGAAATCAATACTCAGCATCACGAAATCACTGTTCGGGTTGTTCAAGTCTCGCGGAAATACTTCGTTTCAGGAATATGTCCCTCCATTTCACAAACTCCACAGGAACTAGCTTTCATAACCGGACTGCTGAAATACCTCACAGGCCAGATCCCGGAGTGACCAAAGTTCCCGATCTCAGGTTACATAAACTTCCCTCCTTTCTTCTCTCCTCTTGTCTTCCAAAACGACGCGGGTGAGAAAAACAGCTCAGAGACAGATTTGCCTGGTGGAATGACTCCGGCAGGTTTTCTCTTCGCTCTTGAGATTGCATTGAAAGGATCAAACAGTACTCCATCTCGCAGCTGTAGGCAACTCGTTCTCCACGTTCTCGATGACTCCCGCAGAGCTCCATTCCGGAGCTGCCCAACTCATGACGCGCAACGGATGCCGGTTCGGTCACGGCTGCCGACTGACAGACCCCCCTCCTCCCAAATGAAGCATTCCCTCGACCCTTCTCCATCAGCGTTTCCTCTAACTGCTCTCCTCTTTCTCGGAGTTCTGAGTGTGATCAGGATTGGGAATGAAAGGGTTTTCGTGGCGAAAGATCTGAACTTCATCGTGCTGAAGCCCGCTCCACCTCTCATACGAGCTTATAGAATCGGCACGGAGCGCGGACGATCAGCGCGAAGCTGCTGTCAGATTGACGACACAATAATATATCAGTATAGCAGCTCCTGCGCTCAACAAAGATCATCGTCGGCAACGATATCCCATGCTCAGGAGGAGGGAGTCGTCGCCTTTATTGCATTCGCCGCTCATTTTCGATTCTTCCATTGCGGTAATCCTCTGTGAATTCATTTAAAGGATGGAATGATAAACATCTCGCGGAGAACGGATATCTCGGTCTTGCTCCATTCGGGTTACACAGGCACGCTAAGGGGTGGGATTGGAAAATGGCGGCGCGCGGACAAGCTTGAGGAGAATGAGGCTAATGTCGGATCTGATTTCAGAGCTGCTCTCGTTCCATTTGCCGCTGTGCAGTATACTTCAGGATGTAGTACGAGTGTCCGAATCACGATGATCTTCGAGCAGGCGTTCTTCCGTCACCCTTGAGGCGCCCGTTGAGGATCTTAATCGTCGTCTGCTACGCTTCCACTTGACCGCAAGTCGTTGTGTCTGTCCGAGAGCAGCCGCAGTGTGCTCTCCCTGGCTGCTGCTGTTTTGGTTGCTTGGCCACGTCAGTTCGCTGTTGATTCGGCCCTGCACTGTGCAGGATTCTGTCTTCCCGCGCGCCGAAAGTAACCGAAAAATGAATCTGTTCCGACTTCTGGGGGATCTCTCCCACCTGTTTGCCATCATAATATTGTTGTTAAAGATTTGGAAAACTCGTTCGTGTGCCGGCATTTCGGGTCGCTCTCAGCTGCTCTTCAGCATTGTCTACGCTGCCCGATACTTGGACTTGTTCACGTCGTTTATTTCGGTCTACAACACCGTGATGAAAGTAATTTTCCTCGCCGCATCATTCGGTAAGTGCTAATCTTTCGAAATGGCGCTTGACGGCTCTCTCAGAGGAACTCTGGCAGACCCGATTCCAACGGACGCTCGAGACAGGTGGGAAGTCGAAGCAAGGCGCCGGCTGAGTCGACAACAGCTGCACAATGACTCTCCAAAACTGAAGAAAGGAGTCAGTGGCTCTATAAAAGCTCGGTTCGGGTTTCACGAACTCATGCACACTTGCGCGTTCATGCCACACGCTGACGTGGTGCGACTCTGCTCAGGGAAGGAGGGTGAAACATCTTTACTCGGACCCGCTGCCACGACTGGCCGAGAAACTTCTCGCAAAGAACCTCAGAACACATGTCAGAGATAGAGACTGGAACTGCCGTCACATGAGGTTGTGTGTTCAGGTTCGATTCGAATGTTATCCTCCGTGGCGACAGTGCCTTGAGAAATATCGCCGGCCGGAGTGAGAACAGCGTTTGACAGAAGATGTCAATGACCTTTCCAAGATGTGCCCTGCTACCATGAGAAAGATTTCTGAACTTAATTTTTGAGGCTGAACTTAATATGCTGGATCGTTTGCCTCCAATTACCCTGCCGGGAGTGAACAGTCTGGTCAGTTTCCGATTGCGAGCGCGGACTCATCGCTCCCCTCTGAGGACCATGATGAGAACGTTTGGCGAGGCGGAGCCGATATATTCCGAATTTTCAAGACTCAACTCAGAGTTGCGCCAGTTCGAATCTTTCTCCACTGCCCCTGTGACACGTAACATGGAAGAAAATCAGTAGAGAACGCCGACGTCGGCGCTGCTGTTTCTGATGATGATAGCAGCTGGTATGAGTTTGATTGGCATGAATTGGAGCCCAACTTAACTCATCGCAGCAGCTCAGTTCTTCACGAGCAGATAAGGATACCTGTTGGTCATGAGTAGGGATGGATACTTTATGGAACGAGAGCGTGTGGATATTTTGGCAGAATCATAGCTTGACGGATATGTTCCACGCGTGATTCCAGCAGCTAGAAACTATAGCAGTCGTATAGAGACAGTTAGGGCAACTTGATAGGGCTACCACGAGCCTGGTTGGCTGAATTGCAAGTCAGCGATTCAGACTGGACACGGAATGTCCGGAGATGAAGCTTTTCAGACCGTTTGATGCTATCCACCGGAAAGAAGCCCGCAACTGCCGTGCTGAGTGTAGTTTGCGCGGTTTGTCGGAAATTCATGTACCCGTTCGAAGCTATCTGGAGTTCTGAGCTGTATGTTCGAAGAAGCATTGCTGAGGTTTTCAACTCTTCCAGGCACTCTGTACTTGATGTGGGTGAAGTTCAAGGCCACCTACGATCGAAATCACGATACGTTCCGAGTGGAGTTCCTCTTGGTACCCTGCGCGCTTCTCGCTCTCGTCATCAATCATGAGTTCACCGTGATGGAGCTCCTTTGGACTTTCTCGATCTACCTTGAAGCCGTTGCGATCCTACCCCAGCTCTTTATGGTTTCAAAAACAGGTAACAGGATGGAGGATATTCGCTTCATTGCATACAAGAGATTCTCGTTTCCGTTCTCGCCCATCTGCAGCTCCCAATCTTTCATCGAGAGTGTGTCGTTCTTTACAGGTGAGGCCGAAACCATCACATCACACTATCTCTTCGCACTGGGCTCCTATCGCGCTCTCTACATTCTCAACTGGATCTATCGATACTACGCGGAGAACTTCTATGACGTGATCGCTATAGTTGCGGGAGTGGTTCAGACCGTGTTGTACTGTGATTTCTTCTACCTTTATGTTACAAAGGTCATTAAGGGGAAGGCATTGAAATTGCCAGCGTAAACCTTCTGTAGGTAGGAATTGATGAGGACCTGAAAGAGCGCGAGAAAGAAAATGGTGTTAGTTTTTATCAAACGAAGCGAGACATGAAAGAAATTACCCCACTAAAACATTTTGTAAATAAAAGAGAGTTTCTATTGTATTGTAATATTTGCATGAAGACGATTTCATTCCACAGCGGAGTCGCGTTCCAACGGATGTGTACTCCGTGAGAGGCGGAAGCAATGCCCGCAAGAAAACGTGCATTACCGTCGACGAATAATTCCTTGTCTCTTCATCGATGCATAGCGATCCCTCCGTGACTTCATGAGGAAGCGAACATCAACCGAAAGGAGCTGCGAGAGCTCGAGTCAAAACTCTAGATTAGTCATGCGAGACTTGAATTGGTTCTGCCTGTCTTCGTCGGTGCGCGAGTACGTCCAGCTGTTCCTAGCAATTTTCTGAGAATAAATCATTCAAGTGAACGTGTACCGAGCCTGATATGACGGCAATCCATTTCCTGCAAAATTGATCTCTCCTCCGCAAGATTTCACCGATGGGAGTCCACGGAGTTTCGTCTCCGAGCATTCCTGGTTAGGCATTTCCTCCGACGTAATGGCTCAGATAACAATGGACAGAAATCCAGGTGCTCATCGTGAGGTAAAGCGGTCCCACTAACAGCCGTGCTGATTCGAGCCGTGCGAGTCAGGTGCTTTGCGACGGCAGGATCAAGGGCTAGTTCTAGAGCGTTTCAGTATGTTTATTTCGGAACGGATGCTCGATCATCCAAACTAATTTCTTTATCTTAGCCTTTCATATCAACGGTTTGTGGATTAGGTCGAGGATCCTCCCGGAACTTGAGTCATCTTTTTACTGGAGAGTTCCTTGCTGTTTGAAATGGTAGCTTGCACCGTCCTTCTTATTGATCCGAGATCAACCATTGTGACAACTATCACAGGAACCGGGGATTTTCTTCATCAATCAGCTTCGTACATGCACGGATTGTGAGGTATGTCGAGGTTTCCTGCAGAACGTGACTCGTCTCGTGACATAGACCGTAAAGAACATCCCACTATGCACATCGATCCTAGCTTGGAGACGCCTGGGATGATCCAACTCAATCCGTCTCTGTAAGAACTTTGTCCGCATTCAATAGCGATGCATCAGAATTCGTCGTCCAGAGAGATTTTGTCTTCTTCGGCGTCAATCAACGCTGCCAAACGCTTCGACATAGAAGACTTCGTCGACGGAGGAGCTGAAAACGACGGGGTTGTGACTTCGAGACTCTCACGGCATCCGGAACGATTCCGTTCGCGAATGGAACCCCGGAAAAATGTCTGGTAACACCTCGCTCACTCACCGGTTTCAATCTGTCGTGTGCTTTTGGCAGTGAGATACTTCGTAATATTTGAGCTTTCTTCGAGAGGAACGAACTTTGTGGCGTTGAATTGCAGAACTTCCAGTGGTGGAATCAGAGCGTCGCTATTAGCGGGCGCTGTATTGAGTTTCCTCAGGACTCGCATGAATTCATTATAGAGGAAAACACGACTGAATGAATTCCCCGTTAATGTGACACTCCGGGACTGATACCCGTTGCCGACAACAAGAAGACGCGGAACTCGGTGGTTTTTCTTCGCATCTTCACGGAGTCGTTCTTCTAGCTCTTCACTGAGGTTGGTAACCCACTTTGCCATCTCGGGTACTGTGGTTAGCCTGAGTTTCCCGGGAAACGTTTTCGCGCATCCGATGCTCTTGGCAAGAAGTCGATTCTCTACGACTTCGTAATCGTACCCAAAGCTCAACGAGTGGAGCCATCGCCTGGGAGTGGGAAAGCCTGCTGAGACGAACTCGTCTTTTAACATATGTTGGCGAACAGAATCGCGAGAAATTCGTCGTACCCTGTCTTCTCGCCATACAGCTGTATGAGCCTGTTCTGAGAAACCTGCGCCAACTCGGCCATGGTCTCGATGTGAAGATCCTTGGTGATGTTATCGCCGAGCTTCCCGCCAAGGTTGCGAACCTTCCCGATCGGAACCGTGGTGAACAGCTGCGCGACAGAGCTGTGAGGAACGACGGTCAGTTTGTTCGGCTTATGGAGTCCAGCGGCAAGCTTCGCGACGATCTAAAGCGTTGGAATCAATAGTAGTTTCGTAGGGAGACTCGTGACGCGTTGGAATTCCAAAAGCATGTTGCCTCTGATGCTGGGCTCCGTTACTTTATTATGGGAAATTCCAGCAGAGCAGGTGAAACCGGTCTTCTGTAGAACTTTGGCTCTCATCTCCATCATGATGGCGGCTCCTCGAGCGAGATACGCGTCCCCACCATTCTCGGTCCAGTCGACCTCTGGAAATGTTTCTGAGCTTGTGAGCATTTTCAGTGTTCGTTCAGTAAACATCGACCAAAAAACGACAAGAACACAAACTCACGTTCGAGGAATGATGTAGAAGTCTCGTAGCCTTCGATAAAAGCATCGCCGAGCTGCTCTGCGGGAATGGAAGTTCGTTTGTTCGAAACGAGCGCCGTTAAATCGATGAAAGCTTCATCTATGGAAGCTCTCTCGACGACGGCGTCGAAAGAACAGAAAATCTCGAGAACCTCGGCACCGGCTTCTCTGAAACATGAAGGATTGGTAACCTTATTCATATGATGGTTCTCGCTTCACCGGGGAAGTCCTTCACGGAGCACCGTCGAGTTTGAGAGCATGGTCCATGAGAGCTGTCAACAAGTGTAGGGCGAAATCGTACCTGTATCTGGTCAGATTCGCCTTCTGACGGACCTCAGGGACGTGATAGATGATGCAATCGGAACTGAGCGCTCTGACCTGGCTGGGCCTCATACCTCTCTTGATGCCCTTGGCTCGCGCCTCGTAATTCACGGCGATGCAGCCTCCCTCAACACCGCTTCCTAATGAATCAAGTTCATCGATATTTCATGGAAAAATTCTTTGACTGCCGTGGAAGCTCATTCACCATCAGCTCAATTCGCAACAGTTGTCCATCTTACCCGTACACTGTAGAACGACTCCCGGTTTTCCTTTGTGTTGAGGCTGCAATCTTTCTTCGACTTGAACATAGAAACAATCCATATCTATGAGCGCAATGCATCGTCCGAGGGGCGATGCCTGGTTTGCCATGCTTAGTACACCAAACGTCGACAATGTCTCCCCGGTGCCTCCGTATACTCCTGAGGTGAACCCCAGTGGGGCTTTTACAGCTGAGTCCTCATGTTGTTCATCCGGGTTTCGGAGAGGAGCCGAGATGAATCTCGCGCGCCGGGGGACGATCGACCAAGACTCTTGGTGAATGAATGAATTCACGCGCGGTTTTTCGAAACTTCTTCTTCTGCCTCGAGTCAGGGCAGCCATGCCCTGCGGAGGAGTCGCGAGGAGATCGCGGGAGAATTCCGAGGATAACTGGGGGCCAGTGCCGTTTTTTGGGGGAGCAAGGCGTGCGGTCGCCGGGGGCGCCAAGGGGATCGGGGGCGTAGATACTTCCTACGCTCATTTTGAGGAGACTCGCTCGTTCCGGCACTTTTGCAGCATGTCTGGAAGGATCTGAGATCACCAAATATTTATAGACAATACTCAGCTGCTCGGCTTCCACCGAAATACTTGAATGGAGTTCGGAAGATCGCTGCCTCATTGCGTTCGACCGCATTGGATATCTCAGGGTTAACCGAGATAATTTCCCTTGGAGGAGGAATCCAGGAACGCGAGCAGAGAGAAAAGTTCACGGTTTCGGAGGTTTTGGGGCCTACCGCCATCTGGGGAACATTCTCGAATCGAAGATCGGCGACAATCTCAACTTGGTTTATTCTGGGTTGAATCTCGAACATTCCGAAAAACTCCCGATCGCACATCGAGAGCGATTTTCGGTACCTCGCGTTACGATTCTCTTGCGCGAGAGGAGCTTTGAGCTCGTTGATGAGTATCTAAATCTTACTTCCAGCAATCTGGAGGCCCTATTGATTCCATCCCTGTTTTCCAGCAGCTACTTTTCTCTCCCTACATAGTTTGACCACCTTCGCTACGTTGCGCCTTGAGTCGCTGAACTCTAGCGCTCAATTCTAGTAAAAACCATAGTCGTCAGCACCGTTGTCGTTCAACTCGTGTGCCCCAGCGTGCAGTCGGACACTTTCTGCGGCATCTTCACCCGCCCGTGACTCTGCAACGCAGGTTTAGGAGGAGTTACTTTCCCAGCTGTCGTGCCGGAAAATCGGGAGTCTGTCGGAGGCAGCCGTGAGCAGGCGTTTGGCGCCAATTTTCGAAGCTCTCACCGAGCGATTTCCTGCGCGGCGTGCTCCCTGACAAAGAGCTCGCTCGTCCCGAGTGCGTTACCAGGGTCCGTAGATGATTACTCGGTTCATGTTGTGTCTCCCGTGAGTTTGCGACGAGAAGTGCGACGGCCGACAAAGAACGACTTGATGCTTGCTATGCTTCAGGACGTACAGACAAGATCATCGCCGCCAATCGCAGCCGCCGCTGCGAAGTGGTAGGGACTGCTGCTTCGAATCGTAAACACAACAACGAGAAAAGGAGGATTCCATATTATCAAGAGCGAAGTTTCCTCTGGCCCGCGGCAAAGACCGAGAGTTCACGTGAGTGTGGTGTTGGAGTGAGGTGGTCATCGGAGAATGTTGTTGCCTTTCGACTCCAAGAAACGTTCAGTGAGCTGCTTTCGGTCCATGTTTAGTCTGCCCGATCCTGCCCTATGGTGGTGTCAAGGCGGAGAATGCTGTGCCTCTTTCGGGTAACACATGCGTACTGCGATTTTCTCAGAGAGGGACAAGCGTCTTTGCTTGGGGTTGTGAATGGTTTTCGTTAGCTGGGGACACAACAAGCTATAGAGAGTTTCTGAGGAATGAATCTATACAACCAGCTAGCGGCGGCGACGGATGGAAAGAGGTGCAGCCGCTGCCTATTGCTAGAGCATGCGGCGGTGGGGGTTGTGTCAGGGCCTTTACAAAGCCCCGATGTCGACTGTATTCTGACGTGCGGATGAAACACAACATATGTTCGATGATTTTCTTGGCAATCCGCGAGAATCCGACGCACCAAAGTTTCTCAGGCAACAGTATTCGTAGTCATTCTTCGCGACGCGACGCGACGTGACAATCATCTCATTCCAATCGTCTCTGAATTTGCTCGGCTTCCTTCCTGTTTTGCCAATGTGGGGTCGATCCTCATAATCGACGACTTCGCGTCCTTGATCTCGTTAAACTCCGAGAAGATCGAATGATTTCAAAATTTGTGATGACGTGAAGTTGGCCGAGGCACCCTCTCTCAAACCAACTACATGTCTGGGCAGAAAGCTAGCTGTCGGTTCTCTCAAGACCCACAGCGACCGGGACAAGTCTTTTTCGCTCGAATCCCACGGATCGTGTATCTCGTCTATGCTGTTTTTAGGAAGACTTGGAAGCAATTCCCTAAAACACCTACAATGTTGGCTCTACGTTGCAGTATGACGGATATGGTCACGAGGGCGAGCCAGGCACCGGGCCTGCTGCCCAAACAGGCTCATTCGTCGACGACGCTCGACGATTCTGTTAATGTAAGTACACTACGCATGTTCCAGTCCGTACTAACAGCATGCTATCCTGGGGTTACTCGGCTCGATGACGGCTCTTCGTCCGCCATAACCAGCAACAGCATGTCTGAGCTGGCAGAGCCCTTGTCGAGCAGGTATGCCTTCAGCGTCCTCTCTGGACGTCATTTTCGCACACCGTTCTCAGTCGGGACAGTGGTCCCAGTGCATCGTTCTGATCTCCAGCTAGTACGGCTGTCCTACGTGCTCGGGATACTTACCCATATCATACTTGAAAACAGTTGCCCGATTGCTGTCTGCAATCAATTGCTTCAACAATGATGGTGCCCTCGTTCCAGATGTATATACTCGATAACGCATTTTATCGCATCCTGGAAAGTTACGGAATGCCCAATGAACCAGTCACGTTCCGCGATGTGAGTTTATCGGAATTTACTCAAGAGCATCTCAGATTCCTCCACCTTAGCTCCGATATTTCTGCAACCCGAAATGTTACTGCAGCGATTGTGCTTCAAGAATCTCCCCGTTTTCTTTACAGATCCTTTACTACCTGCGACAGCACATCGTTTCCAAGAGGTTGTTCGATCCATCTCGGCCAAAAGTCATTAAATGCGCCGGGGATCAACTTGGAAATTTGTTCAAGAGAATCTCTTTCACGAATCGCGAAGCTGTGTGAGTAATTCATTAAGTTCTGTAATCTTCATTCTTGCCTGAGATTCTTCTATTTCGAATGCTGTGTGAAAGCCCGAGAAGAGTTAATGGCGGGATCCGGGAAGAGGCTCGCATGGGATGAAGGTCGAGATAGGGGCTCTAGAGAGGAAATTTCGCGCCAAAGTTCAAAATCAGCGGCACGACTTCACGTCAGTTGCATGACGGATTCGCCTATGAAAGTTCATTGCGATCCAGCAACTTCCCCCTTGACAGCCCGATATTCTTTTCCCGAGTCGCTGTTTTCTGCTCTACTCCCGGACTATCTCTCGTCTGTCTCTGTCTGTCTGTACATGCCGGATCTCTCCGTCTTCTTTCTCTTCGTCGCTCTGACAATGGAGCGTCATTGGCGCGTCTTCAATCGGTCTGAACATGTTAAGGCATGGATGTAAATTCCTTGGGACACGTTCCCACGTGTTCTCAAGTGTCTGTGACTATGGAATGTCTCAGAAGGGATTGCTCGTATCGTGCTCCTATAGTTCGATATCAATGTCGGTTTTGAAGATTGGAATCTTGAGTCAGATTTGCCTACATGTAGTGAGTTGTTTTTTGTTTATTCTGTCTCGCGACTTCGAATTCGAAAGGCTAACATTTCTTCATTACGAATTCTTTTTCGATGTAGGCGCTTTCTTATGGCCTCTCGGAAATGACCACGAGGACCATAAATCGAATGATATTGTGTTCCCCGTTGAGAATTCACTCAGGGATTGTTTTGTAAATTGGTGCAAAGAAGATTGTAAAAAACGTCTCGGCTGCGTGATATTCGTCATCAGTGTCTGTCGAAGCCGGAGCATGCGTGTCTGTCTGGCGAGTGATGGCACGGTGCTACCGTTGTTTCGCATCGGATCAGAAGAAAACAAATTATGAGGACGAATCGCTCACTCAGACCGCTGATCTGTGTTCAATCAAGACTGTAATCAAAATTCGAGGGAATTGTGAGATCCAATCAAAATTTGAAGAGCCTGTCTCAAGACTGACCTGGTCATTGAGGTAAAAATATCTGATTGCCTAGATCCCTCAGAGACCGTCTATTAGCGTTTGGTAAACCACTTCATTCGAATTCAAATTTCGAATTACAACCAGAGAACTTGTGTAAATGGGTTTTCAAATATTGACTTCATGTTATTAACGAAACTGTGGGATAATATCATCTTATTGTGAAAGATCTGGAAAGAGTGGGAGGCATAACTGACAGTTGATTCTATTTCATTTTTTTCTTGTCTCCGTTGCATTCCGATGGATTGATCATTGTTCTTCTTGTCGTTGGCTCTTCTTCGTCGCCAATGATCTTTACCGGACATCTTCTTACAAATCATCTCACAGAGATTTAATCAAGCGTCACATTTCACCAGTGTTCACTCAGAAGCTACACAACGTGGGTAAGGATGGAGATATTTTACATTAAGCTCTCTCTTGGATGTTTGTTGAGCTTGGTCCGTAAAAGAGCGTTCGGCTCTACGCAGAGTCGTTCGCGAACCCTGTTTCAAAATCACCGACAGTGATTGCGGCTGTGGTGGCCCTCTCACTGGCGCCTGTTCAAGATCCAGGGAGGACACTCAGGAGCCTTGAGAACGTTCCACGTTCAGCCGAGAAGTGGAATCCGCTTCTGGAAACTGACGGAATTCGTTGAGCGGTCAATGACCGCGAGCCTCAGGGTTCTTTGGAGACTTTAACGCGGAATCTGAGACCTCGATAACCACTAGGGACTGGAGCGTAAATGCGCTTGCGGAAAGCAGCGGAGCTCCATGTCTTCAAATGGGAATCCTGGTTTCGATTCCACGTTAATGGGGGACATTGCACGTTCTGTCCTCGTTCTCTCCTTTGGATGCTCCGCGCTTTTGGAAGGGATACCTTCCCGCGTGAGCATCGATCTCCCATCTGAGGTTTCCAATCGCAATAACAGGGTTGGGTGCTAACATAAAGCTGAAACTTGAGAAGGGTTCGTTGAGGGTCGAGACCATAGCATGTCCTTTGCACTGATCTCTCAACGAGCGTGGAGGCCCAGGCTTTATAGAAGCATTGCACGTGGTCCTGTTGTACCTTTGCCGAGGAAAGAAAGGAGCGACGGTGACTTCCGAGTTCATGCTCTTTAACATTTGTCATCATTGGCGTGAAAATAGGGGACAATTCATCCAACGGCTCAAACTCCGATGTTGACGTGCTACAAGGAGTGACGGAAACCATGCACTGCTCGTCCGACAATAGTTCTGATGTCGACGTCGAGATTGAAATCAGCGACAGCGGCGACAATGATGACAGCAGTAGCACGACGAACCTCTCGATTTTTGAGGAGTTCAATGACAAGGTGAGTTCTAATCACCTCGTGCGGTTAGAAGCTTCGCATCTCGTGTGATTCATGAAATGAATGCTTCCGGAACGAAGACATGGCGAGGAAACTGATTGGATTTCGATTTCCTCCAGAGTCTACTCAAATCACTCGTTCGTACGGATTCCGATGATGAAATAAGTGTCGCCAGCGTGCATTCCTTGGATACTGAGTACAACGAGTTCGAGCCATACAGTGAAGTTGACTCGAACGATGATCTCCATTCTTTTACAAGCGACAGCGATCTCGAAATCGTGAGCATTTTGGGCATTATTTGTATCCCCCACCAGATGCATTGGTGCTCGACCAGACGACTGGAGCTCTCAGGCTTGCCGACAGTCAATGGTCGAGAAAACTTCAAACCTTAAACGGGAAAACTGGGCTGTCGATTCCTCTGTTTCATGCGGATCGTTTATGCATTTGCAGCATATTGTCGAAGAAAATATAATGGTCGAGAGCATTGAAACCACGGAGGGTGATGATTTCTTCGCCGATAGCTCCGATTGTGACTCGACGATCACTGCCAATATGAGCGAAATTCCGGTAAGTCTTATAGTAGAACAGTGATAAGCGCTAGGATGATTCATAATCGAGTACACGGCTCGTGGTGGCCACCGTACTCGCAGAGCTCACGAAAGTCGCCGCGTGATTTGAGTGATCTTCCCCTTGATTGAGCTCGATTAAGCGAATACCTCGGGGGATCTCTTGGCATGAACGCGAGCGCCAAACAATTTGGAAGGCTTGGCGTGAGCTCTCTTTTGCGAACGATGAATGTGTGCAGGCATTTTCAACGCAACGGTCCGACACTCTGGCGGGCGCCGTTGCATTCATATTCATACTAAATATGAAATCACATGCAGTGGTAACGAGCTTCATCAGTGTGCGTGTCGTTGCATGCTCATTCCAACATCATTTTTGCATGAGTGTTGCACTTCGTATTGAAGACAAGCAGCGAACGCGGCCCGGTCGCGATCATCATTGTCTTAAATCATGCGCGGCAGGGAAGTCGGAAGAAACAGCTGTACATACTTATGCAAGATCGAGTGCTACTCGATAAGTAGATAACAGATTTCAGAGGAAACCGGGGAAAAGTTCGATCCGTTTCAGCGAAATTTTCAGGATTCTATGAGTTATTGTTATAGTCGCGGTCTGAGAGATGATGATATGATCGAATGTTACTGGCGGGGATACCCGGCAAACCTGTCATCCTGTGGAATATACTTGATGGAGCCGCCCCTCAACTCTAAAGAGGAGGGCGACAGTCGTGTAATCGTTGAATAGTAACCTTGCTTCTGCGCAGCGTTGCGTTGTTGGTCAAGACCGACTCATCTTCATCTGAAAGGACTTGTGTAATATCCACGGAAAGGCAAATGACGAACGAACATGGTCTCTGTTTCAACAAGCTACGCTCTTCTATCTGTTTCGATCATCGACGACTCATCAACTGCCACAGCCATCTCCATCCTCAGCTCAAACCAGCCGGCAAGCAAAAGGTAACCTAAGGTGGTATCCGGGGACGCTTGTTCTGCGGCCGCTGATGTCGCTCACTCCCAACGAAATCCACGCGAACGCCTTCGATGAGGGAATTGCGTGGTAAACGTTGGGTCGGCGCGCGCTGACTGGGATGATGCGGAGAGCTGAGCCACCTCAGGTGCTGGCCAAAGTCTAGGATGCATCGGAGTCACGTCGAGCCCAGGCAAATTACCCAGATCCAACTTCGGTGAAGTGCACGATGGAGGCGCCTCCGTTTCGGACCGTGGTGGTTGGTTGTGCCGATGGCCGACACCAACCACTGAAGTGCAGCGGGCCGAAATGGAGGTTATTCTCTTCGTGCGAAACGTAGCCGCAGTCTCGGTGCATCTGGTTGGTTCGCCTTGCGAAATTTCTTGCGGCAGCGAACGAAGAACGAAAAGCATGAGGAAACCGCGTGGCTCAATAATTAAGCTGATCATAAGTAAGCCGTGCCAGAGCTGAATTGACGACCTAAGAAAAGTTCCAGAGAATGTGCGTCGCGCATTCTGACGCCGCTGTGTGAAGACGCAGGTGACTTCAGGAATATCGGAGGAGAGCGAAACGTGATCGGCTCAAGTGCGACGAAGATGGATGTACTGTGAGATACTACCTGGTGCTTCGCGAACTCACCCGAAACTTCCGGAACTACGCTCATAACTCTTGTGCTCGTGATGGTGACTCTGTGGCTTGATTCAAGCAAATCGATCGAGAATTTCGGAACCCTCATCGTGCCACCGGATATCAAGGGACTACGTCGACGCTGAGGACCGGCTCTGCGAACGGGATGCGCTGCGGCAGCCAATTTCGCTGCCGCTCTCATGTGCTGGACTCGACGGTGCCCAGAATCGATGGATCTGTGACTCTGATATTTTAAAATTGTGCGACTGTTCCTCCAACGTGCCTGAATGGGGATCTTTGCGGCTTCGGCGATGAATCCCGCAATCTGCCGCTGTTTTGTTTGTGCGCCCAAAGTTTTATTTCGTGTGCGAGTTCCTTCACTTGAACCTTTGTGTGAGAGTGCTGCTGAAGTTCGAAAGCGAATCTCCAACGAGACTCCTTCGTTCTAATCTGTCCCTTTGCCTGCGATTCTCTCTGCCCGTGGAAGCTCGAGAGCAACTTCACTCCTCTCTAGGAGTCTCATTTTCTGCGTACGATCCTTCTGACAATTTCACCCTAGAGAACTGTTTTGCATGAAAAGATCCATCATACTACCTATCTATAGATCCTGAACTCGACGACTTCATCTCAGTCTTGAATCTTTCGATTATCTTGGAACTTTTTCCACATCCGACGGATGGTTTCCACTTCTTCTCGCAACCAGCTTCTGACATTCGCGAATGCTCCCCAAGGATCGAATGATCATCACATTGATTCGACTGTTATTGCCTGACTATCCTCTCACGCTCGAAAATTAAAACGTTCAGATTTCAGATCGAGCCGAGTAGAATCGGTGAAAAAAAACTCGAATTCCTACTAAGTAGCACTGTTATCCCGTCACATAGGTTACCAACCCTTGGTTCTGTAAGTGTCTCAGTGACGAAGCTAAAACTCGCAACGGCTTCTGCCACAACTGCTGGACAGCGCAGTTCGGCTGGCGGAAGGAAGAAGACCGAAGAATCCCGCCGAGCATTGCGCGAAGGAAGCGAAAATGTACCAAAGATAAGCAAGACGGTAGCCCCAGAAAGGTGCTCAAAGTCGAAACTCCCGAACCCTGTGATAGACAGGCAGTGTCATCTGTGAGTTTTTTCGTCGGCTTCATTCCATTCCGTATTCTCATGAATTCTTTCGAAGTTTCTGCATCCCGTCAGGAGGGTCATGCCTTACCGTACTGTTACGTCAAACTTATCCACCATGCTTTCCATTGCAGCCTCTGACCGAAGGTGATTTGTCGTATTCCCAAGGACAACTGTCAGTCAACTCTTCTGCTGAGCCATCGGACTTGGATCTCCTCGGCACTTGCGTCATGTGCGAATCCAGGCCGAAGAACACGGCCATCGTCCATGGACGCTCTGCTCACATAGTGGGCTGTTACAAATGCTCCCGAAAGGTTCAGGAGAAGAATCTGAAATGTCCCCAATGCCGTCGTTCTGTTGAGAGAGTTGTGCGCCTGTTCCTTTAATTATATTTTTTTCTTGCGTACGATGTACGATTGTTTGTAATAATGTAAGAGAAGAGAGATAAAGATATGAATAAAGTTCTGGAGGGTGGTGCGAAGGAGAAAACGGTGCTCTTGGCTTTTGCCTCCACGCAGGATTCCAACGGATGAATTATCGTGAGTTTCTCGAGGCCATTACAGTCTAGCAAACCTACTTTCAAGCGATATCTCGGAGCTCGAGCATTCACCTGGAAGGCTTGGGTCTCCGATTCAATGCTGAAGGTCCAAAGAACCGATTCCTGGTCATTGCGTCTGAGCAACGGTTACTGTTTCGACGTAACGGATATGATTGCTCACCCTCCTGAGCCTGATCGTCCGGCTTCCCGGTTATGGGGATGTTGTTGTATGCTTTAAGAGGATTCCCGCGACTCTAAATCATATGCTCGACACCTTGATGCCAGGCATACAAGTGGAGCATTCAGAGAGAAAGAGAGAGAGGCATTGCGGTGCTGTGTATTCCACAGCCCCTGAATTCCCGGTTCGCGAAAGCTTGATATCCTGTGGGCGCACTTTTTCGCCGAAAAATTGTGTTCCGGAGGAGCCGCCATCCTTGGAAACCATTGTCAATCAGAGCTCGTCTCTGTGTGCAATGTGTTGAACATTCAACTGGTTGGTCACACCCCAGTGGAATCCAGGCCACGCATGCGCCGCTTTCACAGTACTGCCGCTGGATCTTGTCTATCAGTCTGATCGGAACAACTATCGGGACAGCGTGAAGCTTCCATGAGCTATTCAGAGGGTCGACGAACATTATTTTCTCGCGATCTGCATCGGAATTCTTGCCCGACCGTTGGTCGATCAACTCTGACAAGCAACAATCTAGAAACCGCGGAGCTCCATGTTGGTCAAAGAACCTTGCCCAGGGATCAGGAGCGCGAGGGCGGCGAGGGGTCCAGGACGAGGGAGAGTTAGTCTGCCTGCCGGAGGTCTAAAGGGACGACGAGAAGCTCGGAGGCACGACGGAGCCCGCCCGGATGGACGCCGACAAGAAATGCCGAAGTGTGGTGCCACCATCCTGCCACAGCTGAGGTCGCATCGCGACTGCTGTCTCCATCAACTCACCATCGGAATCTGCTTGTTTTGACACTAGCAGTTAGTCAACTGGGTATGTATGAGCTCGATCCTTTCATCATAAGCACAGCCGTCGTCTTCATCATCATCAGCACCGCCGCCTACACCACCGCCAACACTCACCTAATCCGACTAGGCCTAGAGTGCCTCGCTCAACTGGGTTATGATTCAACATAGCATAAACTGGTTCACATCAGAACAGCTCAGTGATTTGTTCCCGTTTCATTCCGCAGGTTGATGATGTGATGCCCTTTGCGATCGTCGATACTTCTCAACGCCGTCGACCATTGCGAGCAAAGAATTCGGAATCAAAGCCAACCGTTTCAAGTAGAATACTCCTCTCTTTCTTCGCAGAATGTATTCTGCGCGACATATCGAAATTCGCTTCTGCTTTCGCATTATTCGACGACACTAGCGGGCTAAAACGCTGCGCGACGACGACGCCAGCAAATCGAAAACAGCATGAAGACCTCAAGACCAATCGATTTCTAACACCACGCAACGGGCATCAGGTGTGACCTCTCGGAGGGCTGACTCGACTGATCGGTGGACGTCGAAGAATAACGCTGGCTGAAGCTTGACACTCTCTCTCTCTCTCTAATTCTATCAATCAGGAACTTGAACTCGGCGACGAGACGCAAATCGAACAGATCTCGAGATTACCGCAGCTTTTTCACTGATAACACTACCCGACAGAGCGCAGCTGACGCAAACACCGTCAGCGTCGGGGACTGTCTCCAGTGAATTCGCTCAACGGACTCGTACCGGACAGGGTGGAAGCACCAGCCACAGCGTGACTATCACTTCACACGGAAGCAACTGCAGTTCTGCGAAAACATCCGCATAGGGAAACTGACCTACCTTGCACTCGTTGTGGAAGGGATTCCGAGTCAGACCCGCTCAGCGACCTTCTAGTGACGCTGAAAACGTCGGAACCTCCGTCGGCGGCGGGAAGACATTCCAGCGAGGTGGATAGTACCTCCGCCAGGACCATCTTCAGTCAAAAGTCACCCGTTACTACCACCAACACAAGCGAAACCACCACCATCCTTCGGCTCCGACCCAATTCAATAAACAAGCAAACAATCAATCTGTCCAACAATCATTCATCAAATTATTCGAGCGAATTCGATCACGAAGACGACGACGACGACGGCAACGACGCCGCCGCCGGCATCAGCAACACCAACAACATAACGAATTTCAGCCAGGTGACCCGGAGTGTCACTTCATCGATCCGACGGAAGGGATTTTTCATGTTTTAAAAATCGGCTAGCCGCGCGGCGTCTCTTGGCCATCAAAGAGATGCCACGCAGGTATCCATAGAATTCCGGCATGGCAGCCTTCACGACGGAATGGCTGACGGGGGAGGTGGACGATGTCACCAGCACCGAGTCACCCTCCTCAACGACTCCGTTCCCCCGTCGAAATCCCCGTCGCACCTTCAACGAGACCTACTCTACCATCTTGCCATGGTTGACGGAAGCCGTCGACACTGTGACGGCCGCGACAACGACACCGGCGGCGATGGCGACCTTCGATCAGGCGCCTACTCTGCCGAGCGGCTGTGACGAGCTTTCATCTGCTTGGAACTCCACCATTTGTGGAGGTCTCAACGTCACCGTGGCGAACGGGTCCGTTGTCGAGTGGAATCTCCCGTTTCCTCTGTGGCAGACCATTCTCATCGGTATCGCCATAGGGATCTGTATCATCCTGACTGTTGGAGGGAACATCCTCGTGTTGACAGCGTTTATTGTCGAGCGCACAATTCGCCAGCCTTCGAACTACTTCATTGTATCGTTGGCGGTCTCAGATCTCCTCATCGGAATCGTTTCAATGCCATTCTACGCGGTGTACGTCCTGAACGGACGCTGGGAACTCGGGCCGGTCATCTGCGACCTATGGCTGGCCACGGACCACACCGTTTGCCTGGTGTCTATTTACACTGTTCTTCTGATTACAATCGATCGATACTGCTCGGTGAAAATCGCCGCGAAATACCGCTCGTGGCGAACTCGGAACAAAGTGATCTGGATGGTTGTCATCACATGGATCCTACCATTTCTGATCTTCTTTATCTCCATCCTCGGTTGGGAACATTTCATCGGCTATAGAGACCTTGAACCCGGAGAGTGCGCCGTGCAATTTCTGAAAGACCCGGTTTTCAACACGTCACTGATATTCGGCTATTTCTACTGCACGCTAGTCGTCTTGTTTGTACTCTACGGCGGAATCTATAATACGGCAAGTAACATGCAACGAAAATCCGCTGAAAAACAGAGGAAGATGCAGTCACTGGTTGCAATGGGTCGTGGGACGCTCGACGTTACGCCTGGCTTGGGGCTCGGGCTTGCGAAAGCTGCCCAGGTTAGCGCTGACAAGCCTCCGTCGCGAGGAGGGGAGCTTGGCGGCGCCGGCGCTGACGCCAGGTCGGCCCCGAAGGAGTCGCATATTGTCGGCAACTTCTGCAGCAATGACTCATCCACCCTCGAGAGTCAAAAAACTTCGTCGAAATTCGGGAACAACACCGAGACAACATCTTTTTCGGAGAAGAACAAAGACAACTCCGATCAGGACCAGGACAGGTCCTCGAGTCCTATTTTCGAATCAGACGAAGAGTTCGACGACGACGACGACGATGATGCCGCCACCAATCAGATGGTCAAGACGCCGAAAGTCAAACCAGCCAAGACCAAGGTGAAAACACCGAAACATAAAAAGTCTGACGCGGGACGGATGTCACTTGTGGAAGCCATGAGGATCGGGCCTCCAGCTTTTGCATTGAAAGACGCACCATCAGAGCTTGCCAACATCGGCGGAGGCCTGCCGGGCTTGGGGCTGGGAATTGCGAGACGAAGCTCGCACTCCGAATCCGTCAAGCATTCGACCAGCAGTGTTACGAACAAGCAGCCTGAGGAAAACAAGAAAATCTCAGAAGTCAACCGTAGCGCATCAATGAACGAATCTCTCCGATTGAACGTAAGCAGCAAACCAGCGCCGCCGAACTCCCTTGACGTAAGTGGCCGGCGAGGGAGCAAACTCATCGCTATAACCGAGGTATGTGGATCATGTTCACTCGTAGCATTTAATTCAGAAGACACGGTCCTCCACGGATTAGTTACTTGACTCGTACACACCATCTTCGTCAAGATCTATACGTATAGTTCCATTCTATCTTCCTCTCTTTCTCTGAAGGTGGCCAGCGACATCTCGGAAGCGTGCGTCGAAGCAACGGAACGCGCAGCCGAAGAAGCCAACCTCATCGAACGCGAGCGGTGCCAACGAAACCACAGTGAAGGTACGAATATCACCGAAGCCTCAAAGACCATCTCTGCCGGGGACGGTTCCGCAGGAACTGACGGTGTACTGGATGTTCCCCAGTCGCCAGTGGAATACACCTCGAGCTCAGGTGCGGTTGCAATTGTGATCAATGAAACAATTTGCAAGCAACTGCCCACAACCGCCCTTTTGGCTGTCCCTGATCAGCCGGCTGCCAAAGATACATTGGTCAGTAGCGACCCGAGCAAAAGCCATGTCACCAAAGTCGCCGAGGAGGGAGGGCCTTACGGGGGATGTGGACTATCCCGCAACACGGCCACCAACCGATCAAAGCGCGAAATGATTTCGTCCATTGGTGATCGGCTGCGCAAAAAACGGAAAACCAACGAAAAGCGTCAAAAATCAAAGTCAGAAAACCGCGCCCGGAAGGCCCTGCGGACGATTTCGTTCATTCTGGGCGCATTCGTAATTTGTTGGACGCCTTATCACATCTGCGCCCTCGTCGAAGGCTTCTGCAATGATCCGAACAAATGCGTCAATCATCATTTGTTCTACTTCACCTATTTCCTCTGCTACGCGAACAGTCCCATCAACCCATTCTGTTACGCACTTGCCAACCAGCAATTCAAACGAACTTTCTATCGAGTTCTTCGGGGAGACTTCCACAAAACTTAAGGCTCAGTAAGCTCTGTAGCAATGTTTATCAAAAATTTCGATCCCTCTCATTCGATTTCCCGTTGACTGGGAAGAAACGCTTCCCGCCAATCCTTCTTATAGGTTGTATGCATTTTGGAGATCGGATCTTCGCATCGTTATGATGCGAGCTCCCTCACCGAAGCGATTCGTGTTCTCCCTTTTGAGAAAAAGCGCTCCGGCGTCGAGCTTTCATTTGATAGTTGGCTTCGTTCAATCGTACAAATGTTACATTCCCAGTACAAGGCTCATGGTGTAGCCCGAATTCTCCCCGAAACTCACGATATGAAGAAGCGAACAGCAAGAGCCGGGACTATGCATCTTGACGCGTCAGAAATTGAGCGCCTGACACGTCAAGACGTTGGAATTCACGTCAGTAGCAAGGGCCTCCGGTATCTCGTCGTCAGCCTTAGAATCGCAGTAACGAGACTGCAGACAACCGCATAACATTGTGTCTTTCACTAACTAATACTAACGATTATCCGAGTCACAACTTCGACGACTTCACAACAAAACTCAGTCACACAAGTCTCTACCGAACAACTACTTTCATAGTTTCATACTTGCCAACTGATGATGTTTCCGAATCTGGGAAGGAGATCGCCGGTGATGGCCAACGAACCACAACTTAACACTAGGATACAAAACAAGTCTGCATTCTGTTTGTCTTTCCCGCGAACCTTCGAGCATTTCCCTGACGACGGGTCAGCCAATCAGAATTCAGCTTATTTCGAGAATAGTTGTAAAAAAAGTCCGAGTCTTCCCTAAACCTGTCCTACGCTGCCCGAAGATACAGGCGGCGCAAGCGGGTCTCGAAATTCGGAAAAACGCCAACGTTTTCTAAAGATCGATTGGAAGGAGCTAGCAAACGTAATGATTATCCTTCGAAAAGGCTAATGTCAAAGTAGAGGAGGATTTTCGACTGAGACTCAACAGGGTGTTGTACACTGTTCTGAACCAAAAAACAAAACGCATGGACAACACGACGGAACAACGTTTGCGTCAACAAAAACCAAGACGCGAAACAATCACAACTCTACAACTTTTCAACTGAAGGAAAACAGCAGGAGATCGGGATGTGAAATTTTTCTCCACGATATACGGATTCGCGGAGCCAGGATTGAGTGCCGAAAAAGAAGGACCCAGACTCCTCGGATCGATTGCTGTGAATGTCTGATGAATTAGATCGAGTGTTTAGGAAATCGGGAAATGGCGGCCATGGAAGAAGGGCAATATCAGAAACTGGAGCGCAAGCAGCCGCAACGGCCACAAGAACATACATACAGCACTTTTCTGTGGGTGGATGCATGCTTAGGATGCATTCACCTGGAATAATGTTTCTGTATGTTTGTTCGTCTGCTTTCCGTGGATGGGATGGATGAGAGAGCATGAGTGCGTGTGTGAATGCCCGTGCATGCCTCGCGGCATGTATTTAAATGGAAGTGCTAGCGAAAATTTGTCTGTATTTAGAGGTGCGAAGACACTTCGGGCAACTCTATCAACTGTGATTATGAAACTAACTTGCAATCTAATGTATTTAAGCATTGGCTAGCCCACCAAAAGCCATAGTTCAAGAGATTTATACAACAAAAAGCGTGATACCCATGAAGAAAACATAGTAACAATTTGACGACCGCCCCCAACTAATTCAAAGACGATGAGCCCATTGATCCACTCAACTTGTTGTGCAGCCTTGGAACAACGATCTTTTGTCGATCACAAGCCGATACCAACATGAGTTTGATGAACAATCGCAATGATCGTTCACTGGTGCGGTGCATTCCTTCTGGGGACGATCTCATTCCTGACTCCGGTTGCTGACGAGCATTTCCCAAAACATCAGAGGTTGCAACCGGTTCAGGAATCGGCGCGGAGACCGACCGACATCGACGGCCATCCCAATGAGCATTTCCCAGCCTTGAACATCAATAATTGTTGGATGGAGTCTTCTTGTCGGAAGTGTTTTGTTCCGCCCTGTCGCATTGTCAGCCTCGAAGCTTCGCTACACCACTGCTCGATCGTTGCCCGACCAGCCATCTGTAGCTGGCTTTCCAAGATGACCTGCACAGTTGAACTTCTCCACAGTACAAAGGCGGTGCGTCAGTGCAAACGTGAGATATTACCCATTACATATTAAGTATTAATATTGACATTACTCACATACCTTCGTAGGTGTTGGACTCCAGAAACCTTATTATTGGTGTTAAAATCACAACTCAATGACAATAACGATTATACCTGTTGATAATGTGTAGTTAACTGTTCTCGGAGACGATCGCCGTCAATGACCGCTTCGTCTCCATTGTCTTTTGTCAAAGTTCCGACTCGGCGATAACCCGCATGGCCGTGTGTGCTCAACCACACAATCAAAACGTCTGATAAACGAAGTATGATTGTTTTGTTGAAGCGTCCAGGATGAAATTATATCGATTATCCCCAATAGCGATGGTATCGTACCTCGTCCCGAATCACAAGGATCATGGCTTTCAACGGTACGAATCTTTGACAAAAATCTGGTGCGTTCCGGAAACGACAAAAGCACACACAGGTGGAAGTACGCGGCCCTAGACGAAAATCCCTTTGCTAATGCTGCTATACTCAGCTGCTCAACATCTTTTTACTCATGGACGAAGAGCAGGAAACGCTGTTGTCGCGGCCACGGAAAGAAAATTCGTCACCGACGTTATCATTGTTTACTAAACTCAATATAGCTGATCATTTAACAGTTCGGCCATCGATGTCGTGTGCCTTAAGTGTCAGGCGGGCAACCTCCGCAGTGTTTGATGCAACCCGACCCCTCAGCTTTGATCGACACTCATTGCCGTACTTTTTCTTCCGTTGACATTCTGGATCGAGGTTCTCCTGAGTTTTGTTGGAAACACGAGGTTGTCACGACTGAACTACTACTAATGTTGTTTTCGTAGACCGCGACAAAGGAAACGTTGCCTCATCTGAGAATCAAGGCCCGCAATTATGGAAAAAATTTAGCGGTGTTAATGCCTCCTCCAATATTCCAAACTCCGCACGTACGAATCACCCGCCGTTCTCGAGCGGCTCGATTGAGGCTTCGCGAAGATTCAGGGGAACTCCTTGTTAGAGTAAATGTTTCAAGTTTCATTAGGTCCCACACCATTATCGGGGCTTGGTTCTCCGTTGAGAAGGGTTCAATCAAAGTGCCAAACTAGGTTCGATTTCTCGTTTTTTGCGGCAAAGTCGAAAGAATGGATTTGGATTTGATCTGGCCACGTTACAACTTTGTTACAATATTGGGAGAGATAATCTCAATAATAAAAACCTTTCTGCAACACCTCTTGTCATCTTATTGATCGATTAGCTTCCTCTTATTTAGTATTCCCTCAAAAAACGGATCGAGCGTTTTCGCTTGGACTTCCGGGCTCACGACGCTTTGGCGATTAGCATCCCAAGGTACTTCGAATACTGGAAGCCTTCCTGGAGACCCAGGGGTCCGTATGAACCACTTCGAGAGTCCGTGCTCCGGGAGATTCGAGGCCCGAAAAACCGCTGCGAGTGCGACCACAGACTTGAGCCATGATGAGCGCCGATATCTCCTGATTTTCGTGATCGAAGCTCACAATGCGGTAGGCGCCACGCAGTCGTATTCCCAGCTTCGTACAGAACTGACATCACGTGCACCGTGTTACATGGCTCGGGGGGTCGATCTAACTAGCGTGACGATCGTCTAAAACATTGGAGCAAAACCACGTGGCCCGCCTGTCAGAATGCATGGACAGCTACAACTGAGAACAAGAATATCCGCTCCAAGCTTTTATTATCCAACCCTGCGTTCGATTGAATGCTTATCGCTTTCCTCCGACACGGGGCGCGGCCTTCTGTTGGGGCTTCGAGGCTTTCTGGGAAGTCTGAGTTTTTTTCGCAGCCGGGGCTGGAGCAGGCTTCTTCGCCTTCGCCACACGCTGCTTTTCCTTGGCGGCACGAATGGCCTGTTCGCGAGCGGCCTTACGGACTTCGGGCTGAAACGAAGAATGAGTCCAGTTAGCTCCACGAAATAGAGGTTGCAGAAATGCGTGTTCCGATCTGGTTCATCTCCTGAGCCTGTTTGTGGCTATGGAGGCGACAGAAAGGCGTTTTCTTTAGCATCGCGATTCATCCCGAAAGGTCTTGTGTTCGAATCAACCGATGAGAAAAGCAGCGATGCGCGATATACAAGGTCGTTTACGGTAGCTCCCAAAAGACGCGGTCAGGATTCATGTATCATCCTGGTTCATCTCGTGAGCCTATTTACGGCTATGGAGGCGACAGAAAGAATTTCTTTTGCATTGCGATTCATCCCGAGCGGTCTTGCATTGAACCGAAGCGAAAAGCAGCAATGCTGATGATACTCAAGTGTACCATGTCCAACTCGGTAGCAAAATCCAGCTCTCGGACGACTGGGCGACCGTCATGGAAGGCTGGGTACGAGCTCTAAGGCGCCAGAGGAGGGAACGAATTCGCGAGAGCACTATCTGGCTTCGGTTAACCCGCGCAAATCAAGGTAATCAGGGGGCTCATATTCACCATTTCGTTATAGCATCACCATCTGCCCCAGGAAATGAAAGAACTCGTTTCCGTGGAAAATTATGATGCGAACTCGTGTCTCAGGCAGCATTGAAAGGACTGTGCTCCGAAGAATTGAAAACAAAGACTCACCTTCTGGTTCCTCTTCGCCATGATCTCGGTCAACGAAGTTCCAGCGATGGCTCGCTGGTACTTGACGGTCTTGCGGGTCCTCTTCTTGACGGTCTCCTCTTCAGCACCCTTCTTGTGCTTGCGACGGTACAACACTGTCCATCTGCACTCACGGGGGTTGCGCTTCAGCAGGTGAGCCGCCAAACACCGCGAGTTCAGGAAGTTGAAGACCTAGGCGAGCGAATGCCGATAGGAGAATTCCGCTCCAAGGATATCAAGTTTGGGAAGTATGCAACACTGAGTCGATCCAATGATCTCTCGCATTTTTGGGATTTCCGCAGTCCTACACGTGATTCTTTCGAAATCGGGAACGTGTCCACGGAACAGAAAACGTGCCGGAAATCGCCGAACACACCGTGACAGGAAATACCGGGACCATCCGGGGACTCTAATCAACGTTCTCACCCCACGGGAAAAGTCACTCGCGGGAGTTATCACATAGACCGCCGGAAACTGCTCTCGGATCTTACCTTGCCATCTACTTTCACCAGGCGCTTCCCGTGGCCCGGGTAGATTTTGTAGCCGGAGTACGAACACAAGCCGATCCTAAAAGCCGTACAGAGAACTCAATTAGGCATGGTTACATCCCGCGAACAATATTTCCACAGTATAACACGGATTTGAGCAGATTTCATCACAGATATCTCATACTTCATCTTTGCGGAGTGGCTCGAACACCGAAAAGAACGTAGCTTGTTTCCGAAACAAGATGGTCGACCTGAGTGGTTTCGAAATCTTTCTCAGTCCAGAACGCTGTTTGTTGGCTTGACTCCTGCACAGGAATCTCTGTCAGATCATCGAAGAGGCTTGAACTTCATCCTGAAAGAGGGGGAGTTCTCCCGTGAGACTTTACATCGGTGGGGGTGTCTTGACACATTTCGGCGGGAAAATTTGAATCAGCTGGATGGGGTTCACGAGTGGAAGGAATTTATTGAAACGATTCGTTATGCTGTGCCGTAATGAGGGCCCACGCACGATCAACCTGAGGGGATGATAATCAGCACGTATGAACCATTCGAATCGTTGATCGGAGAGAGATCCCAGGCATGATATCCCCCCCCCCCCCTGGGGCACGAAGGGGGATCGATGTAAAGAGAGGCTGGGCCCTCCTCCGTGTGACTGACAGCTCGGGTGGAAATCAGTGAAATGTGAATCGCTACCGTCTGTCCGGAAGAAATCTCGCCAAGTCACTTATGCGAGCTCAAAGAGTTATGCCTATTGCCGCTTTGTCGAGAGTTTCCCCGAATTGAGGTTGGTTTGTAGCAGAAGTTCGAATGGAATCGGTCTCTCTGTTTCGTATTTCGTCGGACACTGTCCGTGAACGAAGTAACGAGCGACTGTGTCGCACTCCGGAAACTTGCTCTCGGCACTCTCGTGTACCGAAGGAGCGTGCACGACTCTTGTGGGAAATGGGTTTCCCGAAACTGGCAGAACCGCTTCTGTATTGCATGTGACCGAAACTTGTTCGAACCAAATCCTACCATGTCCACTAGGAGGCGGCGAACCAAATTGCTGCAGGTGGTCTATGATTTCTGAAAAGGTTTTTCAAGCTGGAACCGTGAGCCATCTGAAGAAGAGATCAATTGTGCAATTTCTGCTCGCTACTAGGGATCTCAGAGATGGCATTTTTTATTCTATCCATAGCGCTGCAATGTCCGACAGCTCAACATCAGGAATGGAGGTGGACCTCTCGGAACAGTCTTTGAAAAGATTGGACCGACGGGATGGGATCGGTGTTGAGACTTTGCGCCTTGACAACAATCAGTTGCAGAAACTGGAAAATTTGGATTGCTTCTTAGACGTTTGGAAACTAAGTGCTGCTCACAACCAGCTGACCCGGATGTATTATATATCCAAGCTACATCGTCTGACACATGTTGATCTTTCACATAACCAGATCCTGAGTATTGAAGGTTGGTGGCTTCAAGTATTGACGAGTAAACCGCATTTGATGCAATGCCATTCCGATTCCGGATGATCACACTGGCTTCCCTTGCAGGTTTGAAAGACCTCCGTCATTTACAGTGGTTGTCCCTAGCCAACAACAAACTCAAGTCATTGCAAAATATCCAGTTCAGTGTTTCACTCGTTCATCTCGACGTCTCTGACAACCAAATCGCCAACCTTATGGACATTTCTTCGCTGACCAAATTGAAGACGTTGCTCCTCAATCGAAACTCAATTCAAAGTCTAGAGCGGGCTCCGTTGTATCTCCCCGCGGCGCTGTCGGTGCTAGGCTTGGCAGAAAACAAGATCAGTGATCTTACCATGGTGAGCTACATTATTGTACACCGAGATTTTTCGTCAAGATTCGGGGATGAGTCTTGAGGGACTCCCGAATTGTCGTAGAATTCTATTTAAATGCTCTCCTTCTTTTCATTGTAGATTTCATTACTGTCGAAACTGCCATCATTGGAAGCTTTGGCATTCTTCGGGAATCCCTGTTACGTTGAGAAGGAAATGTTCGACTACCGTCCGTATATAATAAACTGGTGTCTTGGTCTGCGAGTTCTCGACGATTACGTAGTCACTCAACGGGAGAGGTGAGTCATTCGGCCGGTGTCCCAAATCCAGAGATTCTCACAACGTAGGTATCACTCTGCTCGGGCTTGCCATGCGGCGTCTTCTGGGCAGACAGGCGCAGGTTATCCGCCACGGGCGAAACCTCCTCCGTGAAATAGCTTGCCCGAATGCATGGATAACTTTCAACCGATCATATTGACCCACGATTCTCGCAAGTCCAGCTACCTTGGATGGTGCCGATCACTGAGGATTCAATACGGTTCCTTCGTTCCAGTCTCAAAGCCGAATGGCTCTACAGCCAAGGCAAAGGCCGTTTCTTTGCAATTGGTCAGCACCAGCCCCTCGTTGAGTACCTCCAACAAATTTGCCCTAAACAGGTGAGTTGGAAGCTCGCACGAGAAGCTTTGCGAACCATACGCGAACTCCTCCGAAAATGCTCCTCGATTCCTTGGTGGTAATCTCCTGCACTCAGGAGCGTGTCTCTTCGCGGCATCCTCGATGCTTCAATAAACAGCCGAAGACCGCATTTGAGGTTGATCTAACTGACACCTGTTCGCCTGAACCGTCCGTAACTGCTGTTGCGTGACAGATAACCAGGTCGCCAATTGATCGCGAACCTGAATTTAAAATTTACGATCAGGGCCAACAATTATATTACGCAAAGTAGTAGTGCTCATTCGATCTCTCCGATCAAGCTGTAGTGTCATCGGAGGCGCCGGTGAATATTTGGGCAAACTGACAAACAATCGACAACACCAATTAGCCACTAAAAATGTCTCTTTGTTTCCGTCGCGTCTTTGGGCTTTTACCGTCTCCTACCGGGTGCGTTTGCTCTCTCCTCTCCTCATTGGCGTCATCGTTGATAGCGCGGATTCCCGAAGAACAATCGGTCTATGACGCTTTCTGCAGTTGAGAGTGTGCCATACACTCGAAATTGTTTAGCGCTCATAGAAGCCCGCATGATGTGATCGCTGATTTCACTCTAATATTATCGGCGCGCTATCCGTATTTTCGTGAAATCTTTGACGTGGAATGCGCTTGTACTCAGCCAATGATAGTAAAAAAAACTTCGAACGTTGCTCCTCTATCGCGGATAAGTAATCCCGGTCGAACTTACACGGAGTCCCGTGTCCCAGGGCGAAGCAGGAGCCACCAAGCTTTCTCGGCAGTTAAATATTCATAAATCGGCTATGAATATTCCTGAACTTTCCGGAGAAATGCAAAGTATCGTCGAGGAGGATCTGTAGAACTTGACCGAACGTAGCATCGCTTCAGCAGAAACGCTCCTCAACAAAGCGTCCATGCGCGGTGTTCTCAGCGATGCGTTCATGGGGCGAAGCAGCGCGGTTGAATGACTGGCAACGTAGCGCCGATGATGACACTCGTCCGGCTCTCGCGGCTGGAAATGCCGGTGCTGCTCCCGCTGCCGCGTTGTCGCTGTTCCGCGCACTGAAGACAACAGCGCTCTGACAAATCCAAACAGCGAAACCTATCGAAACAAGCAAACAGTTATGGATAATTTCTAGGGTTGACTCACCATGATGGAATGATCGAGGCTACGATAAGGCTCCTCATTCGGGTTCGAGATTCAAACGGACGCATCGGAGAGCGGACTAATTCTCGCTGCACATTTTGCCTCCTGGCAACAACTTGCATCAGATCGATGAAACGAATGCTCGCATACAGCTCAGCTAGTCAGAATCTGTTCCTCCCGCCAACGGGGTTCAGTATGAGAACCCATCATGAGGGGGTGAAATATTCATTATCAGCCGCAAGCGATACCTTTCGTTGCGGTCGCTAACAAGACACTGGGTCAGTCTGTCGCCAATTTCGGATCCAAATGAAACAATCTTCCGTAAACAAAAACATTGGTAACATTTATCGTTCCAACAATCCATCTGCAAAAGCTGCGTCCTAACACATAGTAAACTTTCACTACTTGAGCGTTCCCTAATCCGATGCGGCGAAACTTGTTTGAGCACCATCGCATGTGTTTATGGCTTCCTGTTCCGTCATTGGAACTTTTTCGCTCCCGAACCAAACTTCTGACATTCAGCTTCGAGCATCTCTGCAATCGGAGAAGAGGGGTGGTAGCTCTCGATGTGTTCAGATCGCTTTCGAACCATCTCGAAGCGTTCTCAAATTATCCGCGCGTCTCACCTCCGCGGGTGTCTCTATCGCGCTCTTTGTTTGCTTATCAATTAGCTCGATCCAGGCATCCGAGCACAAATCGGGTCGAAACAACCCCTCCCCCCCCGACGCTGGAGGAGAACAGAAACAAAAATAATGCCCGATGCTACTGATTCATCTGTGCAGTCATCATTATTTCTTCAAACGGTCGACCCCGAGGAAGACTTCCCCAGTTTCCCAACGCAGCTTTCCAAGTCGGTTCTTCGACTTCGGTCAAGCCCGTCGGCGAATCTGGGACGTTTGCAGAACCCAGTCCAGAACGAGTGAAACGGAGCGTCAGAGAACATGATCCGAGATATCGATTCCGCCGAGACAGTGAATGGTTGTAGGGAAAGCTCGCGGTCACAGAATCGTGAGAGTTGAACTCACTCAGTTCGGAAATCATTGTCTTGCGGGCGAATGCCTACCCGCGAAAGGTGACCACTTCCGGATCGAGTTGCGTCGGGCTACGATCTTGCGTACGGCTTTGATTTGATGTGGCTCCCGGCATCTGTCAGTTCAAACCTGCAGCATGATACTCATAAGCGGGTCGGTAAGATATCGATAGGTGGCTCGGAGAGATTCGATGACGGTAGAGTAAACTCTTCGAGAGACAACGATGCCGTTGACAAGTTGGGAAGTTGGTTAAGATAAATCGTCATGTGTTTGTTATCAAGCCGTGAGCGGTCGTTTGCTGTCAGAGACAGGGCTTCGAGCTGATTCGCTCATTTTGATGCATTCTGACACCTATAGTGGGGAGTTTTCTCCACAGCATTGCTGAGAGAAGTTCTTCCGAGCTCGATGCCTAGATTTGAGAGATCGACAAATTCCGCTCTAGAGGTGACCTAACTCAACTTACAGTTCTACCTTGGCAGAGGGAATCGGCAACCCCGCTGCTCTCTAATACCCGAGATGACTGCGTTTTTCCATGGGTAAACTAGATCACGAGGCTGTATTAAGGGCCGGACTAAAGCTCGAAGCCTTTAATCCTACATTGGAGAATCCATTCCGAATGACATCAGTGATCTCGCACGGGCTTGTAGGCTCTAAAGGTGTCGTTGTGGCTCGCGAGCGTTTTGAATCCTGATTCTCGACCCCAACGGAACTTCCTCATCCTGATTTGAGAGAGAAATTATTGATTACTGATTATTGATGGGACTGTTTCCCTGCATGCCTAGAAAGCATGCAATTATCAATAACTTTGGCGCATTCGGGATATGCGTTATATGACGTGTTGAGCGTGACGGTACACGCGCACATCTTCAACAATTGCAAAGCTACTCAACTGAGCAACGAGTAGATTAATTAACGGGACTCCCGACGGAACATAAGAGTCGTGAGGACGTTGTTTCCGGAACTCAAGAAATCATCGAAACTGACATCTCCGTCAACGATCATGAAACGTGCTTCCGCTAGATGCGATTTGCTCGGACATGCCACAAATCTCTGGCTTGGAATAGCATTGGGAAAAATTGGCCACCTCGTCGGGGTTCGACTCAAACGCCATGCGGGCCGTTGACCCACACCTACACACACGCGCTAAACCACGAATAGTTTCTTCCTACTTCTCTTCGGGAACGCTTTCCAGTGCCTAGGAGCCGATCTGGAAAATCCTCAAGTTGAATATCACTATTCTTTTCTTGTTCGAAGCATTCAGATTCGTTCAGAATTGATGCCGATGATCCGTCAACTATCAAGCTATCGTTGGAGAATTACACCGCTATTTCAATAACTATGAGATTTACTACGCTGCTCGCTTTAGTCTAGTTGGTGAGTAACGGGGAATATGGGACGAGGAGCCATTCATTGACATCGTTCCCCAGTGTTCGAAACCGAACATCAAAGTACGCGTACTGCTATCATCAAGGCTACCTTTTCAAGCACCACTGCCAAGAACTTGATGTTCTTCGTCTCGTTCGCGCTTACTAAACGGATCTCGCAGTTGGCGTCGGTCTGAAAATTCTGTCCAACGTCAACTTCCGCAACTTCGTTCCGGGCTCCCTTGCCGTTTCGAAAGCGCGAGAGTTTTGCGAAAAAGGGTTGCGATGCTTCATCACCAACGAGAAAGAGAAAACGAACATCGATTCAATGACACACAGCCAACTGCCGACGAAGGTAGCTACGTTCAGTCAACGATCGGAATCCGACGTCATTATTTTATCGGTCAGGAACGTCGCGGACCGTTGAGAACCAAACCATAAGAATCCAAACAATGTCAACGTTTGTGAGCTCGTAACAAGTCTTGGCTGTGGGAGGATTGCAGCGCGTGTTAGACAGCGGATCGTCATTGCCATGGTTAAACAAGCAAATTAGCAGAATAACCCTTCCAAGGGATCGATTGAACAAAACGTTGCAGAACTGAAGTATGGGCCGTTGCTTGAAGTGCAGTTTGACGTGGCGGCACGCAGCGCGGTTGGCAGCGGCGGCGTTGCTGGCAGCAGCGGCAACGGCAACAATTTCTGACAGCGAGCGCTTGGCCCTTTCCTCCGCGATTTGGGTCATGACCAGAGTCGCGGATCGCGAAGAGCACAGCAGCTAACCGACTGCGCGTTGTCGAAGCTAGCTAGCAAGCAGGCAGGCGGCAGCGGCACTGCCACCACCATCGACAGCACCAAGCAAGCAAAATCGTCGTCCAGAACGCGTTGAGCCAACCATCCAGCCAGCCAGCCAGTCAGTCAGTCAGCCGACGGCGGCCGTAGCAGCCAAAACCGAAGCCAGAGACTGCTTTGCATTAGGGCTGCTGACCGCGGCTTAGCTGCTTAGTCCGTTGCTCAGCTGGCTGGCTGGCCGACTTACTGCGGTTACGCTTGCCCTCCCGCGAACCCACCGTTCACGACAACTTCAATCGACTTCCGAAAAGTCTCCGGGGCTGAACATGAAACGGCGAAGATTCCGCTTCCAGACCCAAGCTCCGCGTGGCGCATTCACAGTGAATCAGTGGATACGTCATCCGCGGCCGCCGAACAAGTAGCGCGGCCTCATGAGCTCATGTCGGCTGCTCTGACCGAATATCAGAGCCTTGCGCTGGGTGCGCGAACGTCGACCCGTTCCGACTTTGACACATCGGAGCCATACGAAGAATGGCCGCGATGGAAGGGTTGGCGAGGCGTCTGTTTCGGCGACGACCAGTTTTTTTTTGGCCGTGATGTTGATAACCATAAAAATCAGTTAACCAGCCAGCCAGCCAGTCCGCCAGTCAGTTAGTCAGACCGTCAGAAATCCACGCAGAGCCGACCTTCTCTCTCTAACCGGAACACAAATAGCACTCAATTTGATAAAGAAGGCCGCACGAGGGAATGGAATAACCATTGAACATGACACTTGCTCGCCGCCCCAATAGTTCTCCACTCGAATTACGTGGATGATACATACGACGACGACGGCGGCGGCGACAAGAGCCACAAGCGCGGAAACCGCCCTCGTAACATCAACAGCAACAACAACGACAATAATCGTGGACATGGCGGCCCTTCCAAGCTCGTTCCACGCACACAAAAATAAAGCCTGCTCGCTAGAGTTCTTCCCTTGCGCGCGCACTCGGAGCCGCTAGTTCATGGGTCTCCGACTTGCTGTAAAAGGCGTTTCGTGAGCACGGCCGTGAATGACGCGCGGCTGATGGAACCCACACAAATCGGGCTCATCAGTTGAATGAACTGCTTCGTCATAGACGTGTTATAAAATCGTTGAAGCTATCGAATCTGGCGCCGGCGAGGGGTGCCAAGTTTGTTCGCAACATTTCACGCTCTCAGGCCCACATTTCAGCCCATACCGAAGAATCGAAGTCGTTACACTGAGCTTATATGTTATGGCATTGACCGGGAATCATATCCAAATTCTGACTTCAAGACTCCTCGTCGCTGTTATCGTCACTTGGACTGAAAGTTTAGGCCAGAACTTGATCTCCCTAGCGAGGCAGTCGTGGCCGAGTGGTTAAGGCGTTGGACTTGAAATCCAATGGGGTATCCCCGCGCAGGTTCGAATCCTGCCGGCTGCGAGTTTTTTTTTTCAATTCTTTCTCATCCGCGCTTCATGTTTCGAGCACTGATGCCGCTATCGTTTTGCTTATGACAGGCAATGAACGGAAAAAATGATCGGTATTCCTGAAAGACAAGGAGCAGGCGGCACAGTTTCTTCTGCCTGCCCGAGATATCCCGTGTGCTACGAGAGAATTGGTGAATATCGATGTTTGATCGTTGCTGCGCATTCTTGCGAATTCCTCGAGTTTGAATGCCGATATCCTCATCTAACGGGTCGAATTCTCGCAAAGCTGTCAAGCCGCGCGACGCGCAGTCCAGCTCAACCTCCTCCTCTAATCCGTGTCCCCAGGCCGACCGGCCGCCGTTGTAGCATGGAAAACACCCTCGAGTGCTACCCTGGAAATTCAAGTCCACCAATCGATTCATCAAAATGTCGCAGTCTGATATGTGGTGATGGCGCTAATGACCTAATCACCCGAACCACGTGTCTCCCATGAGCTGAAACCCGGCAGATGATAACAAATGACTTGTGTCACTCGATGCCGTGCCGGGACTATGAGGACAGTCAGGCAAATGATTTGATGAAGGTTTTATAACCGAATCCTCAAGCGATCAAGAGTGCACTCAAATTACTGAATGCAGCACGAGGGCCATTGAAGGTGCTCCGTGAGCAGGCAGACCCCTCTGGAAATCGGATCATCTACGATTACAAGAAAGGCGTCAAGAGGTTTACGAAAATGGAAACAGATTGATCTATTTATTCGAAACGTTTACGGTTCAACTTTGCTAAGGTTATTGTAGCCATTCCCTTTGTAGGAATCCTTACAGTTGCATCCGTTCTTTTAGCCTATCATAACGCAACATACACTTGCAGCACTTACGGCTTCCAAAAATACACTTCAATAAGTTACATTCGATGTTTTCTTCTATCTAAACCACTAGTTGATGAGGCAAGCTATGAGATTTGACCCATCAAGTTGAGTTTTAGAATTTTTGGCGATCCTTGTCACACTGCATCACGATTCACGTCATTGATGGTAGGAGTCCTCGTACGGCGACAGCAGAAAAATAGAGAACAATTCATTGGTCTTGGAACGAGTGGTAGGACCAGTGAGAGATAGAAAAAGTGGCCGATCTACTGCTAAAGAGATAGCTAGGAAAATCCATTGGTATCAACAGCTGCTGGGTCACGTTCTCAAGCTTTCGTTTGAAACACACGACAGTCATCATCAAAGAGTATCAACAAAATATGTACAGTGCTCACGGTGTTTCCTTTCGGAGCCAGTGCTCTGACAGCCAGAGCATTCGCGCGGCCGACGACGGAGTCAAAGAAGTGCTTAGCTCACTCCGTTGCTCACGCGCGATGAATTATCGTGAACTAATGGTTTTGCGCAAATCGACTGATGGGTCTATCGTCGCCATTATTTCCTAGTTATCTAACTGAATTAATTATGGTCGCTTTGTCCTACTTTTAATCGTCATCTAGTCCATGGGTTTCCCCACGTTGGTCTGGTTCAAGTTCGAGGAATGTTCAAAAATAAACCGGGTATCGGTGCCGCATGTGATCAACTGAGACTGTTCGATTGCGAAACCGTTTTGCCAGGAGCTTTGCGGCTTCGTCAGGCTTCCGACCGCTTGCTTCGCTCGTTGGTAACCTGTTGGCTGCCTGGTTCTGTCTGACATTAAGACCGGCGGGCGGACGGACGGACGAACGGATCGACCGACCGACGGACCCGCCGACTGTGAGACAGCCACGCAGGCAAGCAACCGAGCGAGCAAGCAAGCAGGCAAGCAAGCGACTAGCTAGACGCTCCGTTCACTCCGGATAGAGAAGCAAGCCGGGAAAGAAAGAAGAATTTGGTTGCCACAAAGCGAATCGCTCCGTTCGGGAATTTGGGCCAAGCGTTACCCAGATTCGTTGGAGGCAACGCTAGCTAGCGCAGTCCGTCGTTTGGAACGTGCTTTGACGGACTGCCGAATGAGCGGACAAACGGACGAACTAACGGATGAAACGGTTGAAGAGAAAAAGAACTTGAACCAGACTTCCATACGCGGCGCACTCACATCACTCTCAGAGAGAATTCGCGATACAACAAGAGATCATAATGTGTTCCTAGCCAGTTATTCAATCAATCAAGCAATCGGACGTCCAATCAAGCTTCCAATCAATCAGTTATGTGGGTGGCTTTTCGAGGAACAAATTTCGGATTCGGATAGTGCCTACGAGCGAAGGAAAACAAGCTCAGAATTTGAATCCAGATCAAGTGTAAGACCGATTGATTGATTGATCTGTCGCTGAAGTTTCACCAACGTCGTGGACGGATGAAATCGCGCCTATGCGTCTCTAAAGAGTGAAGTCGCGAAGACGCCTAAGGAGGGGGGGAGACGTTCGACCAATTCTGAGCCGTGTCCCAAGAATTCAGATCTACACCGTTGAGGAGCAAAGTTTGAGAAGGCAGCAGGAACCCGTATTGTGGTTAGAGCCGACGATACGTCTTGAGGTTATGGTAGCCATGCCCTTGAGAGAGTCAGCGGTGTCTACACATTAGATCTATATAGTAGCGGGACGATCGAGGACGAGCGGGGAACCGTTCGTGCTCTCGTCTGCCTGCCTCGGAGTCGATTCCAAGATGCTGCTTATGAACTTTCCATCCAAGGTATCGGATATCGGCTCGCGTGCCTCCTCCTCTTCTTGCGAATGTTCGGAGTGTGAAAGACGGACGAGAGGTCTCACACCGTCTGTTCAGGTCTCCTCAACATCAGCGTGTCGTTGGTCAGTGGGACGGCGATCGGTTAATTTATCCTAATGAGCGAGATGTCTGTGCATACTGTATGCAACGTACACACAGCGGAGAAAAATGGGCGGAACGGAGCAGCAGCAAGTGGTCGGTAGTTGAGCAAAGCTCAAATCACAATTCATTGAGAAGGAATTCAACGCTGACGCTTCGTAGAGACGACAAGCGCTCGATACAGTCAAGCTGGCCGGCTGGCCTGCGCGCAATGGAGAATAAAGACGTTGAGCTTCATTATTGTTTGCACTATTGAGGTTTGTTGGCGTAGCGTTGCTGTTGCTTTCTCGGCCATGGCCGTCTTTGTCGCCATCGTCGGCTGGATGAAAAGTCAATCTTCGTCCCGAGATCCGAGGATCGTTCACGCAAGGCTCTCCAGCTTCGGCTGTGGACAGTGGTTGTCGCCATGGTTCAAATTTGCTACTGTGGTTGTCGACGCTGTCAAGGAGTCTGCTTGTTGGCAAGGCTGTGACTGGTTCGCTATGAATGTTACGTTCGCCGTCCATACGGCGTAGATCTTCGCACCAACAGTGGAAGGCGCAGCGTCGGCGGCAATCCTACCGCCGCGGCAACAACAGCGTCGACAGCGCAGAAAGCTAAAACGGCAGCCGAGTTTCCGATGGGTCAGTTACTAGTTGGTCAGTCTTTCGGTGAGTCCGTCTGTCGGTCGCCATAGCCGCCTGACCGTCATTGCAGCGTTCCAACGGCGTTGCAGCGGCCGTTGCTTCTGTCGGTGGAGATGGTGGTAGTGTGTGAGTGCCAAGGACAGCCAGGCTATGGCCTGTGGACTGCTGTGCTCACGCAGCGGTGCCAGGTTTCCTTCGAGCGACACGACCGAACCACAGAGTGGCCGACTGAGGGATGGACATACCGACGGACAAACGGACTGTCGAAGGGATAGAAGGACAAACAGACAGATGAGCCGAGTGAGCCAGTCCGCGGGTCGACTTGCCGGCTAGTGGCGGCTGCAACAGTCACCGCGACGACGACGACGACGAGCAAGGCATACTAGATGATGATACGACTGGCTGTGGCAACGGATGACCCGGCCTGTCGACCATTGGCGTCGTCGAAGCGCTGCGCACTCAGTCAGCTGGTATCAGCTGCTTGGACCGCGCGCTTCGTTGGCAGCTCATTCGGCCGGGTAGTATCCTGGTAGACTCGATCTGCAGACAAACTTGGAGTCGGCCGGGAGCACGGGTTGTCACTTGGGCTCCGATCCGGCAACAGCCGAGTGACCAGCTAACTTGCTTTCGTCGGGCGCCTCGCCTTGCCAGCACCGTTGTCGATGATACTGTTCCGCCACTGTCATTGTAAACCCCTTGCCACCCGGCACAAACACTTGAGTGAACCAACAAGCACTGCACTGTATCCAGTCTCTGCCACAGCAGCCGCGCCACATCAGCTGGCTGAACTTCTTCTTTTTTACTTTGATGTCGGCTGACAGTGTCAACGGCGGTAACAGCGAACTGACAGTCGTCGGACAGGGTAGTGGCCGTTTATCGGGAAATAAGTAACCAAGCGATGAATTGTTTCTCGATCTATGAGCCGTTGGCCGGTCCTTCTGACAGTCGGTCGGTCGGTGGCTTGCTCGCTCGCTCGCTCGCTCGATAGGCCCGTGTTCCGCCAATTCCGTACAACACACAGCACTACTGTTCACAATATTCGATGAGTTGTAAGACGACTCCTTTGGATCATCACTACCGTCTTTCCGACGATGGTGGTGGTGGTGGTGGCGGCAGCAGCAGCAGCGGTTTTGGATAAATATTACACAAACATATCAGTTGGCAGAAGACAGAGCGAGAGTCAATTTCGTTGATAAAATCCATCGTCGGCTATGAGAAAATGCTCCGGCCAAGGGTTGCGCTGAACCAGCTCCAGCAGGCTGTCTTCATCGGTCGTCAGCTAATGTGGGTTTGTTTTCATCATCACCATACTCTTCATCATCATCTTGGCCGCCGTTGGCGTTGTCGTCGTCGTCACCGTCGTCATAGATAAAAAGACATGAAACGTTGCAGTCGAGCGAGGAGAACTTTATCGGCGAAAAAACTTCCATAGGGTACACTGGCTAGTATTCCGCGCCGTTGAGCTGTTGGCGCACAACTCATTCTCAGTGCGCGAATAGTTCAGGTGCCTCTCGATCATTTCCTAAAGATTGCCTACGTGTTTGACCCATGTTTTCTGTAGGTGTGCTCCTCGTCAGATCCGTCGAACCGCGCGAGCACGATACAGGCGGGCGGGCGGGCGGGCGAGCGAGCGGTAGGTCGCTCACTCGCTCGGTGGATCGAACGAACTGATGAACGGACGAACAGACGAACGGTCGGATGGATGGACGAACAGACGAACGAACTATAAGTCGATAAGTAACATACGAACTAACGTCGTTCCAAACCAAGTACGCGTGCGAATGCGTCAACTTCGGAATCACTCTCTGGCTTCTCGACGGCACACCGTTGCAGCCAGTGATCGCGCACTGATTTACACACGATCACTGTGAACGGGAGTTGAATTTCCGGGTAGGGTCTCGAAGTGACTTGGTGCGAAATCGTTTTGAGCACTTGAGAACTTTGTTGGGAATGACTTTGTTGATGTTGCTGCGGCACGTGTAAATGTTGATGCGCTTGTTGCGTATGGAGTTGTTGCATTTGATATTGTTGTTGCTGATGATTTGCCGACTGCTGCTGCTGCTGCTGCTGATAGGAATGATGTTGAGGCTGACTCACCAGCGGAGGCGACGGAGGCGGTGAGTCCACCACCTCCTCCTGGTAAGATCCCTCGTCATAGTGGCTATCGTCCGAAGGTGAACAGCTCAAGCGCGCAAGATCGCGCTCATCCAGTGTCAGCGTCTCTGGGGGCGAAACAGGCCGTGACGATGGCCGACTACCTCCTTTGAGGATCGAATGGCGGTTGCTCAAGTGGTGATGGTTCATGTGGTGGTTATGGTACGGATGACTCCCATGGCTGTTCCGATGATGATTGTTGTTGCCTCCACCATTGCCATTGCTGCTATGGTTGTTGCCATTCCCACTGCCATTCAAGATGATATTGTTGTTGTTATTGTTGCTGATGTGGTGAACGTTCTGGTTGGCGGAAAGCTTCGGCTCCGAAGTTTGAATCTGTTTTGGCGCACTCTTCGTAATTGCAGGGGTTGGCTGATGCTGCTGCTGCGGCTGCTGCACAGAATGGATGCTGATCACACCGCGCGATATTTCGCTCAATGCTTCGAGGCTGTTTGCAACAGCCGATTTCCGCCATCCTCTGATCGTGCTCTCGTTCAGACCAAATTTCGAGCCGGCTGCGCGGTTCGAATGCTTTTCGGCCCACTGAATCACTTTGAGCTTGAATGTGATGTCGTATTTGCCTTTTTTCTTCGAAGGCGGTGACGTTACTGTAGGCTGCATCTTGCCACCGACGTTGTCGCGCTGTCCGTGTTCAGAGGCTTGCGCGTATTTGTCGTTGCTCACTTACTTACTTGTTCGCTCGTTCGTCGACGCCGTTGCCGCCGCCGCTGCCGCCGACGCTGAGTGGCTCACTTTGAGTCACTGCCTGTCGGGGTTTTAGAACAAAGTAATGAAGCACGGAAGACTAGATCGCCGGCACCCTAGGTGTAGCTTTATCCTGGATTCGTCGTTGTGATCAACGGTCGAGTCAGCGATTGCTCAGTCCCTTCGTTCGTCCGTCGTCGGTCGCTCCTATTTTATTCCGAAGTCGAACGTCGTCGTTGCGCACATTGATCGCAGCACCACTTCAAACACGCTGGCGATTTCCAGGCACTCATGCACTCTCACAAACTTCACAGTTCGTTCGATCGTTGGCTAACTTGCTTGCTAGGCGGCTGACTCCGACTGCTTGCTAGGCTATCCGTCGGTGTGTCCGTGCGCTCGTTGAAGGCGGCTTATCTTCGCTATGCGGCTTGACTACGCGAATTGCAATTGAAGCGATTGCGCACACGTTGTGTCCGTCTGGAAAGCGGGCTCATTGACTACGGGTAGCTTGCTTGCTTGGCTGTCTAGCTAGCTAGCTGTCTGACTGACTGACTGGCGGGTTGGCTAGCTGTCGCTGCCCTGTCTTTCTGTCAGAGCTGTAAGACTACTGCCGCTGGCTGTCGTCTCCACGCACAGAGAGCTGCTGTCGCGCGCGCACACAACGCTTCACCAAGGGTAGGCGAGGGAAACGACGCGATGCTACTTTCGAGCGGGTGAATCGGGTCACGAAGATCTGCGCGCTACTCTGATTCTTCATTCACACCGGCTGACCGACTCATCAGACTTTAGACCGCCAAGCGAGTTTTATACGCGCACTCGAAGCCACTCTCCCCTCAGTAGATACTCGTTGAGAACGAACTTTGCTTCCGTTGAGGTTGAGATCACCGCCGATCGAGCGAGAGTGAAGCTTCCTCTCCCTCAGTCGAACATTCGAACGCGATTCCTGCCGATCGAGGCCGCTGAACTGCCTACGTGGAAAAGTTCCGCAGCACAAAATCGAATTTTGTTCTCGCGGTTTTTCATCCGAAACTCACACGTGCGATATCAACAACAATGAATACAGTGCTTCGTTCACATTCAGTGGAAATCGAACGAATCGATCCGAGTTCATTTGCAAACATATGCGATTTTGACAGGACGCGCACCATCAATGCCCGCTGCACAATCAAAAAGTGCACCAGATTTTTGAGGAGGCGTTCGTTTTCTCTGGCCAACCAGCAGCTCGTGCGGGCGCGGGTAAATTCGAAATCCGCGCGAAAACTCGTTTGAATTTGAAATCCATGGAGTCGGTGCTGGATGGCGGCCGATGCTGGTGCTTGTGGTGCTGGCCGGTGCAGGAGCACCGGTCGTGTGATTGGTTGCTCGCTAGCTCTGCCCAGCTCCCGCTGCCGCCGCTTCTTCTAGGGTTTGTTGTAACCGGCCCGATCGGCCTGCTTGCTTGCTTGCCGGACAGTCAGCCAGCCAGCCAGCCATTCACTCGGTGCATTGTCCGCCCAACTGGTGCTGGTTGGCCGCTTGCTCGACGGCTTGCCTGGCTGTGGGGGCTACTACTGATGATGATGACTTCGTTGGCTGCTGCTGGTGCGCGGATGAATTCAGCTAAACTTTTGTTATAAGGAAGCACTGTTCCTTTCTTTCTCTGAAGCTGACTGCCTACGTGCCAGCGAACCGGGCGACCGACCGACCGGTCGGTCATCAAACCGGGGCGGACGGTTGCTTGGTCAACATCCGTCAGCAACCTCTGGTCTCGGAGGTGCGGCCCCCTTAGAAACTCATCGGAGAGAAAATAATATTTACCACCCCCGAAACACTCTTTCGCATTGAATACAGCCCTAGAGAGCACAGCCCCGAAATAGGCCTTGGTTTGTATGGAATCAATCTCTGCATCCCCACGAATGATTGGATTCCTGCCTCTGGAAGCCCGGGAGAATTTCCGAGGAAACTTTCGATTTTTCCCCACTTCTGAGACATCTCACGGATCATGGACGCTCGTTAGAGAAATTAAAGGTGACGCGCAAACCTCCGCAGAACCCCGCGTTCTTTTCGCGCTTCCCACGCTGAAGATATGTTCAACTCGCAAACAGTGCTCTGCTAGAACCCGTTTAGAGATCGAAGATCGTTATTTGGGAAACAAAGTAGATCGAGACTGCGAGACCGCTATCTCCTACGCCGGTCAGATGCTCGATGAACTTCGTCAGGTCGCAGGTATCGGGGGTGAACTCTGATCGTCGGGTGATTCCTCGACCCTGTAGCCTTTCGAAGACGGTGAGCCATCGGGCATACATGAGCGGGCGGGCAGGCGGGCGAGGGAGCGATCAAGCAAACTGACATTCTTCTTGTCCGCCGAAGACTGTCTCAAGTCGACTGGGGCACCTCACTCGCTTACCTACTCGGTTAGTACATGAGAGTTCGAGCGATGGAAGATCCCGGCAGATCCATCGCCCAGCCGACCGACCGACCGACCGATACGAACGGATAACTGACGAACTATCTGCCATATGCTGACTGTCTGCTGTGTCGGTTAGTCAGTCGGTCGGTCGATTCATTCGTTTACCTACACCTTAACTAGCTCATTACGGGACGTCTTTCAACACTCTGGATTCTTGCTCGTCAAACCGCGCGAGAGTTGCCGAGAGCCGATGGGGAGTGCTGCAGCTGAATCCAGCAAAGAGAAAGAAACTCGACGCCGATGCTCACGAGCCACAAACTGTAGTTCAAAACTGTTGCGAAAAATACTATGACAAATCCTTAGTCGAACTGGAACCATGTCCTGTCTGAAGAATACAACAAGAAGGGAAGCCTTCAAGTGGGAACGAACGTCATCAGCGCGCGAATGAGTCATGGAGAGCAAACGACCGGTTTCCCTCAACCACAACCAAAAGCGTGCTCGAGGGCTCGCTTGCGATTTTCTCCATCTGACTATTCTAGAGCAGATCATCTCGGAAAGCGTAACCCCGATCTCTCGAACTCAAGGCATGTCGCTTAACAAATCCGAAAGCGTTCGACGAGATAACCGAATCAGCGGACGTTCAAAGTTTCGGGCGTTAGCGAGCTGCTTTCCGACTTCCAATCTATCCGAGCGTGGTGGTTTACCAGTCGGGTGGTTCGCCGCCAAAGACCTCCAATTAGTGACCGGTGTGATAAAGAATCAGCTATTTCTTAGGCTCCTGGAAAAGATCGCTTCATCTGATCTTCAAGCGGGTAGTGTCCGAATGACGTTCCTTCGCCTATTCCATTTCTATAGAATAGAGCAATCGTTTGTCGCCGATGTTAATTCCCCAAACGTGACGTAAAAAGAACGCTCGAAAGTGTAAACACACACATCAGCCGTATGGATTCCCGCTGGAAGGGTCACCTTGATCTGACGTCACTGGAACTCCATATGGACGCATCGACTGTTCATAAGCAATACGACTGCTGTTGTTGCTGCTGCTGTTGCTACTATTGCTGCTGCCGCGGTTAGTTGTTGCTGCCGCCGCCACGGTGCCGTTGCCACCACCAACCACCGTCGACGTTGCCACCATTGCCGCCACATAGTCGTCGTCGTATTTCATGCTCTCTGGTTTCTGCTTCTCTGGACGACTCTGCGCGAACGAACAGACCGCGCGGGCTGTCGGCGTTCACGAAGCCAGCCTGTTGGATCGCCATCCACCCAGCTAGCTAGCTAGCCAGCCAGCTAGCAACATGAGTGTTCTGTGAGCGCGCGAGTTGTGTGTGTGTGTGAGGTTGTGACGTCAGACGGACATTCAGTCAGTCAGTCAGTCATCGGCCTCTGGGCTTTCGGTTGTGGCGGTGCTCGGTGCACCAGCGGCGGCGGCGGTGACGACCAACTACAACGGCGACGGGAACGGCGGCCCCTGCGCGGATCCGGACGACCGAACGGCCAGTTGGTTGGCCGAGCGTTGCCCCTCGAAAGTGATGATGAAGTCGCTGCCCTCACGAAATCACGGCGCATTGTTCCCGCCTAAGTATGACAACTCAAGCTTGTTTAGCCGCAAATGTATTTCACCGCGCTTTGAGAGCTGGGCGATTCCTCAGAGGAAAAAAGAGTTGGTGTCGAGTTGCCCATACACTTCGTGACGATGTACGAAGGATATATTGCTCTGAATTCGAGCTTTCGGGTGTTCATTGCTCCCGGCCGTACCAACGGCGCTACGACTACGACTAACAGTGGAAGACGAACGACATGCAGCAACGACGCAGTTCGCTCGCTCGCGCGCTCCCTCACTTGCTTGCTCGATGCTTCTTCTAGTCACGTGACGGGCCATTGACCGAAGCGATGAGGTATTTTCTTCGTGTCGTTGTTGGTGTTGCTGTCAATTTTGTTGGAGCGGTTCATAGAACTCTGAATTCGCGCGCAGATTCACTGTTATCCTTCCAGCAGGCTGAAAGCGAGTAAAAAAAACTTTGTGTGCTGTCCTCATTGCGGGAAACATATAAAAAACATTGCAAGCTGACCTATCACAAGAGTGGAATGAACACATGGTCAGACCACTGGCTTTACATCTGGATTATCGAGATGAGTTTCATTTCAAGGTCAAGCGCGATCCAACGGAAAGACTGCGGATGACTGACTGAGGGAGACCTGAGTGTACCTAATAGCGGAAGACGGTTGTGCCCCGAATGCTTGATCCAAATTCCTCAACCCACATTTCGACTGATCTCAAGCGGCCGGAACCCCCTGTTAGCACGCCTGTCTCACAGTCAGTCAAGCTCACGACGCCTTCGCTTTTCTCGGGAATATGGGCTTGAGGAGCGATCGTGGAGTGAGAGAGTGCGAGCAAGTTAACCAGTCGAAAGCCATTGGGGGAACAAGAGACACAGCACAAACACATGGACACCCACAAGACGAAACAAAGGCATTTGTCTCAGCTCGTTGTCGCTATGAAACGAGATGACAGCACACACCCAGCACACCAATATCTACATGGGAGACGGCTCACTAGTAACAATAACAGCGCCAATGAGAGCAAAAACAAGAGGAAGGGGAAGATACAGGAGGACGCCCCGGAAACGAGTATCGGGAAGCGGAAATGACGACCTCACATTCCGAGAAGAAAAATTCAATTCTCAACCTCCGGAAGAACCGTGAAGTGAGCTGTCGTGTGGAGACCCCCAACTGCAGATATAATCTCTCAACGAGCCGATACTCCAAGTTTTGATAAGATTGATCCTATGTCACCGCTCGATTTTTGAGTCTTTTCCCGTCAATGAAGTTGGAAATATCTCTCTCAGATAGCCACGAAACGGGATCGTGAACGCAAAAACTTTCTCGTGGGTTCCGTGCCCCCGTGTGGGAACGGATCGCCAACCATCCGCAGTGTACCGACAGCGGCCAATCTCAACGCATGTTGCACCTGCGCCGAACGCGGACGCTGTGATGACAGGGGGAATCAAGACTTCATTACGAGTCACTTGATTCAGAAACAATTCGAACATTGGAAGTCAGAGAGAAAGTCGATCGAGCCAATATCATTTTCAATGTTTGCTTCAGGCAGTTAGCTTCGCATCTGTTCCGTTGGAATGCAAGCTCATCACGCCTCTGCCCAACAGGCAGTTAGATGTGAGCAATCGAGCGTCCGCGTTGTGATTGGGATTTGCGTATGCTCCGATAAAAAGTATCTAGAGTCATCTCAATGAGTCGATCTGTCGCAGAGAGCCCTTCTCGGATTGCGGAGTATCACTCGAGAATCTGCGGCAAAATAAACTTATGAGTCATTTTGATACTCGATTCGGCTCGGCATCTTCCAGAGAAGACTGCGTGGCGCCGTTACGGATGCCTTCTATTCTTAAGGCAAACAATACTGGGAGCGATACTCGCTACATGGCGTATTCCATGGTCCCGCCTCGCCGGAAGCATACACAGAAGCTGTCGGAAACTTGAGACCTGAATGGTTGCAGATGTGTTGCGCGGTCGAGTATCAACTTTGAGGAATTCTCGCCATTAGTGCTCCGAAGTTTCGGTGCGTGCACCGCCGATGGTTTGCTGGGCCGTCAGTTCCAATCTAGTCTGGAAGGAGCTATTCTGCTTGGATGGTCAGCAGAATATGAGAGGATGAGATCTAGTCGCGGCAGTGGAACGGGCCCAGGTTCTGAGGTTTTTAGGACTTTATGACCTGACAAAAAATCACAGTTCTTTGCTCGTCTTAGCCAACATCGAACTTTTCATTCAGCAGTTGAAAGTAAGCAAGCATTACCGGAGGCTCCTTTTCGGTGGTCGGATGATCGGGCTGAACGTTCTCACTTTCTCTCCCTCCATCTTGCCTGTTGGGCGTTCGCCATGGTTGTGAAAATGTCGATGAAAGCACGCGTCCGAAGAGTACATGGATGGAGTTGCTTGGTTGGATGGTTGGTTGGTGGTGGTAGACGGGATTGGAAAAGCCGTCCGACGAGAGGGGCCCAGAGGAATAAACAGTCAAATCGAAACCGACAGACTCGCTGGCTTGTTCGATAAACAGTTAAAAACGTTAGAGGGGGAAATGTGGTCTCTTGCTTCCTCAATGATACCTTCGGCTCGTAATAAACTCCAAATCTCAATAGAGCGACTGATTCTCGAGCCAATTACGAGAATTTTGACTATGTGGATCGAAGATCATTCGTCACATGAATCGTTACGTCGAGCGCTCATCTGCGTCACATTGAGCTTTGATTGGCGTCTGGGAGATCTCCAGTTTTGGGAATCATCGCAGCTGCTACTTTTGATCTTGAGGCCGGGTTCGCTCCGCGCTGTTGTCATTCGCATAAAGTATACCCGCTATACGGTCCCAAACTGATGCGGCTCATGATTTCACTCATTCTGAACGGAAAATCGGCAACTCCAACTTCCAAATCCGATCGAGGGAGCGCGAAAAATACACGAATTGCGCGAATGTCGACAGCCGACCGCTCAAGGCAGAAGCGGCTCTCACAGAGTCCTTGAAAAGGTAATTGAGATTCAGCCGAACTCCAGCTGTACTTATGTCATCAGCTACCGACTACGAAACCGGAGGATCCGAATAGGATCAAGTTTTCGGCTTCATTTATCACTTGAGTGCTTGAAAATGAAGTGAAAGCGTGTTTAAATTCGAATCAGTACCCAACAAATGACACAGCCCGTCGGGAGGCCGACGCCGCGCGCAGAAGACGCCTCGCTCTGTTGCTCCCACCTCAACCAGAAAGTCAACGACCTCTCTCACATTAAGCTGAAGCAGTGCCAACCCTGGTACCCGAAAGTCTTCAGGCACAGAAAACGGCCCCTGGCTTCCTCCGGCGGAAATGATCCGATTCACTACTAAGGTGGGGAAGCGTTGAAAACGTCAGTCCGTTCGGCAACGATTAATCAATCCCGTTTGCATTGGAACACCACCGACGGGTGGCAAAGCTTTAAACCCTCAGAGGATGTCAGCCGAGTCCCGGTGAAGTCGCGTGCCGTTCCACAACCTCACTAACCTCAGACGGGCAAACCGTAAATGATAATTTAACCTTGTTGTCTCACGAATCGATAAGCGACCAAGCTCTCACGGTAGAAATTCTCCCTGCTGGGGTTTATCGGGATGGTGCACCACGACTTGGGCTGCGAGGAGTAGCAACTTTTGGGGACACCCAACTGATAATATTGGTCGTTCCGGTCGTAACACGGATCAACATCAGTGCATCCGCGAGCTCCTCTGTCATGAGCACTTCCACCTGAGAATGCGTCATGACCGGAGTTAACATGTACGTGGGTATGTGCTCCCTTGAAAAATCTAGAACATGAAAGTGTATTCGTGCTTTCCGATCGAGCACATGAGAGCGAGCAGCGCACCTTTGTGATCGATGTCTCCGACCGCGCGGTTAATCGGCGATCCCCATCCCGAGCTTCACATCGTAAACTCAACTCCGAAGCCTGGCACCTGACACTGTAATCAGGGTGCTGACACTTGGCAACCGAACGACTCCTACGAATGAATCGGAAAAATTGGATGATCGAATAAATGGCCACATGAAGGAAAGATTGAGCAATCGAGACAGTAGAAACCGCTTCCTGAGCTCCCTGAACTTTCGAACAGTGCTCATTCCAGGAATCGTAGATGGCATCAGAGACGGATGGGACCTCTAAAGTCCTCCTCAGAGCTGTAGCTAGTTTCAAAGTCTCTCATCGTTTTCCTTGGGAACCCAGATCAATCCGGCTTTCCTCGTAGAAGAAAGAGCGCGTCGGCCTTGGAGGGCGAAAGACCAGAGGCGGCCAAAGCCGAGATTGGTCGATCTGTCATTCAATAGCGAGTCTTTAGGGAAACCCGCGTGGAATTTTGAATCCGAGATCCGACGTCCTGTGATTCGAGGACGACCGAAGGGAGTATAAGAACGACGAACGGGTATATTGTCCCAGGAACGAGAATTTTGATAGGAATATTCACATTTTGAGGAAATATCCAACCGAAAGAGCTCACTGGGGAAATAAGACAGGGGATTCCGATCCTGAGCCGTTCGCAGGATTACGCCCATGACCGTGGTGATCTGGCTGAATTCCAAACAGTCGGGAAATGAGTTTGCTATTCAACTAGCGGATGGGTTCCCCGATTGCTGCGGTTGATCATGCCCTGAGTATGAATCGTGCACTGCCATTTCAAGCGTCTCGCTTGCGGTGATAATCATGCCGGATAGTCTGAGAATGGCGAATATTCTACTCAATCTTCAACACGGCGGAGACAATCTTTGGGAGTTCCAGCTTCATAGATGGCAGCGAAGTGTGCCCACAAGAAATCTTGGATCGATCACGAAGAATTTGTTAATGTACAATTTATTTCCTCTTTCCCGACCTGTTGCGCGCATCACCTTTGTGTTCGTACAGTGGGAGTTTCAGAACAACGGTTTTCGTTGAGATCCCTGAGGGAGATCGTCCCTGTATCACGTGACAGCCTAACATGAATGCAACATTCGTGATGCGAGTCGCTGGAGCTTTGATGTCGTTCTGTAGCAACGTCATGTCTACTCGGAAGTCCTCCAAGTAGAGTTGCACTAGCAAACAATGAGCAATAATTTTGTCTTTAGCTTTAAGGGATATCGTCCGAAGACCTCGACCTTTCCCATCCATTATCACTCGGGAGAAAACATCCATTATTTGTGTTTTATAAGGGTCTTCAACTCGCGGCATCGGGTCTCTCGAGCGTAGCTCTTTAACCTTCATTTTGTAGATACATGTGAATATATCATATGCCGCCAGACATCTCAGCTGCATCTTCCGCAGAGTTTCGTCCTTTGAAACTTGCCCAAGTCGTTGAAGAACATATTTTGAGTAGGTGTCGTTTGCCGCCCATTCGACGAGTTTATCTTTGTTAACAACTTCGAATGCCCAATTCGTTGAGGCGTAATTGTCGAAGCATTCATATTCGATTCGGCAGAATACCTCAGGCAGGCTGTAAACATTCTTCACGGAACTGAACTCGGAATTCCGCCGCGGGAATTCTACTGTCTCGTCGGCAAACGACGTGTCCTCAACTCTTTCCGAGACGACAGTTTCGTTCAGGGTTTCCGACGCCACCAGTTTCGCGTTCGTTTGAGAAACTTGTAGACGTTCTCGGGACTTGATAATGTTCTGCAGTTTCTTGGTCCCGAAGTTCTTGGTGAAGTCCTCATACCGTTCGGCGTAGGTTTTGTCAAGCTTCTTCGTACTTGTCTGTTCGATACATCGTTTCATCGAAAGTTTGTGCGCTGGTACAAGCTCCACATCACCCGTTTCCACATCTTCAACTGCGAGATAGGTGGTCGTGTGGCCTATGGAGGCTCGACCCGAGAGAACCATTTTACCATTCGAGGCCTTGGCGAATACCTGGAAGGGACTTCCCCAATTAGCTCTCGTGCTTCACTATATCGGAGCGTTGTGACCAGTGTTATTCAATCGATTCTCTAATGCCAGCCAAAATGCCTCAACTAGTTCTGGACAATTTGGATCTCACGTGCTCTCGGGTTGCTCACCTGTTTCTTATTCTTGCTGCAGTACAAATCTAAGGGAATGCCAGCTTTGGATACCAATTCGCCGCAATCAAAGTCCGCGATCAAGGCAGTGTTCTCCGAGTGGACTTTCCGAATTTTCCATCTCAATTGCTCGCTCTCAGCCATGGCTTCGCGGACTGCGCGTGTTGTGGGGACGGTTACGGACGCCTACCGGCTCCCACTGTGGATTGGGGCGGTGATAGCTTAATCAACGATTTGTGGAAGTAGCGAAAAATAGTAGCGCGATGAACATGAACACAACACAGAACCTTGCGCACGTTGTTTTGCCGTGGAGAGTCGTTCTGTTTTGATTTGCAAGCCGACGGAGAGCTCTTTAACGGACGGAACAGCGCGGAACACAAGTGCTTGAAGCTTCTCTTCTCCTTTTTTCCCCCGTCCACCATGAACACGGCCAACACCAGTTCTCCCCACCTGAGACGCGACGCACTTGAATTTGTGTGGTACAGCACCCGGAGTTCTCCCTCGGATACTCATGTACATTTGTTTTCGAACACCAACGGCTAGATGGGGTCCCTCAAAAAAGGCGGAGCTTAGTTGGATTATGTGCTGATGCACTTAACGACCCAATTAGGCGTCCTGTGTATGCTCATCGTCCTGGCGAACGGAAGATCCCTGTTTTCCGCACGGAAAAAAGTCCTGAGATACCACTTCTCGCGATCGAGATTCGCGGGAGAAAATTGGGAACGATGATGATGCTGATCCTTGCTGAGAGCAGGAACGAGATCCATGCGCTTTGTTGGGAGTCCTCGGAGCAGATAAACGCAGTCTGAGCCACGGCTTCTCTCGCAACGGGGAGGCGGCGTATATGAAATGTCATTCACGGGGCGAGCGTGAAAACTCGCTGTCTAACCATGAGACAGTCCCCGTGGGAGAATGGTCTGGAACACAGCTCCGTGAAAATCTTGGACCGATAATGTCGTCTCGGTACCATCCTCGGTTGGATCCAAGTAATCCATGGAACCGACAATCTTCGCACACAGCCGATGGGCAAATGCCATGCTAGCAGAGAATCCGATTCACACTCATTGACCCCGCGGTGAAGCTGAAACCGCAGATGGCGACAGCGGCAGCTCTTTACGCAACTACTATAAATGCGTTCATGGCGTAAACAATGGCCGCTGCTGCTGGCCTGGACCCTCCCATGTGGTGGAAGATAATGAATGTGGAGCCCGCCAAAAATTCGACGATGCCTCTTGATGATTTTTCGATGTGAGAATCCGGTAAGTGGCTTTCATTTTCGGCCACAATGCTTCCAAGATCGAGGGGATCGAAACCCTATGGAAGAGTGATCAGAAAAAGATACCCGTTATGCCGCGCGGCTGGTCTAGAGAGATGTTTGTAAACTACCGGCTGACGAATGTGTGAGTCCCGAGGGGGCGCCACGATCGTTGTCATCAACAACGTAGGTTTTCGGCCGTATTCGTTCCTTCGAAGGAAGATGGGTGAGAAGGTTGTACGGCCGCTGCTACTGCCACCACCATCGCTGCCGCCGCTGCCGCTTCCATCGCCGAATCCACAGCACACACACGAGAGCCGCCGCAGAGAAAAAGAAGCAACTGGGAGGGTAGTGAGTTTGGAATGTTGAGTTGACCCGACAGATTGAGGAGAACCGACAGTGCTACTGCATCAACAGGGTGACGGTCCGCTTCAACGTCGCTTGTCGTGAATGCCTGCGTGGCCAGCGAAAACAAACTGGTTCCTTTCGAGTCACTAGAGTGAGGAAACAGCAGTCACTAGTTGACCAAGAGAAGTCATCAGCTACGAAGACAGCCAAAGTCAATACAACAACGATAGCATCGATAGCTACGTTAGTGAAGACGAAAATAACAGCGAAAAGGACAACGAGAACATCGTGAACATAAATCATCAACTCCACCACCGTGCACAATGATACGTCCCCCTCTCGAACCGCTGACCATTGACCAGCTCAAACGTCTCCAGCAGCATCAGTATCGTGCCACAGGGAAATCGTTCTTGGATCCGTATATGCAACCGTTCTGGGAATGGGTGGTCCTACAGTTGCCGGAGTGGTTAGCTCCGAACCTGATGACGATTCTCGGACTCATCGTCAACGTGGTCACGTGTCTGTTGTTAGTGATACTGGCCCCTGATGCGCGTACGGATGTTCATCCTGTGTTCTTTATCGCGTGCGCTGTCGGACTCTTCGTATATCAGACGCTGGATGCGTGCGACGGAAAGCAAGCGAGACGTACCGGTTCAAGTTCGCCGCTAGGAGAACTGTTCGATCATGGATGCGATGCTATATCTACAATATTCGTCGCACTCGGTGTTTGTGTAGCTATCAAGCTGGGGACATGGCCCAATATTATGTTAATTCAGTGTCTTTTCGCGATGTACTTATTCTACTGCGCACATTGGCAGACTTTCGTGACGGGCACCTTACGATTCGGAAAGTTTGACGTCACCGAAGCCCAGTTTTCCGTAATGCTGGTTCACCTCATTACTGCCATATTCGGCCAAGACGTGTGGGGCGCGAAAGTGTTGTTCTTCGAGGCTCGCTATATCCCCTTCCTGAGCTGTATCACAGGTGCCGTTATTGCGTTGACCGGCTATTTACGAGTCGCTCTATCGTCGCAAACTCCGCACGTGTGCGAGGGATCGGCTCTGTCCCCCCTGGCGCCGTCGTTGCTCACGATTGTGCCTGGAATCGTTATGTACTACAAGTCTCCGGCTCTGATGCAAGACTATCCTTGCCTGTTTTTGATGACTTTTGGCCTGGTAGCGGTAAAGATGACATTTCGCCTCATAGTGGCTCACATGACGCATTCCGAACTCCAGACTTGGGACTCGACGCTACTCACACCGCTAGTTATTTTCTTCAATCAGTATTTAGATTTTCCCGTGGCGGAGCGACTCTTGCTCTGGGTTGGTCTCGTGTACACCACAACAGACTTGCTCCTGTACGCAAACGCATTATGCAGTCAGATCTGTGACCACATGAAGATCGAGTTATTTCGAATCACTCCGGTGGTGGCGGACAAGAAAAACTCTGCGGAAGACCTCACTGGAAAGCCTCTGCTGAAAAGTGGAGCAGTTTCCAGCCCCTCGCCCAGTGAAGCTCCGCCAAGATATCAAGACGTGATTGTCGATAACAGCTAACAGCGGTAACATCAACAGCAAATTCGAAACTTAACTATCAGATGATTATATTTGCGTACTTTTTTGTACATTTCATAGTTGATGGTTTTGTAGTTTGTTACGTACCTTCAATTCGCAACGTGCATTTCTAGCTGTATTTAACTTTGCCACACGAATTATGAATGAAATAAGTCGTGGAAGACTTGCGTAGTGTAGAACGACTGTGACCAATCTCTTTGCGGCCTACACGTGACAATCGAACTTACAGCGCCCTGGTCCTCGCCCAGCTTCCGGTTCGCCCCAAACTGCGTCCTGGAACTTCTTCATGAGCGCCCGAGCCCTGTAGTCAGCGAAGCGACGAGAGAGCCCGTTTGTTCGTGTTCAGCTCCTTTCGCGCTGATGTTTGACGTCACTTGTCCCGTATATTCTTCGTGCATTTCGTCTGAACGTCCGAAGTTTCGAAGAGTTTGTGCAGCATCGCCTTCATCGGTACAGCGGTGTTTCCCAGTCTGGCATTTTGTTGCACCCTACCTACGTGTCTTTTAGGTTATTCGGCAGTGCACAGACCAACCAGTCGACATAATTCTTCTCCTGCGTAGAGGGAAACACCAATTCGCATCGTTAGAGTTCTGGGAAGTTTCCTACGGGATGTAGAAACCTGGACGTGAACTCAAATGTGTGTGCCACTCTTGGGCTCTCCTATTCAAGACGCAGCTGCAACCTCCCTACATGTGTTTTGTGGACATCGTATCTGAGAAGTCTCGATGTCAACTCTCTCCGGAAGCTGAGCGAACGGGCGTTTTCGTGACAGCGATCATGGAACTATATTGTTTTTAAATGTGTTGTCCGTCCCTAGTGGTCACCAATATTGCCCAGCCGTCATACATGATGACGTGAATGCCCGCGAAGTGCCGTTGCGGGATTCTGATCTACAGCCCAACGACGAGTCCGTTCGTTCTATTGTTATTAACTTCTTCTCAGTCTGCTGGGTTCGATGATGGGACGTTGCCAGCTCAGGCTTTCGTCGATCGAGCCAAAACCTATGAATTGGGGTTGGGTATGACTCGGGGTTCGATCGTTTTGTATCTACTAAATTGTTCCGGGCGTACTCCAAACTCGCGTTGGAAAGTTCGATCGGATCCGTTGAGATCGAACGAAGATGAATGCGAACCCGATGTGTGGAAAAGAGTCGTGAGGGGCGACTCTAGTTAGGTAGACAACAGGCATTGAGGAATCCTCACGAAATGAAATAAAACAAAGTTAGTTCATAATGAATCACGCAGTTTATTATCGTTCTTTGAAGAACGATGACGGGGGCAGAGTTCCGGACTGAGTGGGAATGATCGGGGACCAGTTGACTAAGTTTGTCGGGTGGACTAGATCCGCTAGTTGCGTTCAAATGCGAAATGGGAAGACAGGTTGGAGGTGCGAACGGTTTGACTACGGAGGAGCATCAAGATCGTTCCGGTAGCGGTAGTGGTTCATGCGACAGATGACTCGTCGGTTGACAGACAGCAGCGACAAGATACAGTTATGTGACGAAAGAAAGAAAAGCGTTTGCCGTGATGACTTTCAAGATTTTCTGGGTGATTTTCTGCCGGCCGACGCTCGCCGGCTTCGCAACGCGCGCCGCGGCTCAACTTATTCTGCGGGAGAGGGTGAAACCGAACGAAGTGTTTCAAGTTTCCGTAGCAACGGCACAGCCGCGTGCTAGTTCCCCGATCCAGCGGATTCGGAACAACAAGAATTTCCGCAGATTCCATCGTCGCCGGCGATGCTGCACATATCATGACAGATGTGAATTCTTCTTGTTTGGGAGTTTGTGCTCAACATTTCGCTCCGCAGTTGTGTCGACCGATGGCTCTAACAAAATTGGGGCCGGGCGTCTGCCTGCTTTTCGCCTGATTGCCCCACGCGTAATAGAACGGAGGAGACTCACGAGACGAATGTGACCGCGAATCTTGTTTCAATCTCATCCTGGAGGCGGTTTCGAACAGCGTGTTACCTGTGTCTGACGGAGTCTTCGATTGTCATACGACTTCCCCGAAGATGGCTCGATATCGAATACCTCCCAGTTCTCGCTGAGCGCTTCTAGTACTCAAGCGGGGCACACCCATGGCGGACAAAAAAATCATCGCTCTCAAACGAGAGATGCTCGCGTTCTGGCCCAGCCGTTGCGATGTGTTCAAGGTACCGCGCACACACTCTTAGAAGCTCCGCTTATATTTACAAGCGCCACGTTGAAAAACTAGATCCCGGGAGGCTATCACATACCCAGCTGGCCCAGGATCGTTGAGCTCCTAGAGCTGTTAGACAGGGTTCGCAACGATTTTTTTCCGAGAAAAAACATGTGCTTTCCTCCAGCCGAAACTTGCTGCGAAGTTTGTCAAGTGTGGGATACGGCAATTATAGGATGCGGCATTTCTATGGATCTCTCGGCAACCGAGACGGAAAACCATATCGTGGACGTCATGGCAGTCATTCTGAAATCGAAAAATTGTGGAGATTCAAATTGCGCTCTGATCGCGCGATTCCGTGCAGTTGGCAGACAACGACTGCATGCTATTGAGTCAATACTCTCGTTCGTCGGCACTTCAGGTGTCACATGATAGAATGGATAGAACGAAATACACAATGGACAAGCGGAAGCTGTTATTTTTGGTATATTTATCTGGCAGTCGTACGTAGCGTGTATCACAGCCCTGTCTAGCGACCAAGAAGCGAGGTCAAATGATTCGCGTGGAGAATCCTTCTGCTCATGAGGATATTTTCTGCCAAACTCCGGAGGGAAAACTGTCCGGAAAAGATAGCATCGATATTGTGGTCCCTCTCAATAGATTCACAGGAAACTCCCGATACGTCACTGATTCCAGAACCACTGAATAACTCGGCCAACATTCTTCCTACAGGAACCCGATGATGAACTCGAGGATCGAATTTCTCGAGTACTGGCCATGCAACGTCAACACAAAGAGCAATTGTTGCATGAAATGTCACCACTGTCAACCCGAAGACCGCGCAGCGCCGTCGGTAGGCTAGGTGGAGCAGAACGGACCTCCGGAGGCAGACAATGGGGAGATAAAATGAGTCAGAGCCTACTAGAGGAAAGCACTCATTCAGAATCTTTCGAGAAGAAAGATGTTTGCACCGAGCTCTCGACCAAGTAAGCTTTTCGAGAGGGATACGTCGTTTTGGCGTTCCGTCGACGCATAGTAATCTCTGCACGTCGGATAGTCAATTTTCAATCGTATCAAGTTTTGTTGATTCCGATGGAAAATTTCTGATTGTTTATTTCGTTCATCAATCCTCTCATGTTGCAGCAAAAGCTCCACTGGCTCTAGCCATAGATCACGACGAGATAACATCATGACAAGGTCAGTGCCTGATTTGCCGCCAACCCATCCTTCATCGAATCGCGTCATACCAACTCCGAGCAATCACGTCATGAGTTCGTCACAGATAGTCGCGTGAGTGTTCCTCGTCAGTCACTCAGGTGTGAATTTCTCATTCCGTGATCTGTTACCTTACTCTCCGTTTCCTCGACGTAGGAGAACGCAAGCTAGCGACAACCGGTCGGGATCTAGTAGGGTCTCGCGATCATCTTCGTATTCCGTGCCTAGAAAAGTGACAAAAACCGCTACCGTGCAGCCCCACCGAACCACCGCACTCTATAGGAAAGAGAAGGACAAGGGAGAGATTGAAAGGTGAGGCGACATCGTGCGATTGGACGGCTACGGATAACGTTCGAGGACTGGTCAACGTGTTTTCGGGGATAAGCAAACTCTCCGGGTTGAAATGTCAAATCGGCTACGGATTCGCGCTGGTCGATCCATGGGTGGGGTCCAAGGTTGCAGTCAATGAGAATACGGACCTAAAGGCTCTAACCGAATTCAGATTGAAAGCCCGTCGGGAATATCTACACAAGAGCGCCACGAGGATACAGGCAGCATGGCGGGGCTACATAACCAGGAAGCGACAGGAAAAAGAAATTCAACACTTGAGAATGCGTCGAGTTGAAGAGCATCTCATGCATTTCGTGAGACGGATGGAACAGCTAGAGACGACCGTTCGAAGGTACGGCAGCCGAGGAAATCGACAATAGCGTATTTCCTCACAAAATTTATTCCTGCTCCGCATTCACAACGGGAATCTTGATTCAGACAAGAACAAGAACTCGCTGAAGAGAAGAGCGCTCGGCTGACGAATCAGGAAATGCTTGGTAGAATGCTGAATTCCATGGACAACATCGAGCGTCACCTTCAAGCGATCTGTGCGTCCGAAACTTCTGCGGAAGCTCCCGTGATATCAACATCATCAGCGAATCAAGTGCTGGCCGGAGAAGATGTTGACATGCAAAGATCGGACACCATTGAAAGTTTGAGCACGAGGGTGAGTTTCCCGTCTCTGGCTGAAAATGACAATGCTCGATTACTTATGTGGGCGCTCGCCTTGGTTCGATGCGCGATACAGAAGAGAGATAGCGATAGTTCTCTCGGCAAGAAATCGTTACTATTTCCTCCGTTCACAGCTCACCCGCCTGGAATCTGTTATCATGAATCTGAGCGCGAACTTCTAACTTCTGCTGTGAGGAGAATGCAATTATGCTAGCATCCTGCCGACTCCGCCATCTATTCAAGTCGCACTGCTTTCAGTTAGCCAGGCTCACGATTATTTCGTAATTACCAGTGACGATGAGAGAAGGTCGATCCAGAATGGGAAACGTCAGCATCGGATCCGTGTGTGTCGTCAACTCAAACCACCTTATCGAATGAACACTTCCGATCCCTAGGGAGATTCTTTTTCTTCGGAATCATTGCGCAAACATCATCGTCCAGTTGGTTTGCTCCTCGTTCCTCCGGTCTTCCAATGGAGTCGAGACTCGACCAACTGACTGATGGTCAATTCCGTCATGGATAAATCCTTCCCGACCTGGGTAATGCATGAACACCACTTCGAGTGACCAAGTTTGTGATCAGCACGTCTCATCCCCAAAGAAGACAACATCTCGAATCCTTTCAATGTAAACTTATGCAAGGAGTATTTTATTAATTCCAATCCCGTTGTTTGAAGAAATGATACCCGCACCAGGGCTCTGTCTAAAGAGTGAGTTTGCTGATTTGAGTATATCCTCAAGCGATGATCAAGAAACTGATCGAATGGAATATACATATAGTGTTCTAGGGCTAGAAGGTCATGAAAACAATAAAGAGTTCTCACGTGTATGGATTGACTCTATCTTCTCGATCGATTCGCACTTCGAATATACCGTCGATCGACTCGAACCATCAACCCGTGGTGAGCATATTCAGAGCAGATCGATTACCGTACACCCTCAGATGTTCGAGCTTGAGGGTGAGCTCTTCGTCTGGAGTGGAAGCATCCCTAAAACCCGATATCCGTTAAAACCCGACACCCCAATGCCCGGTATCCCTAATGTCGGTAGCCCTGACACTCAATATCCCTAAGAATCCTCGTGCCATGACCATGATCCATGATGAGGATCTTGGGGAACATCCAGATATTTCATCGGATGAGCGTTCGAAGCATCAGTCAATGCTACCACCTCGAGTAACTGATTCTTCTCCGAAGAGCAATAGCCCGCAAAATGCACCTCTCGTGAATCATCCGTTCGAATCTTGAATGCGTGAATGTCAGGCAGGCAGGCGACTATGGGTTTCTCCGACTCCTTCCCAACTCCTCGAAGTTTTCCTCCAATTCACGATTTGTGTCCAGACCTCTGCCTCCAGAATCTGATCCCGTTCACATGGCATCTCCTATTGAGAGCAATCCAGAATTTTCAGGGTTCAACATAACCGCCTGAAGAGACGAAATTCCATGGATCTCGACGACATCCGTCCGGGGTGGTCTACTTTCTCTCCGATTCTCGACGGGCCCTTGACTCCCGATAGAAAGTATCTCTCGGGCTTTCAAGGATCCCTGGTTCAGCCATACCGGGTTTTAACGGCGGGCGAGAGATTTTCGGGATACTAGGCAGTAGGAATATCGAATTTCAGGGCACCTGGCATGTTTACAGCTGAAAACGGGGATTCTGAATGATGAGGCCTCACCTCGCACGGCGGTTCGCGAAGTCCGCGGTTCGTGTGCCGCAGGCTTCGAACAGAGGCTAGATCGATTTCGCAATTTCTGATTGCGAAATCAGAGGCTAAGGGTACGGCAGACTCGTTTGAGTTAAGGGCTCCCTGATTCAAGAAGGGAGAGCGATCGATCGTTCCATGGACCGCATTGCGCGGCACATTCGATCCACTCTTCTGTGGTTTCTGAGATCCAAGTTCTCAGCAGATCCTCATCTACGAATTCCATCATGAAGCCGAGATATGATGTCCAGAAGTTCACCCCAGACGCTGAACGAGCTCATTGCGCGTGAACATTCTAGATATTATAAGGGTCGTCCGCCACGCACTGTTCGCTGCACATCCGCGTTCGCGAACCAAACAAGAATAAGTTGTGACAAAATTCCGCTGTAACGATATTCGTTGTGAGGAGATTCGCCTCTAGCAGGAGACGGCGATCTGAAATTCATCCAAAGGGGATGTATCCAACTAGGTATGTTGAGTGAAATCCCTCGTCCATCGAAAATTCGAACACTCTTCGTGCCGAGAGAATCTGCGTCTCTCGTGATTTGTCTCCTCCACCTGGACAACGCGGGAGCAAGCAAGACCTCGAATGCTCGAGCGCATATTCTGCATGCAGCGTTCCCACGGAGGACGTATCCTCTTAGGCTCAAATCCAGACAGGTATTCGAACCGCGACGGGGCGGTGCCGAATGTGGCTTCCAGGATTTGAGTATCCCGTCGAAATCGTTCGAATTACATCGATGATTCACAGCAAGTCGATTACAAAAAATGAAAGAATATATATTCGAGGTGGCCCGCAGACATGTGAATCGAAGAGCGTTTCCTTCGCAGTATAGAATTCCTTCAGTATAGAATTTTTCCGTCCGCTCATTAGTGGACGGCATCCATATGAGCATCCTAATTTGCTCGGACCGCGCTCGATTCGAATACGATCTCCTGAACGATGTTTAACCCTACGGCGGAGCCTCCCACGAGTGCTCTGCAGCCGCGGTCGAGGAGAAAGACCCCGGAGAGGAGCTTCGTTCAGTCTCGTTCTCTCCACTTAGAGATACGTTGTTTTATATCGAGAAGAGGAAGTGAGCGCGGACTCCGGCTTACAGCGTGTTGGTGTGTAAAATCTCTTTCGCTCCTACAGTGCACTCTATGTGCTGAGTTCTGAAACAAAGAGGCACAGGACAACTTTCTAGGAATTTTCCCCATTTCAACCAGGTGAGAACGAAGTTGAGAGCTTGTGCATTCATGCTTAAAATAAGGCTTGCCCACGGTCCTACCGGACCGCGCGACCGAATTCGAATTCGCTCACTGACAACTCATTCTGTTCTCTGAAGAATCCCGACGGATGCAACGCTTTCCGGAGGCAACTCTTCTAGATACCGTGAAATTTCCGGAGGATTCGCCCCTCAGTTCAGGAGTTCTAAGACCCCGTGTTTGAACCGTCGGAGAAGAGCCCGATCACTGATATCCTTACACTGGGGCGAGTATGCAGGAGTCTCGTGTTTTACGACGACCATTGTTGCTGGTTTCAACAAAAATTGAAACTGGGGCTCCAGAATCTAAAGTGCGGAAGAAATCGGCCGTGAGCGGAACGGAGACAGTCGAGCAGCCCAACGGAAAGGTTTGATTCCCAACTTAATCGTCGCATTTCCGTATTGTTCTCACCTGTGACCGGTGCAATGTAAACAACTGCAATTCTTCCCCATGCCCACAGATTCAGCTCTTGGCTATCTCGAGCAAGACTCCGAACATCACACTGATCCCATCGCTACCGAAGAGGAGCAGCAGGAGCTATAATGAGTTTCCTGTTGATCAAACCAGAGCCGTGTACCCGGGGCTCCACTTGGGAGCATCGTTCTCCACCTACGCAGAGCTTACGGTTAGAGACGATTGTCAGGAACAACGATTAGGAGGTACGAAAATTTCGTTTTGACGCCGACTTCATGCCCGCATTCGCTTTCAGGATCTTGTGCATCGATTCCAGAAGGCCAAAGGCGTACACCTGTACATTCGGTCGTCGAGGAAGCTCTATCCGGCCCTCAACAATATGGGCGGAACGGTCCGCTCGTACAACCTTGATCTTCTGTTCGCAGATATCTATTACTCGTGCACGAAAGGAGGTCGCAGATTCCATCGCTCGTCGTCCGCGACATCATCAGCGAATCAGGAAGTCAGAAATTGTCCTTTCCATATAAAACTGAGGCTGACCAGAGACGGACAAAAGCTCTACATCCGAGACATCTACCCAGCCCATAACCACTATCTGGATCTAGTAAGTACGAAATCTCATGATTTATGTCCCCGGGGATCGCGAAAGTTGGTCCGAATCTTGCCGCGGTGGCAGAAGTATTCCGCCGTATCGTACTTTGAGTTTCTCTCCTGGTTTCTGTATTTTTCCCCAGTATTCTCTCGTGAGTTATTGGAGGGCAAACCTGGAGAAGTGGGGAACCCAGTAATTCCACTTTCGGGGGATGGCACCTATGTGTAGCCGAGAACCTGTGTAATTTCAGGGATCGAATCAGAAATTTCCGTTTCCCTCCGCTTGTATTTCCTTCTCGTGATTCTCCGTCGAATTTCCGTTTGCCCCCTGAAACCGATCCATGCCTTCAATCTCGCCAAGTGCTGGCGAACGCGTTTCATTTGAGACTCAACGCTTTGTCTCTGAATCAAGTCTTTCCTTGCAGAATAGCACGCCGCGAATCCCAAATCCATCAATCTCAGAGAACAAGCCGAGGCCGGCGCAGAAGCAGCAGCCCGTGTTGCTACCGGAGTCCAACGAAATCTGTGCGGTCATCAACAAGGATTTCGGTGACGACGAGAAACGGCTGGTTGTCCTGACCAAAACTCCTCAGAGGCTTTTACCGATGGGAATCTCAGCCACGGGCGATGGGACGGAAGTGCCATTTCAATTAGACAGAGCTTCCCCGCATGTCAACCATGGTCCACTGCCAGATTCGACGATCGAACTCAGCCTGGACGGAAGCAACTTCTCAGCGAATTCTTGGAACAGTCCTCCACGGAGCGATCCACGATCAAGCATAGACGTTGAGCCAGAATGTATATTGAGCTCAGAAGAAAAGATCGTTCCGGACATCGATGGAGATGATCGCGATGAGAGGGTCGCAGGTTCAGTCTCCTCACAAGCGGAGCTACCGTTTGTGGATGGGAAGCCGTACATCAAGGAAGAAATTCTTGACGAATTTCCTTGCTCCGTTCAACCGCCTGAAGATGAAGTCGGACTTCCTTGTGCAGATGAAGCTTTTGTGATCAGCCGACGACAGATTCTCGAGTTGGTGAAGTTCTGCCCTCGATGCGGATACCGGATAGCGAAGCGCTATTATTCCGATGGAAGTGGATCGCTGGGTATTGCCCTCATCTGCAGCGGAGGTCATACGGTAGAATTATCGTTGGGCAAACGTTCTTAACGTTTCTCCAAATCATTCACGAACGCGCTGATACCCTACTACTCGCACCATACATGGGAGTAAGCGATGTAGAGAGAGCTCGAGGTACTCTGTAACTTCGTCGAAAGGTGACGTGTTCACGATGGAGCTTCGGCGATTGCCTCAGCCACATCGAGTCCAGATTGTGCAACGGGACTCAAAACGTCTTTCGGTCCACTATTGGCGATCGAGTGGATATACAGATAGAGCCGATCTTCGCGGAGAATCAGGAAAAGCGCGGTCTGAAAAATAGTATACAATAAGCAAGCCGGAATGATTGGAGCTCACGAAGTTTCTCAAAGAACGAACTCCGACTTATCCTTCGTTTCAAGCACATTCCTCGAGCTCTGTCGGCACAGAAACTCGCTAGGGAGAAGATTCCAATACAATCCGGAATGAGGTAATCGCCGAAGTTATCTTTGTGGCTCCCCAAAGAGTGCTCAAGCTCATAAGATCACGTATCAATTGTGGATTACCGTTTTCCTGTTTTGTAAAAATAAACTGTACGTTCTTACATGACAGCTGTGGTGGGAGTCTTTCTTGTTTTGCTTGCTCGAAATCGCTCGTGATACTCAGATATGAAGTAGACGGATCTGTTCTATGCCAGAAGACTTGAGCCTGGAACGACACAGCAGGAAGTGGCAAATTCTTGAGAAAACGGAACAAATCAATTCGTCTCCGCCGGCCTTCAACCCGCTTACTGGACGCCGAACGCGGATATACACTTGAAGTCTTCTGAAATGTTAATCGGCGGATATTTTCCCGCACAGGATGCGACGGAAAGTTTTTCTCGTGTCTTGGAGAGGAAAATGAACTCTCTGGCTCTATTCGGCACCACTAGATAGATATTTTCGAGCGGGGTCGCGAGGACCTCGACAGCTATCTAGAACGATCATTTCCCCCAGTGAGATTGAACGGATCGAAGCGTGGATTGGATGAGATAGAGGGAAAACGACTCAATTTATCAGAGGCAAGTTTTTATTCTTATTAGCCTTGGTTATCGGCAGATCCTCTGGAATATTTTTGGGAAGAAAACTAAGTTTTTGCGCTTGTTAAGGTAAACATAGTCGCTGGATGTCATAGGAGAGAAGGCAATGAACTGTAGGAATCAAAACTAACAAGGCATCTGATATCTCATCGATCATCGATGGCGAGAACACCGATCATGATGTTACCACGGATGTCCAGATGTCGCAAGAGAAACCTTATGCCGAAAACAAACAACGCTCCGTCGACGAGGCGGTATCTCCTAGGTGAAGATGATTTCCCAGGACTAGTTTTGCGTCGAAGATGCGCTTACCAGGCACCAAGCGCACAGACTCAAGTTTTGGTTGGGGATATTTTCCATTGGTTGACGGTCCTTCGTTGCTCAAAAACAGCGATTCTGATCAAACGGATCGTCAGAGGAAGCTGCGACAAACAAAATTCGCACAGCTACAGCTTCAACATTTTTGAATTTTCGACTACGATGCTGGTTTTTTTTTTCGGATGGAAACGGTTTGAAGTGGTAAGATTAACGATGGTTGAGAGAATGGTGGCTTCGAGTTACTCTTCTTTCTTCTCCTTGTCTTCGGTCAGCTTTTCAGTGATCTGAGCGTCGGCGACGTACAGACTCGGATCGATGCTCTTCGGAATCGGGAGAATCTGCGTATTGAGCTCACGTTCCACCACAGCCATGCTGTGTCTGTCGTCTTCGGTGATGAGGTTGATTGCGAGACCTCGGTGCCCAAAGCGACCCGAACGACCGATCCTGTGAAGATACGACTCGGAGCGACTTGGGAAATCGAAGTTGATGACTACGTTGACGCCTTGAACATCGATTCCTCGAGTAACCAGATCTGTGCCGACGAGATTTCTACACACGCCCTGGCGGAAGTCGTGGAACACCCGGTTACGATGCTGTTGTTGCATCTTCGAATGGATGTAGAAGCACGAGTATCCGAGATCGGTGATTTTCTTCGCGAGAAGCTCGACCCTTTGTGTCGAGTTACAGAAGATGATGGCTTGATTGATGCACAAGCGAGAGAACAGAGTGTTCAGACAGTGAACTTTCTTGCTTTCGGTAACGAACGCGTAATACTGCGTTACCCCTTTCAGGGTGAGCTCGTTCATTGTGTTGATCTTCGTCGGCTCTTTCAGATATTTTTCGACGAAGCTCTCCACTTCGGCGGGGAAAGTCGCGGAGTACAGCAAGGTCTGTTTGTCCTGCGGGAGGAGCTCCATGAGCTGCTCTACGATTTGGATGAATCCGGCCGATAGGAGTTTGTCGGCCTCATCGAGAACGAGCATCTTGATCGAGTCGCATTTGACGTTCTGGTTGCTGAGAATGTCCAAAGCTCGTCCTGGAGTTGCAACGAGAAGTTGAGCTCCATGGAGGATGGCTCGAACATCCTCGCGCATCTGGCTGCCACCCATCAGGAGACCAACCTAAAACAAATTGGAGCTTGCTCAGATCGGAGAAAAAACTTCGAATCGGGAGAGAGAGCCGACCTCGGAATAGGTCGGCCGACGAAGTCCGAAAACCCGGGAGTTTCATGGATATCTGAATGCTTGCTCGAGATGAGAACATCGATTCTATCCAACGCACCTTGATTGACGTGTGCTTCGCAAGCTGCGTGCACGTGTGAGATGTCTGCATAGCCAGCTCTCTGGTGGGCACCAGAATCAGAGCTTGCGGTTGGTTGACATTTGGATCGATTTTGGACAGCACTGGGAGACAAAAAGCTCCAGTCTTCCCGGTTCCGTTCTTCGCTCTCGCGATGATGTCCCTGCCGATCAGAGATAGATGGATCGTCTCTTCTTGGATGGGCGAAGGCTCTTCCCAGCCGATCTCGTAAGCGCCTTTCAGGATTTCACGCTTCAGAAGAAAATCTTGGTAGGAAGATCCTTTCGTTTGGGTAACATCACTGGTGCGAGGCCGCAAATCTTTCAACGGCGGCGTGAGCCCAGCTTTCCAGTCGTCAGCCACGGCGAAGGTCATCTGGAAAATTTCGATCTTGGGAGGGGCTTCCAAATCTCTCGGAAGATTCATTCTACCTTGTATTATCGAATGAGCAGTTGAGAAATGGGACGATCTAGCAAGCGTCTTGCGTCATCCTGCTTCTCAGCAAGGTCAAGATAAGGACAAAGCTAGGTTTCCGGAGTCCCTTTTTTACGCGACTTGTCGTTCCGTTCACGAGGAGATGACAGAGTTCGTCACACGAAGATTCTGAGTTGCATATCAGATCACTTCTCACTTACTTTTGAGGTAGATAAGGGCTGCTGGTGCACAATCTTGTGAACAAGCGAACTCGTTTCAGACAATTTCTGGAAGAAAAACACAGATTCCGATAAGATAATCATCGACGGTGATCACCGCGGGGTTAACAAGTCCTACACGACCTCAAACCAATCCTCTTCAATCCCAAAAGTCCCGCGACACCGATCCGCACCACGTGGTTAGAGCGAGGATTGACATCTCTGGTCATTCTGAGTAAATATCCGCTCATTCCGTTCTTGCCATGATCGAGATACTAGCGGACAGAAGACAATATGATCAGATACTCCGCCAAAAAATTCAACGCCGCCAGTCATCCTCGATAGTTCGGACACTCACCCTTCTGGCTGTGTAACACTTGGGAGCCTAGAGGCAAATGACTTTCGTGATGGTCGTCGCACCGCAAAACGAGGAGAAGCATCCGCTCTTCGACGTGCACCACTGCGTTTGGTTCGACGTGCAATATGCGCTGTGAATGATCAGCAACACCCTCGATCCAGAACGCGTTTCGGCGACTCGGGATACCGGATGAGGAGATATTATATTCGATGAGACGATTGAGCTCACGCACATCGTCATCAGAGTGGTAAAAATCGTAGTTCCCCAATCATGGCGCAATCCACCTAGGACCTCTAGACTCTCTCGGAGTTTAACCTCAATTTTCTGCTGATCGAGCCTGAAAATGTACGCTGAGAATGGGCTCCGTGGCTGGTTCTGTAGAACGGTGGTATACACTTCAATTTGCGAATCTGACAGTATTTTCCCCTGGCTATCAGGAACGACTTTGATAAGTTGACAACATCCTAAGCGCGTCAATGAAATCAGCGGTGTTTGAGTTCACAGCTCCCTCACTCTACAGTCTCAGTCTAGAATGAGCGAGTTTGCGAAATAATTCAGAGCTGGAACGCAAATCAGCATGAAGGTCTGGCGCAACCGAGGGAAAACGTGGCCGTGGCTGAGGTCGGTTCGAGCTTCCCTCATTCTCGACGTTCTTCATTCGATGACAGGAGTCGCTAGAAATTGGATCCCAAATCCGCTCGGCCAACCAGAGCCACGATAACCCTCCATTTCTGCGAAATCATCAATGGGCGAGAACCCGTGCTCAAGCCCGTGAAAGCCTGTATCACTGGATTGTCGGCCGACTGTCCAATTACGTCCCTTTTCAACCGCTTCTGGCGAAACTCTCTCGAGGAGGTTCTTGAACCGAACTGATGCGGCACCGCGTGGTTCGGAACATCAGTACCAACGATTCGTCGACCGACCGTACTGAGCAACCTGCGTTGTTTAAATTATTAGAATCTCTTTATTCCAGAAAAAGGGTCTTAGTTAGTCAGTCTCTCGACTCGTCGGCCGGTACGATCGGTTCTCGTCATCCTCGTAATCCGCCATAGGAACAGGTTGTTCACACTATCGGATTCGGCCCTAGCTTTGTGTCGATAGGCGCAACCTGGTCGTGTTCGTCCGATGATAGTCTCAAACGAGGAGTCACACATCATGGGGTTCCTGAAAATTTTACGGAAGATTTTCCTGTCAGCCTCTTGGAGAATGGATTCGATATCACAGTCGAGTATCGGTTCGACATCTACATTGCATTCGAAAGCAACTCTTCGCCTCTTGCACATGCCGCGTAGTTTCTTCATATCCTGTTCTGCTCCAGGACTGATAACAAGCAGAGAAAAATGGGAGCTGCAAGAATTTGAAACGCTCAGAACCTAATACGATGCAACTGCACACATCGGGCTCCTCGAAATGATGATACATTTTGAGTTTTCAAACCACACGGGATGAAGTCGCTCTCAAGTTTCGCTGGGCGCGAATCATGTCTCCCTGAGAGATGGCACGAGCCGATGTGAAATGCACTGAACACTCGCCGTAACCCTATACTTTGCACCAACTGTGAGCCCAGGTTCTTTATGGGAACAAGTAATTAATAAACGTTTGATGTAGGCTGGCTATAACTTAGTTAATTTATTTTCGTCATCCATGTTTGTATGGCACATAAATAATCTGCAATTTATTTACAATCTATCATACAACTATACGCTTGAACCTAGGAGAATCGAGCGATGAGTGTTCGTCTCTACATACGGCTGCCGTTTTCACTGACTGAGATATGTCAGAAGGAATTTAGGAAAGCCGTCGCTGCCTGATCCATCAGGTACCTTCCGCGGGTTTCCGATGCAGAGAGCGTCTCCGGTCCATGAACGGATGAATGATCAGAAGCAGCTAGGCTGGATTCTCGACCAACTCTTCCTTTATCGGATCTCGAGAAAGTTCTCATGTCGCCGGTCAAGTTAAATCGGCGAGGCGTTCGGCTCGAAAAAGAACGATGGGCCGATACCGAAGTTATTTAAGGCAAGAAATGATATGAGTCGAACATCGTCACATGATATTTCGGGGAGGATCGAAAGAATCGCTCATGCTCGATGCACACACACTGATGCTGTGCAGTCAGGTACGAGAGGAAGGCAGAGCAAAACGGGAGGAAAATGAGGAAGACGAGTAGGAAGGGGAAAAAGGCCACACTTGACACAACATAAGGATACTGAGAGAGCTTGTGAAGCGCCAGCCTTAGTGTGGTTTCAGAATTTATATTATTATTGTTATCCTCGGTTGTCTGCTCGTTATTTTCTTCTTTTTCTTCTGCCCTTTCTGCTAAGAGACCTTCAATAGCTGTCGTGTGCTGAACGAACACGATCCTGGCCAACGCTCATCCTCATTCATCGCGGATTGAGATCGAGTGTTCTTCTAGGCTCGTAACTCAGACTCATTTTGGAGGAAACTTATCTAAAGGGGGCTTGGCTCTTATTAATGCGAGAGGAATGAGGCGTCCGCGGAAGCTCAACCGAAAAGTATTAGGCGTAGTGGCGCACGGCCAGCTTGCCCCTTCGTTCGATTCTTTTCTCTTCATCTCCAAAATGTTTCTTCGCAGTTCTTCTCTGAGTCTGACCAATTCTTTCCCCGCTCAGCCGGGGGGATAAGTGTCTCAACGTCAATCGTCGCGCAGGAGCGATCGTTGAGTTTGTCGCTGGTGTTGTTAACTAGTGATATCTGCAATCGTATTTACAATACATCGGATGCCGGGCATCAATCAGCCTCTCAACACGCAGAGGAGTCTCCAAACAGCGAAACGCTCCTCGTTCAGGAAATGATAACAATGACTAACTACGGCTATGTTTGTGAAATGTTCTCGATAGATGAACAGACAGACGGACACATCGAGGTCGATTGAACGACCATCGATTTCGCAGCCCGCCAGTCGCTTCCACACTCTAGGCTTTCTTTCATTTTCCCATGAAAGACACCGGAGTCCTCAATCGAATAACATTGCATAACAAAGTTGCTTGTCGTTATGGACGAACAACAGCTAAACAATTACTGGGGTCGTCGCGGACGGCGACGGAGTGAGGAACTGACTAGATTGGCTTGGCGGTGGGGGAGGAGGAGGAGGCGGCGGAGGAGGGGGTGGTGGGGGTGGCGCCCTTTTGGGTGGACCTTTGCTTTCACTATCAGTGTCTGAATTGTGATTCGGAGTTTGCTTTTGTTGTTGTTGCGGCGGCGGCTGAGTTTGCTGCTCACCGTTGACTTTTGGCCGTTCAGCGGTCTCGTTCGCGAGTGTCAGAAGATTGATGTTTCTTTTGGGCGTAGAAGTTTTAGGGACGTCTTCTGCGTCGCCTCCAATCGGACTTTTCCTTGAAACCTTGTTTTCGAAGGGATTGCCATAACTAAATGGCTTGAGATTCCTTTGATCGTCCGAAGGCTCAAGTGTCGAAGTCCTCTTCGGGGTGGCAGGACGACTTTTGGGCCCGCCTTCAGGCCCGCTCTCGTAGCAGAACGGGCCCGGGATGCACGGTGGAGGAACTGGAACGACTGTGTTGGGAGAAGGCGATCGCGGACCCGGGGTCCGACGGATCGTTGCAGTGCTGGTCACGCTGTTTCCGCCAAGGACCAGATCCGGAGAATCCATGTAGGAGTTGACGTCGAGATGCAGTCTACTTGGTGTTATAACAGTCGACTTTCTCAGTTGGCCATTGATACTCCTCTGCGAAAGACTTCTTTGACATCTCCGCGAGATCTCAATGAGCTCAGGATCCTCCGCGTCCAATCCTCCGCAGCTGTCTCGCTGTTGCCGTTTCAAAATCACTTGATTTGCAAGATGGGGAGGTTTGCGGGGAAGAGCCGGTTTTGGCGAAGGCGCTTCAGAGCTGTTTGAAGCGGGAGGCGCCGGATGAACCTCGACGCTAGCCAAACTGCTCGAGCTTCGGCGTGAGTGGCCGGGCGGATCGGGCTGAAAGGTACTCACTCGATGTCCAGCAGCAGCGGCTGCTGCCGCTGAGGCCGCATGGTTTGCGGGCGTTGCATGATGAGACGTAGAGCTTGACCCGCCCGAAGATATACCCTCATCGTCGTCTGCTAAATCTTCTTTCATGAAATAAGCTCGACCTGATGTCATGTTGATGACAGTTCGCGTGCTATCGTCCACGAGAAGGCGTGTACTAACACCGTGCACTTCGCCTGCGGCGGAAACACTATCTTCTTCTTCTTCGTCGTCTTCCGCTGAACAGTTGCCTCCGTACACTGATTGAGTGACGCCGGTAGAAAACCGGTTGTTAGGGGGACCGCTCGATGATGAGTATTCAGTGAGGACAGGACTCTTGGATTTTCGAGTTGCCAGCAAACACGCCACCCAAAGGAGCGATGTGATCACCCCGCAAAGAACCATTGCTGAGAACGAAAGGAAATCGTTAACACCACTCTAAAGAGCGAACAGTAGCGCCATCATCTGATATTTTTGGGCTCCAGGGGGTTGAATGGAAGCGAGATGGAAAGGATGCGATCAAAACTCACCGAGTATCACGATCTCAACGGTGTTGAGTTGTTCCAAAGGCCACAAGGAAGTTGTCGGGGGTTCCGACGGTATCACCTTGAGTAATAACACTTCACGCTGCGTTCCGGTATCGTTTGTCATTTCACACGCATATATTCCTGAGTCTTTTGGACTAGCGAGTCTGATGAGTAAAACTGCTTGTTCTCTCGCAAATATGTGTCTGCTTGTTTCTTCCAGAGGGAGTCTGTCTTTGTACCACCGACGACGCGGTGTGGTGCTGATCCCATCCGAAAGACATTCCAAAACAGCTGTGTCTCCTTCACGGACGTCCTTCGGCGGTAATGGTCGAAGAACTTGAGGAGCTTCTGAAAAACGAGTGAACGGATCATAAGAGGAAGCTCGGAACACAGGTATCGAGGGACTCTCTGGAGGGGCAACGGCGGTCTCCAATACATTCGATTCCAGCCATGACGTCGTCAGAGCGGGGAATAGCAATCAAACCTGTACGGGGGGAAGAATCTCACCTTGAACTGAGAGTGTGACGTTGGTCCGCACCTGTCCGGCAGAATTGTTAGCCGTGCAGGTGTAGACCCCCTGATCGACTGGTTTCAGCTTCTCAATGTAGAACACAACGTCACTTTTCATCAGTTGCATACGTCGTTCACGAGCAGCGGGAAAGTCGTCCCCGCCATCCTTCTTCCATGAAATAACCGGTTTTGGTTGCCCGGTCGCCGTGCACTCCAACACCACACTCTCTCCCGCCACGCCACTTATCCGGGGCGGTGGCGTTTTGGTGAACACCGGATAAACGTGCACCAGGACCCGGCTTTTATTTGAGTACGAGGAGCCGAATCGATTGCGGGCGATACATTGATACCTGCCTTCGTCCTCATCTTGCACGTTTCTCAGGTGTAGTTTCGAGATGAAAACCGTTCGGTTTTGTTCATCTGTTGTTGCGAAGTTTTCGACTAGAAGTTTGTCTTTAATAATGTGGAGATTCCGTCTCCAATCGAAGTGTATCACCGAAGCATCGACTGTCGTGTTCATGGTAGCTTTGCACAACAGACTAACGTTGTGCCCTTTCAGTGCCACTAAACCTGGCGGAGATTCGAGAATGACTGGAGTCGACAGAACTCCGCAGGTCCACTCGTCCCGTTCCAGTGCGAAAATTGATTTTCCTCTGAGTTCGACTGGGAAGCCACAGGTTGCGTGAACTTGCTTATCGAGCCGGTTGGACTTCAGCCATCCAGGCAGCCAGCTCAGACTACAGTCGCACAGCAGCTCACTCGAATTGAGCTGCAGGCTGGAGATCTTTTTGAGCAAACTGAAAGCATCCTTGCTAATTGTCGATAATGGGTTGAGATCAAGATCAAGCGTTTGGACCTTAGTCAAGCCCGCAAACGCCTTGGCTGGTAATGCTTGGATAGAATTGTTCGCCAACGCGAGGCGTGTGAGCCTGTTGAGGCCCTGGAAAGGCGACTTCGTGTCTTCGATGGCCCACGTAAGATCATTGTGACTAATGTCGAGCGTCTGCAGAGTCTGCAGACCTTTGAATGAGAACTCCTCGATGAAGCTGATATTGTTGTGACTCAGATTGATGACTTGGATTGTGTTCAGGTTTGCGAACGATTGTTGTTGAATTGACTCGATATTGTTGTACTCCAAATTGAGTTCCTGGAGAGATTCGCAGTAGTCGAAAGAAGACGGACTGATTTGAATAACTGAGTTGTTCTGCACGAACAGCTGTCGCAACGCCTTGAGGCCGTACAGCCAGCTTCGATCGAACACTGTGATCAGATTGTTTGATAGATGAAGCTGCTGGATATTGTCGAGGCCGTAGAAAGCTCCGTCCGACAACACCGATATTCTATTTCTTCGCAGATTCAGGATCTCTAGTTTCTTGAAATTTTGGAATGTCAATCCTTCGATGGCGGTCAACTGATTCCGACTCAAGTCTCTGGAAAAAACAGGAGCGACATTGTTTACCTTCATCTGAGATTGAGGACGATCGGAGGAGCATCTCGGACGAGTTAAATTGCCTAGAGAAGACAAAAATCAACTTACAGCCTTCGAAGTTGAAAGTTTTCTTTCCTGAACAGCTCTCTCGGCAGCTTTCCCAACCTATTCCTGCTGAGATTTAGGCTCCTCAGCGAGGTAAGATTGTCCAGGCTGCCCCGCTCCAAGACACTGATACGATTCCGTTGCAAATTTAGTGTTTGTAGACGACTTAGATGACCAAACCAAGCAGAATCGAATGCCTCGATGCGATTTGCGCTCAAGTCTAACAAATTCAACGAGTGGGGAAGAGGATGTTCCGATGGCTCGGATACATTGAGTGTTGAAGAGAGGGAGATCTCGTTATTGTTCAAAATCAGCTCTTCTAGTTCGTTGAGTCGATGGAGACCCTCGGGTAGAGATGTGAGTGAATTGTTGGACAAGCGGCTGTAAAACAGTCTCCGATTAGGATAAAGATCAAAATCTCGAACGCCATCGGGCGGGGTAGATCGAATCCCATACTTTTTGGAACTTTCTCTTCTCTTCATCCGGCGCAAATATTGTCATGATCGGAAGTCTTTCACTTTCTCCTTGCAAAGCATAATGTATCGGAAGTGATATTAATGACCTTCAGCAAAAATGATTCAGCGGCTTAGATTGGGGAGCTCATTTGATGCACGCGAGAAGTCAAGATATCCAACTCACATGAATTTCAGATGTGGCGTATGTAACCACACCTCAGGCTCTATTTCTAGAATCTCGTTCGCTGTTGCATTCCTGTCGAGAAAAGAGACGATTCCCGTTACTGAATTGCATAACTTCCCCAAACGACGATCAACGGGATTCCTGCAAAAGTTTCAAGCAGCAGTGATCTTGTTCCTGTATCACCGCTGGCACAGCGGCGCACCTAGTACTCGAAGCTGAGCAGCCAGCGGTGCTTGTAGAAGGGGACTTTGACGCGCCATCGATATTTACATGGCTAGAGCCCTTCTACCTGGGGAACAAGGCGATTCTACAGGCGATTTCCACGCCAGCCTCTGAACTGTGTTCAGCCACACATCCAATTGCTTAAGATTATTTGCGTCAGAGAGGAATAACGTCTGAACTCCAGCTGTATTCGCACTCGCAGCACCGTCCTTCTAACTCGAAGCAATTGCACCCCTTCTTCCCCTCCCACCTCCGCCAGAGATGGCGTCTTGAAGGAAATGGAGACTACTCAACGTTCGGACATGGGAAGATGAGTCCAGCGCGGAGGCCACGGTATGACAGGGACGGAATGGGTTATCGAGATCCGCTCAACTTCGGTCTTGGCTCCGGGAGAGGAGCAGGCACTCGAATTTCAGTGATGCGTCTCCACAGCGCTCAACTTCCATGGTACGCCGTTGTTCGAGGAGTGGAAACAAGACGGCCGGAGACACGTGCCGTTGGAAGCAAAACAGTTCCACGCTCTCGGTTTCTTTTCCTCGCAGTAGATTTTTTTAAAGGATATCATCCCCAAAGCCAGCATGGGCAATTTCGCGGTGGGAGATTGTCAAACAAACGGATAGATCAGCAGAGATAGTGGGTCTCGTTACTGCCAGCGTGAGCATTTTCACGGCTCTCGACCTGAAGAGGCCGCTAGTTGTGAACTCTCTCATCATCTCATGCGGGTACCTCGAAACGATTCAATAGTTCTTCCAAAGCTGTGATAGAAGCCTGCGCGGCGTAATCCCAGGCATTTTCCGATAATGTTGAGCAACGACTTCAACGCAGACTGCTTGTCTACAAGAAATAATGGGCCAGCCGAGAGAGTCCCCCATAGCTTCGTGCTGAAGTCCAGAAGCGCTCTAGCGACGAATTTCGGGAAATTTTCGGAACTTCCTTCTCGGAGGAAATGATATATATTCAGGATCGAGAAACGTGAACAAGAATCGAAAAACCGCTCACAATCAGTGATCCTGGCGTTAAGCAATATTTCCACTCGTCGGCCACATATGCGAAAAAAGGACTCTCGAACCAAGGTCGTGCTCCCTGACAACGACTGAATATCCGGAAAACGGTTGCGATTGCTCTCGATCCGCAATCAGTGCTTCAGGGTATCCGATTTCCGCCGTGAGCTCTCAGCTAGATATTCCTAATTGTCCGATCCGGGCAAAGCCATGGCCTCTGTACAAAATGAACGGACGGCGATCGGTTACCCTGCTACGATGCAGGGTCCAGTGCTCAAGCAACCTCAATGTTTCAAGTTGCGATTTCAGACCCTGCATATGGAGAACATTGAGCCAATCAACGCGTTATCACAGCGGCGAAAATCCTTGCGATCGGTAGTATCGATAACGACTGAGTTTTACCGCTTCCTGGATTTTGTTCATCACCGCTCGATGGTACGGTCGACTCTTTTGGGGAAATGACGCAGCGGTGCTTTCTTTTTATTCGATGGTGAACGTTGTCCACCGAAACGGTTTCGAGTTTCCAGTTCTTTCCCGTCCGATAATAACTGGAAACGAACCTTCGTCCGATAAGATACGCTCGCAACAAATCCTCGGAATCTCTACTCGAAGCACAGGGTGGGACACGTTTGCGGATCGAAGCTGAGAACCGCTCGAGCTTTGCCAGCCCGTGAGGCGAATGCTCCATTGGGACTCAAGCGAGACCCCACCCATAAGCGAGAGATCAAGATAACAATTGTTGCAAATCGAGATATATCGAGATGATGATTCAGACTTTGGCGGGAAACAACCGAGAACAGAAGCCGACTGATTCAGCTGACCCTTCGACCATCTCGCTCGGCATTGCAACTCCGTTTCTCTAGCCGACCAGTTGCCCACTTCAGGACCACCCGTTGTAGCAGACTACGGCGGCTGATGACGAAAACTCTGTCAGAGTAAAACTGGCATCTCAAGCGATGCCTCTGCAGACGGAGTGACGCCATTTCGACGTCCGATAGTCTATCCTATATGTCGTCGACGGCGCTTGCGATCTCGACCACCTGCTCGATCTCTTGCACTGCGTCCGGCGAAGGCGTCGTTCAGGAGGCCATTTCTGGACACAGGATTGTCTTATCATTGGGTATCAATATCGAAGTAGCTTGTGACCTCGCTCACATTCAGCTTCGGTTCCACCAGAGGCTGGGCGCAGTTTCAGATCCATCGAGATTCCGAGGGCGAGAACAGGTAGAGCGCATATCTGCGGAGTGTTACGAAAGATCTGTCCCTCTCACCGGGGATTATTCATCCATCAAAGGTGATTGATAAGCGTTGCGAGACGGGGAGCGTCGAAAAAAAATCAAAACAATTCCCCATCGAGCCAAGGTAGATGAATAAGGAGATAAAAGGGGTCGTGAACGTATATCCTAGTTTTCCCAGGAAGCCGTTTGATCAATGATGAGGTGGACATTCAGCTTCATTGAGCGGTCAGCGGCAGGCGAATCGACCACGAATCCCATATTTTCCCAGCGGCGTTCTGGAACTCTCCTGGATAAACGAGCAGAGACGACCGACATCTGACACCGAGCCAACAATTAATGTATGCAGATTGGTCTCAATGTACTCCGCGTATCAACGGAACGCAATTCCTCGGGGCTGCGGGAATCGAACCGAGCTCGAGGTACAGAGCCCGATTCTCTCTCTTTCTTTCAGTTCGCTCAGATGGAAAGTTCCCCCTCTGGGCACGGAGTTGTTCCTTGTAGATATACCCATTCAACAAAGATGTCTCTCTGTTGGTCGTTGTTGTCGTTTCTGCTTCTGTTTTTGGTTGTTGATGTTGTCACCGTCATCAGCGCCGCGAACGCCATAGTCAATAGGACGGTCTGGAGCTGGACTCTGCATCTTGGTCTAACGACAGTTCGACGGAGTTCCCTTTGATCCTCACGTTGCTACCAGATGTTGAGAAATGTCGAAAGAGGCGTCGCTCCGAAAGACACATTCTCCCACTTGAGCGCATAATGATCATGCGACGGTTTCTCGACGCTCAACTCGTCCGCCAGTTTTCCACTGGGACGTGGTTCGTCATTTCCCTCTTCCAATCGCAAGTTTCCCATTGCTGGTTTTGACCCAAACTGGCAACAACAAGCCATCGCATTCCTAGATCAGGAGAAACAACCCATGAGGAGGACCTTCTCCGAGTATCAACTAAGAGAGGCGAGCCAATCAGCCTGAGTGTTCGGATTAGGTCAGGGAATGAGAGCATTCCATCCCGCGTTACATTTACAGCGGTTCTAGTGAGGAAATATGATACAGTGGTGTCGGGAACGAAAGGATCACCTCCCTCTCCATCCGTCAATCGATGCGCTTTTTCTGGTTTATTAGAATGAAGCTCCATCGCCACTGACGGGGCCCCCTGCATGGGGTGCTGAAATCACAAATCGACGTTCAGGGTGATGCAGCTAGCCGTTCTGGCGCTGCTGGGCTTTGAGGCACCAGAGACGATGATCATCGCAGAGCTATAGAGTGCTGGTTTTTCTTTTCTCAGCTCGAGTACATCAACTGCAAGTATGAGCGCCATGGAAAGTATTGGTTGGTTCAGGAAGAAATAACGCGAAATACACGACTCCTGAACCTCTGTATAGGACAGCTGCGACAGCGACGCGAACGATTCGAAGCTACCTCCCCATTCACTTCGAATATTGAGAATTAAGGACGACCCGAGAGGCTCGAGTTGATGCATCCCGATTCCCGAACGAATGAGTGCCAGTGACGGCACTCCTCGCTGACAATGAGTTAGATCGGAAACGATATGAAGAGGAAGCCTCTCGAATATGTTTAGACAAGTGAAATCCGAAACGCGAGAATCGGAAGAAGGAATCAAAGATCGGAAGCTGTACTCACAGTGATTCAAGCGATTTCGTAGTGAGGAAAGCGTCGGCTTGTAGCTTCGTAATTTTGTTCCGAAGGAGCTCTCTGTAAGTGAAGGAAAATATTTCCAGTCAAAATAATTGTGGGTGCGGAAAAGTTCCGATGAGTTCCATGCACTTTCATTTTCATGAAAAAAAAACGTGTCGACTCCGTCTGAGATACACCCGTGAAGTCTGATGTGAATTTGCTAGTGTCATACCAAAAAGAACTCATTGAGCATGCTGTCCGAACGCGCCGTTAATTCCGCGTCGCCCCAAAGCTGAAGAGACCAACGAAAGGTGCTACCGAGCAAGAGGAAACTCTATAGCTACACCCAATTCGGACAATATCGACGTCATTGGCTTCCTCAATATCTTCGACGATTCGTTCGACTACACTTATTAAAAATTCTTATCCGGAGTCTATGCTCTCTTCCAGTATGCTTGGAGGAACTTCGGACATCCTCGGGTAGCTGCGGTTGTGACTGAACCATCTGAAGCTCTACTCGAGCGATGAACGGTTGTCTCCTGAAAATGACATTCCTGCCCCGAGAGGACTCGGAAACACGCAGAGAGTAGCTGGTGGACGGATACAGTTAATTTAAGAATCCGAACGATTTTGAGACCTGACGGAAGCCAAAGAAAGAAGGAGCGAGCAGCGTTTCCCGCCTCGAATTCTCGGTTTTTCGATCACGCGGTCGGTGAGGCGGTCGGTCCGTCGATCGGTCGCCTGCTTTCTCGGTCCACCAATCAGGGAAACAAGCGGGCAGGCGTCGAAGCAAGCAACAACACCCCAGCAGGACTCTTCACAGGTGCGAGGAGAGAATTAACTCCCGGAGAAAAAGAAACAGCTTGGTCGCCTGCCCGGCGGCCGGCAAGCCTGCCTCATCGGTTGCTGAAGCGCCAAGAGAACACATGAAAGTCCTCGCATGCGTATACCGATTATTAGTTGAAACGATGAATAGACGGCTGCGCCCCGCGAAGGTGACGATGATAGTTTGGGGTTGCCCATAACGTTGATTTTCCCGCAAGTTCAATCCACCATCCTCGGAGTGCTTCTCACCGGAGAGGCATTGACGGTGCAAAAATATATCGAGAATAGCGCACGCCGCCAGTGTTTGTTTTGAGGTGCCGGAAAGCCTTCGGCGAGCGATCCGAGAGAACCGAAGCGCCCATAACACCGTATCAAGCGCTGAAATTTCGATTCGTTTTCATAGGAATCGTAATCGTGTCAACGAGGCAAGGAGTTCACCCGCGGGACGGGCGCGCGCGGTTGTCACTGTCCACTGCAAAGCCAACTCGACCGAGCCGAATCCCATATGGTGAAATGGTTGTAGTTCGGTCGAACGAATCAGCCACTCCGGACTCGATGGGAAATGAGATCGCTGATGCAGCGTGAATCGGTCAAGGTGAGACACACTGTCTCAGTGCGGGCTTTGACCAATGCAGAGCTAGGGACGGTAAATTCTGCATAGCTCTGCCCGCCTTTGTCGGTCAAGTCGATTGCTCCGAATGCGTGGATAAGACAGAACTGTAGAAGTAGCGGCGGTGACGTCGTAGGACGATAGAGAGCCACTGTGCTCATTCCCGAGAGAAGTGTTTCAGCTGCAGCGCAGAGAAGTAGGAAGACGTCGCCAGTCATATGCTCGCTCCACCGCACCGTGCTGCGCCACAATTTTTTGAATGGTTTCAGGCGGCCGGATTCGAAGCAAAGATGGAGATGCAAAGAGGCCGCAGCGACTACATTCCCGAATTCTTATCTACCTATCTATTCGTCGATCTGTTCATCCATCCGTCAATGGATCTAATCATTTATCCCTTCCGAATTCCATCGTGTCGAGCTAACCATGCGTGGGTGGCCGCAAACATCCAACCACTCCGAGATTTGGATGGAAATTACTATTTGCGAGGATGCGCCCTGGAGGCTGCCGCACGCGTTCGAACTATGGAGCAGAAGAAACCACGTCAGACTGACGCACTGAGAGCTCGGGATGTGTTTCCGACGAGTTACAGCACGAGAACGAAGAAATTGAAATCCATTCTATCTCTACGTCACTGTCATCTCGGCGAATGCGCCGATTAACAATGGTTTCGTCGGAATCGACCAGAAAGCAACAGAGTCTCGCCTCCAAAAGCGAAGATCGCTTCAAAGATCCAATTCGTGCGGACTGAAGCGTGCACTCGGCATTCACAGCCTGGATTCGAGTGATCGGTTTACCGATGCTTCCGTCAAACAACGCAGCGGAACAATGTAACAGTTCGGGCTCGTCTTGCTCGGAGCAGTTGGAGCGTCATGGACCGCGCTTCTCGAGTGTGATTCGCTGGACGGCGAGTATTGGTACGGACGCGGAATTTTCCTCCACTTCGAGGAGGTTATAGCCTTCTTTCGTTCGCGACGTTGCTGTCGTTGGGGAAAGACGGGTGTTGCGGCATCCGCAGTAACGTCACAGAGGAGCGCTCTTTGGCACTCCGGAAAAGCTGGCGTGACGTCAAATGGAAGAGCCAGCACGGCAACCGAGTACGATTAGTGCCATATCGTACTTTATCATCGAGAAAGAGGTGAATGATAGGTAATCTAGTCGGCACAATGAAAGGCCGCGAAGAAGCACGATTTTCGGTCGATCTAGGAGGCTTCGCTGAATGATGAAGGGAACAAGCAGAGGAACAAAAGGGCATCTTAACCAAAGTCACACGGAAAGTGGCGATTCCTTGATCTCTCCAATGTCCATATTTGATATCGTTCGGAAATTCCAGCCCTATGGACATCCCTCATTACACTGTTTCATCTTGGCCAAGCATTCTTAGCAATATCCGTCAGTCGCATTAGGCAACGGCTAGGAAACTTTTCTTTGTCAGTGTATGAGGGTTTTGATTGAGTTTCTGATTGGGCTCTCGAAGTATACGTTTCTTAAACCTGCTGAAAAGGCCCGCATCCGTGACAAAGGAGCATACCAGGCAATGCGGATTCGCGCATCAGCTTCTGCGTTAGGTGGTATTTATTAACTCGAGTGCGTTATAGGTTTCCATGGAGAAACTTCTGTGCCGTGCGCTGAGATGACGTTTCCCCATGCCTTCCTCTGCTGCTCCGAAAAGGCGCTAAGAACTCAAATATGGTTGAGCAAGCCAGTGCAAGAACGCGAGCTAGCGGACCAGATTTGTTGCAAGCGAACAGGCCGAACGATCGGCCGGCGAGCGCTGCTAGCAGCAAATAGCGGGCACCTGCACGCCCTTGCAATCAATGTGCTCAGGTGGCCTTCTCGGTAGTGGAGAAGAGTCTGAAGAATGAACAGACTGAGCCACCGACCGTCAAACGAGCCAGCGAACGAGCGAACCTGCGCTGCCGTTCACTCGGCCTACACTCGACCAACCTCTCGAACCGGTTGCTTGCTTGCTTAGCTTCCTGGCGAGGTACCTGGTGAGCGGCCGCCTTACCGGCCAAAGTTTGCCCGTTGAGAATCACAATAGAGTTCCTCGGACACCCCCAGAGAAGAAGAAGAAGGAGAAGAAGAAGAAGAAAGAAGTTCACGCTTCTGCTAGCTGGCGATGAGCAGCCGAGAGCAAGCGAGTGAGCGAACGAGGAATACAACCAGCGGTTGCGGCAGCGAGTGAATACACGGGCTCGTTCACTGACGATCCAACCAAGCAACAGGCAGCCCGTTCGACGGACGGACCGACTGACCGACGAACAGCTAACAGAGGGGCGAACAACGGGCCATCGCTGTACAGAATCCAGAGCGGCACCGCGACGGGTGGGGGTTCCCTCTTGCCGCCGTTGCTGCTCCTCACAACCAGCAGCAGCTATAACACCATCGCTAACACTGGATCGAAAGACACCGAAAACAGAAAACACGAAATGAAAATTGCACATTCAACTCAAGATTCCTCGTCTCGAATGTTTTCAGGATCTTCTAAAATATATTCGACGTCATGTGATCGAGTTGATCGGATTTCACGGCCGAGAGACTTGAAACAGTCGAATGCGATTTGAGTTCTACGACGGGGTGCATTTTCCAAAAAAAGAATCAGTTTCAGCAAGGATGAAGCTGATGTAAGCGAGCAGTTTCTTCTGACTTCTCTTGATCGCGGAGATCGTTGAGAGCATTTTCGCGGGCTCAAACTGTTCAGAAAGTGTCGTGAGTGTCAGAGTGAGTTGAAGTACTCAGAAGTAGCATGCGTGGATGAAGTGTTTCTCGCCGAAAATTTCCAGGCTATGTGTAACGGTGTTCCAAGGAACAACGACCATTATTGCGAGACTCCGTCCATGAGCAAGAGAGACCCATCATTCAATTTACAGGATTTTGGCCGCGGACTTGGGATAGTGGGCTCCCAGATTGTCGGTGTGTTGACCCATGGACCATGGTTCACATATCCCAAAGAGCAACAACTTCCAAGAGCCATTAGAGATCGTCGTTGAATGTCGTGAAGAAGTTGTCACGCAGTTGTTTCGTTCCGACCGACGTCAAATGTCAAAAATCGAACGCATCCCAGGATTCGATTCGACCCGTCCGAATAACAGGTCGGCTTTCCAAGGTGGCCGAAATCCGCGGGCTCAACCGAACTCGAAATCGATCCCGTTACGTACACGATGGGATCGCGCAGCTATAAGTGAGACTTTTTCCAGACTGGTTCACTGAACGGGAGAGCTTTCGAACGAGCCCGCAGGCGGATGACAGACAGGTCGACCACGTCAAATCACAGGGAAGGTGACATCAAACGCATGCATTGTAAACACAACGAACTCACTGATAGTGGTTCACATTCGACAGTTTTACGAGCGATTGTTCGTCATTTTCAGGACTTGTCCAAGCTTCGAGTACAAACTGTCACAAAGTATTGTTCAGTTCAATGTCGTGTTCTCTTGTATGGTGAACACCCTATCTATTTGAGAGAGTGTAGTACCAAATTATCACTTACAGTGTTTTCGTCCAGGTGGGGAGGTCTTGGGGTACGGTGGTCAGCCCTCTGCGCCCGCAGTCAACAAACTCCTCCAGGCAGGTACAGAGAGCAGGACAGTAGAGGTACTGTCCATCAACTTCGTGAACAGGGACGCCTGACAACGACAGAAACAGCACAAACTGGGTCCACCGCACAACCCAGGCTACCGACGAAGCCATGATTGCTCACTGCGACTGAGTCGACCGACCAACGATGACAGCAGCTACTTCATGTTTGTCGACGAGCCTGGGGAGCGGGGCAAACTCCTCTAAGTATCCGCGGAAGACAATCCTTGGCTGCTGCGGCAGCGACGAACGACGACGACGGCGTTGGCGGCGACGACGACGACTTGAGGTTGAATAGCAGCGACAGCAGCAGCAACAACAGCAGTCTCACTGATACAGAACATAACCGAAAAGACGGCAACGGTGACAAAAACAACTGGCGACTTTCACCGAAGCAAACAGCAAGGCAGTATCGTGAGCATCGGCATCATCAAGTTCGTAATCATCATGCTTATCGTGGTGTCATAGTATCATCATCCGAGGCACATGCTCTGCACTCACAGCACTCTCTCTTTCTGCAGCTCACGCACTAGTGTGTGTGGTGATGGCGGTGGCGATGGTCGGTGGTGATGGTGGTAGAGGTACAAGCACCGCCGCCAGCGGTGAAAATACGAACTAGCTCTCACAAGGCTGCAGCAAACAGCGGGGGAGGGAACTGCGGCCGCTGAAGCAATCAGAAAGGACGGAAGGAACCAGAACGACCGGACATCCAAATCCGGGAAACGGAAAGAATGGCTGTTACTTTTATGATAGAAACGGTGTATCCAATATGAGAAGCAGACGAACGGGAATACAAAAAGCCTCAAACACCTGAAAAAAGGCTTGAATGTCGAGGCAGCCAACTGATAGGATTGAAGATGGCGGATGGCCGCTGCTTCAGCGGTGAGCGCTGGGTACTGGGAAAGGCTGTGTACGTTCTAGTCGTGTCATTGCGAAGTGATGAGACCCAAGTTCATAACTCGGGCTAAAGAGCGGATAAGATACGGAACCCTGCGCACTCGCGTACAAGCGCATCGACTCGCACTTTCGGGCTTGAGTGTTCCCAGCTCAGAGAGAAGACAGACAGCCTTGAGGTCGTCTGCTAACACTGCCACTTGATCGCGCGCGAGATCGCCGATTTTTCACAACTTCATTTCCCGTTCTTTGGGGGGAATTCGGCTCTGGGTAGCATGGATATGTCGGCTCTAGAAGATACTCTCACTATGCACGCCGACGCCGCAGACGAGAGCCTTCTCCTCGATCCTGCGTTCCGCAGACTCCCATGTCGAGCTAGGACACCTATGATTCTCCGCGCACAGTTGAGGGCGCGAGGCGCCAAAACTCATGCGCTCCGCGCTGGATGCAGGCTCTTTGGTTCTGTCCCCGACATTGCCTTCGTAACAAGCTTACCGTTGAAGCGATCCTAGCCTGAAAAAATCCCACGGTTACTGTCCTCTTGGGTTTTGATGGGTAAAAACGGTTCAGCAGCCCAGCACCTCAAACTGGGGAGGCGGAGCGCTCCGCGCACGTTGTGAACATTTAGAGCGAGCTCCTCATTCGACCCTGAGATTGAGGCGCGAAATGAAGCCTAATGATTGTAATCGAGGTTGTAACCGATCTGTCATGCAGGCTGCCATGAGTAAATTCACGCTCGTAGCGATGGCATTCAGTCGTATCTCAGGAGACGTCCGTGCCGAGCTTTCACACGCGGGCAAGACTTCTCTGAATCCTAGACATGGTGCGACTGCAGATGTTCCCCACCAAATATTCTGAGGATAAAATATAATCCATTGATTCCGGCTGGACGCCGATGAATCGAGAAGCACAGGTTCCTACCAGGAATCTTCTTGGTCGCTCATGGGAGCTCACCGGTAGCATCGCATCTTCTCCGGAAGCTCGGCGAAAATGATAGTCCCCCCAGGCGCTTCCTAAAGCGCCTTGGAGCGAGACAGTTCTCCCAGGCGCTTCTATATATCCGTACGTTGAGCAGAACCTATTATCTATCCGTTTTCGATAATTGTCTCGATGATTTGCTGCACGCCGTGGAGAGAATTGCAGATCTATGCCTAAGCAGTAGATGCGCTGATTTGCACGAATGGCCTCGGAGCATGGAGCATGTCTGGTATGCTTCTCGTGGAGCAACGTTTACACTGTAGGCTGTCCACGTCGGTATGTAGACTCTACAGCAATAGCCTATGTTCATCTCTGGAAACACTCAGACTCAGTTTTCGCACGACAGAGGATGATAGTTTTCAGACAATAATTGAGCTGGGGCTCTCAACGTACGACGCTGCATGCCTACGCGGTGCAGGGACCGCATCGGAATCTTGGATCATCTTTTCACCTCCCTTGCTGACCGATTTGTTCGACTCGTCGTGCAAGTTCCGTCCGTTCTCGTTGAGCTGTGGGATCTCATTATGCTCTCATCCTATAGGGCGAGTTCTGAAACATCCGGAGAGATAAACTTCCCCCACTAACAGCCACCTCATGCGAACTGTAACAAACTCCAGAGCGGCTCCGTCGAGCTCTCGTTGAACTCAGTCCATAACTTCTGAAGGAATAACGACAGTTGTGTTCTTTGTACAAAGATGTTACAACATTTATTGATTCCACATTTTGTCCTCTTCGCATAGAGAATTTTGTTCGCTTCCGTAGGGAAAAAAAATATCCATCTTTCTTCTCATCCTCCCGAAAACATCGAACACACGGAACAAGACGTCGAACTCTCCCAAATATCCCTTGCGCGATTTGGCATTTCCACGATGTCAACAACTCTATCCCTCTCATTCTGTTTCCGCGTGCAGCTGTCTCCATGAAGGGGCCAGTGAGACAACAAAACAACTTCCCATTCATGTAGATCGCCTCGGGACAGCTCATCAAAAGTGCAATGGTTTCTCTTCCTTCCTAGAGCCCAGAGGCCCAAAATCCTCATTCACCAGCAACCACACAGGACAATCTCAAGCTCCATCCCCGATCGTATAAACCAGTGATTGAAGCCATCTCTAATTATTTCGCGCGTTTAATGTTTAAAGAATCTGGAACACTTTCTTCAACTCAACCATGAGTGCCCAGTCCTGTTTGGTCAAGTCAGTTCTGAAGTGTTCCTTGCAGGCGTCAATCGACTCCCGCGTGATCTTCGAGCACAACATGTCGGTATAATCAAAATGTCTCCCATACAGTTTGGGTGCTTCACCTGTGGTATTGTCGATACGGATGCACACTTCTTCACCTAGGAGAGTTGGAAATGAATATGAGTTTCCGAGCTTTCGCGAACGTTAAAAATGGTGGATGCGGAACCTGAGGGAAAAGAGAACGAAAGCTGATATTCATCGATCTTACCTCTTCTGGCTGTTTCCTGCGCCTTGTGATTGACTTCTATGCTGGCGACAGAGCCTATCAGGAGGTTGTCCTTACTGGGAACACAAATCGGTGTTCCCAATTTGACGATACCCGCCTCGACCATGACACCAACAATGATCGGATCTCTAGTTTTGAAGACGTGTTGGGGCAAAATACGCAACTTGCACGGAAAGATAGCAATGTTCTTGAATTCTTCCCTTTTCCTTTGTCGAAGTTCCTCTCTGCAATGGAATAGGAATCGGAATAAGGGGTCTGTTTGCGGAACGCCCAGTAGAAGGAAACGCTATACGATCTTTGGAAAATTATGGAAGCGACGTCGAACGGGAAACTCACCTGTGTGCTGTGAATGTGTCGAATAGGTGGTAGATGATGTCAGCGGTGAAAATTTTGACTCCAGCATGATCCGCCAGTTCCTGAGCGTCTCTTTCGACCTTGACATCGAACGCCAGGATCACCGCGTACTGACTATCGTGCTCCAACATCACAGATGCTTTTATTACGTCTTTCTTGACTACGGGACCGATTCGTATGCCGAAATACGGAATCTTTTTCTCTTTCAAAAACACTAGCAACGCCTCGAGAGATCCCAATGTTGAAGCCTGAACGTAGACTCCTTTGTCGTGGAGCTTGAAGCTGCCCATCACTTCCTTCAGAGAACGAGCGATTTCTTCCTTGAGGAACTCGACCTCGTCATTATTTCGCGCAACCAGCACGTTGAGACCAGCAACAGCTTTATCCAGATCCTTGGCCGCAATCTTAACTCCCTGAGCTCCTTTGATAGCCTTGAACTCCTGGTAAGCGTTCTTCACTCGCAGTTCCTTCAACGGTTGTGGCATCAGCAACGATCTGATCTGAGTCACGAAAGGTCCCTCGTGACCGGCCAGGACCATTGTATCGCCCTCTCTCAATTCTCCGTTAACGACGATTACATCTATGGTCGTTCCCAACCCAGGAATGGCTTTCACCTCCAGCACGGTAGCCTGGAGTTCTTCAGAATAGGCGATTCGGTTGGCCAGCATTTCTGTAAGGCAACGTCGAAGCTTCTCGTGAGTCCACTATTTCAGGAATGGTTGGTTTGTCGAATTCGAAAATAATCCGAGAGATAACAAGATTTCAAACTTACTCTGCGTGAGTTCGATGACAAGTGAGATGAGGTTCCCCATGCCATCTCCGGTGAAAGCCGATGTTGGAACGAGCGATATGAACGATTTTGGGTCGGGATTGTTATTAAAGAGGGCAGCGTTCAGACCCTGCTCGGCGAACTGGGTGATGACCAACTTCAAGTGCTGGTCGAACTCCTGCTTCGTGTTCGTAGGCTGACTCGCCACAACATCGGCAACATCCTTATGCTTGTTGCTCCTCCAGTCGTACAATCGGTCGATCTTGTTGAGCGCAACCACGAACGGAGTTCGCTTGGCTTTCAACAAGTTAATGCTTTCAATGGTCTGAGGTTCGAGCCCGTGCATGATGTCCACAACGAGGATTGCCATATCACAGAGACTAGATCCTCTCGAACGTAGGTTCGAGAACGATTCGTGCCCAGGAGTGTCGATGATCAGAGCGCCGGGGATCCGCAGCGGCTTGCTGGCAAAATCCTTCACCGCTTTGCATTGCTCCTTGATAGCATCGAGGGGAACCATGGTGGCACCGATTTGTTGAGTGATTCCTCCAGCCTCGTTGTCTTGCACATGAGTCCGTCGAATGTAGTCAAGAATTTTGGTTTTTCCCGTGTCCACATGCCCCAACACGCAGATCACAGGACTCCGGAGGTTGGACGTTGAGCGATTCTTCTCATTGAGTTCTCTTCGCTTCCGAATCCTCTCCATGACTTTCTGTCGCAGCTTTTCCCGTTTGTCGGTTTCCTCGTCCTGGCTTCCATCGTCATCTGAGGAATCCTCTTCTTCGGACGATTCATCCTCAGTACTCTCGTCTCCGTCTTCGTCCGAAGACTCGTCCTCCTCTTCTGAAGATTCTTCCTTCTTTGAGGTGGACTTCGCTAGGTCGGCTTTCGTTCTGGGCGGTTGAGATTTCTCGGCCTGCTCCTCCGGATGAGCTTCGACTTCGGATTCGCTCGTAGCGTCCCACGCATCTCTGACATCTGCATCGCTATCGTCGGCTTTTCTCTCATCGGCTGCAACGGACGGCAAACTCTCGGTCGTAGATGGAGTGACTGGCTCTGCCTTGAGCTCCGCTGCTTCAACCTCAACGATCTTTTCTCCAGCCTCATCTTTGGGAGGGCTTTCCTCCTGAGTCTTTTTCTTCCGTCGGATCAACGGAGCTCGCTTCGGCCTGTCTCCAGATGCCCTTTCACCGGCCGCGGGCGGAATGTTCACACCTTGAGCTCTGAGTGCTTCAAGGGTCGCCTGCGCTCTAGCCTGAGCTTGTTTTTGAGCTTTTGTAAGGAGTTTTCCTTCAGCCTTCATGCGCTCTCTCTTCTCCTTCTCTCGCTGTTTCTTCAGTTCTGCACGCTCTTTCTCTTCTTGCAGCTTTTGAATTCGCAGTCTTTCCGCTTCCTCAGCTCGGCGTTCATCCTCGAGAGCCTTTTCTTCCAACCGTTTGGCTTCCTCCAGTCGTTTGCGGAGAGCTTCCTGCATCTGGAGGATCTGTGGAAAGAACGTTCTTCAGCGAACCTCTTAAAGACATGGAGGCAGATCAGTGACTCCCTCTCTCATGACTCGGAGTCTGTGACTACTTACCGCCTTGGTGGGTTTCTTCCCAGCTTTGGTTTTGTCCAGCTTGGTTTCTGCAGCCTCAATATCTTCTCCATCTGCAGCAGGTGTGGATTCCTTCTCATCTTTCTTCTTCTTTTTCTTCTTCTTTTTCTTGTCCTCTGAAGCTGCGGTTGCAGCTGTATCATCGCCTTCTGCTTTCACGTCATCGGCGGGTGTGATCCCGGCACCATCAGCGACTGTAGTGGCGGGCTCATCGCTTTTTTTCTCTGCCTCAGTTGTCCCCGGCTGTGCCGAATCGTCGTCTTGAGTTTTCGCGTCCTTTTTCTTCTTCTTTTTCTCCTTCTTGCTCGTTTCCTTGATTTCGATATTCATGTCCGCTAGCAGTTTATCGAGGTCCTCCTCCTCGGCGGGCGCCTCTTCAACTTTTTTGCCTTTCTTGCCCTTCTTCTCTTTTGGCTTTTTTTCTTTCTTCTTCTTCTGTGAACGAATTAGATCATTGAATATCCGTTCATCACTCACCGAAACCGTGTGGGAGATATCTCACGAAGCAAGGCTTCAATAGGATTGAAGGCTTATGCCGACATACCTTGTCATCCTCCGAATCGGGGTAGTCTTCGGGTTTCACCACATTATCGTCATCATCACTGTCAGCTAACGCCGAGAAACCAGTTTTCGGTTTGGGCTTCGATTTGGACGTGGATAGAGGTTCCGATCCGAGGTCGCCGTCGTCAGAGTTGTCTCCGTCGTCAATCAGTGCTGAGAACGCGCCTTTGGGCTTTGCGATGGCAACTTCTGCAATACCAATAATATGTGAGTCGCCGTGTCGAAGTTCTGTGAGGTTCGACCTCGGACTGACAGAGGTCGGGGATGTTCGTTCAGATTTGAGGGACAACATCCGTATCTGGAGCTCACCATCGTCACTGTCCTCGACGGCCAATGCTGAGAAACCAGCTTTTTTCTTCTTGTCTTTCTTCGGCTTAGATTTCGACGTGACGATCATATCATCCTCTGATTCATTGTCGTCGTCACCGTTGTTCTTGATGTTCTGTTTCAGAGGATCGATGTCGCTGTCATTGTCGGACGCCACGTCAGCTCTCTTCTTCGTTTTTTTCTTGTCCTTTTTCTTGGTGGCTGCAACGAAATCTAGTCAAACGAAAATCCAACAGTTTCCCGCGATGATGCATCGACAAAGTCAGAAGAGTCCGAGATGGCATCGTATCTCGTCGTACCCTTTGGTGGCTGAGCCACATTGTTGGTCTTCATGTCGTCGCCAGAATCATTGGCAGCGGTCGCCATTGACTGCTTTGGCTCATCGTCACTGAAAAAGCAGCAAAGAACACCGTGAACGTCTCTTCCACACTCATTCACAGATTGTTGGAGCTTGTCTTATGGAAACACTGAGGGCCGTCGGTTTCCTGCGCTTCATGGAGTCATGATAGGAACTGACAAGGAAGTATCAACGAAATTCTAGGCTCCCCGTGCTCAGCTCGAGATTTCTCCCAATCCGAGCATGAGAGGTAATCTAAGCCGGAAGAACTGTAGTCCAGTTCCAACTACTGTGAGCAGGGAGCCCACGGCAGAAAGTCACGCCATATGGACTGCAAGATCATACGAATACGAACGTAACGAGGAAAAGTTTTCAGTAATGTTGGGAAACGGGGACCGAGTATCTTGAATCTGACTCGATAGAGCAGGCTGACAGACACAAGGATGTAGTCTCGAACCGGTTTTTCTCCCGGCGTACTCCTCAGGTCGATATCCTCCGAGCCCTCTCGACTCGACCGACAAGCTGGCAGGCTTTTGTGATTCGGGAGAATCTCTCGATACACACCACAGAACAAACCAAAACTCAAAACGATCTGAACCGATCTTCCGTATGTGTTGGAGAAACGTGCGTACAGAACCTCACTCTTACCTGGACTCAGCCTGCTGACGGCCCTTCTTCTTGCCTTTGGCCATATTATCAGAACACCCGAACCTGTTCTACACACAACAAAAGGAGCTGGAGTTGAGGTCGTCAGTTTTAATGTATCAAAGAGGTCTTTCTTCCGATATTTCCAAGTCTCCACACCGTTCTGCTCGTCTGCCGCCGCTACTGCTGTTCGAAGAGGAATGGAACTGAACACACGGTCGTAATTTCGAAACCGGAACAAGCCGGCACAACATGTGGTAGATGGCGCGAAAGTTTGAATTACATTCCAAGGTTTTGCTCCGGCCAAACCGGGGCCTATCTTGAGCGCGATGAAATGCTTTCGCGACCCGGGTCCCAAGGCTCTGCCCTTGTCCCGAATTCGATGAGGATCGTGCCGAGTCGGGAAACATATCTCCATAGATATCACTGTCTTCAATCCCAGGCGCGCCACACCATTCCATAGCCGATTGGGGGGGGGGGGGGCAGCGGTTTGAACCATCAATCGCTGTTGAGAACCTCTCCACTCAGTCTTCGATCTGACGATTCGAGGATTGAGGTAAGATTCCTGGTTTTCCCAGGAGTGACCGCTCGGAGAATTCTCCAATCTCCATGATTTTCTCTGCCATTGCAGGTGAAGGTGAACCACGGATGCTCGGGGGGAGCAGCAGAGCCTTTCAACAGGGTGTCCACTTCAGCGAAGCTCCTCGAGAGTCCACTCGATCGTGATTGAATCAATTTTTTTCAGAAGTTGTCATCATGATGATATCGAAGACTGTACAACCAGATAGGTCACAGGTGGCGCCGTGACGAGAATCCGTTGTGTCACATTTGACTTGAAGGGACTGAACGTTTTTCATTTCATGTTGATCCCTGTCCCCTCGTGAAAATCCAACCGCTTTCCGGAATAAATTTACGTCAGAGAAACTGAGCTTATTCTTCCGCCGGTGAGAAACCGTAACCACCACTGATGCTGATAGCATCGTCGGCTGTCGATGGATGCCAGATTCTCTAGTGAGACATTCCGCGGCGTAATCTCTGAAAATGATACAGTCGACTTCGCTCGATGAGGGCATATCGGAATGACTATCCTGGCCCGCTGAAGCGGGTGCCCCCGAAGAGCGGCAGCATGAAAACCATGGTTCAGATGACCGCAAAAGACCCCAGGGATGACCTAGATCCAGGTGACCCAAGGCCCCCAACCGTTGATTTGGAAGCCTTGGTCTTCTCCGCGACTCCTCGTGGACGGGTCCAGGTCCGCACAGTATAGAATCATTCAGGAGATCAATTTTCTCGGGCGATGTGAGATTGTATGCCCATGGGTGGCGACCCAAGCGGTGGATCAATTCAAGGCAGCGACAGTGTATCTACACACACGAAGGAACGTGCTCGTTTTCAAATGTAGCTCAGAAGAGGCAAAGCACTGGGAGCGGAGGACCGATTACCTCAGAAATCATCCCGATTCCATAGCACGGAAGCGCCGATTTCTTAAAATATATCTCCGCCACCCGATCCCAATCAACAGTCGTGAAATATCTGAAATCTTTCCCCTACGTGAGTCATATTACCTCAAGTCCTGGTGTAAATCTTACACTCCCAAGCGCCATTCCACTTTGAGAGCGTCTACTCTCTCGGCCAACATCTCTTCATTCCTTCATTCCATCAACCCTCGTCCGTCTGCGATGACGTCCGTGCCTAGGAGCCGCTCCGTACCTTATGGGTCAGTACCATCGCTCGTGAGCTACTGAACCGCGTATTGCATCGCATCCTGAGGGAAGTCCAGTGAATTCTTCCACTATCAGGATCCCGAAGTCGGTTGGGTGGCCACACTGATGTCTCAACTCTCTAAGGTCCTGCGTGTGGACCCTGCACTGTTGCTCAAGATGAAGCTGATCTTCTCGCAGGCCGATTTTCCTCGATCATGGCTGTTGATGATGGGTCCACACTTCCGGATCTCTTCGGCGGTCAACGCTGCCGGCTCCCCTCTGTCACTGAGAGAGACAAGCTCACCGCTCATGACACAACCAGAGCCCTCGGATTCAAACCTTACCGAGCTTTTGGAGTGTATTCTGGTCGACCGTATCGTCCTTTACTGCATGGCTCAAAACCTTCCCGAGCTCGTGGAGTCCGGCTTCAGGCATGATATGTCGACGGCTCTACAGCTTGTCGACTCCCGTAATGCTTGAATCACTGCAGTGGAGCACCACATACGGACGCAATATTCATGGAGTTTAGAGCAGCGTTTGATGTGGCGAGTCCCCGCCAGCCGGCGTCCTCTGCCTGGACCGTAAACTTTACTAAATTCTGACGTTCTCTCCAATACCCGGAGCAACCTCCGAGCTACCCTGCATGACGGGACAAGAACAGTGCTAGTTTATCCCGGACACCGGAGAGACTCCCAACTGACGATATCAGGTTTGGAGCGGCAGGCTCTGGGTCGGTTCGTGACATGAGTTACCCACTATAGTGCGATTGGATCGACATGTCGGCGTTAGAATGCGATGAAATACTCGGACTCTATATGGTCGACGGAGCACTCGATTTACCCTCCCCTCCCGCCCCAACTCAAACGAGAGCAACTATCCGAATCTCATTCCATCGGCAAACCGTGATGATATATGATCTTATTTCAGGAAGCCCCATCTTTGAGATGAGACGGTCCCCTTGAATGAATCATCCGAAACTTGGCCTGGCATCAAGCTCAACCCATTCATGTGACCTCTCGACCGCGTGTGCTTCTGAGAGTGAGAGCGGATCCTCTCCATGCGCGTCTTCAAATATTAGAACAAGCGTCTTTAGAGTACTCCCCCACAACCGACGCCTTCGCCCGGCGTTCCCAAGCGAGTACATCCTCGAGCATCAGCACTCGAGCATTAGTACCCCCACGAGATCCGAGCCGACAATTCAGAGCAAGAAATACCTATCTCGGTGGATCTCGGGACAATTTCTCGCCGTTCCTGCAGACTGTCAACGGTTTGTAGATTTCGGTGCAAAGTGCGATGGACGAATACGATCTCCGAAGCCACCGTTCGCCTAAAGCCCGACCTTTTTTTCATTCCAGGACACTGAAGACGAAGAAACTTCGACACGAGGCAACAACACAGACCGAACGATGGCCCGACGAGGTGCGTGGGTAATGCTGCAGTCCTTGATCCTATATTCCATGTACCTCATGTAGATACCCTATAGCGTGATATGTTTCGTATTTGCAGCGGAACTGATCCGGGATGGAGCCGCAAGAGCAGCGCAAAAGAGGGCCATGGAGAAGTCACTTAGGGCTTTTGTGGAGTCCGACAGAGCTGCGAAAAGATCCGCAGAGGCAGTTGAGGCATTCCAGAGAGCTCTGCAGGAATCCGAACAAGCCACGTATGCGTCGATGGTTGCTGAAAAAAGATCCAAAGCTGCTATGATCCAGTCCGAGAAAGCTCTGGCCGATTCGAGGAGAGCCGTCCAGAGTGGCAAACTGCCCAAGGTAGGCGTCGTGGAAGCTCTCAGGAACTCGGTGAAGGCTATAAGGTTTTCCCAAATGATACTCGAGGACCTTGAGCAAGTTCTCGAGCGGGACATGGCAGCTTTGGAGCGATTGAGGCAAGCTGCGGGAGAGCAAGAAGAAGCCCGACGCATCGTGAAGGAAGCCGAGTTTTCGTTGGACGAAGCGCATGAGGCAGTTGAGGAAGTCCTCAATGGATCAGAGACGATCGTTGAAGATGTCGAAGAAGCTCCGCAAGAATCAGAGAAGGAGGCTGGGTCAACGGAGGCGCGATTGGAGGAACCCTTGACTGTGATAGAATCAAGGATCCCTTGCGCTGGGCTCTGCAGGAAGCCACGAGTCCAGGAAGAGCTTCGCGCGTTGCCCAAAGAGTCAGATGATGAACAGGGAACGTTCGTGGTCAAACTCCAGGAAGCTCAGAAAGCAGCGCAAAAGGTCTATGTAGCCCAGAAGATGAGACAGGAGCGTCTGTCAATGATCTCGAGCTCGACACCGGTGGAGCTAGCGTACCTAAGAAGGACCGCAAAGTCCAACAAAGTCCTGTTAGATATGATGGAAAAGCTCCGTCAGTTGAGGCTCCGGCAACTCATGGAGAAAACCTCGGCGTTCAGAGTTTCCGCGAAACTCTGAAAACCGCCGATGCTAGGCATTCTACATCGATTCAAGTGAGTCGTCCTCAGTTCCTTACTGGAACCAATCACCGATTTTCTGCCATCAATGTGGTCAATCTTCAGACCCTAATGGATTCTAACTTGTTAGAGCATCTTCGACAGTAGAAGTTCTAGGTTAATAAATATGACAACAATGCCAAAGAACTATCGCCGTTTCTTGACATAGCTATCATGTACTACCTCCGTCCCATAATAACCCCTTGAGCCCAAAAACCCCAAAAGGGGCCCCCCCCCCCCCCCCCCCCCCCCCCCCCCCCCCCCCCAAAAAAAAAAAAAAAAAAAAAAAAAAAAAAAAAAAAAAAAAAAAAAAAAAAAACCCAAAAAAAAAACAAACAAAAGGTATTATTAGTAGTACATGCATGAAGAATCCGAAAGCTTTTTGCATTCCTCGTGCAACCACAGAGAGGGAACGGCGTTACCGTGACGAAACATTGGAAATCGGGGTAAGCCTGATTTTCTGCAATCCTTTGACAGGGAGAGGTCCCTGAGGTGAACACTCCGATACAGTGAACCGATAGGTGAACACCCCGACTCAGGAGGCATAACTCACCGGGAATCTCGTATTCCGTAGATCAGTGGTTCCCAACCTTTTTCGTCCCGCGCACCCCCGGGAGAGTTTCATGTATTCTCGTGCACCTTGCCTAGGGAGAGGCCCAAGTTTTGGGAGGAGTTTTTTGCTCGTTAAAGTGGTGATACAATTTTCGAAATGGAGAACGACCGCCGAACGAGTTCCGAGTGGTGTTACAGCGCTAATTTTGTTAGCCAGAAGTCGAGCGTCGCTTGTCAAACAGGATCTCCGCATTGCGCGCTGTCGCCTTTCGTACCAAAGTCGCCGCGCACCCCCGGGTACAGTCTTGCGCACCCCAGTTTGGGAACCACTGCCGTAGATGTAGCGCCTGTTCGGCTGCGAAAGCGTTTCGATCTATGGGGAATGCGCCAATCTATGATGTTCATCCGAGCTTCTGCCCTTCGGGATGAGAACGGCAATGAATCAAATCGGAATTGAAAATTGAAATTTCCCCTGATATGCGTCCTGCCGTACGAAACCCTGATAAGGTTTTCTTTAGTACATCACGAACTCAATGCTGACGCAGTTCCAGCGAAATTGAGGTGTTTCCCTCTAGGCTCTGTCCTCGCGAGAATATAATGTCCCCCTCTCCGGTGAAACACCAAAGAACGAGCTCTGCCCAGCAGCGCAAGCGAGAGGAAGGGGTGTGTGGGTTGTGGAGATGTTGATTGTGGCGGGTTTCGCGTGGCCGGGCTCTCGCGCAGGACATCTATCGGTATTCCGACAATTATTTTTACACACCGATACCGAGAAGAGCGTCTCGGCTTGCGCGGAACACGTCTTGAACGAGTCCAATGGGGGCTCGGGGTTTCTGACTGGAGGTCATTCCCCGGAAATTCGCCGCGAAAACACATCCTGAGAGAGACTGCAATGCCCCGCTCGTGTCGTCAGTCACTGCGGAAACGGAATTTGCACGGCGGACCACGGGAAACAGGGCGGCATCCAGCCCGCGGGCCGAAGTTTGGCCACCATCGATTAAGAGCTTCCCAGGAGGAGTTGGAGCCTCGGCGAACCGGAATAGAGAAATTCCCCCCGTGAAAGAATGGTTACCAGGCCAGGCAACCAAGTGCTTTTCGTTTCTCTCCTTCATCCGGCGCCGGAGTCCTTGCAAGCTGTGCGATTTCCACTCATCGCTGACCCATCTGACAGACAGAAGCCCGAGAACGCCGTCTTCAGACGTCCGGACATCGCCGGACGCTGACGAGCATTGTTGACTAGCCCCTTAGCAACCACCGGAATCCTTACCTTTTGTGCCCACACGGTGTCGCGTGTATCATTATCAAAGTTTCAGCCGGCTGGGATCCAGACCAGGCTGACTAGATAGCTACGGCCTCTGTCAACTACCCTAGCTTGTTACTCAGTTCATCGTGTTTAAACTGTTTCTGTGGAGACCCCGAGCGAACGATGGTGGACGATCCCTAGAGAGTTTGCCGTGCAATTTACCCGTGCGGACGGAAGGTCAAAGATATGCTCGGAGAGGAGTCGGTGCGAGCTCTTTTCCTTCTTCGTAATTCGTCGCATAAGCCTCAAGTGAGCTTCACGGCTGCTGTGATTAGTCGAGTGGCGCGGCATCAGTCGACACCGGGAATCGATTATCGAACCCCACGACGATTCAGTCGACACTGTAGCCTCGACGGAACTTCGGAGCAGAATACGTCCACAGAGCTGCTGGGGCCGCCTCGTGGATTCCAGGTCCGTCGAAGGCCACTCTAACTCGACAATCTCTCATCCCAGGCTTTCTTTCGTGAAACGAACGACACTGTTCACTCGTCTCCGAGAGCGTCGCCTTCGAGATGACCTCGATCGCAAAGCCTTGCGCGTAAAAAGACGCCATCTTGGCTTCTCTCTACGGCGTCAGATGAACTTCGCCGTACGGCTTGGCATGAGATCCACACTTAGGCTGAGCCTGGCCTTCATAGTTTCCACCTTGTTCGCTCAAATCGCGTCTGCTGTGGGCTTCGACCCAACAGACGGAGCAGTGAGTGCCGATGAAATTCGTCAGTCAACCAGTTCATCCTTCGCGCCTGGCATATCAGTGACAACCGTGTCCACGAGCGATGGCCTTGAAACAGAAGTGCCTACGGTTGTGAAAGATCGAACTAGCACCGACAGCTCAACGGGGAATGATCTCGTGGTAAGTCAATCTCGAATAAGAATTCCCACATTGCCTTTCTGGGACTGTGATCGTATTCAAGCCATCGTAACGAGCTCAATTGAAATATCGTAGTGCAGAACCGACTTCAGAGTTCATTTTCATCAGGTCTCCGCCATAACTTCGGTCATCGATGAGACGGCAACGAAGGGACCTGGCGATGGGGAATCGACACGGCCGTCGAATATCACTGGAATAGCCGGTGGTGATCAGGTTCATGAGATTCCAACTGAAAAGGCATCCGCGCCTGATGTCGCCTCTCAACATAGTCCGGATGCAAACACAGCAACACCGAGCGTCGAAGCAACGTCGGATGGCAGCGTTTACAACGCCTCGTCGTTGGAGCCGGCGACACGCAACGACACGCCTGCCGTTGGCCCTTTCGAAAAAGTTTTTTTACGGAACTATACTGAGTTCCAGGCTTTCAAAGACAGGCTCACACATCGTCGACGCACGAGACCATCAAACCAGTTAGAGTGAGTTTCCAGCTCTTATGACTCTCGTACCTACAAGGACCGATTTCCGCCGGAACGGCATGAGTCGGTATCGGATCCTAGATGCCAATCGATACAGAGTCCAGACGCTGCACGGTGGGCTCTAACAATGGAGGCGAGCAGCTCAACAATGAATAACGATTCGACCTCAATGTTCTCGACTGATCTTAGAATGCTCAGTTTCTCATGCAGAAAGCAATGTCGATGCTTCTGTGGACCTCCTCGCTCATAATCCACGCACTCACACTCACGGCAAGCCACACATATCAGGCATCGAACGACTCTTTCCTTCGGAAGTGCGCGCTCGCTCCAGTCACTTGGCAACGCTAAAGTTTTCTTGCAGGTGTATCGCTGGTTGCGGTGACGTGTTTCCTAACAAAATTACTTGTACTCAACGTGACAACAACGCATCCAGTGTCCAGTGGCGGTGCTTCTCGGAACTACCGGATAACGTCACGCTTGTGATTGTTTCGCTCGATTGTGAGGGCTACGAAAGACCGAACGACGAATTCGTCACCCGCGACTCGTGTAGGGTCAGGTTCAGCTTACAAAACAGAGCCCATATCGTCCGAGTGAAGGAAGAGCACGAGCAGCACCCTCATCACACAAGGTTCAACCCTGAGGTCCTGAACCCTAGCAACGACGACTTCTTGATACTTCCCTATTTGATCCCCGCTGTCGTTCTGGTCGGAGGTATAATATTGGTCGTCATGGTGTTCACATGCTTCTGCCCGAGAGAGAAGGAGGAGAGCGCGGTTCCTCCGGTGACTACCTACCAGCAACCCCCTCAGCCGCAATTCCAGCAGCCGCCGATGAGCAACGCAAGTCCCATGGCTTTGCAACAACAGTCTTTCCAGAACCCTCACAGTAATCCCCATCCGTTTGCGTCTCCGAACTTCAACCCGGGCTATCCGGCTCCCATGCAGCCCGGTCAGTACGGGGCTTACCCAAACGCTCCTCCCATGGCGTACCCCCAACAGAATCAATATCCGCCCGGAGTCGTGCCCCAACAGCCTTATCCACAAGCGCCGACGCAAGTCATTCAGCAACCTGCGCGATCTGGGGGAGGAGTCGCGAGCGGAATCGGAGGCTTCGTGGCAGGCGCTGCCGCTGGAGGCTTGGCCGGCTACGCGATCAACTCTATGATGCATCAAAACCACAGTGGAGGAGACGAACACGCAACGAGTACTACGACCACCACCAACGTGGACGATCAGAACATAGATGTTATAGCTGAGTATCCGGGGGGAACCGGTGGCATGTACGGAGATGTTGAGGATCAGCCGGCCTACGGTACAACCACCACATCATACGTGGAACCGAACTATGGAGCCACAGATACCTATGTGGCGCCCACGTACGATGCGGAAGACACTTACACCCAGCCTACGTATGACGATGGCGGTGATGATTTCGGAGGTGGTGACTACGATTAGGCGACGCAATGTAGCCGTGATTGTTTTTTGTTCCGGATCTGCACGAGTTATACGTGTTGGCATAGTCGATCGTTGTCGAATAAAATTTCTTGGCACATCTCAATCTCTGTGACCAGTATGAAACACGTCTTCGATTGATCTTTTTGGAGGAAGGTCGACTCCTCGGTGTTATGAGTATGAGTATCCGCGAGGTTTCTCCCTTCACAACATAAACCCAATAATTTCGAAAGCTCTGTATGACTCAATGTCATTCGTCGGCCGCTAGAATCAAGCCAAGCCTTCGGACCTAGTCACGCGCAGAACCAGTTGTTATGATGAGCAATTGTCATTACAGGCTGAACCATTGTGAGCGACCGTCTTATAGAGCAGCATCACTCCACGCTACAAGAGGCACGTCAGCGAGCGGCGGAGAGAATGTTGGACCATAACAGTTTCGAAAATTTTCCGCTGAGCGACAACTTTTATAGCAGGTCCTCAAGGTTTCCCAGAGAAACGAAACGGAAACGATTGTATCTCTACAAGACAGTGATCATGTGCTCCGGGTTGGGAGTTCTCAAATTTCCCGAAATTTTCCCCTCGTACGCCTAAACCGGTACAGACCGCCAGCAGCTGTGAGTGGAGCTGCATCACGCTCCGGACTGCGACAGCTCATCTGGGATTGTTCGCTTCGCTCCTGCAAGAGGTTGCTCCTTTTGACGCAAGCCATTCCTGGGCTCGTATCAATTGAGCTTGGAGATCATCAACAAATTGCGTGTTCAGGCTCGATCATGCCATCTTCCGCCGAACCGATTGAAAACTAACTCATCTTCCGAAATCTCGAGGTGAATATGGATCGTTGGCTCGCGACCTTCATGAGCTGAGGAGTTTCGAAATCTTCCCGCGGCCGGGCCTCGGTCTCCATAGTGTAGCGAACCTGGCCTGTGATGAAGTTCTCAACGGGGGGGCATTCGGGGCGGCATTCGTCAGGCATTTTTCACCGCTCTGGAGGAAATGGAGGAGCATTTCCCGAGGCCTTCCGATTCCGCATGCGGTGATAAATTCCGAGCGGAAACGATATCACCGCATCTCTGATCCCGGGAATGACCATTCTCTGCTCTCATGAGTATCGCCTCGCCGCCGGGAGTGTCATCGCGCCCGCTCTCATGATGTGTTCATCGCGGGAGCCTATGGATGACAAACGGATTTCATTTTTCCGTGAGCCTTTCAAGGTTTCGCCCCGCGTCTCAGTGGATTGCTATGTCGAAGCCCTAAAACTACCTACGCGGTGTTCAATCAATTTAGCAAGACCACTGGAGAGTCCGGGCTATGGGTCACAGCGGCACCTGATAAGCTCACGTTGTCGCAACTCCAACTACGAGCGGCAGCCTTATCATCTTGGCTGAGGAAGCTTTAGGTCGGGAGAATGTTGGTCTCGTGCTGCTCTTGAGGCACTCTTTTCTTTTCTGTACCTGCCTATCCGAGGAACAGTGCCAATGAAATACACAAATCCCTGAAGCGCGCGCCTGAGAACTCCTGTCAGAGTTCGGTCCCCAGGGTTGAACTCCCGCCCTTTCTCGTTGAGGGCCCTCGCCCTCCGGCCATCTTGCTCGGAGAGCAGCCGCATAGATCCGAGTATAACACGCCGTGCTCTTGCCAGTCTGCGCGACCTCGGCCTTCGAACAATTCTTCAACAAACCGGGCTTCGAAGACGATCACAGAAAACAAGGAGTGATCACATCAAAGGGTGACATCATCAACAAATAACGGTCTCTCCGCTTGCAACGACAGGCAGGTCGGCTGATTAATGAGTTCAGGTGGGTGCTGAGGATGTGTGCTCGCCCAGAATCACACTCCAAGTGTGATTCTGGAGGATGGATGCTCTTTTGTTTTTAGCGTGATCCTGAGGTGAGTTTTCCGTGTCAACATTTCGGGAGCTCCTCGGGCCCTCGCCCCAGATTTCCGTGGTACCAAGCGACGTTTCCGACTGCGAACCAGAGGCTATCCCCAAGAATGTTCGAATTGCCTGAACGTCGATAAGAGATCTTCTGGAGTTCGTCTGAGTCACGCAACTGTAATCGATATGCGCTCAGGAACCCAATCGTTTACGTTACCGAAAACAACGGACCAACAAAGCTCAGCGACCGCGGACACTCAACGTGGCGGTCCAGAAAACCACTCGATCCAATTTGTATGGAGCTCAACTCGAGGCAAATTGAACTCCGGATCCACGCTTTCAGAGAGGATTACCTATGTTTCGCTCTCTGTGGAACTTTCATGTGTGACAAAGAGAAATTTATCACTCTTTCAGGCCGTATTTGTCGTCTGATAAATTGTAAGCCCCGAATAGTTTCCCCTCAACCTGTGATCCACTTGCACCGTAATGTGCATCAGACAGCTTCTCAGCAAACTCATCTGAATGGTCAAAAAGAAGGGAATACAAATGGAACTAGACGCAGCTACGTTTCCGGGGAGACGTTGCCGGGAAACCGTCGGTTCTCCAATTGGTATGAGAATCAGCTTAACTCCAGCAGATCCTACTCACATGCGAGCCGGATCTTCATGCCGGAGGAGGAATTTCGCGAAGGCAAAGCGAAAGCGCTAAAAGGGTAAGCTGGTAACATCTCCGTTTGTCGGGATGGACTCGGCACTGGCCTGTAGCGTCCTGTAATTGACGGTTGGTTGACAGTGGACAAGTCATGAGACGCGTTTCCCCCGAGGCTATGGCGTAACAGCGGATTTTATTTATAGCGAAGACACTCAGCCCACGAACGTCGAGGATATTCTCTTCGACATGTTCAGGGACGAGCAGGATAATATCTCGATCGGCAAATTCTTCGAAGCCCTATTCGCAACGGGCTTGAAGAAGAATGACCATCGACTCAAGGTTCGAATCACAAGCACTGCGTCAGGAAAAAAAAATACATGGCTCGATAGCATATGCATAAGAGTCGTCAGGTTCGGCAAAGATAGCGCCGTCGCGGGGGAATGATACTAATGGTACTAATTCTACACCCAAAGGAGATGATGACGAATCTGCGAGGAGTTCACGGAGGGAAAGGCGGCACGGGTGCCCTGGAAGGTCTGAGCTTGGATAAGGCAACGTTCAAGCAAGTTCTCAAAGAAAACATTGTCCTTATTACAAGAGCACTCAGACACCAGTTCGTGATCCCCGATTTCCAAGATTTCACTACATATGTTGAGAAATTCTACTGGAAATGTAAAGGAAATCAGAATGGAAAGGTTGCAACTTACATACCACAGCTGGCAAAATACTCGCCCGACTACTGGGGCGTCTCGGTTTGCACCGTCGACGGCCAGCGATACTCTATAGGTGAGAATTTGAGAAAATAATCTCGATCCAGCAAACATGTCTGAAAACTTCGGTCCACATCACCGACTCTGACGAGGTCTTGTCAAGAAGAAAGTGACTGTTGCAGGCGATGCTGAGGTTCCTTTCACGATCCAATCATCGGGGAAGCCTTTGAATTATGCGATCGCCCTCTCGGAACTCGGAGCTGATACCGTCCATCAATACGTCGGACAGGAGCCGTCGGGAAGAATGTTCAATGAACTCGTGCTGGATCACAATAGGAAACCGCACAATCCGATGGTGAACGCCGGGGCTATAATTATCGCATCAACTCTGCTCAATCTCATCGAGCCCGAAATGCGTGCATCGGAGAAATTCGACTGGGTAGGAGACGCGATTCTGAGACTTCTCTCCAGTTCGATGTCCCGACATTCCGATTGCGAGAGGGCTGACACGAATGGTTTTCTGTGGTTGTGCAGTGCTCAACGGAATGGGCACAGGTGGATGACAGGCTTCTCATGATAACCAACCTATTTGAAAATTCGCAGATGTGTCAGTATTACCGCGCTTTGTCTGGTGGAGAATATCTATCATTCAACAATGCGATCTTCCTCTCGGAACGTGAGGCAGCCGATCGTAACTACGCTATCGGCTATTACATGAAAGAGAACAAATGTTTCCCAGAGAAGGTCAATTTGAAAGACGCAATGGATTTCTACTTCCAACTATGTTCTCTCGAAGTGAACTGTCATTCGGTATCGGTCATGGCTGCCACGTTAGCCAACGGTGGCATCTGCCCTATAACCGGACATCAGGTACAGAATATTGACGTTGGGATGATATATTTTCCACGAATATCACCACTCGGATGGCTTCGGTTTGGCTAGTTTACTGATTCATCCAACATTCAGGTAATCAACCCCAACTCGTGTCGCGACGTACTATCCCTCATGCACTCTTGCGGTATGTATGACTATTCTGGTCAATTCGCGTTCAAAGTTGGGCTGCCCGCCAAAACCGGAGTGGCTGGATGTACCATGGTTGTGGTTCCAAATGTCATGGGACTTGGTCTGTGGTCACCCCCCCTCGACAATTACGGTGAGCTCATTAAATTCGTAAATGGCTTGTAAATTCGGAATCTGATAAGTCCGATTGTCTTTCTAAATGCGTATCTCCTCACGTGCGTCTTCTAGGAAATTCGGTGCGCGGTGTGAATTTTTGTGAAGAACTCGTTCGCGTGTTCTCCTTCCATCACTACGACAATCTCCGACACATGACACAGAAAAAAGACCCTCGTCGACAAAAGTATGACACCAAAGGACAGAAAGTGGTTAATCTGCTATTTTCGGCGGCAAGCGGAGATGTCACCGCGATGCGGAGACATTATCTGTCAGGGATGAACATGGGACTCTCAGATTACGATGGCCGAACAGCTCTTCACTTGGCCGCCGCCGAGGGTCATCTCGAAGCTGTTGAGTTCCTATTGAAGATCTGCGGTGTCAATCCCTGCAATAAGGATCGGTGAGCTTCTGACTACAGCTCCGAAAGCAGGGTTTATCCCAGTGGATTTGGTCGAGACGCTCGGAATTTCAGGAGAGTCGTCGGTGGATAATCTAGGTGTATTTCTAATTACAGTTGGGGACACACGCCTCTAGACGACGCCAAAACCTTCGGGCACAGCTCGATCGTGGAGTACCTCGGCAAGTGGAATAAAGGAAACGCCACCCATGTCACCAAAGATAAGGACGCTGAGGAGAAACCAGTTTCGAAACCAGATCTTAAAGTCCCAAACAAATAGGATTCGTGGTCGGAGTCGGATAAATATGGACCACATTTCTCAGTAGCTAGAGAGGAGCATAGCCAAGAGTGTTCCAACAAGCGGAATCGGAGCAATTCTCGTACTCGAATCTCACTGGGAAACTGAATTTCCCGTCGTGCGTTCGCCGAAAAACGTTCAATATCTCTGCACGCGAGTATCAGCAGTTTGTGTAACACCGAGTCTTTCAATGATGTCAGTTAGTTGCCACTGTCAGCCAGTACTTAGATCCTCAGAAGAGAATGATGCAATATCTTTTATTTTAGATTGTGCGGACACAATCGGCTGTAATATGGGATCATTCGGAGAATGCTTTTGGAATAAATCATGAATTCTCAGCTGAAAGTCCAAACTCAATCATGTTGAGAGACACCCGGTAGCAGACGGTGACATGGTTTTTTGAACGGGTATGCCGTTGTCACGTGATGGCCGAGCTATTCCAACAAGCTGGGCGCAGGAGACGCATGAACATAGAGACCGTAGAAAACGTCGGAATCCTCAACTACAGTCGGGAATTCTTAAGCACACTTGCATTTCTACACTCCGATCGGTCCTAAATCAGGTATCCAGTTCAGAAATGACCGAAACCAACACTGGGAGAGGGGAAACCATTTCCGTATTCCGACGATCGGACAGTCCCGATAAGTCCAGGATCGAGAGATATCTGGAATGACTTTCGCTTCTCTCAGAATCCAACGATCCGACTCCAACAAAGAAGAAACAGGTTGAAAAATTGTGGAATCTCTCATACTATCAACTACGGCCGTTACCTCATTCATTCCGTCACTCTTCCTCCGGAGGTCAACTGGCGGCTTTTAGAACCGTCACAGCCGCAACGAGTAGAATGCCTCAAAGTTTGGAAGCCCGGAATCTCATTTCTATAAGCATATCCAGCCCATGTTATCACTCCATAGTCTCAATATGAGACACTCCAAGCTGTGAGGATATGTGTGCCAAATGCGAGCGAGTCACTTTCCATCCACAGCTAACGCTTGCCAACTCGAATCTAATCTTTTCCCGCAGGCGGGCCAATGTTCGCAACGGTTCATTCAAGTAGTCCTAGCGGTGAGCGTACAGCTGCATGGACAGTGACAGTGGTGATTCTTACACACATCAAGCCTCTGTTGGACTAGAATCAAAAGGAGAAGCTCAGCGGAGGCACTCAGAAGACGCGAAGTTTGTGGACAACTCGTTGTTTTGTGTTAACCCCGCTCGGGGTAGAGAATGACACGGCCGGCCACGTGATGAGCGCGTCTGCGTACACTCCGAAGGATTTGACAATCATAAACACGCTCAAGTGAAATGCTGTTTGTCATTCATCCGTTGCCGGATGCGATTTCAACCGACCATGTCCACGAGTGACGACCGCAAACGATGCACCCTGTTCGAGGGGCCCACAATCACCCTGCAGGATATGTTCCAGCACGATGAGAACTGCAGTGATGAACATTTGGAAGATTTGACCGATGATCACAGTAGAAATATAGTCAGGTATGTGAATGGCCTCGAGCTCGCGGCGATCCGTATCCGCGTTCATGCAACAACGGATCCGGCTCCGAATTCGTCCGCCGAGAGCGGGCTCCATATCTTTCTCACGGAGATTGGGACGAAAACTCAGCAGGCTTGTTCTTGAACTGGTTCTAGTATCGAGCATAGCGTGCGAGGCGACAATCATCTCACCGTTCAAGTTCAAGGAGTGAACATTCCAGAAAATGCAACACACGCAACCTTGACGATTAGTGAGCGATCCATTCAAACTCCAGGAGATTGCATTTGAGAAATCGCGATAATACTGTTGCGGGATCTCTATGTATGCTATTGAACCGATTGAATGCGTTATTCACAGAAACGCGTACTGGAGCTGCCGGCGAACGTGAAATCAAAGGTTTTCATTGTGATGTGTACGGTTGCGACAAAACATACTCCACGCAGGGCAACCTCAAGACTCACAAAAAGAGGCACGCCAAGGAGCTGACGTTCGTCTGCAATCAAGAAGGTTGCGGAAAGGCTTTCTTAACGTCATACAGGTTCGTTATCCCAAGCAAGAGTCCATTGTTATCTGGAAATATTCCAATCGCGAGAAGTTGACCCAATACGTGTTGCAGCCGGAACATCCATCTCCGGATCCACACTCGTGAGCGCCCCTATGGATGCGATGTTGACGGCTGCCGGCGAACATTCTCAACTAGATATCGGTTGAGAGCGCATGAGAGAATTCATACAGGTACTTGTCAGATCCGGACCGCCAGCCTCAGAGATCGGATAGCTAGTCAGCGACTCTATGGGAATGAACTTTCACAGGAAACTTTCAATGCGTAAGACGCCGGATTCTCTACGCGGGGCATTGCCTCGTTCCGAGTTGGTGTCAATAGCTTCTCGGGAGTCATTCTAACACATTCCTACTTGAAGGTGAAACATTCAACTGCGGAGTGACCGATTGTATAAAGGTTTTCACGACTTACTCCGATCTGAAGAAACACAGCCGCGTCCATACAGGAGAGCGACGCTTTTTGTGCGAGAGCTGTGGAAAGAAATTCGGTGCGTCACACCATTTGAAATCTCATCGGCGCACTCATACCGGCGAGAAGCCTCATCAATGCAACGTGTGCTTGAAGAAATTCGCGACCCCCTACTCCTACAGGTGGGTTCCAATCACGTTTCGTCACTTTCCGAAGATCTTGGAAAGAAGCGGCGAGAAATCGGGTCGATGGATTTCTTACGCCATACTTTCTCTTATTTGGGTCTGGGCTCTCTTGGCTATTGGAACGTTTGCTGGGGTGTCGGCCAGCACGTGCCAAATAACGACATTTCTCTTCTCTCTCAACAGATCCCACGTGAAAGCGAAACATTCTCAGGATATCGTCGAAGAAAGTGCCCGGATCGCTCGAATATGCACATGTTCTAAGCGAGCCTGTGAAAAAGGAGAATGTTGCTCGACATGTTTGCTTCCTAGAGGGCTCCCTGCCGACGAGCTAATGCCAACTGAAAGTGCTTTCGAGAACAAGGAAACAGAAGAGTCAGTCTCTACCCGAACACAGGATACGGAGAAGAGTTCGCCTATTGTTTGACATCAGAGCTCGATCTAGGGGCTCATAATGATATTCGGGTCAGTCAAATTAAGCGCACAGTTGTCACCTCGCGTGAATAGAATGTCCGTACTGAAGTAGTTCAGAGTAAGCAAAAGATTGGTCTATCCTACAAAAATGTGAACGGTCTTTTATTTGTCTCTATAGCGATCAGAGCAAATGCTCTTTCCGATCATTTGGATCGAGCTGAAAAATCTTCTCCGCTCAGAAGGGGGTGAAAATTCCCACCGAGGGCTCGTAATTGAATGGTTTCGCTCGGTCCTTGCCACTGTAATCGGGAACGAATAATCATCATGAATGTGTATGGAGCTCTTGGCACAGCCTGATAATGTCTTCATCAGTGAACCTATGGCGAATCAGACCACTCACTTGACTTTTCTGATCACTTTCAAAGTGTCCAAATTCAACATCACCTCAAACGATACTAAAGCTTGCATCGCTTGTGATTTAAGGAGGAGAGAAGGTTCTCCTCCTGAATAGCAGTTCACTGTTCTTTCGAGATCCTTCAATTCTCCGCTAGTGAGTGAGGTTGCGTTTTCGAAAGAGAAGAACCAGAACGGAGCTTCGTGAGGATACAGTTGTGGCACAGAAACGAGAGCTTTGAGATGTCCTGCGAGAAGAAAAAAACGCATCAGAACGTGATGCATCTCAGAACTGAAACTAAATATGAGATCCTTGTGACTTACGTTTGTCCAAAGTGATCACTGCCTCGAAGAATATGGACTCCTTGAACATCATTTCTTTCAAAGCATCCGTTCCAGCGCCAAAGCCGATCCGCATCTGTTGAGAAAAAATCATGAGACTCTTTCAGACTGGCGGAGCGTCCTTTCACTAACGGAAGCCAAAGGAATACATATCGGAGACGAACCATTGCTTCTTCCATCGTGATTTTTTTGAATTTCTCAAGTCTGCTGGAGACATCTTTCGGGAATCTGCCGTCCACGTGTACGATACCCTCGGCCAGTTGGCCCAGCTGTTCATTGAGTACAACACGGGTTGACAAGCGATCCCTGATCAGTTTCAGTGTCTGCTCAAAATGCTTCCGCGAAAGCTCAGCGGAAGGTGTCGAGCTCGCCGAGAGGAAATCCAAACCACACAACCACTGAGTCCACTGGTACGGTTTACCGAGACGGCAAACCGAGAGTGCTCTTTCAAGGTTGTCGACGCTGGAAACGAAAGGGAATTAATTCTGTTCCAGCGATGCCATCCGTCCACTATCCGAGGAGAGTGAGCGCTTGCAAATAAATCGGTGAATCGGAGCATAACTGACCCGTTCTTCGCTAGAAGATAATGCGTTGTCGGGTTTGGCGACTGGGATCCATTGTCACCGGGGAAAAGACCGTCGAGAATCGAATCCACATCAGCGATATGGACCTCCAACTTCGAGCAGACAATCTTAAGAGATGTGATGTATGAGAACCTGAGGGAACGAGCAAACAGCGATAATTTCACGGCTCAGGTCTGCGGTGAGAAACCAGTCTCAACTGAGATGACCCATTGATTGACAGATAATCCCATTATAAAACATCGATCTAACGCTCATACCGAACGGGGAAAACTTTGCCGCTTGCGGTTTTCATGGTGATATTCACTGACAGAGGGAACGGTTTTAGAAACGCCTTCAGTTGATTCTGCTCCTCTTGATTCGCGGACTTCGATGATGTTCTGGTTTTACGTTTCTTCTTCTTCATGGTCACCAATTCATCGTTATCGGAATCTGACTCCTCATCTGCTCCCGTTATCTTATCGAGGACTTTTTTCGCCTCGTCAACGTCGCCGTCGATCACGACCGTCTCGATCATGTCTGGATAAACCTCTTGGAATGCTGTAGCTTCAACGTAGACTACGTACAAGGGTCGACACAAGAATTGAGCGTTGGCGTGTTCCGGTTGACTCCGCTGAAGTGTCATTCCTAGAAATTTAATTTCACAAATGTTGAGACTTGACAGTTTGAGCTGAAATGAACGCATTGGGGGAGGCTCGCCGTATAGATGGCAACAGCTTTCATTCTCTGAGGAGACTGGCCTGAGACTGACCTAAATGCGAGTATAGTGGTTGTGCTGATTCTAATATGTTATTCAATGTGGGCTGTATTCTCGAAAGCACAGCTTCTTTCGCTTCTATATCATTGATGAGGTCCCTCTTCCTAGAAACGCTCGTCTCCAGTCGCTGGGCTAGCTCTTGACGCATGCTCAGCTCATGTTGAAGTCTGGCCATGGTGATCTCGTGTTCGTTGGTTGAGTTCCGAATCTCTTCCGGCGCTGTTTTGAGGAATTCCTCGAGCGGTATCAGGTCGATATTTTCGTGCATGGATCTGAAGAGAGCAGAGCATTAGGCTGGCCTTGTGCAGTGGAGATGGAAATATATGAGGTCATTCTCTCACTACAGTTTGTGCAGATTTACGTACTTGAACTCAAGGCATTTGTCAACCTCGCTCCGTAAATGACCCGCCTCGTAAGCCAGGTTTTGCAACTGTAAATGTAGACCGTCTACCCGAGACCGATTCTCTCTGACGGCATCACGGGTTGCCTTGAGACGATGTTTATCCAATCTGTTTAGCTTGCGGAGGGCGACCATGGTCGCTAAACATGTCACCTGTAATGATTGTCTCACGACTTGAATTCGGCGGAACACGTGACTCATGTCTCGTGTACAGCTCATCGTCATTTGAAATAGAAGGCTAGTCTGAGGGAAAGGGTTACCAACCTTGAGCTCATGTATCTCTGTTGCATTCCCTCCACGTTTTTTCGCCTCATCGATTTTCCTGAAGCTTTGTTTCAGTTCCTGGCACAAAGTAGCGAACTTCTCAAAGTTTTCGGAGGCTTGCAGCGAGCCTGCTTGAGACGCTTCCGCCTCCCAATAGTCCACCGCGACCGGTGCCACAACCTGCGAAAGAATCGGAATCAACAAAACTTGTCACTCAAGGTTTCCTGGCCCACCTACAATCACACAATTTCGACAGCCTCAGCCGTTTTCGATACCAGGTTTCGCACTTCCCATGGGAGACGTGCGCTGCTCACCTCTGTTACCGGCGCAGCGGCTGCCTTCGTTAGCCTGGCGCTTTTCTTTGTTATCGGCATCCCAAGGTGTTGGGATCAGTCAAATTTTATTTCGAACTGCACTGACGGTGGAAATTCACCGACTGCCGGCGTTGCGCGAGTGGGGGATGGGCTTCGTTTAGAAGACGGTACGGGAGGGGGGCGTTCTTCTCGGACAGAACAACGATATCATAAGTCAGCTTCTCAGAAGGCGGTATGTTAACCGATGCGATCTCCGTTCAAAAAATGTGGGTTTTCAGAAAAGAGGAGCACGGAGCTCGCCGCCGGCGAATCAATAACAATGATGACGATGATCTTTGCTCCAGGAACGATCGGAACCCGGGCACCGCAATAACACCGTATTTCAAACAGCATGTGGCCTGAAGCCTACTGAGCTAAATATCGAGCCAGCTTGACGCCTTCATGAATATCGAGGATCGAGTCCGGTTATGAGTGTGAGAGTGACGGTTATGAGCCCATTTCGCGGTTGGAAGCTGAATATGGGGTCATACACTGAAACGTTCTTATCCGGCCTTTCCGCTGGATGGACCGAATTTCTTCGGTCCCGGTAAATTGCTATACCAGCGATATTATTTCGACAGGCTTCGTCGCTCAGAAACCCGGTTGAACGGCCACCTCTGGGCCAGATGAAGGGATGATTCTCGAGAGGTCATTCTTCCAAGCAGTGGCGAGCACAGGATGTGCGCCACCCGGGGCGAAACCTATTTCGCCGCCCCAACCCAAACCAGCTCAAGTTATGCGCCTGCTTCCCCAATAAATCCCTTGGAGGGTGGAGATGGAACGGTCAGTAAAATTCACAGACAGGTGTATTTCGCTCCTAACATGGATGCGCACGCTGGTTACAAGGTTAACAACATATTGTAATGCTCGACATCCACTGCGATGCCTCGCGGACTCCATCCCCGGCAAACTCACGAATCAATTCTGTGAAATCTATTTCATCTGTCAGCCTGGGCTCAATCGAGGGCATCGCCAGGCTGTTCAGACGCGAGGCGGTCATAATGGACCGAGGGTGATTCTTGATGAGTTTCAGCTTAGAAAAGCTGTGCTAACAGCCAGCCACGCGTGGAGCGACTGCTAGGCAGATCCGAAGCATAACGACAATTTTTGGAAGCGGGGAGTCGGTTCTCCTGGAAGAGTTTGAGCGATTCGAGCGAGTGAAACATCGACGTGGCTCTGCTTGCAGTCCCTGTGTTGGAGGACTCGATGGAAGCAATCTTCCCGCGATGGACTAGATCGCCTGGGATGCCGGCCCCGGGGCGACCGCCGCATTGCCTTCTGTGCACGCCAATGCTTCCAGGCTCCCCAGACAAAGCGGAACGGAAAAAAACATATAATCGAGTTCCATACACAGCCATCTCCTCAGCTGGTCATGAGTTCTCGAGCGTTCTGATGGCGGAACGCTTGACGCGCATCTTCGGCGCCGACGGAAGTTATTGAGTTACCATCTCCATACCAACGTACGGCGAGTCCGCCGCCGAAGATTAATGGCAGCCATGTTATACATGCACCTGTTCTGGTGTATCTGCATGTACTGGACCCTTGATTCTTAGGCGATCTCAATTTACTTTAGTGATTGAGACGTACTCGAAGGGGCGTTTAATCAGCGAGCGAGACTCACGCGCAATCATCTCAAAGCCGAGTGTGTTTCGCTCTTCGCGGCTCCCCCGGCGTTGCTGGACTCACTCAGCGGCCCGCTCGTGGCTACCGATCCATTATTCCGCGTTCCGCTTAAGTCCAGAATGTAATGTGCTGCATTTCCGGAATGACGCCAGGTCGGGATGATGATCTAATGAGGCTCGGCTCGCTTCACACATGGACCACCGTATTATACATCAAAGAAACCGCTGTTTCGCCCCGAGTGTCGAGCCGGCTAGTGAATACTCAGCTGGGGCTGCACACCCGACACCGATAATCGAATCCTACCACAAGAGCCAAACTATGCGTACGCCAGGCTTCTTCCCCGACTCCTTCCGAGAAACGAGTCCCTCAAGAGCAGCCCGTCGTGCGTTGTTATAAAGGCAGCGATTGGCGCGTCTCATCGTCATTTCCACACAACGGCGAGTTTGCACCCTGTTCATCATGTCTACGCTCACATTTGCTTTGGGAGCTCTCCTGATCGCGGCAGCAAGCGCCGGCGAAAGACAGCTCTGCCATCTGCGTGAGCTAGATCTTTGCATGGCGATGAGTGCGGGATCGGGCAAAGTGCCGGTGACCGATGCCGAGCTGGACACTCAGTGCGGCGTCCTTCAGGAGGTCAAGGATTGTTTTGGCTGGTATACGAAAAACTGCGTCACATCAATACAACGCGAGCTGATCACCATGCTGACCGAGGGCGCGGTGAGAGTACAGAAGAGCTACTGCACTCAAGGAGAACCACTGCGGCGGGAATACCTGAAACACGCTCCCTGTCTTGCAAAATTTTCGACTCAAGGCAGCCACTGCATCGAGGACGTGAAGGCCGGCCTTCAGATGATGGAGAAAGCGAAGTTTTCCGACCGCATATCCAGTGGTTGCTGTGTCTACACCCGCTACCGCCAGTGTGCTGTGAAAGTTGTGGAGTCGAACTGCGGCGCCGAAGCTGTCGAGTACGGGAACATATCCATCAGACTAGTGGCGTCCAATCTGCCTGATGTGCTGTGCCAAGGCTTCGCAAACAACACGGTCTGTGATACTTTGCTTCCACCTCCTGGGACGAAAGCGGATCCCCATTTCAGGGGTATAGTTTCACGTTTATTTAGCGCCTATTATGTTCTTGAATAAACCAGAGTTTTATTTATTTCCCAAACATATGACTTTGTTTCTCACTTGATCACGCTACCCTGGGTCAAGTTCGTGGTCCCCATCCAAGATAGCGGCCAGGATGAAGTCCCAAGGGCAGAGGAAAAGACTACGGGGGCGGGGGCTCCAAACTCAGTTTCTGATGGAACCCAACCGAACCTGACCCGCTCTGCTCATATCAAGTTAAACTTCGTAGGGTTGGAACCTGGGCCCCGTTCAGCGAGAGCGTATACAGCAGGAATTATCCAGCCCTCTTGCATCCAGTGGCCTTCTGCGGTATTTGCCCGACCGTGTGGAGTGGACTTCTCGTCGGGGGCCCCATTGGCTTCGTCGGCCAGGAACCCGGTTATACAGCTCCCTCTGGGCCATGTGAAGGGGTGATTCTCGAGAGGTTTTACTTCCATGGTCCCCACACAACGCGGGACGGAGAAAATACTCGAGTACCAGGAGCTGCTCTCACAGTCTTCAGCCGCGTTCTCCTGAAGGTTTCCAATCCGAAGGAAAATTGGATCGCCCTATTCTCGCGCGTATAAGGAGCCCTGAAAACCAAAAATAGTTTGCGTACGATGAACCTTCCGGATGACGAACCTCGCGTAAGAAGAGCCTTCCGTATAACGAGCCTCGCCTCAAGAAGAACGTCTGCTGATAGGTTATGGACTCAGATCCCACGTGCTGACATTGGGAGGAGTGTTCAGGGAGGGAACAACCGTCTGAGCGCACGGGACCGAAACATCGACGATCGATATCGACCAATTCAAGCGATTTCTGCCGGAGATCGGTCTCAGCCGAAACGATACACGGCTAAGCACCGCTACGGGAGAGCAGTTCCTACCGCGCTCCTTCGAGAAGTTCTCTCATCGTATGGTGGATGCGAGACGAGGCTTGAACTCTACATAATGAGATGCCCGTTCCCTACACTCATTGGCAGATCTTGGTTGAGAGGGTTTCCAACTGACGTCAATTCATTGCTTGAAGCGTATAGTTCCAATCGTTGTAACCAAATTCAGCACGCATCCTCCAAGGATGCAGCCTTCAAGGGGCTTTTCGAGAAGTTCCCAATTCTTCCGAAACTTGGAATCAGTCGAATCTCGAATGCTCAAGCCAATTAAGAGCTGAGAACAGAATCACCCGAACCATCTTTTGCGAGAGCGCGGCCAGTGGCCCACTCTATGGTTGACCTCAGAGATCACGAACTCAAGTATCTGGAGGAACAGAAGGTCTTCCAGAGAGTTCTAGTTTTCGTTTGGGCGCATCCCATCGTGGTGGTGCCACAATCCCAAGGAAAGTAGGTTCGCATTTGCGACGATTTCAAAACCGGCATTCATCAACATCGACGAAGATTATGAGCACGTGCAGCGACTTGATCGGGTTCTCAAGATTCTCAGCGATCACGACATTCGACCGAACCAAGACAAGCACGCATTCTTCGAGTCGAGCGTGGAATTTCGCGGTCTCAAGCTCAATCTCAAACGAGGGGAGATTCTGGCACTCGCTGACGAAGTTGAAGCTATCCGTCGCGCAGCCATTCCAACCAACATTTCTGAGCTCAGATCGTTTCTGGGTCTCATTCAGTTTCACGCACTGTTCGCCTCTTTTCCAGCCGACCTTAGACTTGCTGAAGGATGACACTCCGATCGATTAGTCCTCCACAGCGGACGCGTCGTTGAATTCTGTCAAAGACGAACTCAGCTCACAGCTAGTTCTTGTTCCATTCAGCACGGGGAAGCAACTCGTTCTCGCAACCGATGCATCTCCAGTAGAAACTTCTTCCGTGTTGTCCCATCCCTTCCATGACGGTACGGAAAGACCAATCGCATTTTTCTCAAGGACGCTCACAGTTACTGAGAAGAAGTATTGCCAACATGACAGAGAAGCTTCAGCGATCAGGACAGGTGTCGAGAAATTTTTCCACTACCTTTCCGGGCGTAAATTCGGGTTGATTACCGATTCTCATTATTTGATCCAGATAGTTTCGCCAGAAAAAAAAATCTTTCTCCGTTGTCCGCAATAAGGATGCGGTGTTACGCTATCCATATGATGGGATTCCATTTCGCCATTCGGTATCGCCCCTCGGAAGAAAACTCAAACGCGGATGCTCTCTCACGGCTGCCAGCCAGCAGCCGAGAACTTCCTGCTTCCTGGCACGGGCCCGACTCAAATTTTTATAGTGAATCCACTTCAGAGTGCTTCCCTGCGCATGGAAGACATCGCCAAAGAAACTCAGCAAAGTCCAGAACTCGCTCCATTCCTGGGAATTCTACGAGGTGACGGGAGAAGGAGAGATCTCGAACACTTCGGCGTTGATATCTCAGAGTTCAATCTTCGTGAGGATTTGGTCATCCTGAGGGAACATCACGTGGTGATACCGGAAGCATGCCGGTCATTTGTTCTGACCGAAGTGCACGGGGGTCGCCATGGATCCCAAAATATCGGAAGCACTCGCTCGTCGTTACGTTTGGTGGAAAGAGTATTGATCAAGAAATCGACGACGTCGTTGTCCAATGCATCGCGTGCCTGCTGCACGCCCGCAGTCTGTCCACATCTAAAATTCATCATTTGGAACCAGCTACAAGCCATTCCAATGGATACATATGGACTGTGCCGGGTCTCATCGAGGGACGTATTTCTTACTAATCGTGGACTTCTATTGGAAGTGGCTTGAGGTTTCCGTCACATCTAACAAGACTTCGGCTACTTCCCCCGCACACCTGCGGGAAAGCATTGCAAGATTCGGCATTCCGTCCGTACCTGTCACAGATGACGATCTAACTTTAGTGAGTGACCCCGTTGTCGATTTTTGTGAGGAAGTCGGCGTAAGGCACAAGGCGTCTTCACCGCTTTGGCCCTGTTGCAATGGTCAAATCGAGAGATACGTGCTAACGATGAAAAACTCCCCGAAGAAACTCAACGAGGAAGGAGGCGATTTCAGGGAAAACCTCTTACGATTCCTGTTTCGGCAACAAATGCTTGTAGGACCGACGGGCTGCTCTCCAGCTTCCAGGATGCGGGGTTGAGGACTCAGGTCAAAGTTGCACCTTCTCATCGAACCAGGGCGACCCCGCGAGCAGGGCAGCCATCGTCGAACGGTCGCCGACTGTCCCTCAAGTTTCCCGTCAGGGAAATCGCTGCCGCCAGAGATTATCCCCGTTCAAGTTCAAAGTTCGCAATTGGACTCGTCGTCCGACTCTGCGGCTCCCGTATTCGCATCATCGAAGTTGCTGGAATGCTGTGGCGGAGGCGAGTCGATCAACTCAGAAAGACAAAGCTTGTATCTCTCAGTTTTTCCAAGCAGAAAAATAACATTCAGGTCTTCGACGACTTCTTGAATTCAAGAATCCAACCGACGTCAGTCGATATCGGACAACCACGCAGCATCGCCGGTTTCAGACGCAAGCTCAGATGACGACTTTTCCGAGACAAGTGCAGCAGCGGACTCTCCGATCAAATTCAACCAGGAGAGAAGGTCACAAACGGGAAACAGAAACCCGAAGGAGCAGCGAATCAAGTTGTTGATGAGCAGACTCCTGTTGGAAATGAAAATCATGCTGAACCGCGAAGGTCGAGGCGACCGAACAAGACATTTCCACTAGAGCGTTTCGACCTGTGTTCATATTACAACTTGATATCTTGTGTTGTACATTCATTCGTAAAGGATTTCAATAGTAAGGGGACGTTGGTAGGACTCGAATGCCCCACCATATTCCGCCCTTCCGAGAAGGCGAATTTCCAAAACAATAAAGTGAGACGGCAGAGTGACGCCATGCCTTGTCCTTCGATTCCGGTAGCCAGGCTCTTTTAGTGCATGAACGCGGCAGATAATTGCCATAGTATGCTGAAAGGAAGGACGGGAACGATCTGTAACTCATACGCAATGGTACAGTCTGCAGATCTCGTGTAAGTCCCCCGGAACAGCTCAAGATGCGGCGGACTTCGAGCGACCACGTGCTGAGTTTGATCCGGCCCAGGTCATCAAGGTAATTTGTTTGTTTGAGCCATACACAGCCATCACCTCAGCTGGCGAAGCGAGTGACGCGCATCTTTGGCGCCTTCGGGAAAGTTACCATCTACGACGGCGATTCCGCCGCCGACGATTGACGGCCGCCATATTGACTCTAAGGCGATCTCATTTTTTTCTAGTGATTGAGAAGGACTCTAGAAGGCGGTTGATGCGCGAGCGAGGCTCACGCGCCAACTTGCATCGGTTGAGTGTGGCCTCCGATCGTTCCGAAGCAACCAGAGGTGGTGAATCAGCTCTCAAGCTGGGCATAACTTTTTCTTGTGAGAGCGCTGTGAACCAACTCGTCTGGAGCATCAAGCCGTTTGGTGACAAGACCGTGCTGCATGGCACCGTGCACCCCCTGCCAATCCCCGCGAGTCGCGAAACACACTCTGACATCGAAAGACGCGTCTTCAACGGAGACTCGTTATTCCATATACAAAGTTCCTATTGGAAGAACAAAATCACACAGGTCCCCCCCCCCCACGGGAACTGTTCCCCCAGGTTCAGAGACGCTTCCCCTTAGCTGCAAGAGGAGCCAAGTCAATCTCATTCATTGAGAGCAATGGGTGCATTTTCCGAGCGCGAGATCCTACGGGGGGGGGCAACAACCACGATGTCACAGCCAGCAGAGGGAATGATGTGTGCTTGTCCATTAGAATACGAATTGGATACGTTCTCCTATATCTTGACTCCGCCCGTCTGTCACAGTTTGGACGCTCTCGAAGTCGTCGAGCCGCGAATCTTTGCCTGCGGGAAGTCAACAGTCATTTCCATGGGGAATCCGGGGAGAAAAGGCCAAGAGTTGCAAGAACACATGACATCACTGCCCGTTCGCATCCATGCGGTCACCAACTTTCGAAACACACTCGAGCGAGGTACTTTTCGATATTTCCTCGATCATCTCATGTGATCCGAGTGGGTTTTGCTGTTTGCAGCTCCTCTGGCGTTGCTGGAGAATGAGTCACCTAGGTATACGAAAACCGAAACCAGCGGCCCGCTCGCGGCTACCGCTCCATTGTTTCGGCTTCTGCTGAAGCCCAAAATGTAAAGTGTTGCATTTCCATCATGACGCCAGGTCGGGATGATGAGCTTCAAATCGCTGTCCCGCCCCGAATGTTGTTTGTTGGTGAGTACTCAACTGGGATTGCACACCCGACACCAATAATCGAACCCTGCCATAAGAGCCTAATTGTGCAGACGCCAGCCTTCTTCGCCCCACTCCTTCAGAGAAACGATTCCCTCACTAGCAGCCCGTCGTGCGTCGTTATAAAGTCAGCGAGTGGCGCGTGTCAGCATCATTGCAACACAACGGCGAGTTCGCACCCTATTCACCATGTCTGCGCTAACATTCGCTTTGGGAGCTCTCCTGATCGCGGCAGCAAGCGCCGGCGAAAGACAGCTCTGCCATCTGCGTGAGCTAGATCTTTGCATGGCGATGAGTGCGGGATCGGGCAAAGTGCCGGTGACCGATGCCGAGCTGGACACTCAGTGCGGCGTCCTTCAGGAGGTCAAGGATTGTTTTGGCTGGTATACGAAAAACTGCGTCACATCAATACAACGCGAGCTGATCACCATGCTGACCGAGGGCGCGGTGAGAGTACAGAAGAGCTACTGCACTCAAGGAGAACCACTGCGGCGTGAGTACCTGAAACACGCTCCCTGTCTTGCAAAATTTTCGACTCAAGGCAGCCACTGCATCGAGGACGTGAAAGCTGGCCTTCAGATGATGGAGAAAGCGAAGTTTTCCGACCGCATATCCAGTGGTTGCTGTGTCTACACCCGCTACCGTCAGTGTGCCGTGAAAGTTGTAGAGTCAAACTGCGGCGCCGAAGCCGTCGAGTACGGGAACATATCCATAAGACTAGTGGCGTCCAATCTTCCTGATGTGCTGTGCCAAGGCTTCGCAAACAACACGGTCTGTGATACTTTGCTCCCACCCCCCGGGACGAAAGCGGATCCCCACTCCAGGGGTATAGTTTCACGTTTGTTTAGCGCCTACTATATTCTTGAATAAATCAAAGCTTTATTTATTTCCCAACCCAATGACTATGTTTCCGACTTCATCGCGCAACCCTGGGTCAAGTGCGCGGTCCTGGCGATCCTAGGTGCGGGCCTCGCAGTGCGCGATTCCGAGTCAGGGGGCCCGGTCCGCCCACGATCTCGGATTCCAACGGCGAGACGATATCACTCTGCCGTGAGGTCGCTGTACTCCTGTAGTTTCTAAGCCTCAGCTCGGGTGACAGCAATGCTGTGTCCACGGTGTCTGACGCGACCGGGTGGTATCTCCCGTTTCCTCGCCTACGATCGTGTCGCATTCCTTCCGAATGTGTTTCTTCTTCGAGAGCATTCTGCCGGAAGTGCAGAAGTCGTCAGGACTCCGTCAGGGATTGATCAGGCGAATCTATTCACATTGAGCATGCAGGAATTTAGATACCACTGTATGTGAACAGGGATCTCTCTCGAATGGATGCCAACGATGATCGAGAAAACTGTCAGCGATTGAAGCGATCGTAGTTATTCTTCGTTAGCTATCCAAACTTCTAAGTTGCTTTTTGACCGCCAAAATATCGAATGACAATAAGCGAACATTCTTCTGCATCCAGATCCAACGTTCTGCCTGCCTTGACTCAGGGCTTCTGATCTCTTTGTTGATTCTTCGTGGAAGCAATCTCCTCATGAACACGTTCGTTCACAACACACAGCAAAATAGTGGGCAATCAATCCTACCTCGTCCCTCTCAATAGGCGAACGGATTCTTACTGCCAAGCTCTTGTTTCTCCGCGTTGCCGATGATTGCTTCACGGATCATCCTCTCGAGGACCCTGCACAAGACCGCAGTCGGAGAAACCGGAAGCTTGTTTCTCACACCCGTTTTCTTACCCGGTTTCGGGACTGGAACGACCCCGGCGTATTTGTATATTTCCAGAACCTTCCCATGAGCCAGCGATCTCCTGAACATTGTACTCAGTGGTAGCGCTAAGCCCATGGCTGCCCTTCTGGCGAAGATCGCCGGAATTTCTCCCGGTGAAGTACCTCGCTTCCGTTCAATCTGCGCCAGCTGTCTGTGAACCTCTAATTCAGAGACTCGTTTGGAGCCGTGACACCGCCGTGGTTGATTTTATTCAGACATTGTGGATAGAATGGGCCAAAGCCGTCACGCAGGGGATTTGTTTCCTCCACATCATTCGTTATCCTTCTCCCATCGTCACCGATTAACACGTTCAGGGCTCCCCAGGTCTGGAGTCGCTTCTTGACGTATACATAAAATCTTCAAGGATCCCTAGCCTCAGCAATCGAGTGCTCCCCGAAACATCTTTGTCGATAGGAAGCTCTCTCAATCTACTGCTACTCAACCTTATCTATTTCTTCTTCTTCACGCTTACTGCCGTTTCGAGGTTCTTCAGCAAGCTCTTCAAACACGAGGCTATTCGAAATGGTGTGGGAAGTCTTCTACGGGGTATGAACTCTTCAATCTGTTCCTCCAGGTTTGAGAACAAAATCTGATGTAGTTCATCCACAGATATTTTTTCAGACATGAGTCACTTGCCCTCTTTTTCTGACTCACAGTTCTTCCCTAGATGCCTGGGATCTCCCCTGAGTGGGTAAAACGAGATGTGCAAGTTGGCATTCTTGGTCGTCGTAAGCCACGAGGCCATGCATTCACCCGAAATGATCGGGACGCATTTGTTGAACCGGGAACGCAACATCGCAGTTCGAACTAATGCAGAGAGGACGAAATCCAGTGGCCGCTATTGGACGCTATTTTTGTACGTTCCGAGTAGCGAGACTCTAGATGAAAATTTCGATTTCACACGTATGGACCTCTGATTGCGGTCCACGATGCTCGGCCTCGTCCGCTGTTTGAGCGGCCTGGTATCGCATCAATCGCTATGACTACAATCGAAGATCAACGTAGGGAAGTATAACTGAGGAGCGTAGTTGTGCCCGATCTTGCCCATCGGCGAATCGTCGGGTCCCGGGAGACGACAAAACGGACCGACGCCTTCTCTTGGCACATTCCTGGGTCCTGCACTTCGGGCCCCTCTGGGGTCAAAGAGTCACCGCGTATTTTCAACCTTGTTCGGCAGCACTGCCATCGAGGTGGCTTTGCGAACGATGGTTGTACTCCTTTGCTCCCTTTCATCTGCATAAAGACCCGCATGAAGGACTTCTCATGTCCTCCATGGAGCAACGCAGGGTCCCCGTGCATACGAGTGATTCCGAAAATTATTGTAAAACAGCGGAAAAGGCAACCCTGGTACGGTGCTGCGGAAATAATGGCTGACAATTATACAATTCTCTCCCGCTGTTTCGCGGCTCGATCATCTCGATCTCATTATATCGCGGTTTTTCCGAGCCATTAAAAAGCCCAACCTAAGCTTGGTTTGGGTTCCCGTGCACAAAACTCCGTTGCAGTCTACAGCGACGGAGGAAGCCGATTCGAAGCTCGTATTGGAATCAAATCGGAGTCGACTTCTATTCACTCTAGAGTCATCGATGAGAGTGAAAAGTCGAACCGCGCTTCCCATAAACGTCCTCCGGAAGAGGGAACCAATACATAACCCAGTGGCGAACCCAGGATTTTTCTTTTGGGGGTGGGGGCTAGAAGTTTCAAAAACCTCAAGGCTCATTGATTTTCCCCTCTTCTGTAAGGCCGAACTTTTGCTCAACGCATGAAAGCTCATGGAGTCAAATTCTGAAAAAGACGCTGATCAGGCATGACAGAAGCAGAACGAGAAAAGTCGCGAATCCTACAGCATGATCCGGATTTCACAGAATTCCTGGACCATCCGGCAGCAAGTTTTGTTTTTCATTTTTAGTTGCCTGGGGGCGTGCATGGGAATTTACGTTGAGGCCTATGGTGGAACGAATTCCGGATCTTCCACACCAGTTGGTCTGATGATCAGAGAACAATGCACATTCTGACGGAGAGATCTTCTTTTCATGCCATCAGGATTCGCGTGGCGTGCTCTCCGAGTCGTTAATACGACCGACTGTTAGCACAAGTCAGAATTGGAGACCTGCCTTGATGTTTGAACGAGCGTCAGATCGCTCGCCCCCGAGATCTTCGAAGAGATTGGGCGTGATGGTTCTTTGATTAGACCTAGATGATGAGCGTTGACGAGCATACTGGGAAAAATGAAATGCCTGATGGACGAGGGCGACGTAGCCATGTTGACGGTAACGAGTCAGAGAGTCTCTTAGGCTCGCCCCAGCAAACCCCTACCGAGTTTTGATTGGGAGCGAGGATATAAGAGCTCTCGACTACAACCTTCGAGGACATTCGAAGTTCGGGACGATACTCTCATGCAGCTCACCATGGATACCTTCGTAGCAGTTCTAGCGGTGACCTCCATGCTAGTTATCGGAAACCACGCCGCAGATCGTTGTCACCTACGTGAAATAGACCTTTGTGCGGCAACTGGTGCTACGAGCGATAGGATCCCAACGACGGACGCGGACATCGATAAGCAATGCGAACTCTTCCGAGAAGTCGCGGATTGCGCCGGGGACTACACCAAACGTTGCACCACTCCAATCCAACGCGAAATCATGAGCCTTATGAGCGAAGGTCTTCGAGACACACAGAGGAAGTTCTGTACGCAAGGGGACGATCTTCGTACAGATTATTTGAAGCATGCTCCGTGCTTGGCGAAGGCTCAGGCCCAGGACCGTGTCTGCGTCGACGACGTGAAAGTCGGGCTCCAGACGATCGAGGAGGCGAAGTTCACCGATCGCATCCCTGCTGCCTGCTGCACTTACACTCGTTACACTGAGTGCGCTGCTAAAACTGTGGAAAAGCTTTGTGGACCGGAGGCTGTCGAGTATGGAAACCTTCTTCTGCGAGTGGTCGCATCGAACCTTGCTGACCTGACGTGTCAAAGTTTCAAGAATAACCCAACCTGCGAAACGTTGCTCCCACCGTCTGGAACAAAGCCCAAATCTAGCGGGAAAGGCGTGATATCCCGACTCTTCAGTGCATATTACTCTTGAGCTGCAAACTTGACACAAGATTATGTACTGGGTCAGATTTATTGTTGTTAATTGTTAATTCAACCAATAAAGTTCCTTGTGTTACAAAATATCTGATTGTGAGGAAACTCATCTGTCATCATTGTTGGTACACGCGCAATCAGATATCGATCGAAACTTAAGACTAAACGAGGAGCCCGTTCCTGTTTTCATTGTGTCCTCCGGCGGCAAAGAAGCGGTCAGGGAAGTTCCTCTCAAAGTTTGTAAGACTACGCATGTTCACAAAATTTACACGATGCGAATTTGATCAGCCAGGGAACGCGGCAGGCGGGATGAGAATATCACTGAACCTAATAATTCCTTGAGCGAGGTGTTCGCAGAGAATGGACAAGGTGGAGTTCCTCAGGGTATTCCGCACGGCAGAGGCGTCGGATTGGAATCTCACACTTGAAGAACTTGAAATACCCGAGTGCACACTTCCTCCTATAGGGTAAGTGGAGAGGAATCCGGGCAGCCGGTTCCCAAGCTCATCATGTGTGGTGCAGATCTTCGGCGAATAGGCACACGTTTTGTGTGAGTAGAACACGAAATAGCGGTTTCGCGGTTTCGCGATAGCGTTTCGGTGGCACGAAACGCGAAGTCACGGCTTGCGTTGATCGCGTCCTTTTCCGAGCTGAAATCCTATCGGGAACGAGTTGATGTACTCCGACAGGCTGCGCCTCCTTTTGGCGATGCAATGAGCGCAAAAGAAACCAAGCTGAACGTCCAACCAAGCACTTCAAGATGCTGTGGATTCAGGGCTATCAAGCTCTGAGCTCAATATACAAGTGGGTCATCAAGTTTGTGTCTTCTTTCCGGCTACACACAGCAATTCAGCAGTGCTAATGATCCTCGAGCGTATGTTTGATGGGTTTATTGAGTAAATACGTGGCATCTCAGAAGGCAGCTTGCGGGCTTGAAGCAAGACAACACACTGCTTCCCGAGCTCAGTCGGGTTGGACTAGCGGCTCACGGAAACGAGTTGGAGGTCACGGAGCTCTGTGAGTTGCGATTTCAGTGGTAAGGCACTCGTAATGTTTATTTATCTATCATACCCACTAGTGGTCTGTGAGAACATTTGATGAGGACACTTCGACTGGCGTCCACGATGGAATATTGATATTTTGGGCAATGCTTGCCTTCATGAACAGTAGATTAGGCCGGTGCGCTCGAGCACTTGAGGATCGTGGGTGCACGATGTTATTTGAGACCTGTGTCGACCGAATGTGAGCTCGCGGAAGCGGGTTCGATTGGTGACGCGGTTCTCGGAAATTCATTCTTCGGCTCTTGGGCAATTTTAATAATACAATTCCATGAGATTTGCCCTTCATTTCGGCGGAGCTGGTTGAGAGGGGCGCATTCTGAAAGAAGAGGGTCCCACGGGGCATTCTAATGAACAAGTGAGGTTCAAAGATCCTCAGGCGCGGTGGATAACGCAGATTCAGCGGTTCGCCTGCATAGAATTGCACCGCATCCTTCTCCACCACGTGGGACGTGGACAGAGGAGGCACATTTCAGAAAAAAATGTCCCAGACTCTCCGTGCGCTGGCCCGGTCGGCTGCCGCAGATTTTTTGCACTGGCTGCAGATGTTCCTACACTGCACGCCCGCATCTCTCTGAGGATTCCACGGTCAGTCTCTTTTACGGAACGTTCTCTTACTCGAACCAGCGGTCCAAATGTGAAAATTCGATTCAACGACCACGGCACAGTGGTCCGCCGTCAGGGCTTTCCTCCGGCTGGCATACCTCCGTTCTCGATGAGGTTTGCCAAGCAGATCACCAAGTCCAACACCATGCGTCGAGTCCATCGCTTGCGACGAAGTCGGAAACTCTGCCGATCTCAGTGATCGATGCGACACCGGCGGTGTTCCTGTATCGTCGGGTGAATTTGAGCACCCCAGTATCAGGGGAGAAAGGTCGGAACTGCAAGCCTGCTTCAGTACCTCGATCAGAGTTCTCCTATCGTTCCGGCACGAGTTCAGAGGGCAGGCGGTACGCAGCCTGAACGTACGACCACGTGAGCTAAGTGGCAAGCAAAGACAGTGTCCAACTATTTGCCCTGCTTTTGGTGATCATCGGGACAGACACACCACCCCCCCTCGAGCCGTGATCTCTTTGAAAAACGCTATATCTTCCATTTCCAGAGAGCATTGCATAGTAGACTGCGTCCGTCAGCCGCGTCTCCGCGAAGCATCCGTTGCCGATGCCGCTCAACCGCACACAGGTGTGGACTGTGTCCAGCGCACCTTCTTTCGCTCAGAGACCGGGACCATAACAGCAGACAAGCCGGCGCGGAAAGCCGTCTGAAGTTGACTTCGACCCTCCTAGAATTCTCGAAGGTGACCGGTATCTCTCAGCGCGACAATCCGTTCAAGCGTTGGGCCCGATTTCACTCTGAAGGACACGCGAGGTGTCGACTGCTTTCGTGGACGGCAGCTTCAGAGCCGTTCCGACGTCGGGTTCAACCACGGGCGAGGCCAACACGTAAGACTGGCTTGCATTCCGTAGAGCAGTGGTTCCTAAACTGTCCCGCGTCCCGCATACCACTCCAGAGTACCCCCGAGAGGAGGTTGTTTTTCCAACATTTCTCACATGAAGGCCCCCAGAGACGCCAGAGATACTCAATGTGAGCCGTGATTCAATGAGAATTTGTCATCTCGGGACTCGAGGCACAGAACCACGGTTGTTGGCCGAGACAATCGAGATGCTCTCGCGTACCCCAGTTTGGAAACCACTGCCGTAGAAGGCACATGGAGGAGCTGGGATGGTATGCTAGTATCCCTTAAACCCGATATCTCTGCTGTCCCTACCCTTAGAATCTCCCTCCGTTGGAGTTCGTCATTCCCAAGCCGGGAATTTCTCAACCCCACCGAGGGCAGCAACGGTAAGCAACTGATGGGGCCGATGCATTCGAACGTATGTTGCGGGTTCGCGGCACGACATGCGCCATCGGATGTTTCCCGGGACTGCTCTCAGCGAAGCGAGCGCTGTTTTGAACACACCGTCAACCGTCCGTTGAGCACGTGGTGACCGCAACTCCTAACCGAACTTTGTCAAGGAGTCTGATCGGATCCAAAAATCCTGACTGGGCGAAGTTCATCCAATCCTGTAGTGAGAAAGTTGTGGAAATTCCGATCTGAGATAATTCCATTCGTCATGGCACGAGGATTCTCAGGGATATTGAGCGTTAGGGATACCGGCATTAGGGACACGAGGCATCAGAGCTGTGGGGTTCTGGGTGTACCAGCCAGTAGAGGGATACCGGGCTTCAGGTATACAGGGCGCGCATCGCATGGCTAGCGTCCTCCGAGATGGTTCAGCAGCAAGCTTCGTGGTTGCTGCGGCGAGTGTATTTTTCTTCTGGATCGCATGGCGTGCATCCCGGCGTTCGCTTTTACTGGGACCGCCATCGTTTCTTTCATGCTCACTGAATCCGCGTCGTGTGTTCTTGGAGTTGTTTCTAAGACCGACTGTGAGCACAATACAGACTCCAAGACCTGCGCCGATGGTTTGAACAAGTGTTCGATCGCTCGCCCCTCAAGTCCGAGAAGTGGTTGCTCGTGACGGTTCGTGGGTTGGACTGACTGGGATCATGACCATGGGCAAGTCTTCCGAGAGTGATGGGATGTTAGACAGTCGACCATGGCCAAGCGCTGTCGACAGCCGTTAGTTAAAGAGTCTCAAAGCTTGACTCGACGAACACCCTCCAGTTTTTCTGCCGGAGCGGGGGTATAAGAGACATCGAGCACTAGCGCGTAGCTCACAACGAAACTCTAGTGTAGCTCAAGATGGACACGTTCGTAGCAGTCCTAGCGATTATCTCCATGCTCGTTATTGGCAATAGTACCGCGGATCGTTGTCATCTACGTGAGTTGGACCTGTGTGCGGCGACTGGTGCCACGAGCAATAGGCTACCAACGACGGAAGCAGACATTGACAAGCAATGCAAGCTGTTTCAAGAGGTGACTGATTGCTTCGGGAACTACACCAAACTCTGTACCACTCCCATCCAACGCGAAGTCGTCAACCTAATAAGCGAAGGAGTTCGAGATACGCAGAGGAAGTTCTGCACGCGTGGCGAAAATCTTCGTACAGAGTTTTTGAAGCACGCTCCCTGCCTGGCCAAGGCTCAACCCCAGGGTCGTACTTGCATTGACGATGTGAAAGTTGGACTCAAAACGATAGAAGAAGCAAAGTTCAGTGATCGCATCCCAACTGCCTGCTGTATCTACAACCGTTACACTGAATGCGCTACTAACACTGTGGAAACTGTTTGTGGGGCGGAGGCTGTCGAGTACGGAACCCTCCTCCTCCGAGTGGTAACATCGAATCTTCCTGACATGACCTGCCAAAGCTTCAAGAATAACCCTGTGTGCGAAACTTTGCTCCCACCGCCTGGAACAAAACCGAAATCCAGCGGAAAAGGCGTGATCTCTCGGCTCTTCAACGCGTACTACTCATAAGCCTTGACAGAAGATTGTATGCTGAAAATGTGTTTGAATTGTTCGTAACTATTCGTTGAATAAATACTTCCACCTACCTGGAAATCCACGTTACTCAAAGGGGTAGAAGGGTGTCTGATCAATTTGTTCAATAGAACTCAAAGAATACACAGTGCTTGATAGCCAAGCCCAGCTGCGTGGACTAACCCGCTGCCGGACGCTCAATATTTTCGGGGAGCAAAAAATTTCATTTTTGGTAGTTTCGAGACTTCTTGTTGCGATGAAATCTTTGGTATCTGAGCGCAACCCGGATTTTGGAATTCCGATTGCTCCCTGTGCGCATTGACTTACCGACGGGGAGAAGGGGAGGGGATGGCGGCCGGGATCAATGTTGGGCGTTCAGGCTCCAAACTTCATTCTTGAATTCGATTCACCGTGTTCAACCCCCGAGCTTCTTGATCAGACTGCTGGTCGCATAACTGGTTTTTTTGAAGATAATCTCGGAAATCTGAACTTCATACCACGTTGGCCATCATGTAGCTTTTCGAATGGCGGATCCCAGGACCGTCCCGACCCGCGCTGCTGTGGCCAGGGGGCGGCATATTTGGTGATCTCTGCCCCGGAGCGAGCCGTTTTTCGGTCCGAATCGAAGTCGCTCCTAGGGGGCGACAAGAGGATACCGTGCGTCCCAGGCTGTGTGAGCTTGATTCTTCTACAATGCATGCTCCAATATGTAGCTAGACCCGTCACGAATTGAGGAAAACTCAGTCTTGATGGAGGAAATCATCTCGAAATCGACGGGTTTCCCGGATTCTATTCTATCCAGCAGCGCAGGCAACTCAACTCCGATCATGGCAGCAGATCCGCATAGTCGCTGAACGGAAAATTTCGGTCCAAACTACAAGTTCCCCTAAAGCCGTTGTGAGTAGTGAACGCTCTCGAGCCTGTTCCCTTCTTCGGTCAATATTGGGGACCAAAGTTCAACTGATAACGCCACCAAGCAGTCAACCAGCTACCTAGACGGGCAGGCGGCTAGCCAATCAGGCCGCCCGGTACAGGAAAGCTCAGCAAAGCCGGGACGCTACAGCCATCTTGCTTTAACTTGGTCTATCCGATCGGAGCGCGTGTAACCGTGATGGAAACATTGTCTCCGTGTTTTGAATCTCAGGAAGCAACCTCACGAGTTCCAGGTTTCTGTCCGTTTCCATCCGTCCGTCCAGGAAGGTGAGTCCTCAGCTCAGAGGCAGTCTATCTAGCCGGCTAGTCGCCTACCTGCTTGCTTTTACGCGACATGCTGCGCGCTTTCGTTTTATCATCACGCTCAGGCAAACAGAGATACGCGAAGATTAGGTCATAGTGCCGGAGATAAGCGATATCTCGTCGTTGGCGTCAGCTTAAGAAAATTACTCTGTTGTCGAACCTAACGTGGTCAACACGTGTGCTGTCCAGCAGGATCGTGGCGGGCAGAAATCTCGGCGTTGCATGTGCACCATTGCCCGGTGTAGTGCGAGCATTGGTGAATGTGTCTTTTTAGGATATATTTGAACATAGCCCGACGAAGTAGTGTTCTTCTCATGTTGCCTCCGTGATTTTGGATTGACTCCGTGATCCGCCTAGCTGTGCTGAAGGAAAACGGTCCAGGATACGCCTGGCTTCGTTTGAATACGCATCGGTTTTGAGAATTCAGTGCCTCTCGAGTTCTGAGGGCGACTCTGGTGGTGCTCCATCGTGCGGATTCCCGAGAATAGCCAAATATTTTCCAGGGTTCAAAATCTTGAGACGAGCTTCGGGATGAATAAAACCTCGACGGAACTAAACGTTACTGGAAGACACTGCAACCCTTCCGATATGATGGTTTGAGTCGAGGCAATCAACGTCGAGCTCATGGCTTACTTGAGATCGCTGGAAGATTCGTTGATCCGCATGCCATGGCTCATCTGCCCGCTCTGCTTTGTTGGTTCTCAGATTCCCAAAAGTTCTCCAGGGGGCTTTTGCCGAGAGTATTAGTACACTCTCTGTGGGCCGATTGTGTCCGTGACCAGAGGGAGCGATTCCGTAACGGAACGTGAACGCTTGTAGGAGTATCGCCCTGATAGCTCGGTTTGATGGGGAACTTCCGCAAGTTGCAAAGAGACAAGATTATGCAGCCAGTGCGGACTTTGGGATTTCTCCGACTTTCGCACGAGGAGAGATGGGGTCGTCGGAACCCATCTCTGACAAACTCGGTTGGGAACGACAACTTCCCACTCGAAACAGCGAAAACGGGGTTTCTATGACTGCTCGCGTGCGGTTCATTATTCTTGGACCGCTCGACTATTCAGGTGTCAGCGGCTCGGTGATTACAGATTGGTGAATTCGTTTTCCGATGAGCTTCATACGTCCTGGAGATTGTTTGACGGAGCCCGTTGGATCCTACAAGATGGGAACAAAAACGCGAGTAGTCTCGACCTCGACGGAGCTCTCTCATCCAGAGATATCCGAACTCCTCAAACTCGGGCACGAAAATCGGTTTCAATCGTGGATAATCCGAACCACGACGAATTCGGCTTCCCGGATAGAAGACCCAGAAGCGGCTGGCATGGAAGCATCGTTCTCACAGACCATGAGTTGGGTCGGTTGCTAGGCGGACAGTTTTGTCGACGACGCTCTCGTAAACCCTAAACAAAGGCAGCGAAACATACAACATTGAAGCGACGGCAGCGAAAACGATGATGATGATCAGGGGGAAAGCATGGTTGACGACACGACCGCCGCTCTCTCACTCATCAGACAAAGTTTTACTCTCACTCACACATTGCCGTAGCTCCTGTCGATGCTGATAAAGAATACAGAGAGACCGCCCAGAGCAGAGGCGGAGCCTCTCTGACGACTTGTCGTGCTTGTTGTTGCTGTCGTCGTTGTGACCGGCGGCGTCCAAGGGGATGCTGCTTCGCTGCATGGTTGGGGTTCGTATAATTGTCGAACAAACTCGACCGCAGGCAGCAATCTGATTATTGAGCCGACGAGAACGAAGTCTCGGTTTATCTCGCCTGCCTCTGCCATAAGTTGATGTAAAAGCGGAGAAAGCGTAAGGGGATCCGACGCCGACGCCCATGAAGGTACTTGGAAATCTCTCATTTTCGCCCGCTCCGCAGTCGAGCAACCCAACACTGCTAAGGACTCGAAACTTCGAACACAAGTCTCCACCTTGTCTGAAGATGAGCTTCCTACGCTACGGTTAAGGCATCTCCGACAGAGTCTCCGGACAGGGCCGACACGACGATTACTTTTTCGGTGGTCTGCATTCACGCAACCTTCTGCTGTGTTTGCTCTAGAAAATACGTACCATGTTAACAAATCGACGTCTTCCCACGCTTTCACACACATCGCTCGGTTGTCTCGTCCAATTCCACTCCGGCTGCATCGCGCGACTCATAGTAAAATTGGAAACCTCGCGCTACCAAAGATTCTTTTCCACGTTGATTTTGAATTAGCAGCGGGAACGGCAAACAATGTTCGAATGCCGTTAGTCTGCAGCGGTCGCGAGATATTTTTCCTCGTTCACCAGCGAGGGAGATTGGGAGTTCCCTCGAGAGCTCGTGTCGAGTCTCGAAGCAATTCCCGCTCGCGGGAGAGATGGACCTTCAGTTTGACACAATCGTATCGCTATTGTAGGATTTGAATCAAATTATGTTAGGAGGTCGATGTTCAGATAGACTATCTGCCGGAGGATCTCGTGGCGTACCGAATCGCCTCAATCTGTATCGGTATCATTGCGTTGGCGATATGCGGCTCGCTCCGATAAGCTATCGCACGGGAAAAGGATCCCTCAGTTACGAGATTTGACGAAGGTGTTTGAAATCAAGTTCCAATCAGCTCCGCTCGGATTCAGGCTTCCGAACACTGCGTTCTGCATCGTGTTTGTTATTGAAATCCTCCATGACTTGATCATGCGGCGAAACCTACTGCGACCAAACATGAGCTTTGTTGAGCAGAACTTGTGACCGGGAAAACTGTGGGGATCGCCAAAGCTTTGACTTTCCCTCTTGACTCGGATCCGAGTCTGGGAATTCTCGTGGTGGAGCACTTCAGATATCGGATCTCGTCGAAGATTTTCCTGCTCACTTCTACACGTCTCCTGTACAGGCCACAACAGTAAATCGGATAACGATACCTAACAATTGGTATTGGTTTTATTATCCTCATAGAATATGACTCTGTCGCTCCAGAGGTGAGCTTCGCTCATCGGATATTACTAGAACTACCCTAAGGTGCCGCGTATAACGAACCATGTTTCTGGACATAAAAAACCCCAGAACTCAGCGTGTGTGATGAGAAATGTGGGTTCTTGGCTTGTTCCATGGTAGATCTCCTGCCGATCAACTATGGAAAATTTTCAGAAGATGCATTCTCCATCACACACGCTGAGTTCTGAGGTTTTTATGTCCAGAAACATGGTTCGTTATACGCGGCACCTTGGGGTAACAAAGAAAGCAATGCATGCACTCCGCGAGAACAGCGAGAAGTTTCAGTGAATCTCGACGTGCGTTGAAACTAGGCTTTGCAAATAACCGCATTTCAGAATAACCGCGGTTACGGTTAACCGAAAACCGCGAACCCATAACCGCAATTGAAGTTAACCGCAAAGATTGGGCCAATAACCGCGGTTATAACCGCAAATAACCGCGGTTATACGGTCTAATGCTGCAAGACGCAATTTTGAGCAGAACTTGTGATTGGACCCTCGTCCTTATGCCCAAACAACTTGAGCGAGCCATCTCCGACGACAGAGGATAGATCCCACAACCCTTTGAGACCGCGATCAGTGAAGACTCCAGTGAAAACTGGAGGTGAGGAAACTTCCCCCTGAAGGGAGACACAGCCATATGATTTCCAGGCGCTTCGGTTGTTCCCGGAAGCTTCGGAAGTCAGATCTCCTAGGGATCGCTGAAGTGCACTGCGAAATTCTCTCAATGTCCCGAGGTTAAATGCGGTTAAAACCGTAATTTGGTCGCGGTTATTGCGGTTAATAACCGCGAATTTCTCGCGGTTATTGCGATTATTAACCGCGGGTAAATAACCGTTGCAAAGCCTAGTTGAAACCAGTCAATATTTCGGACAAAAATCCGAGGCGCTGGAGGGGATGATCGCGATGGCATGACCAGCTTCCTTGGACTCAGCGACCAGATGGAATCCACAGCGCTTCTAAGAGTCAATTCTAAGAGTCGTCGGGATGAGATCGTCAGGCTCTTCCCGCAGTCATGAGTTCGCGTTCCCCTCGTGAGCGGTCGACTGGCGTGAGGGTTCTCCTTGGCGGGTCTGGGGGCTCAGTCGAGCCGACTGGGTTTGAGAAAACCCACGTTTACGAGCTTGCAGAAAACAGGAGCGAGAGAACTCAGTTAAAGGAACCGCAAATGGATTCGGATACCGTGATTGAGGAGCTTCGTTCATTTCGACGCCTACGAAGTTCTCTGCGGCTCCCCAACGCAACGATCACGAATCGACTCGAAATTGAGTGGTTCGGAAGTGTTTCTGTGAAATACTAGTCCGGTTCCTCCTGGATCCGATCTTCCCCTTCAAGCAGAGTCTCGATTCGCCCTCGTCTCGAACCCCCCATGGGGAATAACCGCATGGACCGTGATTCAGAACGAAATGAAGTTCAGCGTATAAAGATACTCAATCATAGCCGTTGATATTCCCAAGTCTTCACACTAGCTTGCCGGAGGCGGTCAGGAAGAGAAGGTATCATTTCGCGATATTTGGCAAGTTGAGTCGCAGACTCCGCCGGCGCTGTGCGTGAGGATGCCGTCCATATGGAACGAGTCATGAGATGCGACTCAGCAGGGAAAGCCGATCGGGTAGGTTGGGGGGAGGTGCGGGTCTTCGAAATTTCATGTGAAGGAACTGCCGCAGCTGATCCATTGGAAACATTTGTCGTGTCCGGTGAAGGACTACAACGAAGCGTCCACCAAAGCTATATAAAGCGGCCGAGTTCTTAATAAACGTTCCCCATTCACTCACGTCGTTGTCTATATTCGAGTCGTCCTCCACATAGCAACATTCGCTGTGGAGTCTTGAATACCGTTCTTAGTTTCCGCAATCACTCGAGCTGCAGAATTTCTCTCGAAATAGCTAACTAGCCCATCGGAAAGGTAATTCACCTATCGGCAATCGAAGCGTGACATCTCCGAAGGCAATTATGTTGATATGTAAATACACCGATAAAGTTCTGTGTTCGTGTAACAATTGCTCGACCGACGTTGTTTTGTACACGGCTGGCATGCATGCGTGCATGCATCTGCCGCGTGTTCCGTTCGTCCGCTCGTTCGCCGCTCTTCTAGATTCGATGCAAGCCCTACGGATTGTTTGTCGATCTTCTGAATCTCGAAACGGAGTCTTTGACCTGTATCAGCAACCGCAGCGACGAATGGCGCTCTGAGATAGATTATTCGTCGCCGATGATGCTGACGCCTAACTGAGTGATTATGCCGGAGGAAGCGTAAAGTGCAACGAACTACACATCCACATGCTCGTTTCCAGACGGGATTATCAGAGCTCATTGTGCCAGATCCGGCAATGATGTCTCCATGAGCAGGAAGCTTCCGATCAGCAGACTCCACCAGGGTGTCTATCTCGGTTGTCTGAAGCCCACTTGAGCCTCCTCTCTCATCCGATTCCGAGGCTCGGTGTACTCCGTTGCAGGAACGAATTTCTCCTTCCAGAATAGAGATCAGCATGACCGAGTGTTGATCACTGTGAGCTCTCTGTAGCTTCGAGAACTGGGACGAACTTCTGGTGACAATTGCACACCCACACGTAAGTTTCCGATGCAGCTCCGAAAACGACCGTACTGGATATCTCGAGTTCGGATCATTCGTTATAGATTTCCTCTGCGGATACACCCGAGAAGAGAAACTGAAGGAAACGACGAAGTAGCAAAGTGCTTTTTTTTCTGCTTCGGCTGATGCATCGGCCTCGGCCCATATCTCGGCAATTTATTTTAGATAAGGAAGGATAGCGAGGGGACAGCACACGATTTTGCTAACCTATGGCTAGCGGTGCGAAGACACGTCTGACGCTCACGTCGTGTTCTGTGAGAGTGGCACGTTGAGATTCAGCGCCAAAACGTTGAATACTCGAATGACGAATCTTGCTAATGCGCTAGTCGCCAGGTTGCTGCACGGCGGAGAGACGCCGAAATACGCAATCCCCGGCGCTTCAGGTGTGCGTCCCGAGTTTGTCATCTCAATCCCGCTGACCAATACCGGGTCGGCGAGATCGAGCAACCGGGAATAGCGACTTCTGAGCCGTTCGACGACCGGGCTCAAGGATGCATTCCGCACCGAGCTATGGTACTCGCTGTTTGTTGGCTTATCTTAACAGTGACAGAGTGATCCGAAACGGTGCGCCCAGATCGGCCCAAAGCTGTTGGTCGAGCCCGATTCGTTCACGCAACTGTCCCATGCGGACATCGGCTCCAAACGGTGCCGGGAGTGAGTTGAGAGGCACAGGTCTTGAGAGGTCTTCTCGTTTGGAAAACAATATTTACCGAGAAAAGCAATGAGAGATTTGATAACCGTCTAGGAATTGATGGACCTGGAAGCGGAGTAGTTCGGAATTAAATCGTTCTGCTGCCATTGTTGTCCGCATTGTCCAAGTCATCACAGCTACGGAACCCGATTCACGCATGTTTTTGCGGCATTCCGACGGACGGTGTCTAAAGTTTTGGAAACCGAGGAACTCTCGAGATCCCGGCGAGATCGGCATCAGCTGCTCAAAGCTTCCTCGATGAGGCATGACGATGAACACTCCCACTAAACCCTCGACTGTCACATGGATAAGTCCCAAGTCCCGATTCCAAGTTGTAAGAGCGAGATTCACAAGAATACATATTTCCGAGCACAGAGTCTACATGATCCATGCGCCCTTCGCTCGACGTACAGTTGAGTTGAGCAGGCCGCTGCGTCCCACTTCCATACAGTGGGGGAAAATCATTCCATCCAGGGAAAGTTTCTTCCGAACATGTTCGGTTCTTCCCGATACTTGCTTGACAGCCAGCATTCGACCGATCAGTCCCGAATCGGGTCCCATACTGTACATGTGTGGATCGTGGCCGTCGACTGCAACTCGCTCGACGCTGTCATCCTTCGTCAAAGTGGAATCGACGTCTCACATAGGTTGGGTCACTGTTGGCTTCATCTGCCGTTCGGCTCATGATACTGATGGTGGATAGAGTCTTTTGTCGCCACCGGAAAATAATGAATCTCCTCAAAATGGATGAGCTCCTCTCCTTGTGACGTTATCTTCACGTGAGCAGTTGGTCGGTGGCAGATCTAGATACGAACTCAAAACGGCTGCTGTTGGGGTTGGTTTGTGGGATGGTCGGATGGCTGCCCGGCTAGCCAGTCAGCCAGTCATGGTCGTTCAGTTTGGCGGATGGTTGTCGCTCGGCAAAGACCTGAAGATCTGACTGAGTCGCTCATGAAGATGGCTAAAGATTTAATCGACAAGCAGCGTCGATAGCAACAGCGGCAGTGGCGACAGAAAGAGAGGCGTCTGCAGTTTGGACGGTCATCCTTTCAGGCTGCCCCGCGGTCTCACAATCCAATTTGGACCTGAAACCTATTGAACTTCACGGGAGGTCTCTTCTTGAGAGGACTTTCTGGGATAGAACTTTAGCACTTTCGACGTCAATCGAGAATGATCAACTCGTTGCCCTGAACCGATCGACATGTAGAAGTTATCGTGTGACAATCAAAACGTGTCAAAGTAGGGGCCATTCGTGAGATATTGCAGCAGATGATCGCATTGAAACCGAAGTTCTGAAGTTTATCTTCCGTCTTATCGGGATATGGATTGCAAATGACCTCTCGGCATCATCGACGATTTCGGAGTCCCATATAGAGTCCAGAATATAGAGATTGCTTAGCAGATGAACCCGTTCAACAGCAATCGGAATCGCTTGGGGCGCCATTGCCCCCTCGTGCCGTTGCCTCATGAGCTTCATTGGGTGCCAAGAAGAAACGCGCACTTCGACTTACCTTAGGAAAATATTTCTATCGCCGCCAGATCAGAAATTCAACGAGTGACGATGAATGTCGTTGTAGTTGCTCTTGGGGCTGTTGTCAGAGGGATCGACATCTGTCCGAAGCTGTCGAAGACTCAACTCCTGTTTTGATGCTCTCAACGGGAAAAGCAACGCCGCTGCCTCAGAAGGCGGCTATGGTAGTATCAATAGCAGAAGCTGCGGCAGAAACAACAACGGGAGCGGGGACTTCGGTAGCAGATGAACGCGAACTTCCGAGCGGTAATTAAATCTTTACGACAGCGTCCAGATAGAGACGAGTAGCACTGGTCCACTGCGTTAGGTTATCTTCATTTTATTAGTATTTGTAATTTGTTTCTGACGCTACTGTAAGTTATCTCCAAAGGGAGACACTGACTGACTGAGTCCGAGACTCAGATACAAAAGAATGTCCAGAGCTGTTGGTGTCTATGTATGTTCTGCTGGGGCTGCGTTCGTTTCTCCACGTGAGAAACTCCCTCAATTGGGAGACGTTCACGTGTTCGACACGCACTCGATAGCCAGGCTTTTCTTCGAGACGAATGATCTCCACGCGGATTATGGAGGTCTGCGGAAACTCTCACAAATCGGACTGAGATCCCGTCTCCTGCGATGTCGCAACGCGACTCGAGTCAAAGAGGAGAATTTTCACAACTCAAAAATTCAATCCACCGTTGCATGGGTAATGAGTAATTCGCCCCCTTCTGCAACGAGCTTAGCTCCTAAACTCAAGCTGTCGGGCTCCGATCAGTTCGCTCCCGGAGATGGATCTACATCGCGACTTGTCGAAACAAATGCTTCATCGGTTCCAGGCCCCCAAAAACGAGGACACTCCACTGCAACCCGATGCGCAATCCTAGGCTCGTAATTCGATGACCCACGTAATGATCACGTAATCGCATCGATCACTACTTACCAGGAAGCTCACGGGTCGGAAAGGTGTGCCCTCCTGCTTCGCATGATTCGACAGCTTCGATATTCAACATGGCCGTATTTTTGAGACACCACGTCGAGATCTGGGAACAATTTCCTATTCCGATCGAACCCAACTTCAATTCAAGGAGTGGCGGGCGCGATTGCTCGATTGGGGCGCGAGCGCTGCCTAATTCATTTGTGCATACACGGATACATGGGACCTTCCGACCAAGGGACGACCAAAGATTGTCAATCGGAACTTTGAGGAGCTGACGCGAATGACTAGATCCTGGCTACGCCACTGCTTGCATCAAAATGTCGAAACGGTTGATGTGATCCATGCGGTCTCGGGCCAGACCACACATAGGCGTTAGGGGGTCCCTTCAACCGTAGAACTGTGGCTGGAAATCGCGGAGTATTGAAACAAACAGAGACAGTGTCATGATGGGAACGCTTTCGGCTCGTAGGAAGCATAGAGGAGGAAGCGTCTTTCCCGATCTGACTCGCCCAGCCGATGTCGTTTCTCGACTTTCCTAGGCCGATGGTTTCCTAGCGAATATTCACAACCGCACCCTGAGGTACATTTCTGTGGCCCGCAGTGCTTATCTGTGAACCATGTCCAAGTATTGGGAAGTTCGTCAGGTCGAGCCTTCGATCGAAAATGCTGGACACCAGTACTGAGAAACCTTTGCTCATAGATGCAACCGAACCAGCTCCGGATCAAGGAACTTATCATTGAGCAGTTGGACAACCGGCTCGGCTAAAATCAGTGTCGAGAGATTCGAGCATGCCTGAGCAGCAAAGATTCGAGCTCAAAATTCGTGCTTGTCGATGAGGCGTCGATTCAGCCGCAATCATGACTTCTCAACTCGTGCGCTCGTAAACCCAATGATATGCACCGCTCACAGATCCACCACATAATGTAAGAGTGGCCACAAGCGACAAGAAGAAAAAGCTGAGCGGCCATACTCGTCATTATGCAAATGGGCGTCACAACGACATCGGCAGAGGGATGCGGCCGCGACGGAACGTCAATGCGACAAACGAACGGAGTGAGAGACGAGCGAAAAAAATGTGTGCATTCAAATTTTTCCCCGTTTGGCTCCATCTTGACGTCTGAGTGAAGCTTGACCTCCTGCTCGAGTCAACCAAACCGACCAACGAAGCAGCCAGGCATCAGAAATGGCAGCAGCTACAGCTACAGCATTAGCCGCTGCTGCCAACGGAGAAGAACCAGTTTCAGTTTTTCTCTGCCTGTCTCGAGCAAGGAGCGAGCCAGGTATTATCTTCTGGTGTCTGGATGTTGTTCTTTCGGTCTGCTGTTTGCAGATCACTTCGGTCGCCTTCTTGTTGCTCAAACATTTCATGGTGCTGCTGCATCTAGTGGCCCAACGAATTATGGAGAGCTTTCCTCTGCTTCTTATCTACTTCACTAGCTGACGAGGACGGCGCTGCATCAGCTTCGGTCGCGGTGGCATCAGCGACCAGAGAACATCGTTGTCCTTCGCGTTGGAGCACCTACATCTCCGCTCCGCGAATCGTGCGAACATGTTGCACCTGGACGACTCGATTATAGCTCGAGCTCTCGCGGCCAACCATTGTTCTCCGCAGGACCTTCATGGGAGTCAACTTCAATCGAATCCTTTTTTTTCATGGTGATTCCGAGCATTGAATGCTCGACAATGAGTGGCGGTTGCCGTGTGATGCGCGAAGAACAGACTGATGATGAATCTTGGCTTCAGGTCTCCGAGGTCTGGAATGATGCAACATACCGATGCAATGGCCTGATACATCGTTCGTTGCGCCGATACCACGGACGAACTCACGCGAAGCTCGAATGGATGGGAAATCATCGTATTGAGAGCATACTATCACACGCGTAGCGTTCGCTGGTTGGCGGGAACCACGTTAGCGGCGCCAGTTTTGCTCCGTGATCGCTGGGTGTTGGCCTCGGTATCTTCGTTTGGATAGTTTGATTGCACCATAGCTCGTGCTTCCGCAGCATGCCTAGCGGCAAAAACGTGAGCCGGTCGGAGCGAAGGAGAAATTGGCCTCATTGGGGATGGATGCTCCTGGGCCGGGCTCTCAACGTCCTCGAGCATTGGAAGATTCTTTGTTGGAGCACAGCCCCCCCCCCCCCCCCCCCCCCCCCCCCCCCCCCCCCCCCCCCCCCCCCCCCCCCCCTTTAGACACTTTCATTTCAATCATGAGGGGCTTCTCTGTTCTTCTCGTAGATTCTCTTCCCCGATTAAAAGCTGTCTCTCTTTTGCTCGTTTCAGTTGCACATCCGGAAAGCGCTGCAGAATTTGATGGAATTTCAAATGTTGGGTTTCATTCCCCTAAACAGGTCAGACCCAACAGAACGCAGTATTTCAATTTTCTGCTGATAATAATCTGACGTAGTTCCGCCATCTCTGACATGAGTCCTTCCAAGAGTATTATTTTGGAAAAAATATCGAAAGTATCGGACTCATATTAGGCTATCTATAGTTGTTTCTCATAGGTTTCGATTAGAACATTGTGAGATATGGGAAGTTGCGCCAAGAACCCGCGGAATATGATTGTGCCCTGGAGGGAGCGCGATGGCTATACAAACATTCAATTATTTGGATTGATTTGGGTATGCAGTCAAGAAATCGCTATCTGCGAGGGAGTTTTGCAAGGAAGTCGACGAGTGACCAATCGTTCAAAGAACGAGATACGAATAAGGTGTCGTAATTCAGCGATAAAATCGCGGCTTTTATCGCCGCCGATCTTACGGAAGAACACACGATCACACTACGCTTCAATCAATTGAGTTTAATATCTCTCACGTCCATGACGTAGTTTGTAGAGAATCGCAGCAGTGCTCAAATCGAATGACCAACTGCGAGACATTGAGAGAAGAATTATTTGAGTGAGTACAGCCCAACTCATTCCCCATTCATTCCCCATTCATTCCCCATTCATTCCCCAACCGGACACAGCCCAACTCAAGTTTTCCATGAAGCCTCGAATTTCCACCTGGCTGCACTGATGTCACAGCCGGAGCAGAGAAAGTCCGACTTTCGGGTCCGCACCGGGAGTTTCGTCGTTTCGGGGCGGCATCATGAGTAGTATCAGACCTCAGCCGTGGGACGAGGGACATCGTCTCGAATCCCCATCGCGTCTTCTCCCAGCTTGGAACTGAAAATAGCTCGGAAATAAACTGATGAAGGACATCCTATTGTTGCACGGAGGGCAGTGGAATGCACAGAGAGACAACGAGGGTTGGGCGATAACCTGTAGCCTGACCACTTCAATGTCATCCGACCCAACCACTGGATACATCAGCTCTGAGCCAAGCCCGCTTAGCAGACTGATTTCCAGGAGCCCGTATAGAACGCATAGAGCGCTATCCCACGAATTCAAGCCTACACAGCCCGTGACCGCGGTCTCTGTTCAGTGAGACATTTATCCGGTGTGCCGTTTGCCCACAGAATTTGATTTCACGGGAAGTAGCTGGAATGTCTCGTCGAACGCCCCATCACCGTTCAGCCTGTATTGGACACGTTCCTGTTAAAGAAGGCAGCGAACATGTGATCGGTTCGGGTTAGGTTAGGTGTGGCGATCGATCAATCGGAGCTCTGATCATGATCCAATATATCGGGCGTCGAATTAAATATCCGCTTGAGTTGAGAGTTGCAAGCTCAGCTCCTCAGAAGTCGATTTTCCCAACGAGGAGACTTAGAAGTCGATCATACGTCATAAGTCCAGCGTTCAAGGAGCTCTGATGAATCAGTTTCCAGGGTAAGCCAGCGAGCTTGAGCGACGGGCGCCGGGAGAGCGTGACTCTATCAAGAAAATTCTAAGGCTAGCTTGTTCTACTCCGAGAAGACGAGGAGCCCATGAGGGCTACACGAATACTCAGTCGGAGATTCACACCTGCCAATTCTACTCGACTTCCGACGGGTGGTACGTGTCTCATGGAGAACAGTCCTCCCTTCGTATCGGACAATCAGATCATGCTCAAACCGCGAGGGCTGGCAGAGCTCTAAGGGATCGGAATTACAGGATGCTCTTCCTGAGAGCGGTTTCTACTTTAGCCGTGATATTCTACTGATATCTAGAGGGGAATTGCGACAGGATTCTGGTTATTGGTGGCGATTTGGAGTTTTTGCACTCCAAGGTTAGACTCACAAAGTCATGTAAATTCTGGTTGCCATTGCTCTTCAAACAGGAGCGCCCCTTCCCCTACCCGAAAAAGCTAGCCGAGCGGACTCTTTAGAAATAATGACAATGACCTGAAGATCATTCACGGCCACACCTGAACGCCCGCTCCCCGGACGCGATAGATGTAGAGAAAAGGATCGAGTTTGAGCTCCGTCGAGAATTGCCGCAATATGCATCCTGATTCGATTCCACTCCATCCCACAATCGACGATCCCCAACCGCTTGTTGAAGTATGTGGAGATACGTCTTGCGCCTGCCGTAACAACGCTGCCGGAGCTTGAAAATCGCTTGCGAAATCAAAAACGGCAGCCAATATGGGGAATCGAACAGAGCCCCCCGGTTCTGAAACTTTTGTGACACTTAAGGGGAGCGGAATTCGGGAGTGTACTGATGGCGGAAGTTTCCCATTTTGCGCCGAACTACCAGATAAAGAAAAAATTCCCTTGCCACTCCAGAAAAACGGGGGAACATGGGATCACAGCCGAGAATTTCGGGGGTTAGGGAAAAGTCATCGTAAAACCGGTTGACTTCGTAATGGGGTACTTCGGCTCAACGCCGGCAGGTTTTCGAGTTCTGCTCTCTTGCAGGGTCACGGGAGATTTTGCACGGGTGGGCTCAGAGCGGGGCGTTGGAAAACCTGAGAATCGATGAAAAAGGGAGAAAGCGCCGTAAAAGCGATCCAGTCGGAAAGGAATCGTCGCCATCGGATCCAGCATGACCGAATCAACGGAAGCTGCGAAAATTCTGAAACTCAAAGTATACACCTCGTGAATCCCTGCCCAGTCTTTCCCATCCTCATTACACGACTCGCTCTATTGTACGTAAACATTGTAACTGGCTCCCAAGCAGCCGAGAAGGTGTATATTGATTGCCAGGTTGCGAGATTATTTCGCAGCGGCATTTCGTTCAACATAATTTGGCTACAACTTTCCGGCGGAAAATCGAAGATAGGAGTTCGGAGTATCTCTCAGACACGAATGCGTGGGCCGAGAAAAGTTCGGCCTCTCCTGAACAGCTCTCCAGCTGATGCGATTGCTCAAACCATGGGATGGGACCTGGCGTTCCGACGCAGCATAAGTTTGTATCCTCCGGTACACGAACAAATGAGCATCTCGTTTCCGCCGCTGATGACGCCTGTGCCAGTCGGGGGAGAGGGTCCGAAATATGCGCCGATGAAACCGTAGTAGTAGCAGCGGCATCAGTAGCTTCAATCCTGAGCGGTAACGAGAACGAGTTCGACGGTGGCGGCGGTGGTGTAGTGTAGACTAGCACGACAACATTTTCTCCGCCGAAGGGCGTGGCTTGTTGTCTCTGATCTGATCTGTCGGTCTGTTGCCCTTTCAGATGTGCAACTCCTCTCCACCAAGTCCCGCCCGGATCCGCTGAAGCTCCGCCTTCCGCATATGCTGTATTGCCAGAGCAACTATCGACGTCGCCGTCAACGTCGTCCTCGTCCACTGTCGGCGAGAGAGAAACGGAACGTTGGGCAGGCCTCTCCTCGTCGTCGCCGTCGTCGGGTCGGCAGCGGGAACAGCAGCAACCGCCACTACCGCCACCGCCAATTCCACAGGCCGCAGTAGTAGTACCAATAGCCGCTGCCTTAGCAGCAGCAGCAGCAGCAACACCGACAGAGCCACTGTCGTTTGACGACAATCCGCCACATTCAGTTTCTGCTGGTCGCCATATCAGTTCTGCGGGTGGTGGAGATAACACGTTGTCTTGTTATCAAACTAGTGTCGACGCCGCTCCTATCATCTCTCCTGGAGGGGATCCGATAAGGAACCTTACTGTTGTTGTTCAACAATCAGGACAACAACATCAGGAGCAGCAACAACCGGAGCTAAACCAAGAGCACGCTCCAAAGCAGCAGCAGCAACAACAACAAATACAACTATACCGAGTGGAAGTGGACTCTTCTGAAGTGCCGATCGCCGTGAGGCCTGGAATGCTTCAGTGTCTGAAGCCCCAGTGCGCGACTGACTTTGAGATGGAGCCCTCTGGTTACGTGACATATAACGGCCAACCCTATCAAACAGCTAGTTCGAATGTGCGTTCGTTGGAAAGTCATGGAGTCATCGGATGGCCCGCTCAGGGCTACGACCCCACCGGCTTCTCAGGATACCCAGCTGCCACCAATCCTCTGGGCATGCCGATGGGTAAGTCTTGAAAATGAGTCCGCTTACCACGTTGCTAGACCACCGCCAGCGGCGACTGTGCCGACGTATGTGCGCAATCTCAGTTCCATGGAGCACCCAGCCTCATTTGCTGGGTACAAGCAGAGTTTCAGACTGCTCGAAGACCACCATTCCGAAAACGTACATTGGGAACTTCGCGAGAAGAAACTCAGAGATATCGTCCTCGGCGGGACTCGGCGGGGACCCCTCAATGTGTTGTGTTGAGTTTGCCTATGATATCCTGTGGACCGAATACTATTCAAGCTGAACGCGATAATAATTCGTTATCCCAGCTCTGGTGTTTGAACTTATCACCATGGATACCACGGTTTTCGAGGGGCAAACGGTTCGCGACCTCATCTGCTCTCAATTGAAGCGTTCACTTGCACCCTCGGCACAGATCAGATGTTGAAGAGTCCGAACTTCCATCTACCAAGCTTGTGTATCGGAGATTGCTTCGTAATCAAAATTAGAACTACAGGGTCTCCTGTTCCTTCTGAAAACATCGAGTGGACCATCTTTTTCGGGAATTTTTCAAAATCGCTACAATTTGCGTGGAGTTCTCGTTGATATATGCAAAGGCTCCACTAATACTCATCGTGTTTTTAGGAAACTAACGATTCTTTCGTCTCAACAACAGAGAGCGATAACTCATTGCTACGACATCCTTTGTGGGATGGAGTTGAAGTTGCGATTTCTCGTGCGTCGGCCAAAGTCTTAGTTGGAAATGTTGTGTTCGGCTCTGCTCGTTCTCTGCCTAATCGGACGGTTGGTCCCTTGTTTGGACGCTTTAGTGACGGGTTGGTTCGCGGTGGTGACGCCTAATGCAAATTTTTTGTTATCAGTCCCACTCTGTACCCCATCAGCAGCAAGCAGACGCACACAGCTGACCGACCGTTGTCGTTTATCTAGGGTCGCTTGATTCAATGGCCCTAGCTCCTGTAGCTGCTGCTTTGCTGCAACTGTCGCTTCCATTTGTGCTGCTGGGTTTTTAGAGGAGCTGGGACTTTCTTCTTGGTCGACCAGTCATACGGACGGACAAGCACACAGTCTGAAACACGGCCAGTTCATCAGTTTGCTTGGAAAGCTATTTGTTTGTTTGGCCGGACGACTATGTAGCTAGCGTTGTCGTCGTCGTCAAAAATTTGCTTATCATGAACGGAACGCGAACGGGACGAAGTATCTTTCCGTTCCGTTGCGACTCGAGGGAATCAATCGAGTCAGCATGTTCAATTAAGGGCCGCTCGCGACTCGATCTGAGCGATAATGCCGACTCCCTCTATTTTGACCGTATCGGAGCCGACGCCTGGCGAGCAGGTATCATCCTGGGTCCCACGACACCAGTAGTCCCCACTTCGGGGGCGATGCGGATCGACAAAGGAAACCGGTGGGCGGAAATGGTGCTTTACAGATGTCTAAGAGTCCTCAAAGTTTTCGTCATAACGTCCCTCGCCCTAGTGTTCATTGATGATGCAATCAAACATCCGTTTCATCCAGTGGAAACTCGTGCGTGCTACCGTTTCATGATCAGGCGTCGATCCCGACTTTAAACAGCTTCCGAGTGTTGCGCACTTGGTTTCGACTGACTCGACTCTGGTTTCCTCATCTCGACTTCTAGCGGCTGCTTGACGGTTGTCAGGCAATCAGACCTGCTCTGACTAACTGGCTGGTGGCTTGACTCGCTAGCTGGTGTCTTTCTCTCTGAGGCCAATTTAGATCATTACGCGAGATAGGATCATTGATTAGAGATATCGAACCAAGTCTGGCGAAAAGGAGCGAACAGAGACGGTCGGTGAGCACGAGGAAGAGAAACTAAATCGCTCTGCCGGTTTATGGTGACCCCTAAGCCGAGCAACGTATGAAGTTTGAATTCTGAGCATCTTCAGACTGGATGTCGCCGCCTTCAAGAATCTCGCTCGCTGGCCGGCTCAAAAAAGGATCGATGCCGCTTATTCTAAATGGGCCACTGCACTCGCCATCCCCGTCGTCTGGATTGCCAGATCTACTAACCGAACGGCTGACAGACAGAGAGATGGACAGAAGGACCGACAGATCGACGGACCGGCTGGCGTGCTATTTGACTGCCTGAATAACAGTCTGGCTCGCTGAAGGTGACCTCTTCAGTTGTGAATTCAACGTTTAGGTTTCACCGAAAGTTTTGGATAGCCGAAGGGTCTCAAGGGATCCGAACCGTCTGTAGATGGCTGCATTGATGCTTGACTCGTGGATTCTCCGTATGACGTCCGTTTACTTTGTTGCGGTTGCAACGGCCTTGTGGAAGTTCTGCGTCAGTAACTAAGCGAAACGTAACCTTCAGTATGCATTCGAGTGTGCTAAGGCTTCTCAAGCGCTGGTCCATCCGATTCAGCTAGGAATCTGGCAAATGGACCGTCAGGCAGACCAACGGGCAGACGGACTAGCTCAAGTAGAGGGAGGGAAGGAGGAAAGTAGGCAGGAAGCTGCTGACCGACTCCCTGACTTGTGCCTATCTTGTGCTTGATCCCACTTTGCAGTACCGAACGAGCGTACAAGAGCCGCAACCAGTCGCTTGGCGGCTTGGCTGGCTGGCCGGCTGATCGAGCGACAGACCGGCCTCCACAGAGGGAGGATTGTTATCTAACGTCGGCGGTCCGACAGTCGCCTTTCGACTCTTCTTCCGCTAGTCCAGTTCGATAGCGTCAACTGTCTCCCCTCATACGCACAGACGGAAAGACAAACCTGGCTCGCTGATAGGCGTCGCGACTCGAAGCTCAGGACACACCGAAAAAAAGACCAAAGGAAACGAAACACGTCTGGCGCCCGTTCGAGTTCTCGTCTGAGGTTTCTCAATGGAACCGACGGCACTTCTTTTGAGGAAATTCACTTAAACAGCTCGCCTGTGAACGATCCCAGACGTTATCTGCTCAACTGAACACCTACCCAGTGAGGCTCCGCCAGAGTTGAATGATGTGAAAGATAGAACCTCAACCCCTTCGTCTATCCATCTACTTCACGTTATTCGTTCGATATTCACAGCGGCCTGTGCGGTTCCTTCCGGTCTCCATCTCGCGCTTGACTCGTTGAACTCGTGAGGGACGTAACCGTCTCAGTCATGCCTGCTTGATGTGGCGGCTTGAGCTAATGCGGCCGTGGAGACAGCGCTACATAGATAAACCTTCGGTGCGTCGCGCGTGAAATCAGGATGGAAGTCGATCACATTCAAGCGACCCGATGATTTACTATTTCGATCACATCGCCACCCCACATCGGGCGAGATGTCTCCCAATGTCCTACACGACAGAAAATGCTTCTGGCGAGGGCCCCGTCGGAACTTGCTCGGAGCTCTAAGCTTCTTGTAGTGAGCCCGCTCCCGAAATCCCCGAATTCGATCTGATTCACAGTACAAGTATCCTATCTATTGCGTTTAGGGGCACTGGCAGCCCATAGATTGCGAGCAATGGCTTGAACCTTTCCAGAATTCAACGGTCCGAAGCTATTTGGGATGATGTGCATTACCGCTCTGGTCTCCATCCTTCGATCCCTATGCTGATAGACAAAGTGGAAGAGTTCGATTACGGATCACGAATGGGGCTCCGTAACTGAGTAACTAATGACGGCTTATCCATTCAGATGCAGCATACATCGACTACTATCAAGACTCAAAGGAATGTGTGAACTGCGGCGCAGTGTCAACCCCATTGTGGCGACGGGATATGGCGGGTCACTATCTCTGCAATGCTTGTGGTTTGTATACGAAAATGAACGGCTCGAACAGACCTCCGAGAAGCCACCAGAGTCCACCGTCTTCGAGTGCGTCACCTCTCGCCTTAGCTGCATCCGTCGCGTCTTCAGTGCCTCTATCTTCACCTTCTTCAACCTCATCGATGTTGAAGCGCGCTGTTAACGGGAACTCTTCAACACCTTCGGTACCTTCGGCCAGCAGTTCTCAGCAAGTGAGTGATAGTGTCTCAAATTCCCCGGGGTTAGTAGCGACAGTTTATACATACACTCAAATTCACATCGGTGATTGCCGGTGTGACAACGATGAAAACCAGCCGTTCGTCGCTGGCTTTGACCACCGAAAGTGACTTGCGGTGGGTCAGACACCGCCGTAGGAGGCATGCTGTGCCTGACGCTAGGACGATAGCATCTGTACGTTTTTTGTTCTGTCCGGCTGGCTAGAAGCCCATCCGTGAAACCAACAAGCCAGTATCCATGCCTTCTCGACTCCTTGCTTCGAGCAAGCAGCCTGCATGCTGCTCCGTTTGCCAGTCACTCATTCACTGTCTTGTAGTTGTTCTTCGCTGTTCTGTGGGATCCCTAATCCGCTGTAATTGGCTCTGCTTAGCGAGGGGAAAACCGCGGCCTTGTCGGGAAGACCACAGGCTTTACAGACACGAACACCGTGCGTCAGTCTTCTCAAAATCCATCGTCGAGGAAGAACCGTCCGCAGCCCTCAAGACTTCCAATAGGCTCAATATACCCGAGATTCTTCATTGTTTTGGGCCCTGGAAACACCACTGCATTACGGCGTGTTCAGAAACATTCCCCCGTATCCAGCAAACAGCGACGTTGCCGATTCGATGTGCAGTGTCGGTACGAAGATTGCGGAGTCGACAACGAATGCGTATCAACTTCAGATTATGATTCCGGAACCCGATAGGGATCGGTGTTGATTTGACATAATACTGATATAGCAGTTATCTTCGTATCACTCGTTTTCGAGTGGATGCTACGACGAACAATGCAACATTAGAAAATTAATCTTCTCACAACAGTCGGGCTTCTCTCGGTCTTGGTGAGGTGGCCCACTGTGACTATAATCCGTAATACGTGACGTCGGTAGCAGCAGCCAGCCGCAGTCAGAGTGAGCCGAATAGGCAGCGAAAGCCACCGCTTCCCGCGCTGCTCATGACAGCTCATAGGATAATACTGCTGCCGCTACCGCCACTTCCACTGCATCGTGGTTCTCGTTAAAACTGTAGCGGTCGTCGTCCAGCTGCTCATCCTGTAGCTCCGCTGAATTTTTGCATATGCTCATCGAACCCACCGAACGGGACGCGTAGCCAAGCGCCCAACACTTGCGCGCGAGAATCGCGCGTTGGAACATCTGATTCCGAGAGTGGATGTGATGAATGCAGCTCTATCTAAGCATCAAATACTTCAATGACCGCGTTGAATTAGGCAGAGCTCTATTTGTCTGATATCCACTGCACTACGGGCGGATCCATTTCAACGAACGCTGTTATTCGCTTTCCCGTATTTCCATTTTGAAGCTGTACGCGTTGTGCTCTTCGTTCACAAGGATTGAGATTGAAGAATACTAGCTGGAGCGGGTCAGCATGTCGGGCCACAGCGAGGTGTCTACAAGGGTTGCGTGATTATTCGATATCCATGTCTACAGCGGGAACAGGAGGATTGTCTTTCCTTGTTGCCGAACACGCGTCTCGAAGAATTTTCCGCCAACATTTTTCCGCAGAGAGAAACTGTACCGCTCGAGTTTTGCACCCGCTAACGAGGAAAGGAGCAACTGATCAGCAACCGATCGATCGGCCGGCCGACCGAGCCTACAAGCCAGTCACTCAAGCAGTCCGTCTGTCCGTCCGTCAACGGCGAATGAACGACCACCACGACCCTAATCCAAACCCACGAAGCACTTCGAAGCTTTTCGTTGCGTTAGATTTCTATCTATCCGGAGTCGCGACCGCCAATAAGTGTTACAGTTTTTATTTTATTGAAAGTAACAAACGGGGCGCAGTACCGACGAGCTACGGCAGAAGCACCACCACCACTAGCGCCAACAGCACTAGTTGCAAGGTTGGTTCGCGAGGTTTTCGCTTCTCAGTCTGTATTCGATCGCCTCGTGGATGAGGCTCCAGCGTTTCACGCTTGCCCGTGAACGCAAGTTCTGAAAATCCGCGGCTTTCGTCGGATATCCAAATGGTTCCAATTGCTTCTCCTATTCATATCTTGGTTCATCTTCTGATTTCCGAACAGTCATGAATGTTTCTTCATCGCGTTCAGTTCCTTCTTCGGTCGCTCTATCACTGTTACGATCAGCTCGTTATTTCAGAGCGGTATTTTACGTAGCTCTGTCGCTCGTCCCGCGAGAAGTGGTACAGTGGTGACGTTCGATATCCTTCCATTCTCTTAGCGAGGATTTTTGATGAAATCGTTTTCACAAACTTGCCATAAAACCTCAGCACGTCTCATCGAGCGCCACCATACGACCGATTCCGCCGACCGAAACTTCTTTTTGTTCACTCGCTCCCGCTGTTCACGCTGTTCTGAGCAAAGGCGGCTGCAAATTTACTCAAGGGAGGTGTCCGTAAAAGTTAGCAGATTTCGCCTGTTAGTGGAATTTCTGAAATGTGAAACAATTGCTCGCCTAACGAACGAGAGAGGAAAGGAAAACGCACTCACACACACAAACGGACTGCCGGAGCAAGCACTGTTTGTCTGACGACGTACTTTCGTGCTTTATTGTGCTTTGGCACTTAGTATGCGACTGCAATAAAAAAACACTCGTCTACTTGGCTGCCGCTGCGACACTCACTGGATCGCATTGCTGCTGATGATGGTGATGTCTGTCTTTGTGAAATTTAATTGAGCCAACGAAGCGCGCGCCAACCATCCAGCCATTACCTTTCTACCAGTCTCTCCCGTGTGGTGGTAATGCCTTCGTTGGCTGTGCTGATCGCGGTGGTTTCGCTTCTGCTTTGGTTGTTGGTGTTGCTGCTGGCACTGCTACAGCTACGGCCGCTGCCACCAACACCGCGACAGCAACCACAGCGTCGACGAAGACCACTATTCTCGGATGATCGTAAAATCTAACCAAGGGAAGGACAGCGACGGCAGCAGCAATAGATTTCATCACTACCGACTGCGGCGTGCAGCACAGCTCACCGATTCGTAGATATTATTTTCGGAGTCCTATTGATGTACGTCGCATGCTGCCGGGGTTAGGCGGACCACGCCGAATCGACGAATACAAAAATCGTTCCAGCTAGCTCGTATATCATGTTAACGCTTATGCATCCGCTCCTCGACCCATACCGTATTCGGTATGCAATCCGGAGCAATGTTTTGGCTCTATTTGTTATTCGACGGATTCCGTGGAAGAGACGCGATTGTGTCTCCAGGCTGAGCCTAAACCTCGTTCAATGAACGAATTCCCGAAAGCTAGAAGTTTGATCTTCGATAGCCACAATAATCACGGGGAAATTCAAATTTGTGCCACTCAAGTTCACGGGAGACGTTAGCCGTCAATCCAGATCAGATGTCGTGATGCCAGAGCGAGGCTTCATCCGTGGTAGTTGAGGGCTGGTGTTGGCTGCCGCGGATTTCGTGCTTTTCCCCGGTAGCAGCGGTGTGACGGCTGCTGCTGCAGATGATGCGTGAGTGGAATTCGAAAATTCGCGATCCAACTTCGTCCAACATGGCGACCGAGAGCCGAACAAATGGACCGCCTGCCTGTCTGGCAGCCGGTTGGCCAAGATTTGGTTGAGCCGCTCCACTCTACCGCGAGATACTCATGCGTACGCACCCGCAGCGGCCGCCGAACGCGCGCGCTCACACACACACACACACCCCACTCAGTCATGCACGACGGACGTTGTTGGACACTGTCTGTGTGTGGTGATAGGCATTCTCCGCAGACTCCTCCCTGGCTCTGTTCGTTGACCCACCTAGTTTGTGGAGTGACAAACAAACGCTCGCTCCCAAGAGAATACGAAGGACTGTTTTCGGGGCGCCCCCGCCGACTCTTTGGTGGAAGTTCCCGAGGCTAACTTACATAGACCTTCCGATGCATTTCCCACTCATCGGATTCTTCGTTAGCCCGCAAGAGCACATCGGTCTCGGCGCCATAACTCGATGCGTGTGCCCGATGCGAGATGCGACCAACGAAACTCGATCTTCAGTAGCCGTCCACTATTGTGATGCTGTATTTCGGTCGTCGGTCGCGCTGGCCCGTTTTATTTTCAATTCAGCCAGACGTATTTTATTTGAAATTGGCGCCGGTTGTCGCCAAAACGTTGAAAGTTTACGATGAAAAAAGAAGAAGACAGCCACGACAACAACGACGCCAGAGTAGCGAAGAAAAAGAGCAAAGTCTGAAATGGAAAGACAGCGGCACACGAAAGAAACTAAATTGGCATTTACTGTTCGTTCCTCGCTCAGTCGCTCTCTGGACTTGATTCGTTTTTCTTCCTGTCCCGTCCGTCCCGAGTCGATGCTGGTTTTGATGGTCCATGTCTGCCGCATCGGCCTTATTATGCACGAGCTTGTTTGAGCTGTGCAGTTAGTCTGCCAACGTCACCAAATGCAGCAATCAATTTTGGACTCAGTTCGCCTCAAACAGACCTTAAGTCTGTGATTTGGAGGGCCATTTGCGCAGCTCGAATGAAGCATGTACTCGGTGCGGACAGAGGCCGACTCCCGTGATCCCGCAACGGAGCTGAAACCAATCGGTCCGATCGAGCAGTGCCGCATAGCCACAGCCCTTTCTGATCTTGCGATCAAGGATTCGAGTTTCAGAACACTCAAACCGGGAATCTAGGCGGAACACATGGAGTCTCAACCGGGGAACGATGATGCGCAAGCCGCTTGATAGGGTTTACCCTAGCCAGACGGAGTTGAAGCTGAGAAAACCGGCACGACGATTCAGACAGAGTTCTTCCTGTACCTCTGGCTGCATATCGAACGCCTCACCATCACAACGAGTGAGCTACTCTTACAGAGGCCCTAAACGTTGTGTTGAGGCATTTCCGGGGAAGCCGTTAGCTCCCACGGGGGTAGTGCTGAGGAACCATGCCAATGTAAACTCGGCGATCCCTTTCTTGTGATCATTCGAATTTCGTCGCGGGATCACAGCTCTGATCCTTCCGTGGTCAAATCTATGAGTTTTCCCGAACTCGATTGGACCGAAATGGGGAGCAGGTTTGCGATAAGCCAAGCAAGGCATCGACAGCAAGCCGTCTGTTAACTCGCCGGCAACGATGTCATCATGATCATTGTTGTGACTGAACAATTTTATGACACTCCCCAGGGCTTTCTCCAGTGGAGAGGTTCTAATTCTCATCGATGCGGAGTCGAAAATATATTAAAACTTCCGAGTGCAAAACAACCGACTGCGGCTGGGAGTACAGTGAATTCCAGTCTACCTCATGCGACGAAACTCGGGATCCAGAACACAGATCATCAAATATGTTGTTTTCGAGCGGAATTCGGTGATGGATCTCCAACTTTCGAAGAGCCACCGACGACAAACGACGAGTGGCATCAGCAGCCTTCTCGTGTTTCCGAAGTGTGTGATTCGAGGTAATTCCTGAATTTTATCTATGGTAATCATTAATTGCATCGCTCATGCCGATTCCGATCACGTCTGCCGTGGACAGGTACAATCCGAGACGTTTTCCATTTTATTGGTTCATTTCATCATTTGCTCTGTACACTAAGAACTAGAACGCGTTCCAGAGCAGAAATAGACGTCAGGCTATGATAGAATCCATGTCATAACAAGCCTCTCTTCCGATCATGGAGGACTTGCTCCTCGGAAGCGTATCCAATGCATCATGAAGCCACATGAATAAGAACGTGTCGTATCGTCAGAGTCTTCGTCTAAGAACTCATTCCACTAGCGGAATCTAGAACTCAAGAATTCTCTCAAGACTTGCTGCCCAAGTTGAACGAAAGAACCGAACTTGGCTTCATCACACGCTTGGCAGAATCGGAAGAATTCTTTACGAACTGCTGCGGCTGCCGCTGCATTCTTGTGTTAATTGTGGTGTTGATTCCTCCTCCTTAAATTGATGAAGTGCTTTCTGGACTTCAACTGCAGCTGCATTAATAGAAACAGTGGTCAGGCTCTTAGCCGTCCATTCTTCCACGGCTTATTCACGTAGTCGAGCAGCAAGCATGCGAGCGAACGAGCCAGCCAACGAGCAAGCAAGTCGACATGGCAAACAAGGCGAGCAGCTCGCCGTTTTCTGATTTTATAGGAAACGCTGTCACGGTGCGTTGTATAAAGCCTCTCATTGTTTTTGAAAAAGTGTCGCCAATAAGAAGAGTAACCTCTCCCGAGCACGCAAGCAGAGTCGGCGACGTCTTCCGTTTCGAGTCAACTTCTGGTGGATTCACAGATGCAGATAGAAAGCATGTGCCGCTTCCTGCCGGGTCTGTGAGCTTGCATTTGCTGCGCTCGAAATTCGGTCCCGTCCATCAGAATCCTTAGTGGTTTGCTTAACGATTGTATCATCATTGGAGAATTCCCGTCCACGGGAATTTCGGCGGAGACGTTCCAGGTGGAAGTTGACATGAGCCATGTTGGCTCGGACGTGCGTGCCTGCGTGTCGATGTCAGAGCACGCAGCCGTATACGGCGATTTCTTCATTCGACGTTTCGTGATTAAATAGGCTTGATGGAAAGTTTGAAACCTTCTTCTGGATGATGTCGTTTGGCGCATTTCCCCCTCTCAACCATGTTTGATATTTTCGTCACATTTTACGATCTTCTGCTTCCCAGACGCTCCGGTTTTCTTTTTTCGTCGCCAAGCGAGCTGCCAGACGACGTCCGCGTCGCTTCAGCATTGCCAGCAGAAGCGGTGTCCGACGTAGATAGAAAACGTTGCTACGATGAGCGTTCACTTGTCTGTCTATCCGTTTAGATTTGATTCTGTCTCGCGTTTTCGATTCGACGCTACAGCCACCCCGTTTTGTGATTTCCTCGGAATTTACCCCGCACACTCGGAGAAATGATGTCGAGTCAATTGAGTGAATCTCCCGAGTTGAATCAAGAATTGCGGAGAAACCGACCCGAGCCTCTGACCCAGAATGTATCGTCTCATCTGAATTCAGGATGAAAGCTGTTTTCGGAGTGATTCAGATCCTACTCTAGCTTTTCTGAGCTCCTTGAGGATTTTCAAAGATATGTCTATAACATCGCGAAGAACCTCCGAAGAGAGTTTGGCAACTTCCCGTTGCTCGGGACAGAATTTCTCGCATGCACGAGCGTGCGGACAGCAGTTGACCCTCTAAGCTGTTCAAGCCAGAGTATGAAACATACCAGACACGGAGTTCGCGTTAGGAGACCATCTGCTGATATGTTCAACATACCAGAGTAGTAATTGCGAACCCTTCTCAGCTCGCGCAGATGCCTGCTTTTGGGAATTTCACAAAATAACTATGAAACGGGAGCCACCGCGCCTGTTCCTGAACCGCTAACTCACATGAATCATGGGAGACCCGGCGTCGAGATTGGCCCTATCAAATGGAAAAAGAAGCTGTCCGTTCTGTGTTTCAATTGAGCTCTGATAATCAGCGTGTTGAATCAATATTCATCCTCATGCTATCTAATCATACTTCAACTCAGATATGTGGGTCTGCGCGCTCGCTCGCTCGTTTGTCGCTATCTACTCGTCGGCTTTGTGTACAGCTTATAAAACGATTTAAATGCCATAAAGCGGTATCTTGCTCGATGTCTTTCATCAGGTTAGGACTCGAGAGAAATATATGTGCCTGCATAGACTACGATAGATGGTGAGATATTTCAAAGTTGCGAACATACATACTTTTCGCCCGTTGTCTTTGTGAGCGCTTCAGCGATCGTTGGTTCAATCTCAGACCAACATGATGAGATTGATCACCGATACGAAGCCTCATGAGTCTGAAATTGTGTGTGGCTCTGGAAGTATGGGGACAGAAAGTCGTAGACGTAGATGAAACCATTCATGTTTCCCATTTGCTGTCTCCAAGTTTGTTTTCCCATCGAAAAGGGCGAAATAAAGGTCGCCGGGAAGCTCCTTGCTGAGACTGAACTGAGAAGAACCTCTTGGGGAATTCATCGTTCCCAGAGAGACTCCATAGAGCCCGATCAAGATGCCAAAAGAGTCTTCAACGAACGGAAACGTAGCAGACAGCTAACACTTCGAAGGCCGCTGGGCGGAGCAAGGGGTGGAGCTTCGCAAACGGCCGCGCATAGAATTAATTGTGGCTCTGAATCCTTCTTCGCCCGCAAGAGCCTTTCTAGACGAGGAGAAATTTTCTGACATCAAACCTAACTGCTTCGGACAGTTCCAGTCAGGCTCCTAGAGTTCCGGAGTTCCCGAGCCTGATATCTGGTACACGAGCTCGAGCCGCGGTGGGCGGGAACGACTTCAGTTTCACTCACTCGGTGATTGAACTCTTTAAGCGGGCTCTGAGCAAACGTATGTTATCAGTACAAAACAACCGAGTCAGCTCTAGATTCAAGGCAATATCCATGACTCTGGTTCATCGCTCGAATCCGCGGGTAAACGATGGCCGTAATCAAAAAACTACTTTTGATCACTTTGACTTCCGTTTGACTTGGATCAACGAATGCATGGACCTGACCACCGAAATCCCAACGAATTGGAATTCGGCCTACAGAAACACGTTCTTTCTAGTTCTCTTTCCGTATGAATGCGCAACAACCAGACTTCGATGATGACTCCTGTGGGAGAGTGCCCGGAGAACAGATCAAAACCACTATTCGAGGCTGTAGTCAGAGCTCGAGCGGCGCTCCGCTTTCTCGGACATTCCGCTGGTTCCGATTCGATGTCCTACAAAGCAGCCAAACTGTTTCCGCAGTTTGAAAAATACGATATCGTCTAACGGTTTTCGGGTATTCTTAGTCAGGCGGCCTAGGGGTCCCAGTTAGCTACCGAGTGTATCAACTGGAGATCCCATTGGCGGTTTTGAGATTTGACGCCCACCCTGACTAGCTTCGACCACGAAGGCACTTGAGACTCAAAGCGGCATTCGGAAGGAGCAACTCACTCTCTAAAATCGGTCTCCCGACGAGTTGTGAGGAACGGCTCCATTGGTCAGTGTGAACCGTGCGGCATATGCGTCGACTGGAAAGTGGTGTCCAAGTGCCTCAAGCCCTAACCTCGAGTACAAAGCATCGATAGTTGGTCACAGGAGAGATGAGCGATGCCAATAACGTGTCGACAGGTCAACGATGAGGGGGCTCTTCCATGTTTAAAAAATTCATTGCATGGCGTTGCTGCCTCGCCATTATTGTGGCTCATCGGGAGCAGTGACGCCGGCGATTAAGACGCTGTGTTGTGAGCTAGGTGTTTCGGCAAATTCTGAACCCATCCTCTCTATCGCCTCTGGACAGGTTCAAGCACTGCCCGAAAGCCCTTGAATTTATATTCCGAGTTGCACGAATGTTCACTGCGAATGTTTCAAGCGGTTTCCCAACACTGCGTCCGACGGCTCGACATGGATCACGTGTTCCTCCTTCTGGGGATCCGCTCTTTCTCTTAGCTTTGGCCAAAACCTCTGGACGACCAAGTGATGGACTTCGCCGGCTTGCTTTCAATATCTCAGACGGCGTGGAGAGATAAGAGCGAGAAGACCAGCACAAGGGTGAGGTGAGCCTGAGATAAAATAAAACTTAAGACGCCTTCGAACCGAACCCGCTGCTGCCGCTCCAACTGCCAATGCTAGTTGTGGTGATGCTGTTTCTTTTTCCTCCTTCGGCGTCGGCGACTAAAAGCAGCCGATCCCCCATTGGGGAACGTTGGTCTGTTATCGGCGAACTGGGGCCCTCTGCATCACTGCCTGACCGCCTCCCTGTTAGGCTGCATGGTTCAATGCCTGGCTGCCCAACAGCATACTCCGCTGGCTGTTTACCCGGCCGGGTACGAGAGGCCAGATGAAGCGAACAAAGCGATAAGCTAATGCTCAGAGGTAAGGTGACGCAGCTCCGGTATACAATGTACTGTAACGAGAGCGTCACATCGGCTTTACACTCTGGTGCCATGCTGAAGCCCGGTCCGCGCAGGATCCCCAAATTTTCTCCTACCAACGAGTTCTTGCCGCTATAAGTCGTCTTCAGCTGCCGGGCATTCCGATTCGTCTGCATTGGTGCGTCATTCATCACTTCTGAAGCAACAGGGTCGGTCCCATAGATCCGCGTTGTTCTGACCCTCCAGAGGTTTCGACCTCTCGGAACTTCTCAAAGAGAGTCCGAAATACAGACCAAGCACCCTGAAGTGATAACCCTGAAAGTGAGTCTTGACGCAACTAGATTCGGGTGCATTTCCATGCATGAGAATTTCGTTATAACAGACCTCGCGGGAGCGGCGAAGTCTGTTTGCTGTAACGAAACTTCGTTATTTTGAGGATCTTCCAACAATCGACCCCATTACAGAGCGGCTATCAGCTCCGAGTGTCCCAAGGGCAAAGCGGAGCCACCAGTCTATAAATTGAGCTATTTGATGAATTTCAAAATGTCCTTCCAGTAGACTCAATCAGAATCAAGGGAACAATGACTCTATGGCTCAATGGTTTTCAAGCTCTGGTCCGATTGTATCGACCTGTCTTGCGCGAATTTCGGCAATCAATACTAACGGCTTCATTTTCGTTCCAGCCGAGTCTCAACAAACGTCCAGGATTGGTTTGTTCAAATTGCGACACGAACAACACGACTCTGTGGAGACGTAACAACCAAGGCGAACCCGTCTGCAATGCATGCGGTCTCTACTATAAACTGCACGGGGTGAGTGGAGAAACGGGTTCTTGACCTTACTCATTCGCAGATCCAATAAATCATTTATCGGTCCAATGTTCATGGATCGATTAAATCTTGCTATATCGCGGTATCGCGGAGGTCACCCTCGTAAAATTATCTGTCAGCCCCCCATATCAGCAGAAGATTAGACACCTGGCGTTGCCAATCCACGCGTTAATTCCTATCCCACTGATGAAAAGCATTCTTGTTAGAAGAATAGTTTGCTCCTGAGATGATATTCGCTCGGTTTTCTCGGCTTTTTGTGCACTCTGCTTGTGGTTTGTTGCGGCAAGTTCGAGACGATTACGTCGATCGCTGCCCTCTGCCGAGCGATTTTTTGAGATGATTGAGAATTTCGGTGCATTCGCTCGGATGGAGAATCTTTCAGAATCTGACATTCCGGAAACTCCAGCTACACCCCGCTCCGGCTGCCGGAGGTACATTTCCGACCGTGATAGCGGGCATAGTGTTTCGAACTCGGGTGTATTTCATTGAGTCCGAGAGATCTCGAACGAAGGATTCCATGCGGTGAAGAATAATATTTCGTATACGCTCAGGTAGTCACGTCCTCGCTAGACCAAAGGTTGAGTAGAACTGGAAACCATTTCAAATTTGGGTCTTACAGGTGAACCGACCGGCTGCGATGAAAAAAGACGGGATCCAGACACGGAAACGGAAACCGAAGAGTGTTGAAGGTACCACACCGAAAAAGAACGTCGGCAAAAAGTCGACGACAACGGCAGCTGGCTACGGAACGCTGATGTCTTCAATGCGGCATCAGAGCGCGCCGCACCAGTTTTTCCCATCTGATATGGTCGGCTATCCGCTACAGGGACAGCATGGTTTAACCGATCTGAGACTACCTCGCACGAGTCCTGGAGGTGGGTTTTCGTTGACTTTTGGAATACACCGTCATCCTTATCTCAGATTCGAACTAGTTTCCTCAGCTGAGGAACCATCGAACACACTCACAAATTCGCGATCCGTTTCGTGTAACTTTTTTTTTCTTACGCCGCAGCACATTCAACCGGATCGACTTCCGGATCGTACAGTTCCGTTTTACGGCAGGATTCCAATTCGGATCTCTCGGTCATGAGCCCGGACGACCACCACAGCCTTCCGCATCGCGTGGGCTCACTATCATCGCCGAATGCTATTTTGACTAGTCATTTGCATTCCTTGAGTATCACAACTCACCCTCTGGACCAGCAGGGTGGTCACATCCACGCTTATCCGCCTCCCAATACGCCAGTCAGCGCTGCATCTCAGTTCTCGACCGCTGGCCTTCAACGCCACCAAACACCACCGTCGGTATGAATGAGCGGAGCCTTTTAGTCTGGTAGCACCTCAGAACAACCCGGAATGTACTCAAGAGGGAAAATTGAGGGACGAGAGCAGAGGACTCGGATGCGCTATCGTGAGGACGATGTAGCGGGAATGGAAATAGGGAAAGCCTGTCTGATCGGACGAGTCGACGCGCTCCAACTCTAGAACCGCCCAATCGAATGCGCTGACACACAGCAACCGCAACGACAGCGAGTGCGGAAGCGAAAGCCGCCAATCGCATAATATCATGCGCCTAGATACGTGTATGTAATTTTCATTGCGTTCGTCCTTTCTTACGTGAATAGATAGAGGAATAAATCATTGAACTGGAAGTTGACGGACGACATCGATGTCTACCCGGTCAGCCGGAGAGATCTTGGCGAACGGGGCCCAGGATATATATTAACGGTGGTGATGAGAAACCAAGCTAATGTCTACGATTACGCAACTTTGGGACTGATAACCGTGTGGGTCGTCACCATTCCGAACTTGATGAGTATCTTCTAGCGACCGCTTATCACAGCGATAGATCGAGCTGAGAATAAATTGGAACCGAATGAACACCGTATTCCTGTGTCATGAGTCATATCCGAGTAGGGATAGCTGTCGAGTTTCGGGCCGTCATTTACTCATTTTCCATCCAACGTTGGATTGAGGCAAATCTGTGAAGCACCGTCGATGCCTTTCCCTCTAGTACTCTTTCTCCTGGGGAAACTTCGTCTTTTCGATGCAACAAGCCGCGAACGCTCAGAAGTACTCGCTTGAAATCTGACCGGCGGCGCTCAGAGACCTTGGCTGATTATACCAGGATCCATCTAACTCATGGATGCCAATTCAATTGCACAGACCCGAGTTCTCACCACGTCCATTAGAGTATTCACGATGGCTCTCCTGATAAGATGTGGAAGTGAGTGGGAACACGTAATCTGCGCGGTAATTTTCTTCCCTGGATACAATTAGCTCGTAGCAATGTTATTCCACTCGCGTCCTTGTTACCAGAAGAGGCCTTCTTCAAAAATGTGCCTCTCAGTTGGAGGAGTGCGCTCAGCGGCTGTTCATCTCTTGTGGAGATTATTCCGCTGATTACGGGAGAATTCCGCTCCAAGTCTGGACAACTCCCTCATGAGGGTGGAGGGACCTTCATTTATGAAAGATGATGCCACTTGCACCACTTGCCACGCCGTATAGCTGCTCTCGTAAGAAGCGTTGTCAACGCTTGGTCGCTAGTCACACATGGGCTGTCTACTTTGGTCGCTGGATATATCCATATGTTTGCTCGCCGGCCGGCTGGCCGCCGGCTCGCCCGACAGAGACCAGAGGGTTTTTAAAAGCAACTCTTGTTCAGGTTTTGGCTCGGCGTGAGACACCGAACGAACGAGACCAAGACCAAGCGAGAAGCGGAGAAGAGATCGCTCGACGAGGATGTTCGCTCGCTTCCTTCCTACCTCCCTCTCAGCCCCTAACATGGAAAAGAGACGGACCAGACTCGCCAAATGCCACCGAAGAGCAGGCCCAGAGTAGAAGGGAAGAGGGCCTTTCGCCTGCGATCTAAGGGCGACGGCGGCTGCCTCAACAGGACTGCCTACGGTCAGTGTGTGGGCCATCCGAGAGAAGAATTTCTCTTGTGACTGCTTATCAACCCGTTTTGGTTTCCAAGCACGTTTTCTATTCGGAACAAGCTGGGCGAGAAAGTCTCAAAGCGCGACTCAAGCTTTAACCCACTCCTCATGAGTAATATGAGAGCTATCGGCTTGTCTTGAAAGATACTTCAGTTGGGGTGCATTGACCGACCTTTATTGTTTAATCGACCGCGCACTTCGACAGCTGGCATCGATGAGCTTTCTAACAACTGTTATTCATCCATGATATTTTCTTCCTCCCCAATTCCTCTATGCTCCGTGGTTTTGTGTAACTTTCCCCGCTTCATCTGTTTTTTCCGCCTATCGTTTGGGGGAATTCCTTCGATACATGAAAACTGAGATTGTTGCCCGGAACCTTCATTTCAACGATCTGACGTCGCTTTCTTCCCAGAGAATCGATCCTGAAGGCTTCCAAAAGTGTCAAGCAGAGAAACTCCGATCCACATCCCAACATAACCGCCGAGTAATCCGAGCAGTTCCACGGGCTGGAAATAAATATCTATTGTTCAAACTTCGTTCCGGAATACTATAGCAGAACAGCACTTTGAGCCAGTCCGACATTTTGTGGGAATGTATCATAGACAGCAATGGACTGCAACTCGGGAAATCCTGCGAACTCATTCGCGGAGTTTATCCAGATGACTCAAGATTACGAACCGATATCATTCGTTGCTCCTTGCTCACTTCAATACGATCAGAATAAAACTCCAAATTCAGTTTGAACGCTTTCGGTGGAGAGAGAGATGAGTCGTTCCGCGGATTCGGAAGGTCACGCAATGACCAAACTTTCACATCGTAGCTTATATCTCTGCGAAAAAACGATAGAATGCGATGGAATGATGGGACAATGATCCCTCGTCTACCCGATTTGCGGCGATCTCATCTCGAGCACGAAATTTAGTCAATGTGTAACTCACAAGCAATTCACATCGCAACGGTCAACGCAGTCCTGGATCCTATCAGTCGCTGCTAAGCTCCGGAAACATCGGACTGCGAGGAAAAATATTTATTGAAAAACTGTTTGAGAACTCTCCATGGAGCGGCTCGATGTCGGCGAGTAGAATATTTGGTTGGGACAGGAGAATGGATGGTCCTTCTTACCGGCGAGGATAGCGTTGCACATTGGTAACTGCTTGGCTATAGTTTCGCCGTACTCGTGGAGGATGAGTACGCAGTTGCAGATGTCCATTTCAGCGGCGATGACGCACTTCTGAATGCAGAATTCGCGACTGTCAAGCCCGAAGAACTTGTCATCCATGTCCGAGTACTCGTGACATTTTGAAGCGAATGGGCGTTTCAAGCGATCCGTGACAACCTTCGGCAGAAATAAGCTACGTTTATCAAAGGATCAAGAAAGATCAAGATCGCGGCGAAAATCTTCAAAAGATGTGGAAACTCCTATCGACTCTACCTGTCTAACTCCAACGCGCAAGTTCTTCCCTGTCGGCAAATCCACTACAGTTTGCTTCGCAGGCATCGCGAGACCGGGCCCCTGGACGAAAATCGCGGCGTCCATCAAGTCGGAAGCGAGCGTTAGAGTTCGGTTGCTCCACTCAGAAGAGAGCTCCAGACCTACAGAATCGGTTTCGGATTATTCTTCTTCTCCAACCGGTGATGTATCGAAGCGTTAATCTCGCACTTACGATACGACCAGGCATCTTCGCATTTGCGGTAAAAATGTCGAGCCGGTAGGAACTGCAGCAAATCCATCGTATAGCAGTGGTGACGCGGCTGCCTGAAGTAAGTCGGCTTGATGCTGAAAAGCGAGATCAAAGTGTCCTCTGGGGTTCTCACATGTATCGGGTCTATTCTTACAATCAAAGTGGAACTCGCCGTGAACTTTCTCGATAATGATCGACTTACAAATCCGCACAATCAAAGCTCGGACAGATCTTTGACACCATTCGGCACTGGAATAGTTCGCGAGCTTCAAATCTCACGAGTTTCCGAATAGTGGCGTTGCCTTGGAAGTGGTAGAATCCAATCGTCAGCATCTCGGGGGAAAAGCAACAGTCATTGAGAGGTTGGTGAAATAAGGAACATTCAAGATACTAAGCTCGCTCGCCGTTCTGAGGGTTCGAGCTGGCGAGCTCATTTGAAAATCACAACAGAGCGGAGAAACTATCGTAGTATATGAGGCGCTTAGCGAGCGAGTGCTGATCGCAACTTACTTGACCTTCAGCCGTGCAGAATCTGGGATTCTTCCTGCACTCCTCTGTATTTATGTCGAACCAATTTTCCGGGCATATGGTGACCGATGGGAAGTGTATCTCTTTTGCAACCCTCTTATCAAAAATGACGACTTCGTATGGGTAGTCCAAAAACAAAGTCATCGACTCCAGAGTTTGAAAACCCAGTCCAAGGAGACACAAAGCAGCGATCAGGCACCATCGTAGTCGATGGTAAACGGTACTCCAAGCCGGAAAGTTGAAACTCTTCATCCGCCTCGAACGAGCCCTCATCGGAACCAGCATCGTCGACCGAGGATGTCAGGCCAGTTTCTGATAAAAACAGTAGAATGTGAAGCCGTACGAAAAGGCCTAGAGTTTCACTTCATGTTTATTCAAATGGAGACGCCACGATGTTCGCTCTTGATCGATTCCGGAACTACGAGGAACAATTATTTAAGGCTAGCAAGCTCCAAGCAGTGCTCTGATTGATTTTCGGATCAATTTCTGGGTTTATGCAAATATTTCATTTCAACCTCGACTCTATGAGCGAGAGCAGCCCTTGCAGGTTCTATTGCCGGGACATGTCGCAGTGATTTCATGAGAGGCCTTCGGCATTCTAATTTTTTTTTCGTCGTATCATAATTTAACTTTCGGAGAGCTGAGATGGCAGGGATGCGAAGAAAATACTCCTCAGCGACGGCTGTGGGAATCCGTTGCAATAAAGACATTGAAAAGTGCTCAGAGTAGATGGAACGTGCAAATATCAGTTTATTGTCCTCCATTGATGTTAAACGGGTCTTGATAACAACTTAGAAGCGTGCGAGCGATAACGAAAAATAGAAAGCACACATCCAAAGCACCGCAGGACGCTGATGGTAAGCAGTTGACGAGTGTTGCGGGCAACTGGTGCGCCAGTGCGTTTTGATGTGGCTTCGAGTGTGCAGACATTTAGAAGCATTTCCTGTGGACGATGGCAGGTCCAGACTCGTCGTATTCTTCCTTGGAGATCCACATCTGTTGGAAGGTAGAGAGAGAGGCGAGGATGGAACCACCGATCCAGACAGAGTATTTCCTCTCAGGGGGAGCGATGATCTTGATCTTCATGGTCGAGGGAGCGAGGGAGGTGATTTCCTTCTGCATACGATCGGCAATACCGGGGTACATGGTGGTTCCACCGGACAGCACGGTGTTGGCGTAGAGGTCCTTACGGATGTCGATGTCGCACTTCATGATCGAGTTGAAGCAGGTCTCATGGATACCGCAGGATTCCATTCCGATGAAGGAAGGCTGGAAAAGTGCCTCAGGACAACGGAAACGCTCGTTACCGATGGTGATCACCTGTCCGTCAGGAAGTTCGTAAGACTTCTCGAGGGAGGAGGAAGACGCAGCGGTGGCCATTTCCTGCTCGAAGTCCAGAGCAACATAGCACAATTTCTCCTTGATGTCACGAACGATCTCACGTTCGGCGGTGGTGACGAAAGAGTAACCACGCTCGGTGAGGATCTTCATCAGGTAGTCAGTGAGATCCCGACCGGCAAGATCGAGACGAAGGATAGCATGAGGGAGGGCGTAACCTTCGTAGATGGGGACGGTGTGGGAGACACCATCTCCAGAATCGAGAACGATACCGGTGGTACGACCAGAAGCGTACAGGGAGAGCACGGCCTGGATGGCAACGTACATGGCGGGGGTGTTGAAGGTCTCGAACATGATCTGGGTCATCTTTTCACGATTGGCCTTTGGGTTAAGAGGGGGCTCGGTAAGGAGGACGGGGTGCTCCTCGGGCGCGATACGGAGCTCGTTGTAGAAGGTGTGGTGCCAGATCTTCTCCATGTCATCCCAGTTGGTAACGATACCGTGCTCGATGGGGTACTTGAGAGTGAGGATACCTCTCTTGGATTGCGCCTCGTCTCCGACGTAGGAATCCTTCTGACCCATACCGACCATCACACCCTGGTGACGGGGGCGACCCACGATCGAGGGGAAGACAGCGCGGGGAGCATCGTCTCCGGCGAAACCAGCCTTGCAAAGACCGGATCCGTTGTCCACAACGAGGGCGGCTACGTCGTCGTCACACATTTTGAATAGATCCTACGTTGATGACTGCCACGGGACACCAAACACACCGATTGCCTCAGCAACACTAGCAAGGAGAGTCCTGTTTTCGCTTAAATACGACCAAACGCCCCCTAGCGGGCCCTCCCACCAGGACAAAAATGGTCCCTGAGACTCTGAGAGATAGACTACGGTCTACGAGACGACGGGAAATAGCTTCTAGCAACTGAAACTCAACAGTAGCAAGACGTGGTCTCGAGCACTATTTGGCAACAAACTTTTGGCCATCGCCCGCTTTGGTTGTCAGTGGTCACTGCAAGGCCCTTGAGGGTCCGAACTAACTTTTTCTAATTGCTCTCGGGAGCAGTGATCGATCCTAAGATTCAGAACGAAACCGTCGACGGAGTTTTTCCATGAAATATTGGGTTCATGAGAACCCGACTTATTCACTCATAGATTCATACAACAGAATGCCCCCATGCGCGACTGAGAGAGTATGCTGGTGTCATTCCTGGACTAAGCGGCTGTCTGATGAAGCGGCTCGCGCTTTGACCACTGTTGCCGCGGCTCGCATCGATGCGAGGAGGGACCGGAACCGACAAGCCTGTCTTTAGCATTCCTCAACTTCTTAGTCTTGAGCGGGCATCTTTTCGGACATCACCTCACGAGCCCGGACAGAGCAATACCTCGCATACCGCGTCCAGTTGATCCGCAGCAGGCGAATGTACACGAATCGAGTCTTTCACTACGGGGTAGTTTCATCATTACGGTCACTTTAGGGCTGAGCTTGGTGTCGCTTCGAAACTAAAAAGAACGTCTCCAAAGCTCCGCAGCTCTGCTCGAAGCCCCGCACGACGATGAATCTACTGGTCGGAGAGCTCTCAGGGAGATTCCACTCGATTTCACAGACTTTCATCACGGGATTGAATTATATCTCCGGAAGTGTTGAGGGCTCATTTGCAAACCTCCGGGCGAATCTTATTCGTATCATGACGATCAGCAGCTAGAGAGGCGTTCCAGTACATTTGTCGAGTTCATTGAGAAGCGTTGCTCCAAGTAAAAAGAGTTCCATGGTGAAGCCAGCTCTCCGATCGCGAGACGAGCGAAATTTGCAGGCCTTGAAGACGAGTATTTTTCTCCACCATCTTCCGTCTCTGTAACCTAGCTCTGTTTGGAACTATGGCTCTCTATTCACGGTCTGACTGACTGACTTATTAACATAGCTTAAGGCCGGCTGGAAGAATCCAAACAGACAGGGCCTCTTAACTGGAAACTTCTTTCCCTTATTTGGGCACGAAGAGCACCGGGTGTGTACTGCGCATGCGTGTGCCATCCCAAGCGACATGTGTTCCATCGTAGAATCAAGAACCCCCATCATTCTGGAGTTTGCTTCCATTCAGTTAAGCCGCCAACAGTTTCTGACCCAACGATGTGCGATGAGGATATCGCCGCCCTGGTCGTGGATAATGGATCGGGAATGTGCAAAGCTGGATTCGCCGGCGACGACGCTCCCCGTGCCGTGTTCCCATCCATTGTGGGTCGACCTCGACACCAGGGTGTCATGGTCGGCATGGGACAGAAGGATTCGTACGTCGGAGACGAAGCTCAATCCAAGAGAGGTATTCTGACCATCAAGTATCCCATAGAGCACGGTATTGTGACGAACTGGGATGACATGGAAAAAATTTGGCATCATACGTTCTACAACGAACTCCGTGTGGCCCCCGAGGAGCACCCCGTTCTCCTGACTGAAGCTCCGCTAAATCCGAAGGCGAATCGCGAGAAGATGACTCAAATAATGTTTGAAACGTTCAACGTGCCAGCAATGTACGTCGCAATTCAGGCTGTGCTATCCTTATACGCATCCGGTCGTACCACCGGCATTGTCCTGGATTCCGGGGATGGTGTCTCCCACACTGTCCCCATCTACGAAGGCTACGCCCTCCCTCACGCTATCCTTCGTCTCGATCTCGCCGGTCGGGATTTGACTGACTACCTGATGAAAATCCTCACCGAGCGTGGGTACTCTTTCGTCACCACCGCTGAGCGTGAGATCGTCCGTGACATCAAAGAAAAGTTGTGCTATGTCGCCCTGGACTTCGAGCAAGAAATGGCCACCGCTGCCTCTTCCTCTTCGCTCGAGAAATCGTATGAACTCCCCGACGGACAGGTGATCACAATCGGGAACGAGCGTTTCCGCTGTCCTGAATCGCTTTTTCAACCATCGTTCATCGGAATGGAATCTTGCGGCATCCACGAAACCTGTTTCAACTCGATCATGAAGTGCGACATCGACATCCGTAAGGATCTCTACGCGAACACCGTTCTCTCCGGTGGCACCACCATGTATCCGGGTATCGCCGATCGCATGCAAAAAGAAATCACGGCCCTCGCCCCTTCGACGATGAAAATCAAGATCATCGCTCCGCCAGAGAGGAAATATTCCGTCTGGATCGGTGGTTCGATTCTGGCCTCCTTATCGACTTTCCAGCAGATGTGGATATCGAAACAGGAATATGATGAGTCCGGGCCAGCAATCGTTCATCGAAAATGTTTCTGATCAAGTGATTCGACCACAGAAAAGTGTCCTGGCAATTGTGTACATAAAATGAATACATGCGTTGATGTGTTCTCAATTGGCGATCATCTTGTCTCGATTGATTTTCGAAATAAACCGTGCTCAGTTCTGATAAACAAATGATTCATGATTCATGATCGGTCGCGCATCACGGGAGATGTTCGCTCGATATTGCCTCTGGGCGTCAAAACTCAGCCGACGGGTGACAGTACAAGCAGCTTCGTCGGAGAAGTTGGAGAGCTCGGAGGATATCCGCGAACTCGGCGTGAAACTCTGCATTCAGCTGAGCATTCTTTGCTCGAAGACCGAGACCCATTCACCTCGATTTATCGTTAGGCTTAAGTGGCCGACAACACCCTTAAGAAGGGTTCCAGGGGTTCATGAACGAATGATGTTGGGGCTCTCGCGACCTAGAAAGATCATCGGTCTTCGGTTGAAACCGATAACCGTGAGTGATACGGAACTCGGCAAATACTTATGGGTGGGCCATCGCGTCTTCAATTTGCCTGCCTCGATCAATGCCACGAGAATTCGACGGCTGTCTCCTGCGTTTCATTACTTGAAGATTGTAACACTCAACTTCATCTGCCCCATCATGACAGAAACTGCGGATGCAACGCCGTCAGCCGCAGCAGATGATTTGTCAGAATGCGGCCTGTAATTATTCGGAGGGATCGGGACTTCGCCTCTAAGACTCAATCACGCGTGCGGACTTTTGTGTTGAAACTTTGATTCATTATTCTGTTGTACATATCTCCGAGCAAACAATGGAAAACTTTTTCGGAAAAGGCGAGATTGCTCATTCCGGAACGATGATACTACTCAGGGGCTGGTTTTCTTCGGGCAAGGCTTTCCAGCCGGCCGGTTGGCCAACCACGCGGCCAGTCAACGAGTCAACCAACCAGCCAGCGTGCTGGCCCGCTCAGCCTAGCTTGGCTCGTCCGTGTGTTGCTTGCCTTAGGCTTGTTCTAGAGCTGCTCACTTTCGCGCACTGGGCCATTTTGGGTAGTTTGAGCTTTGCTTGTGAGAGGGCCACACTCACCAGAGGGCGTAGGATGCTTTTGTATAAAACCTATCTCTCACCTCAGACCGTTTACTTGGCATTCGATTTGAGAGTGTTGCTGTCCCTGCCGACCGGAATACTTTCGTAATCATGTGTGACGACGACGTAGCGGCCCTCGTTGTGGACAACGGATCCGGTCTGTGCAAGGCTGGTTTCGCCGGAGACGATGCTCCTCGCGCTGTCTTCCCCTCGATCGTGGGTCGCCCCCGTCATCAGGGTGTGATGGTCGGTATGGGTCAGAAGGATTCCTACGTCGGAGACGAGGCCCAATCCAAGAGAGGTATCCTCACTCTCAAGTACCCCATCGAGCACGGTATCGTTACCAACTGGGATGACATGGAGAAGATCTGGCACCACACCTTCTACAACGAGCTCCGTATCGCGCCCGAGGAGCACCCCGTCCTCCTTACCGAGCCCCCTCTTAACCCGAAGGCCAATCGTGAGAAGATGACCCAGATCATGTTCGAGACCTTCAACACCCCCGCCATGTACGTTGCCATCCAGGCCGTGCTCTCCCTGTACGCTTCTGGTCGTACCACCGGTATCGTTCTCGATTCTGGAGATGGTGTCTCCCACACTGTCCCCATCTACGAAGGTTACGCCCTCCCTCATGCTATCCTTCGTCTCGATCTTGCCGGTCGGGATCTCACTGACTACCTGATGAAGATCCTCACCGAGCGTGGTTACTCTTTCGTCACCACTGCCGAACGTGAAATCGTTCGTGACATCAAGGAGAAGTTGTGCTATGTTGCTCTGGACTTCGAGCAGGAAATGGCCACCGCTGCGTCTTCCTCCTCCCTCGAGAAGTCTTACGAACTCCCTGACGGACAGGTGATCACCATCGGTAACGAGCGTTTCCGTTGTCCTGAGGCACTTTTCCAGCCTTCCTTCATCGGAATGGAATCCTGCGGTATCCATGAGACCTGCTTCAACTCGATCATGAAGTGCGACATCGATATCCGTAAGGACCTCTATGCCAACACCGTGTTGTCCGGTGGAACCACCATGTACCCCGGTATCGCCGATCGTATGCAGAAGGAAATCACCTCCCTCGCTCCATCCACCATGAAGATCAAGATCATCGCTCCCCCTGAGAGGAAATACTCCGTCTGGATCGGTGGTTCCATCCTGGCCTCTCTCTCCACCTTCCAGCAGATGTGGATCTCCAAGGAAGAATATGACGAATCCGGACCCGCCATTGTTCACAGGAAGTGCTTCTAATTTTTCAAGAACGTTCTTGGACTTTGCCGATTTTACCACTGGAGTTTGTCATCCGCATTCCACCGGTTGCGAAGAACTCCACTGCTCCAAGCCTTTCGGAGCGCTACGACCATTACGACTTACGTACAAGAATCTTGTATATTTGTGGGTATTCCTACTTCTCGAGTTCATGTCGAGTCGACCGACCGAATGCCACATTCAAAAGAGCGACGCAATGCGCTATGCAAGATGTAAAATAAATTATGGCACCATCCAGCAGGTGCATTTCAGCTGATTTTTTTGTGTTCTCGTTATGTCTCTTCGACACTCGTTTCCCACCGAAACGAATTCCTGAAATATAGGAGACCATCTCTCGAATTGAACAGAACAATCCCTCGAACATCTTGGCTGTTTCAAGGTAGCCCCAAAGAGGTGCAATCAATCCCTCTCATCCGCGCTCCGATTGATGCGCAGTCGTTCCCCGCTGCATGACGAAGTAGGAAAGCGCGCATCAGGGAAGAAGGACAGGTTCCCCATCTTCGAGCCTTACCTAATATCCTTGTGCTAGGATCAAAGAACGAAGCTCAACCCCTTGGCTACAGTGGCCGCCAGGGGGCAGTATTCGACTATGAGCCTGAGCATCCGAAGCATGACCATAGTTGATGATTTTCGCGTTCTCCGACATGGAAGCACACGGGTTCGACATATTCTGTCTGAGGGCCCAGTGGGAGACCCTAGGAGTTTGGATGACTAAACATCCGCCCACTTCCATAACGCACGAAGGTCTTAAACGGTGGCAGAAATTGCTTCGAAGCCTGCGGGGCTGTGAGAGTCCTCGGCGAGACTCTACCAGACCTCTTCACTCCCAGATCTTCTTTGGATTCGGCTCGTACGCATCCTCTTGCTACGAGGACATGAGAAATCAACACTCTCACTCAATCGAGAGATGAAGAGGCGTTAGGACTATATTTTCCTGAGGAATTTGCGAGCCTCGTTATACAATCAGCTTGTTCAGGTACGTGGAATTCAGGCCACATTCCAGGCATAGGCTGCAAGTCTTCTGACACTAAAGACTCCTCGTCAGTCTGCGGCGCCCGGGTATATTATTCCGGCTGAGGATCAACGATGCTAAGGAGTATCGTGTTACAAACTTCCGAGATTGAGGATCGATCCAGGATCAAGAGGATTGGACAACGACGCTCTACAATCTTGCGAGCTGCAATCGATTCCAGCGAGAAACTTGATTCCGCATCGGACATCCTCTCATCCGCGACCTTAACCAAATCCTTCCAGCTGGGTGTCGTCGGTTTTATTTCCCGAACGCGTTAAACAAAGAAGCCTTTTAAGGAGAGTTGTAGCGCTGCCCTCACGTGAACTGGTCGACTTTGTAAACGACTATATGTCTGCTAGGCCACCAAGTTTGGCTCGCAGCTCGGAATTCCCTTTCCACGCCGGCTATGCGAGCGTTCTCTCTATGGTGTATGGCTGTGAGCGTCGAGAATCTGGTTTCTGAGGGTGCTCTTCTAGTTTTGTTCCGGCCTCATTATAAACGAGTCAACGTTTGTGACGATGACGTAACCGCCCTTGTTGTGAATAGCGGGCCCGGCCTATTCGGAATCGGGTTCGCCAGAGAGTATGCCCATCACGCTGGTCCTTCCCCATCCATGGGCGGATTGCCGCGCCTCGATCTACCCCGCAGACGCCTGAGCTCCTACCGTAAACGCTGGCGCTCCGCGGAATGGAATGCTACAGGTAGTATGTGGGCTTCACTCGGAAACCCAAAAAGACGTAGAGCCAGACCTCTTCGGAAAAGAAGAAGGACCAAACCCTAATCAGAAGACTCAAAATTAACCGGTATCGCATCCCGTGAGACTCGCGAGCACAACACTAGAGCGCGTTGATGAGTGATCGACCGCGATCTCTACTGGACGCGACTCCCAGGGGGAGATTCTCCTTGGCCTCCCTGGAGCTTCAGGAGAACCCGTGATCGTAGCTTATGATTTCAGCGGCCGGAGGATAGTAAGAAATTTCAGCCACGAGCTCCACGAGGGTGTACGAGGAGATTCCACGCCGAAAATCGTGTGCCGGGAACCCGGCAGCGCGTTTACGGGAAATAGATCCGCGCAGCAGATTCGGCGTGTGAGAGTCTCTCGTGAGTGTAGTATACAGTCGGAAAAATGTAGTATCTGTCCAGTGAGCCATACATCCCCAGATTGTCTTCATAAGATTTCCCACATTGTTTTCTCCGAAAGATTTCCGGCCGCGGAAGATCCGGCGCGAGATTCCCGCCGCGAATTTTTTTGGTTCGCCTGCCATGACCTCTGCTTCAGCGTCCGGAAAACCATGAGAAATCAATTTTTTTTTCTCGGCGATTAATACCCCATTCAGGGTGTGTTTTCTGATATCAGCTCAAACATCCCTTGGATTTGAGGCTCTTGCACCGTAATCTCGCCTTCGGCATGCTGTTCGAGCGGAATCCTCGAAAACTGAAATCGGTTGGGCCGAGCGGTGGAAGTGTTTAGGGAACAAGTGCTCTGACCCTGCCCGAGGACTTCTCTCGCTTCGCGGGCCCTCGGAATCGGCAGAGGCGCCAACGAGAAGCGCTCCGGAACACATGCAGTGGTTCAACCTGCAGTCACGATCCTACAGAGGAATGGTATGAACAAAAGCAGCAGTAGCATCTGAGACCATACACTCTGCGTAGACACCGTTGGCCATCAGTGACAATGCGAATGCGCGAAATTTACGAAGCCCAAATAATTGCATCACTCATGATGCAATAAAATCTCGATGATGAGGCAGCTTCCGATCCTCGAGGACCGATGATCGAGCACCGCTTGGCCTTCTGTTCTGCTCTCGCGAACGACTAAACTTCTCAGAACTATTGAAGTGTGATTGAAATTTGACGGCGCCGGCGCGGCCGGTTATCGAGTTCAATACGCCACCTTGCTAGTTTTTTTGTAGTTCTAGCATCGTAATTCCTGTGACCATTCCGCGATTTCCTCGGGATTTCGGAATTCTCGCCGAACCATGTTCGCAAAGAGTACTGTCCGAATTACCGGGACAGAAGGAGAATTTCTCAGTTCCCAAACACGTCCTACAGCCAGAGCATCGAAACCCTGTCCTCAGTGTTCTCAGCGGATCGTCGGGCTGCACTTTCACAACCATTATGGAAGCTCTGCAATCAAGGTTTCTAGGCCATCGAGGACTCATCGGTCCGAAATCTACCACGCGGCTCGTTGGACCCAGGGGCCGTCAAAAGGAAATGAAGTGGAATCCTCCGCCACACGGTGAGATCAGTGATCCCTGGTAAGAACGGCAAGCGCTGTCATGGTCCGCATGGGCAGGCTTGGAACCAGTGGTTCTTCTCGTCCCGTACCGTGGAGTTGATACCGTGGCAAACCATTCGACGACCGCTGATTCGCAATAGGTCAAATCAATCGGGGATTCTGCCGGATTCTTCAGTGACTCCATGTGATAGTTGCGTTCATGCGAGCTGCTGAAATTTCGTGAGAACGAATGTACCATTTCCCTGAAGAGCCTCGATCCTCATTTTGGGTACGCCATGCTTTTCAGGCTGTGGTTCTGACTGCTGGGCTACCAGCGAACGAGTCAACCAACCAACCGACCGGCGTGCCTACACTCTCAACCTAGCTTGGTTCGACCGTTTGGTGCTTGCCCAAAGCTCATTCTCGGGCTGCTCACTTTCGAGCACTGAGCCATTTTGGGTAGTTTGAGCTCTGCTAGTGAGAGGGCCACACTCACTAGAGGGCGTGGGATGCTTTTGTATAAAGCCCATCTCTCACGTTAGACCGTTTACTTGGCATTCGATTTGAGAGTGTTGCTGTCCCTGCCGACCGGAATACTTTCGTAATCATGTGTGACGACGACGTAGCGGCCCTCGTTGTGGACAACGGATCCGGTCTGTGCAAGGCTGGTTTCGCCGGAGACGATGCTCCTCGCGCTGTCTTCCCCTCGATCGTGGGTCGCCCCCGTCATCAGGGTGTGATGGTCGGTATGGGTCAGAAGGATTCCTACGTCGGAGACGAGGCGCAATCCAAGAGAGGTATCCTCACTCTCAAGTACCCCATCGAGCACGGTATCGTTACCAACTGGGATGACATGGAGAAGATCTGGCACCACACCTTCTACAACGAGCTCCGTATCGCGCCCGAGGAGCACCCCGTCCTCCTTACCGAGCCCCCTCTTAACCCGAAGGCCAATCGTGAGAAGATGACCCAGATCATGTTCGAGACCTTCAACACCCCCGCCATGTACGTTGCCATCCAAGCCGTGCTCTCCCTGTACGCTTCTGGTCGTACCACCGGTATCGTTCTCGATTCCGGAGATGGTGTCTCCCACACCGTCCCCATCTACGAAGGTTACGCCCTCCCTCATGCTATCCTTCGTCTCGATCTTGCCGGTCGGGATCTCACTGACTACCTGATGAAGATTCTCACCGAGCGTGGTTACTCTTTCGTCACCACCGCCGAACGTGAGATCGTTCGTGACATCAAGGAGAAATTGTGCTATGTTGCTCTGGACTTCGAGCAGGAAATGGCCACCGCTGCGTCTTCCTCTTCCCTCGAGAAGTCGTACGAACTTCCTGACGGACAGGTGATCACCATCGGTAACGAGCGTTTCCGTTGTCCTGAGGCACTTTTCCAGCCTTCCTTCATCGGAATGGAATCCTGCGGTATCCATGAGACCTGCTTCAACTCGATCATGAAGTGCGACATCGATATCCGTAAGGACCTCTATGCCAACACCGTGTTGTCCGGTGGAACCACCATGTACCCCGGTATCGCCGATCGTATGCAGAAGGAAATCACCTCCCTCGCTCCCTCGACAATGAAGATCAAGATCATCGCTCCCCCTGAGAGGAAATACTCCGTCTGGATCGGTGGTTCCATCCTTGCCTCTCTTTCCACCTTCCAACAGATGTGGATCTCCAAGGAAGAATACGATGAGTCCGGACCCGCCATCGTCCACAGGAAGTGCTTCTAAATGCGCTCCGAGAAGCTTTCGGACCTATCCTTGTCAAACGAACACCAACTACAACACCACTACCACCTTTGGAATTTCTCCAGACGAACAAAGTTGCCTTTCGCATTCCAAGCGTTGCTTATCGTATCTTTTACATACACTATATTTCTTAGTTGCACTTATTTGCCCGAGTATAATGATAAGCCTAAGATGAATATCAAGAGGTCAAGTTGCAGCGACACACAATGAATCATAATAAAATATCACTTGCGCTTACGAACCCTCACATTTTGAATTGACTCAGAAGAGTTTGCTCGCTCCCCTAGTCAAACTGAACTGGAAGGACTGTTATTGGCCAAAATCGCATATTTCTCCTGGGGCAATCAAGGAGTCGGTCTTGCATTGTTGATGGCAGCAATCGAAGTCTTGTAGCTTCTCCTTGATTTGCTATAAGGACAACCGAACGACATCCTCGTTCATCGATTCAAATTTGCTTTGGGTTGCTTTTGAAATTGAGAAAAAAACTTGCCTGCGGAGGTAGACCTCGCTGTCAAATTTTGATATTTTTTCCGACCGTCATTGTGAGGTCGTCAAAGTCTCCGGGAGATGCAGATGCAGGCTAACAATCATATAAAGAAACTCATGAGGGGGTTTACGACCCAGTTTGGGGAATCTCATTGACCTCTGTTCCTCACACTGGGATTTTCGGTATAATCGGCTAAATCCAGATTGGAGTTCCGTCGTTTGTGGGCGATGGGGCCTTTCCTACGTACCCCGGATCTTCGATTTTAACAAATTCTGGATCGCGGTCACGATTCTTCCTCTCTTGTTCAGCCGATTTGGATATCATCACCTGCGGCTTAAGTTTCTGCAAGAAGTTTCGCTTCTTGGCCCAATCGGAACCAATCCTCGTATAATTGAGTTCGGCCATCAGTCCTCAGGAAGACCGAGCTCAGCCCTTTTCTCAGCCAGAGTTTTCGGGTGGGACCTGATTCTGATGTACGGAAACTGGATCGGATACCTTGACCTAAACTTGACGGATATCATTGGTCGAAAGTGGTCCGCCGCTTTTTGTGGAACGGCCTCAGTGTAGTTGAACGGCAAACAAGCGGCTTAGACCAGAAAATGATAAATATCAACTGACACCAACAATGTTGTGTCGGATCCGTTATGTCTGAAAGCGCCGACAGCTCCCGCAGCGTGGACTCAGAATTCTGGAGACAACAGGATTGCTATTTTCGTTTGCCCAATTCAAAGACGAGTCGTTGTGGTTGCCCATCAGGAAATCGAATAGAGGAATAATTGGACGTCAACAATCAGCGACGCTTTGCTCCACGGGACAACTACAGCCATTTCGTTAGCGGTGACTCTTGCGCGGAGACGGTATGCCTCAACTTTAGAACCAATTGCGCGTGAAGCTCAGGTGGAATCCAGCGTGAAGTCGAGCTTCTTTCAGAAAACCCAGTCTACCAAAGAAGGACTGTGAAACCGTCGACTGAGAAGAGATGAGACAAGAATCGGAAGCGGCTGCTAACTCGACTCCGCTGACTGGGAAGTTCGGGAGCCCTTGTTTGTCTCTAGATTTTCGAAATTCTACAACTTGCATTTCAAGACCGCCACTCATGCCAACCATTCTGTGTAGAAATCAGCCGCTCGATAGCTTGGAAATCGGGCATGCCTCCCTCGGTACGCTTGGTGCACGGCCCGCGGAGAATCGACCTATCGGCAATATCGGAGGCCGAAGAGTTGGGATCGCCCTGATCCGGAATAAATTGTTTCTTAGTAAATGAATGATCGATGGATGATGGACCAAACACAAATACCGGCGGTCGCATTCGCATCATTTTTCTGTGGGAGCCCCTCTCCCGCGGCGGCGACGGTTATAGCCTTGGTAAGCGAGGCGCCCAGTCTCTCCCAATGGCTGGCGGCTTTTCCGATGGATGCGATACCAGGAAGAATCTCTACAGCCTGTCGTCGCGCAGGAACCCTATTTGACGAAGTCCGTCAGCCGGCTACCCGGATAATGCGTCGTGGGATCTTCATCCGCTGAAACTATCCTCTCGTGCCGTTGCATGATCTTTTGGTTTGTGCTGCACGGGTGGATCCGTTGAGTCGTACCGAAACCATGCTTATCCGGTGAAAGTTGGCTGAGGCTTACCGCGACCAACTTGTGATCAACGAATAGTGACCAAAGTGGGGTGCTTCCGAGGTGTACATGGCCTAACGACAACCCTATTGATTCCCTCTTCTCATCCCCCGGATCACATCGACGAACAGTGAGTGAACTGCGCGAGAAAGCATTCTACTGCATTGGTATTGGCACGCGATGAAATCCGCAATTCCAATCGAGACCTGAATGATGGGAAAACAAGGCGGTCAACTCCGTCTCTTCCATCCAATAATCAGGGACAGTTTAAAACTGGAATTCCATAAAAATCAACCTTTGGACCATATTGATAAATATACCTATCAATCTGAAAGCGATCTGTCGACGAAGTTCGAACCAACCAACCGACGCCTCTGATCGTGAGCCTAATCATAAGCGTCACCACCGACGAATCGAATAACAGTGAGCGGATGAGCTCTTCCGGAGTACGACGCGGTTCTGTCACATGGGACAATCAATACCCATCGACACAGTGATTTATGCCATCATTAGGGGCGGAGTGCCTATTTTTGAGTGGCAGACTGTTGTTGGCGTTACCTTTTTGAACCGCAATACGGTTTTCTACCTTCCTTAACACCACGGATTTGTTCCTCACGATTCGGAGTCTGCTTTCGGAATAGCGGTTTCGTGAGGCTCAGCAACAATCCTCCCCATCCAAATGAGTAGAATCTCGGAGCGGCGCCCATATCTGTAACGGTGCTGAAGTGGTTCGTTCTGTAGGGCCGGCAGCGGCTTCATTCGATCTTCACCCGAAAGCAAGAAATTTCCATTTATTAATCACCGTTAATTATCATGACGATCTACCGTTGATTGGACGCATCTTTTCGTATAGATCTCATCGGAAACAAATCTCTCATCAGTGGCGTATCTTGATGGCGAAGCGATTGATTGGTGGCAGTACGTCGACGGTCGATCGGAGTAAGTGACGCGAAGAAAACTGACAGAAAATGTCACACCCCAGAAGAACGTGTGGTCAGAACCTTGACTGATCCGACGGCCTTCGAGCCAAAAGAAACATTCTAGGTGTGACCAACGACTTTGTTAAACGGTATTCGGGTGCCGTTGGGGGAGCTGAGAAGGATTCCTCAATCCGAGTAGGAAAAAGAGAAAACGTATTGATAGATAACGATCGAAATCTGAAGCTGGATTAGTTCACGCCTACCCGTGAAATCTTCTGAACGGTTTGTTTGGTCCATTTCAAAAAAGAAATCACTTCCTCCCGTTTTAAATAGAATTAAGCGGATTTATATATAAAACAGCCGTGACCGTGGAATTCTGTCGGTCGCGATTCACTTTCGTTCCGGAAAGTTTTCGTCTTCAAAAGAGAACCCCTCAAAGTCGCGTATTCAAGTTGAGAAAGAGCTCGTTTCTCTTGATTTCGTTAGCATTCGGAAGAGTTGGATTCAGTGTGAGCCCAAGTCTGATGAAAATGTAGCGGGTCGTCGTGGAACCGATGAACGACCTTCAGAACTATTTGAATGAATCAAAAACTATATCTCAGCGATTCAGACGTCCAACTGGAAACTTCTGCCAACGTTTTCGTCTATTTACGAGCGACGGGACTAGAATCAATGAGGTTCTGTCACATGTCCAAGAATATGGAGAACAGAATGCCACGGGCATCGTCCCTGGTTGTTATATCCCCAGCTCTTCGTTCTTTGAGCGATGTAAACCAAATGTAACGATACGCGACGAGACTAAACTCCTACTATAATCCATGATTCTTTGAACTGTATTCTGTCGTTTCCTGGGGAATGTCGTAGGCTGCTCTCCGTCTCTTTCTTCAACGCAGGTCATTCGGCGGCATCCGATAGCAGGGGCTAAATAATTTTCTGAGTGTCATTATTTCTCGTTTTCAGATGCCGTCTCTATACGGTTCAAACCAATGTCAAAGGTAACTCCGCTTCGTTATACGGCTCATATTCTTCGCTGCAATAATTGATTCAAAGCGGACAACTTTCACGAAACGAGAGCATACATCGAACAGCGTTGACATCTTCCCGAGAATCCATATTCCGCGGGACGTGAAATACGGGTTTCAACCTATGCAGAAATCGCTCGGGGGAAGCTACGGGGCACCAGATTCTTCGAATTTGAAGCGATTTAAGCTCCTTAAGAATCACAATGGACGTCCCCATCAACGTTCCGGGCTGGGATTTCGTTGAACGGACCAAAGTTGGAACGTTCCCCCTGGGCGGATAAAAAACAGACTTTCTCTCCCAAATACCTGTGATATCCTATTTTTCTGTGGACTAACGCTCCTTCCACACCCGCTCATAAGGATCCGCCTCCAATATGTGAGAAATGCAGAAGTTGTTGGCCCTGTACTCGCCACAGGATACAAAATTTCACCGCCTAGTCAGCCTCCGACACAAGCGCCGGAACCTCTCAAAAAGGTTTGCTCGAGCAGGAGTCGGAGGATAACACGATTGGATTCTTCCTTGACCCGCCAGATTACAGATCTCAGAATTTTCGATCGAACGCTCGTCGTTTTCCAGACCTCCTCAAATACAGTGGAACGGAGCTTGCTGCTACTCGTCCTCACCCTGAGCCTCTTGTGCGGCCTGATCCTTTTGCTCCTGGTGAGGTCATCGCACATGCAGTCCTATCTCGAAAATTCCATTTTGATGCCAGTGGCGCGAAGCGGCAGGGAGCAAAAACAGTGTAGGTCGGCGGAAAACTGATAAATAGCGAATCAACTGATCTCGATGACGAAATACACTATTGGATCAACGTGCCGCTCAGCAGCTGACAGCAAATAGATATTACTAATCACACTGTGGCCTCGATTATAGCCTCAACGCTATGCCTCACCGCGGAGTGTATTCATGCGTCTTCATCAATACTCGAGGCTATGGATGAGACCGCGAATCCTTGTGACGATTTCTACCAATTCGCGTGTGGTCGGTGGGGCAGCCACAACCCACTACTTCCAGATATGAGTGGCCTCGACACATTGGCTCTGTTGAAAAATAATATGCGTCGCGTTTTCAGGGGTTGGTGAGCTTAACGGTGGCTATATATAGTTTTGTCTGATACATGCCCCACTTCTCAGCACGGATAGTCTATCACCAAAAACGCCCTAACTGTGAGAGAGGCTGTCATAGAAGAGAAAATCTGTGCTGACCTTGCTCTCACGACGGATACGGAACTTTGCAGAACTTCTGGAAGCACCAATCGTCAAAGAAGACCGGCGATCCGCGCGGCAAGCTAAAATTTTCTACAAGTCCTGCATCAACGAAAGTGAGCTTCTTCTCGGCGACGTTGTCGGTTTGATTTCGTTTTCTCAACGAAGGTGTTCCAACTACTGTTGGATCTGGTGCTTGACCGAAGCTTGATTCGTATTCACAGCTGCTGCTGAGGCCAAGAAAGAGAAGCCATTACAAGAGCTTCTGTCCTCGTTGAAGCTCAAATGGCCGAACGTGGGGCCAGCATCTGACGTAAACTCCACGCTGAAAACAGACGATCTGGAAAACTTCGACTGGCATGCGGCTCTTATCGAGTTCCGTCGGCTCAAATTCGAGACGTTCTTCCAGGTGTTCTCACAAGCAGATCAACTCAATTCGTCGTCAACCATACTTCAGGTACGTGCGGTCATATGAATATTCTCTACGATTCGTTTGTTCCCCTCGCCTGCTCATAAAATATGAACTCTCTCCGTTTCCAGTTAGATCAACAGGAGCCTCTTGTTCCTTCAGTGGACTTCAGCACCGCACGGGGGAAGAAGCAAATAGAGGTAAAGTCTCGTTCCGCGCTCGGGGATACATTTGCTTCCAACCCGAACCTCGGGTGCTTCGCTATTGAACAAGATTACGCAAGAAATGCGGATCCGCTGCTGTACTTCATCAGCGAGGATGCTTTCTCGCTATCAGGGATAGATGTCCTCCTTGATGGAAACTTTGTTACCTTCCTGGTTCCAGGCTTATCATTCCATGATGGTTCTTGCCGCTGAATTACTCGGGGCGAATAGAACGCAAGCCATCGATGACATGAAGAATGTTGTCATGTTCGAAATCAAAATGCGCACCGTGAGTATGTCTTCTCCGAGTATATGTTTATTCACCAGCGGGACGGCTCTAGATAAACGTTCCTATTCCGTCACAGTTCCTTGAGCCGAGCGAAAAACGCCGGAATTTCACGGCAATTAATCATCGGATGACCTTCGCTGAGATTGATGCATTTGTGCCGGAACTAAGAATTCCCAAGTTGGTTGAAGCCATCTTCCAAAGGTTCGCAGTGACAGTTCTACTTTGTATCACTCGATCGTCTCCCCTACGGTGCAGGGGGTGGTTCGGAAACCAAACAACATCAATGTTCTCGCTCCACAGAAAATTCGCCTCAAACACTTCTCTGGTTGTCTACGCGCCGGGTTACCTGAAGAAGTTGAATGATCTCATTTCAGCAACGCCAAAGAGGTGAGATAGGCGTAGAGTATATTTACCTACACATGGCAATCGTATCATATCAGCCCACCGGGTTGAGGGTCAAGACGCTTCTTCGCCCAGGAATTCTCGGTTCCGGATTTTTTCTTTCAATCGAGCCCAATGTCAAGGGGCTCCGTATGCCCGAGCGACCCGCCGATTCGACCCACATTGCGTGCTCCTGCTCGTCGTGGTTGGCTGATTGAGCAGATCGTGGCGCACTGTGGACTTTCGAGAATCATATCCTCGACCCAAATATGTTCCAGGACGCTTGCAAACTACATGGGATGGAGAGTGGTGTACTTCCTGATGAATTTCCTCGACAGGCGTTTCGTCTCTCTGCGTCAAAGATACACGAACGTAGTCACTGGTAAATGGATACGAATCCCGGCGGAATTCGCCCTCAATCATTCACGTGAACAAGTAACACCATTAGTTCAGACGTGGATCATGAGCAGTGAGCGTCCGAATTCCAGGTACGACCCATCCGGTCCCCCGCTGGCGTCTCTGCGTAACTCTGGTCAACATTAATTTCGGCATGGTGACGGGATCCATGTTTGTGAAGAGCCATTATTCCCCTTGGATGAAAGCTTCGGCAGAAATGATGATAAGGGATATACGAGAAGCTTTCTTGGAGCATCTCTCGGATTTAGATTGGATGGATAGTAGCACAAGACAGAGCGCTGTACGGAAAGCTCTTGCAATGAATTTCAAAGTCGCCTATCCAGACGACATCCTGGACTCTGGTTGGCTTGAGCGTAACCATAAGGTTGTTAACTCGATTGCATATTCGGATTGATTGGAGAGGGGTACGATTCCTCAAGATTACCGCTCTTGGCATCTTCAAAAGATATCTGACCTCGGCTTCAGGTTTCCTTCACCACAAACGATGTTTTCGAGAATATCATCCGTGTGAGCAGGTTCCGTCACATGAAGGAATTAGAAACGCTGGGGAAGGAAAATGATCTCAAAAGATGGCTCATGACGCCTGGTACAGTGAATGCGTTTTACACGCGGACGGGTAAGTCAACCTGCCGGAGAGAACAATCAGTCTTCTGATTAGACGCCTTAATCGTTGGGCAGATCCTTCCGATGCTAACGCCGCGATTCCGTAGGGAACTTTATCACCCTGCCCGCTGCCATCCTGCAACCGCCCATGTTTCATCCAAGCTATCCTCCGGCGAAAAATTACGGGGGAATCGGAGTTGTCATCGGACATGAAATCACCCACGGTTTTGACGATAAGGTTCTCATAGGAAGAATTCAGTGATCCGAGTCTTGTTCTTTCTTGAGGATGGATCATGTTTGGAATGGTGTGGACAGTCTCGTGAACGAAGACGTGGAAATGGTAATAACCGAGAGTTCTCTTTCTGCCCTCTGTCCCGAAGGGTCGACAATTCGACGAGCATGGAAATTTGAAACAATGGTGGCACCACGAAGCTTTGCAGCGGTTCAAGGATAGAGCTCGTTGTATGATCGAGCAGTACTCAGCCTACAAGGTCAAAGAGATAAACATGATGATTAACGGCTTCAAAACGCAAGGGGAGAACATCGCTGACAATGGAGGCATTACTCAAGCCTATACTGTAAGTTCATAAGCGACTGCATAGAAAGAGCCTGGCGAAGAAGAATACAGGTGCTTCTGTCCGTTAGACTCGAGTTGGTATGGAAGCAGAATGAAGTCCAGAGAACTTTGTTAACGCTTCGAAAGGTGACTGATTTTTTTTGTTGGTTCTCCTGCAGGCGTTCCGCAGACGTCAGAGCGATCTGAAAGCGACGCAGATCCGATTACCGGGCGTCAATTTCACAGACGATCAACTTTTCTTCCTGACCTACGCTCAAATATGGTGCTCAAGTTCTACGATAGAGCGTGCCATACAAGACGTTCGTTTCAGCGACCACACAGCTCCTCGATACAGGTAGAAACAAGTACTCAGCGATAGCAAACAGAGTTTTCGACTGCTTCAAAGTCATGACGATCCTCAGAACATGTTCTTTCATCTTTCCAACAGAGTCATAGGGGCCCTGTCCAATTCCAAGGAATTTTCAGCTGCGTTCCGCTGCCCACTCGGTTCGCCCATGAATCCCAAGCGTAAATGTAGCGTTTGGTGATCCTACGACTCAGGAATGAGCAATGTACAGCAGATGGATCACTCGTATACAGTGAATGTGATAGACACAGTGACAATGGAGGAAAAATAAAGCTATTTAGTAGCCAGCGAGGTTTTTTCTACGGGCGTGCTGTTCAATCCAGGCTTGGCACAGCTGGATGTGGCTGTTGAGAACGTTGCACTCTGGGCAGAGCGTCACTCGGCTTTCCACACTCTCGTCAACGACTCGGCTGGCTGATTTTGTTCCTTAGGGAGTTTCTGCTTACAGCTCCGATCGAGGCAGTCAATCTCCGACGATGATTGATTGAAGATGGGCGGGGATGAATTATCGGCTCGAAATCACGTCACCATCTGCGGAGTCAACTGCATTGAGGCGGAAACTTGAGCAAGGCAGAGGATGAGCTTTGCTCGATTCGAAGAAGAGCGTATCTGTCCCAACACAGGACGCCAGCGCCTATAGAGGATGACAAGGATGGCTGCAATGATCTTTCAAGGAGGATTATTCGTATATTCAGGCTCCCGTGCGATACATTTCGGAAATTTCCAGAACATCGTACATTCGACTCATTGTCAGAGGGTCAGTCGGAACTTGAAGTGTGGGGCAAGGGGCTGCGTGGAAGTATGTAGGAGCGACGGTGATCTCTGCTGAGCACCGCATCCGAATGTGAGCTTCGCTTGCAGTCTGACAGTGAGCCGCTGCGATGCTCAGAGCATCACTGACTCAGAAGTCGCACCGAGAGGGCAGTTCATGATGTCATCGGAATCATGGCATCACAGATGTTCAATCCCAGATGCAGGAAGAACCCTGACGCCGGCATGCGCATCAAAGGATCCGCGTTGAAATCATCCGGGCCTTCCAGCAGAAGCCTGCTGAAGGAAGCTCTCGAAGCGGCTGCTCTCTTTTTTCTTCGGATCCGGCGTTCAGCAGAGATCATCGACATCATTGTTTTCATGTTTCCGTTGACGAAACTCGGTTTAGAGAATTTGTCCCCCCGTTTTTCTCGGACGGCTCCGCCGTAGGTGAAGGCACGTTCTTTCGAACGGCATCATAAGCATACGTTCCTACGTCCCCTAAATGAATTGTTGTTCAGCTTGCGACGACCTCATCTCTATCCTAGGCGAATGACTTGAGAGTCGACGGGACGGTTACTCTGTATCGAGCACCGCATCTTGTGAATAGCGTTTGATGCACCTCCGCTCAGATTATCCACAGTAGTGCCCAGCGTGTCCGATCTGCTGTAGTGTCACTGGTGTCATCATGACGGCGGAGAGGAAACAGCAAGAGTGAAGTCAGTCGTGTGGCCGGAGCCGCCGTCAACGCAGCCGCGACTAGCTTCCAATATCAAGCGAGCAGCCATTGCTCGCCAAGCACCGAAGCCACCCGCGAACGGATATCACATTGAATCTCATTGCTCTTTTATAAACTAACGGTGAGTTTTCCTGTTCGATCCCCATGTCCCATGTCATTGTGGGTAGCCGCTGACATTCGTGTGGTGCCGGCGAGACATCGGCGAATGCATCTTGCCCGAATATCGCTTTCTGTCAAACCGGTCTACCATGTCAGTGCAGGTAAACATGAGGTTCGCAGGAACTGCCATACCTTGGCGAGGTTCTGGTTAAACTGTACGGTCGAAGCTATATGTGTCATGAGATTCACCAGTCTCTGGTGGAGCTTTCTCTCCGCATCCGTTGCCAAATTATCAGAATGCGCAATTAGGGGCAATTGCGCTGCAGCGAGCCGTCAGCGCCATGATTTCATCAGATGCTTCGGACGTCTCCTGATTAAGGCCCGCTGTAACCTTGTGATGATCCTCAATGAAGTTGGAAACTCTCTTGCGTCAACTATAACGTGATATACTTCACAGGTGAACAACACGCCAGGAGAGCCGCCACCCTCGTAGGAACAAATTGTGTACATTATTTTATCACGCCAATCCTCAATAAGTGGACAACAATGGAAGCGGAATTCGAAGACATTGAAAAGGACAGATCATGGCAGCGAGCGTTTTACTCGATAAAGATCAGCTCTCTGCAACACGAATATACAATGGATGAAGCCAAGAAAGCTGAAAACCGCTCATTGAATCGGTACCGAGACGTACACCCATACGATCATTCCCGCGTGGTTCTCCAGAGATCTGAGTGCGACTACATCAATGCCAACGTCGTCCCTGTGAAGAGAGCGGGTCGCCAGTACATTTTGACTCAGGTGAGGGAAACATCTGCAGTTTACGTTTCTTCGCAGTACTCGCGAGTCTGGCATTGATTGCGGAGCCATTTACGCGAAGAGAGTTCGAGACGAGTGAACGAACCTTTCATTTCTCTTCCAGGGACCACTGCCTGAAACCTTGTCCCAGTTCTGGCTCATGATATGGGAACAAAACACGAAGGTGGGTTCCCAAACTTGAAAGCGTGTTGCAGCTGAATGAATTTTAGAATCGCAGCTCGATGAAAACAGGATCGAATTTCTAATATCCGGCTTCATCCGCACAGGGCGTCGTGATGTTGAACAAATTGATTGAGAAAAACCTCCTCAAGTGCCACAAATATTGGCCCGACAAGGATAATTTGGAGATGAACTTAGAGGCCGTCTCACTTACTGTGAGTTTCATCTCTGAAAGTGCAAAGGACAGCTATATCTGTCGGTAAGTAACTCCTCGTCTGTCTCTGCTCTCAACATGCTCCCCGAATCCATGGTTGGGACACGAATGGAGGTATACTGATTTCGAGCGTTTCTTGCAGGACATTCCGGCTTGCGGACAGTGAGACAGGTAACACTCGAGAAGTTTTCCAATTCCATTATATGAACTGGCCGGATTTTGGAGTTCCGCAGAGCCCCGACGATTTTCTGGATTTTTTGGAAGATGTGTGAGTATTCCATGTGATTCCACGTGCGGTGTTCTTATCTTCGTCTCAACACCAGGAGAGTGGATTCCTTCCTCTGACGGGAATCTAAAAATTGTGATGTTGCAGGCGACGATCGGGCTGTCTCGAGAGCGATTGTGGACCCGCCATCGTTCATTGCTCTGCTGGCATTGGACGTTCGGGAACGTTCTGTCTCGTCGATTCGATACTTAGAATGATAGAGCATAATCAAGTGGATGAGTCGGAGATAAACCTTCGGGAGATCCTGCTAGAGATGCGTCGCTACCGGATGTCTCTGGTACAGGCGCCAGAGCAGTTGCGATTTTCGTACCTTGCCATTATTGAAGCTTTACGGCGAAAAGAAGGAAGATCGCCCTACTTATCGCGGAAGAAAGACGAGGACGCTCCTCCTCCACCCCCTCATAGAATTCGTCCGGTAACCGTTGTGAATCAGACAGAAGACACGTCTTCTGAGGACGATGACGAAAACGAAGTTGGGACAGACGACGAACAAGCCGTTATCTGCAACGGAGTCGCGGGCCACGAAGTGCACAAGGTACCGAAACGCGACGCCGACGTTTTGGAGATTCTGGCCGATTCAAAGGAATCTCCGGCAGACTCAGCCTGCGCTTCAGCTGATGCTAGCGAAAGCGACAGTGAAAGTGATAGTGGTACTGGACCTCCGCCGCTGCCGCCAAAGGACATTCCGACGGAAGAGCTTCTGCGAACACAGCACCTACAACACCTGCCAGCCAATAGAGTAATTTCGAACCTTTCCGATGATCTTCATAGCTTCGAGCAAGAAATTCTCGCCAACGAAAGCATGCAGAGCGAGCCGGTGAGTTTTGGAGCCGATTCATGCTTCTTTTCTCATGCTGGAGACTGTTTTTTTTTTTGTGGCTCGGTCTGAATGGTTTCCGTTCTCAGGAAATCGGTTCTGGTCAAATCATTCCGGATTCAGACGCCAAACCTTCGCCCACCCCCGAAGAACAGATGCTCCTTCGGAAGCGCCTACAGGATCAGAAAATTATCCAGAAGGTTCAAGCCATCAAGAAAGGTTTGTGTCGTATTGCTCGTCGAGCTTAAAGTCGAGGTCTATCCAAGCTCCGCCGCACGATCTAATATACTTCATACACAGGTGTCAAAGACGCTGAAGCCGCTCACGAGAGGAGGAGTTTCCTCGAGAACATCGGCATCGGAGTGGTCGTGTTTCTAGGAGCCGGGATTCTTTTGTACAGAATCATAGATTACGTGAGAGGCTGATGGGAGGGAAGTCTCACTGAAAGAAGTGAATGCATACACTGATTTCCCGTGCACTGAAGCTCCACGTCATCTCTAGATGATGTGATCATCGATGACCTAATGTCTTCAGGCGAAAAGAACAAAACCTTCATCAAAACCATCCGCTACAGATAATCAAATTTTATGGTTTGAATGAAAGGATTCGAAGCAGTGGTCCGACTCTCTTTCGTCGATGAAACCTTGAGATAAGAGCGGAGAAAGCCGAGTTCCGGGCCCATATTTCTTCACACGATGAGAAACAAGAAATAAATAGACTGATAACTTAATCATCATTGCTTCATTTTGAGTACATAACGAGTGAAACTCTCTTCTCCGCCCTCAACGATCGAGCTTCAAGCCCTGAGCTCTGACGTTTTCCGTCGCGCTTCGTCATCCGCTCCGCTAGCTCCTGACGTTCGTTTCTGCGTACGGCCAATGTTTTTTAGGAACCGGGCATTGGACAACACTTCTCCGCCATGATCATCCGTCGGGATTGAATATCGATTCTGAAATATTGACTTCTTCGTCCGCCCTAAGAATACGGCACTCAAGTCCTTGCATCTATTCTATGCACATTCCCCCAATCCGGACTCCAATCCGATTCGAAAGAATAGGGGAGTAGATTACGCGTTTAGAAGTTCTCGATTCCCGTCCCAAAGCGAGTTCTGGCGGATTGCGAACCATCCTATGCGTCCGATCATATTTGGATCGAGAATCCAGGAGTTCTTCAAGGGAATGGATTTCATACCTGAACAGGCTTGACCTACGGATCGAATCCCTATCGACGAATTCAGGGAACTATACACTTTTCGACTCAAGTTTATTGGGATGGATTTTCGGGACCCTCCCCTCGCGAACGCGCCTCTCAAGAACGTATATTCTGAGGAGTGCCGAACAATAAACGATTACCAGAAACACTAGAGGTCACTCTTCGAACTTCACTCTCAACTGGAATAACCTTCGAGACACCACCGAAAGCACATTCAACATGAACGATCGCTTGAAAACATCATCAACATGTCGTTAGCCTCGCCATAGGATGAAGAGCGTTCGACGGAGGAATCCTCGCGCACCATAAAATCTTAGTTCATCCCGCTCCTGAAAGGGACGTCATCCCTACGCAACATGGGCCCCTGAGGAATGTCCCTTCAGATGTATTATGAGAAGACAAATGGCCCGGGTTGTACCCGAGAGCTCGTTTCAGCAGAAAACGCAAGCTCCCTTAACGAACTCGTGCAGTAAGGTAGTAGAATGTCCATCATTCACGGGCACTCCTTTCGATGGTTTATCCTCGACTCCGTGAGCCGCTGATTTACGATTGCTGGGAAGGACGGAACAGTCGGATCCTTTATCGAAGAGATGGGAATCCTCAGTCCAAGTGATTGACATCGGTTCCGGTGTAGATTATCTTGCTCCGATGTGAACTCCCTCCGCTGGCGATGATGATCGTCTGGCGAGAGTTCGAGAGGTGTCTCTCCAGCTGAGGCTCCTCTTTTTTCGGACTGAAACATCTCTTGAAGACATTCGTCCAATTTGATTTGGCGTAGCTTCCGTAGAGCAGTGGGTTGACGCAAGAATTGCTCACTGGAATAGAAAATTCCATGATCGACATCGGACCTCCGTAACCATGCAGCCGAATTCTGCGTTTGATCTACTCGGGGTGACCCACCAGCAAACATGAAGAGTGCATTCCGGAGGTAACCGTTGATTTTTGTCGCGCCATCAAGATCTATCTGATACCAAACAACCATAGTGACGTAGGGCGTCCAGCACCAGAAAAACGTCAAGACTATGACCACGGTGAGACGCAAGGTTCGATTCCGGGTTCGGTTGATGCTGCAAACCCAACAATCGGTTACCTGATCCGAGTTAGCCCGACCGCTTTCTAGGAAGCTCTTTCTGCGAGCTACCCACCATTCTGCGTTGCGAGGATCGGATCTTCTGAGCCTCACTTGCCTGTACTGCACGCGGAGATTGTTTGTATTCCGACTCGTTGCCAGTTCCCCGTCCTGTGATCGCTGACAAATTGCCAACATTATTCTGCTGTAGCACCAAATGATGATGACGAGTGGAATGCCGTATTGCAAGACGAGTCCGAAAAGAACGTACACCTGGTGAAATTTCGAGGTTTATTCGCTCCGGAAGTGTTAATCCTCATCATGTATCGCTGAAATGCATTCACTCTCGCTGATTAATTATGAATGACTGAGCACGAGGGATTGTGTTTCTCACCCGCTGCTGTGGGGCATTCGAGAAGAAGTTGAAGGTGATGCATTGGTAGAAATCTTTAACGAAGGGATGCCCATCGACCTCGTAAACCACGGCTTGAGGCAAACTCCAGCTCAAGGACACCAACCATGCCAGAGCGATCATGATTTTCCCTCTACGTTGAGCGTCATGGACCTGGAATGACACATTGCGGGCGATCGTCCCAATGATAACACAGAGGGACTATCGAATCCGTACATGAAACTGGCACTTGCCTTGAGTGGATGAAGAACGGCGAAATATCGATCCAGCGAAATGCAGATGATGATTGTTGAGCTCAAATAGGGTCCGAAAGCTCGGACAACTTGGAATATCTTACACAGAAGGTCTCCCGCTTTCCACTGAACCATCATGACCCAGAAAATCTGCAGAAGAAGGACAATCCAAGTTTCTTCTGCGGGACGCGCGGACAGCCATTTTTTCTATTGCGCCTGGAAGAGGCTGGAGGTACGCTTTTACCTCAGTCGGGATGAAGATGAAAGTGACGATCAAGTCGGCGATTGCGAGATGCAGCATCATGAGTTTGATTCGTGATTTCCTATGGCGGTTCCTGATCAACGAGAGGAATACGGGGACGTTTCCCACAGCCGCACAAACGAATAACACGCTGTACACGATGATGCTCACCAACGATTCGGAGTTGAACATGCATTCCGGACATATTTCTGCGATCTGCCGAAGGAACTTGGGTCAGAACATCAAGCATCCATGGAATCACATCGATCCATGAGCTGCGAGAGTTCGGTCGATTCCGGAGGCTCGCTTTTGAAAGCTGCACAGCTGACGGACTAGCTCATACTGTCAGGTGATCCTCTCTCTTCTGGGTGAATTGTCACCCGATGCGTTACGGTATCTACAGGGAGGCGCCCACGAGAACTACGCGACTCAGATTCTGTCCTGTCTGGCAATACCCTATCCGTACTTGCCTCTGCTTCCGTCATGGCGAGTTTGTCCAGTCCAGACCAATTCTGATCTGGTTCGCGGGACGCGTTGGCAATCTGATCGAGAGTCATGGTCTCTTTTTGCTCCAAACTTCAATTCATCACACTGATCCCCTCATGCGTCCGAGGTTCGTCGCTACGTGTATGCGTGAGACGACGATTTTCGTGCTGTCGATGCCCAGTCAAACCTGGCGTTAGCACACGCTCGAGACCGAAGAAAAGCCAGTGTTCCGATCGAAACGTTAGCTGCTGTCAAACACGATTGTTTCTGTTCTCTTGTGTTCTCCTGCTGCTTCAATGCGAGTATTATACCCCACAGTTTCTCGGATGCTCTGGATGCAACGGGAGCGAAAGGGACGATTCGGAGCCCCTCTCTCTCGCGTGGCCCTCACCTTGGCCGTGGTTGCTGGACCCCATCGTCAGAAGCTCAAACGTGCGCTGAAGGCCGTCACAAGAGACCGTGGAAACTCTATTGAGCGGAGCGTTGGCTCTTGAAATATTTGGGAATTTTGCTCTTGGCTCCAATGAACGGTCGCCCCGATTATCCGGAGACCAAATTAAGCGGAGTCGACCGTATCCCACTAACCTGGAAAGAGGGGAGGTATCTTCCTGACCTGTTGTTTGAGCAGACTTGATCCAATACATCGGACAGACTCGAAGATATCTCCGTACTCGACAGGCCGTCGCTCGATTTTACAATTTTAACCACACACGGCCAGGAGTAGGTGTGGACAGAGCAGCCGCTTGATATGCGGTCGAAGAACTTCGCTTCCTCCATCATCTGAAAGCCGGTTTTTACGTCCTGGGTGCTATGGCTACCATGAACCGAAAATTCAGCGTGTTCCGGACAGGCGCGTACGCAGGATTCTTTCTGGGGGTGGGCTAATTTTTTTCAACTAGAGGGTACCCCTGTGAAATTTGCAGAAAATCAGTCCCTCGGTCGGAAGTCTCAACTTGGACAGTATGAACTCAACAGGCCTGGGGGAGGGCTAGGGCCTCACCAGCCTCATGGTAGATACGCGCCTGGTTCCGGATACTCTTGGTGCAACTCGTTTCCAATCGCTTGTCCGAGGCTGTTGCCGCGCCCTCACTCGAAACTGACTCGATTTCAAGACTACATTAGATTAGTCCTAGTTCTAGGGCTCCAATGCGTCAGTCCACTATTGGCGGAGACTCCGCTTTCACGAAGCAGAAAAACGAAGCATCGCACGTTGAGCATGTGAGTCCGTTCGGGAGCGGTCTCCTCGTTCTGCTGAGAGTGAATCATAAGGCGAAGCAGGGGTGGATTTAGGAAATGTCGTTTCAAGGCTGAATCAGATCGCCGCCCCCCTTCTCTGCGTGAGGACGGGTGTGGGACCGATCACCACTTTCCTTTTTGACGGTTCCTTTGTCTCCCTTCTCTGAATACTGGTCAACCTTCCATGTCGTCGTTACCGCCGATCCGAATCGTTGAGCCCAAATGACAGTGCTGCACTCCTGGATGGGAGCCGTCGCCCACATGAGAAAGACCTAGGACTGCTTGTAGGTCGCAACTCCGAGAGGGCGTTAATCGGATGCATCCCAGACGAGCATGGCGTCCTATGGTGGTATCGCGTACCAGAGTAGCTTTCTCTCCCAAAAGGAATCCTTCCGGCACTGGTAATCAGACGGGCATGCCCATCGATCAGAGACTGCATGGTTTGTAGGGGACCGTCATGTGGGGATCAGAGCGGGAAGCCAGCGGCGAATAATGAGGAGGTACCTACCCCATTTCCCACCGTTCTGGAATATCTGCCGTCCTCGGGAAGCTGCTGTGTTCCAACATCTAGCTCTCATAAAATCATTCCCTCAAAAACCTGCCGCCCCAAAAAGCTCCCGCCCAAGGCTACGGCCTCCTTCAGCTGCTTTGTCACTGCACTGGTGTCTAGTGTGTGACTTCTCTAGCTGGCGATAATTCTCATCGGTTCGGACTGTCAAGAACGAGACCCACATGTATTCCGACAGGTCATTCTACAGCTCATCGAGCTTGCCCTTCGGTGATTTGGCGTTTCCTGGGTCGGGTCGCGTTGACACATCCTCAAAACTATGGGTTCTCGTGCGACGGAATTAGAGTTGTCGGCTCTGTCGGCGTTCTGCTCCCACTGCTCAGACTCCGCTGGACTCCGAATGAAAGCGAGGACGTTCTCTCGCGTGTATAGACATTCGCTGCCCTGAATGGATCCAGCACTTGAGTCGCCGATCATTGGCCCGGCCTCTCGGAGCGACCCAGAAGATTGGTATTTGGGACTGTTTCGATCTGTGCAGTGCCGGGCCTGAACAGGTGGGGTCGCAGGAAAGGACTGTGGTGAAGTCCCCACATCAACCATAGAACGTCTTCCGCGGTCATCTGGACCATGGTTTTCAAATCCTCGCTTCATGGGAGCCCCGCTTAATCGGGCAAGAATGGTCATTTCCGCCGCGTCCCGATCGAGCGGCGTCGACTATGCGCTCGAACTCTTATGGAAGATCGACAACACTGTATCCGAGAGGACGACATCCCATCTGTGCCTCGCGAAAAGATCACCATAATCAGCGCGGTCATGTTCTCTCGAGCACACGATATAAAATTACAGCGCCGTACATGGACCGCTCTTTCGGAGCTGGACCCAAAATGAAAGGATTTGGATGTTAATCGCATTGGAACGATGTCCCCAGTGGACGCTCCCCCGCTTCATTTTCCCCACCGCAATCGCAAGCAAGGCTGTGCTCGTTGGAGCTTGTTTAATGCGTTCATCCATCTGAGCTGCCGGAGCGAAATCTGTTTTTGAAGGTACGCTTTGTTATGCGCCTCTATTTTGAATGAAAATGGAGACGGAGCCCGAAACGGAGTTTGCGTATGAGATTGCTGAAACCGTCGCTGATGGCCAGGAAGGTAAGCGAACCGAGCCGCTCATGACTCGAGGCTTCACATGTTCAATTGAAATTCCGATCGAAACCCCGCCGAAACTTCAGGGCTGGGGGCGGCATTTTTGAAATGCCATTTTAGAATCGGAAGGATTCTTCCGGTACCTCTATATGAGCGTCAGGATCTCGTTCAGGAGCCCGACCTTGACGATACCACCCTTACATCCGATGCTCTTGTGCCGAACTGACCGTGGAAGCGTGATCTCCGCCCGGTTGGACGGCGGCCGACCAGCCCGGATCAAGCCCGACATAACAGGCGGTGAATTGGCGGGCAGCCTTGTATTACGACAAGAGATCGTTTCCGCGCTTCGACGAGAAAGATCTGAAGGAACAGATTCGCAAGATTCGCTTACATCCCACTTGGTTTTGACTGATGTAGCCTTTCTGGTGAAGAACACCTCTGATATGTGGTACATATGCGGGAGGTTTCCTCGCTAGCGTTAGCTCCCGAGAGGTTATTGAGTGAACGGCGCCGACAGAACTAATTTTGGCATTCTTTTCCAGTCGAGTTGGCTGAAGATGAGGCCAACTATATCCAAGTCCACGCCGACGAACATGGGAACCTTATCCAGGATGAAGACGGCAACCTCATCCAATACGTGCCGATGGAGGAAGACGAAGCGGCGCAAGAGGGGCACGAAGAGGTCTCACATCAGCACGTAGAGCAGATCGTAGACGAACATGGCGAGGTTTGTTTGTGAAAGTGTTGCGACGTTTCGTTGGACCTCGGACTTATATTTCACAAGGCTGGACATGGTCCGTGTGCGAGTCTCGCAGTAAATCTGAAGCTGCGCTGAATCAGCACGAGAGCGGAGATTTCGGTGCTTAACATTGAGCCATCTACGAACTTAATTGGATGGAAATCGGAGGAATCCATAACTGCGTTGGGTAGAAATCGGAGAAACCAATTTTATCTTTTGGAGCAGGTACACCATGTTATCATGCAAGGAAGTGGCTCCGGTGTGGAAGATGAAGAAGGACACATGGTGGAGGCGATCCAGGGTGAGGATGGTTCGGTCGTGCTCATGGACCAAGATAATGAGGAAATGGTAGAACAAGCGGAAGAGATCACAGAAGGTGAATCCCCGAACCCGCCTGAGTCACCCCCATCTCAGATCATTCAGCAGCAACCGCAACAACAGAGTCAGCAGCAGCAACAGACGCCGGTTATTCAACAACAACCACAACAAATGGTATACGTGGTACAGCCCGGCACCAATCAGTTGCAGCAACTCCATTTCCAGCAGCCTGTTCAAACTCAGCAAACCAATCAGCAGAAGAGCAAAGTTGTCTGGATCACAAAACCGAATCAGACAGCTCAACTGCAGCAGGTGGTTACCTCGTCTGCGCCCCAGACGATCCAAACGACGCAGCCTCGACTCATTCAGATCGGGGGACAAACTCTCATAGTGCAGTCGCCGTCATCTTTCCAAGAGAACAATCAACAGAAAATTCTTCTCCGAGCTCCGAGTCAGCCCGCCCCAGTTGCGAAACAGGTGAGGAACCAACGTCTTCCTCCCTGTTGCCGACAGCGGGAGCCCAGTTTTCCGATGGCATCTCAAAATATTAGATATCACTCCTGGGGAAATCACTCATTTTCCTTTCTATTCCTGTAGCAAGTGATCTACGTGAAGCCTGCCACTGGTCCTGATGGCAAACCTCAACTCATGGAAGTTTTCCAGAACCAACACACGGTTCAATCATTGAAGTCCCCACAGAAGATTGCACCGCGAATCACAACGGTAACGTCGCCGATGCAGCAGATCACCTATCGGCCACAGGGATCGTCTGGACAGCAGGTTGTCACAGTTCAGGCTTCGCCGGTCGCACCCCAGCCACAATACCTTGTTGTGAAGCAAACAACGCCACAAGGACCGCATACGTTCGCGGTCCAACCTCAGAACAGCGAACCGGCGCAGTCGGACTACGACGCGTACGACAAGCAATTGTACGTGCCATCGCGTGGAATAAAAATCTGTCAATGAAGCTGAACATATTCACAAGTTTGTTCCTCCTAAGTGCCCGAAATCTCGAGCACGGCTTGAGCCAATTGTCTCACGAAACGGGAATATTGTCCACAGGAGCCACACTACATCGAAGAAACCGTGCAACTGCACCAAAAGCCAGTGCCTCAAGCTGTACTGCGACTGCTTCGCAAACGGTGAATTCTGTCAGAACTGCAATTGTGTGCAGTGTTACAACAACCTCGAACACGAAGAAGAGAGATCTCTAGCTGTAAAGCTCTGTCTCGAGCGTAATCCAAATGCTTTCCACCCGAAAATCGGTGAGTCTTCCGCTCAGAGCTGTTTCTGGTCATTATGATCCACTCGGTGATGTCGATTGATATTATAATGCTTTCAATTCTACGAACACAGGCAAATACAAACCCGGTGATAAGGAGCGACGTCACACGAAGGGATGCAACTGCAAGCGGTCAGGGTGTCTCAAGAACTATTGTGAGTGTTACGAGGCGAGAATCCTGTGTTCCGGGGTCTGTCGCTGTGTTGGATGTCACAACATCGAAGAGAATATGGATGCAGAATCTCTCCTCACGATAAAACAAGACTTTAAGGTAAGGCTTCTTTTTTGACCGCTTCTCCCCAAACCTCTTAGGCTTGTTGTCACTAAGATTCATGTTGTTCCAGTATCGCGCTCCCAAATCGAAGTTTGATGAAACATTAAAGCAGCTCGCTGGTGTTGGTGAGACCGAGAAGTTGGCGACTGCTCGCACCCCTCCGCCGAAACCCGAGCTTAAGATCTCATCCGAACTGGTTGACGCTACCTGTGAGTGTCTGCTGTCAAGAGCATCGGAAGCATCTGAGGAAGAAGCCGAGAAAGCTATACTCCAAGAATTCGGACATTGTCTCGCTGCAATAATTGAAGCAGCCAATATGCGGGCAGTTGCGCAACTAGGGTAACTGGCACCCGGGGCAGATTGATACAAATTTTTCTGATAGAAATAAAGTCGCGTTTCGAACGAATTTCTCTCATGAAGCTGTTCATTCGAGGCTTGTGCTATAGCACAATCGTGTGAAACCGACAGGTATCACGGTCATGTGGGTCATCGCGATTCCCGAGTGATTTTCTCTCATCAACCAGGTTTCCGCGGATCATGATCCAAGGTTTTCGAGAAAACTAAGGAAACCAAGTGATGGGGAACTCTTCTTACAGATACCCTTGTTAGTTGCACCGTGGTTCTAGTTGGGGTGCGTATTCCGATTCCGACAAAGAGAAATTCCGCTCGTGGAACCATGAGACCCTGCCATCGGCTGAATGGAAATGGGACACTTTGGACACCAATCTCCAGAAAATTGTTCAGCATAATGGGGATGTTCTGGGTTCAGAGCCAAAAAAAAGGTTTCTACCCCTGATGTGGTCAGCGAGAGTCGGATGCTCCAACTAGTCTTTGCTTGATAGGAACGGATCGGAGCGTTTGGTTTGCGCACTGATCCCCGAGAATCAGTTTCAGGTCAGGATCATTCTATCAATATCGCTTCACAGCTTCCTTGGAGTTCGATTTCGTGACCGAGCGGCGCGGAATAACGAGCAATATGCATGAACCTCAACATCGATTTTTTGGTTCGTGATTCTCGCTAATCAAGGTAGGGTACGTGTATCAGTTGAAGACGCCTGGTGGGTTTGAGCGAATTACATGCCTGTCATGGTGCCAGAAACCCGTCTCTCCAAGGAAATGTAGTCATGAGATGCGGCTTGTCAAACGAGGTTGTATTTTCTCAGAAAGGATTTCACCCGCCAGTAACTCGAGAAAAAAACAGCTTCGTCAGAAATCGAACATTATCCCGGTTCCGCCGTTACGAGCTTCCTAGTCACCATAGCGCTAAGAAGCAAAGCGTCGGACCACCCGGGTCGCAGTGGACGCGCGGGGGGACGTTGGCCGCGAGATAGGAATAAAACGATTGGAGTTTTTCTAAGGCTCCGGAAGATAGCAACTGAAAAGCAATCCAATCAAGTGTTCCAGTGAATCAGCTGTTCAACAGCGGCGCGGCGCCACACACCACCACGAGTCACGATGATCGCGCGAAATGATGATATTGTGTGCGGGATGATCCTGCCGTCGCCCCCGCTCGAGACCACGAGCAGGAGCTCTTTAGATAAGATTTGTCAAAAGTCTGTTTACAAAACATAGCAAACGTGGAAGTTCACAGGAAGGATGTATTTCCTCTCCTGGGTTTGACCGTCAATTATTACCGGTAAGTAAGGTTCGGGTTTCGGGATTCCCAATCCCTTCCGCTCCAAGATTGCGTGAATATTCAATCTCACCGGCCTTGAATTTCCGAGTTTATTTCCACTTCCGGCGGCATGTCAAAAATCGAACTTCAATTCGAGTCGTTCGACAAGTGGATTCAATTTTATTCTCGAGCTTGTTGAGGCTCAGAAACCTCAAAACGTTCCGGCTAATGGATCATTGAAACTCGAGAGTCACGAGAAACCCATCAATATTGCGCCAGCAGGACCATATACTCAGCTGTGAGGTTGCTCTGGGTGATCAGAGTCTCTTTCTCGCCGAGAACTCTCATAAACCGGCTCCATGTCATCGAGAAACCACAGCACTATGATTACTCATGAGTGTCATGTTGCTGTTCGGGATAGCTGACGATCGGCCTGACAACTGAAGTTTCCGCAGAGACAGAATGACAGACTCGAATGATGACATACCCGGTCGGATTGCGGATGTTGGACGACAACTGAAGCGCAAGATGATGATGCTACAGAAGCAGGTCGGATTCACCGAGCTCTTCGACGAGCCGTCGCGCCTTGAGGCAGGTAAGTTCTACCGCTGACATGATCCGCATAACTCCAGAAGACAAATCAGTCCCTCCGGAATCATGAGCGTGCTCCGTTTTCGTGACGCCGCTTATTCAATCGAACGTTTGCCATCCGTATAACTGATCCTCTGTGCTGAAGAACAACTGGAATCAACCTTGAAGAAGCGAGTCTCTGAGATTGATTCGATTGTCGCTGACTTCAATGATTCCATTCATGCTCTCCGTCAGATTGCTGACCGCAATCAGACACAGTTGCTGTCACAACTGAAGAAAGAGATCGTTCACATGGAAGACGTGGTAAGTTGAACATTTTCATCTGGTGTCAACCGATCTTATCATCGAAGTTTTGTCGGCTGCCGATTCCGAACTTGACACTTGTTTCGATTCGGATATTTCAGGACGAGAGAGTGACGACGCTGCTCCAAATCGCCGATTTTCTGGAAGTGGTAGAATCCTGTAACGATGATCCAGCAACGGCACTCGAGTACCTCGGTAACATCGAAAAAATGTGCGGGGAGCTGGATCAGTGGAGTGAAGGCAACCTCCTGATAGTAAAGGTGAATGAGGATTTACAGGAGCCGTTCGCTTAATCTCTTGCGAAACCGTTGTTTTTTAACGTTTCCTTTCTTCCTTTCTTTCAGAACATCGCTCAGTACGTTCTGAATAAGCGCTACACACTTGAGGCAGAGCATCGAAAAACACTCATGAAACTACGGGAGAGCAACAGAGAGTCTGATCCTTTCTCGGAAAATATCACGGACGATCCAGAGAGGCCCGAGGAGAATTTTCTAGCCGAAGTATGTGCTTGCTCCCACATTGATTTCAAGGGAGGAAGATGCTAACCATCCTGATGTTAACTGAATTAATTTTTCATGTCCTCAGTTCCGTGATATCCTGCGGAAGCCGCTGGAGCCGACGGAGAGGTTGTCATCATCAGATTTTGGGGGCCTCGGCGACGTTTGCCCGTGCGAGGTCTCTTTCTGGTTGAGACCCCTAGTCCTAGAGGTACTCGAAACTTCAAATCAGCCGATGGCGGTCGAGCTTTACGTGTCGTACTACAAGCAGACGTTCGCGACGTTGTCTCTGCGGGAATGCGCGATCGTCCTTTGCAATTCGATGTATTTTGCCCACAAAATACTCCTTCACACAATGCTGCATCCGTCCAGGGTGTCGTTGAGTGCGGCGATCACGTTACGACGTTTCTCGGAGCAAGCATTTATGGAGCGTATTCGAGGAGTCAAGTTCAACTCGTCGACCGAGATCGTCGACGAAAAAGCATTCGCTGAATACCCTCGACATCTTCGGAAACGCTGCCACGATCTGAGGGATATCCTACCGGAAAATGTTTTTCAAAAGGTTCTGGTATTGCTAAGCGATAATTTCGTGAGGTCTCTCATCCATGTGATCGTTTCTACCGAAGACATAGAAACCGATCAGGCCGATCGCTGGGCACAGTTGCTTTCAAATGTTGTGGACCAAATGAAAGAGATCGTTGGTGACGTTGAACTGCCTGTATTAAGTCGAGCTGCTGAGCTGAAGAATATCCTGACGTACGGTCTCAAAGACTTCGCTGCCCGATGGAAAAATCCGGAATCCGAATTGAGGAAACACTATCAAGCGAACGAGGTGCGGCACCTGATCCGCGCCATTTTCCAGAACTCGGAGATGAAATCATCGGTCCTCGCACAAATACATTGAAAGCCCGAATTGTGGGCGCCAGAGTTAATAAACCATTGTATATTTATGACTATTCAGGAGCTTATTCCTCTCTCTTGTGGATGGGCAGGTTACAACACAGGTTCCCTAATGAACGAGTTGCACCACACGCATTTTCAAGATCTTGACGATAGGTTGCGAATCTCCCCGGTGACGCTCTCCGATCGGCTTAGGTGCCACAGTGGACTAGCAGTTCGGATCTCGTGATTGTAACAAGGGAGGTTCAAACGAAAGCGACGTTGGTTGGTTCAAGAGCGGCGGAAGACCTAGATGAGTCTATATGCAGAATCGTTGAAGCGTATCTCCAGATTTCGGTGGGTACTTCGGCGTTCATCTGCGACAGCAGAGATGCAGGGAGCTAAAAGGGAGGAATCAGCAATCTCAAGGGTAGTTCACTTCGGAACGTCCAATGTCCTTCAATAGATGAGCTCGCGGGCGCGTCGGGGTATCTCGGTCTCGCTCAGCCGCATCGAGTTCTCGAAGTAATTTCGGTGAGTAGGCATTTGTCGCTCAAAATGAGTGTGTTTCCTCTCTTCTAATGACGCCATTTCAACAACCGATAATGAGGACCACACGCACAGCAACAACGACAACAGCAGCAGAAGCAGCAACAGAAGATAATGGCAAGCAACTAGCGTGGCTCGAAGAGCAGCAACCACAACGGCAACTACAATTTCCTGTTGAAGTGAAAGCGTCGGTCTCTATCGCGGACCGCCATTATAATTAGCAGAGTTTAATGATTCCCTCCCTTCAGTCAGGAAGCTCGTCTCAGCACCCAGAGGAGAAAAACCCGCAACGACTCAGTATGCACTGCGCTCGAAACAGTTTTGAGCAGCATCGGATTACCACCACTTTGAGGCAAGCTGAGATAAAGGCGTGTCGCGATGGGGAGCGAACCTGTTCTTGGTTTGATGAATGCTACCTCAAATCTCTCGAGCTTCTCTCCCAGAGAATGGTCGGAGGTTCCAACGCTGCGGCGTGTATGGGGTTGAGCCGAAACTGGCTACATCCGGACGAGAAGTCACGATGAGTCAGGATTCGGAACTATGGGATGTGCCTCTGCTCGAAAATCAACGGGAATTTCTTCGTGAGTGTTTCTATTAATGCAGCATCGTAGGTCGGTCAGTTACTGGAGTAAAGACAGGGGCGCGCCGGTGTCTGGCCATCAGTCAAGCTTCGTCGAGGGAATGATCAGTTTGCAAATGAGGTACGGGGGCTTCCACGGACGATGATAATGTATGAAGCATGAAGAATGGAGGTCCGAGAGGAGGCCGGTGTGAACCAATTAAGGAGACTTGGAGGCCAGCACATCATAAATCTAGATCGAGTAGATCAGGTCGCTGCGCGTTGAGCGGGAACGACTTCAGCGAGGCAGTCTGTTACCACGACAAAATTCTCAGTCTGGCTCGACGTTTCTCGATCATGAACGAGAGGTTGTTTGGCCGTAAGGAGGGACTTGCGCCCCACGTCCTCTGCAAGTGTTTTCTCAAGCTTGGGATCTGTGTAAAATGGGTGGCGTATGATGGGGGTTCACAACAACTATCCGACATCATTTCGCGCCTCGGAAACTGGGGCACAGCTTCGATAGTACGTACCCAAGTGAATGACGATCATTTGGGAGCGGGGGAGGGGGCGGGATCCGACACATGGTATAGAAAAGCCCTGTTCAGCCGTGTCGCCCGAGCTGAAAATGCTCCTCGAGAAACGCTCGGTATTCAAATTCAGAATGGTGCTAGCGCTGGACGCGGCTGATCAGTCTACCACCTAAGAATTGAGTAAATCGGAAATAAATGGAGGAAGAATTGAGGAAAAGGCTGACAACTGTTGCTTTTCTCGGTACGAGATTAACGGTTTTTATTGTTGTAAACTTTACAGAGCTGGCACTCGACTCCCGTTGCTCCCCCGCGAGCTGGATAAAACGGTTCCATTGGAGGACGGCGCTGGGGATGGTTTCCGACAGACAAGTAAAACGCTCCTATACACATATTCCAGCATGGACCCCGGCGTTCCACAATAGTGCGTTTCCAAATCAGTTTGTTCCTCGATGATTTCGAAACCCATCGCCTTAGATATGTTCTTGACGTCTTCGAAAGACGGCTCGATGCTGTCTACATTTGGCATGTCCTCGTGGTGGTACAGGAGCGGACCTAGGTTGAGCCAATAACCGCCGGGTTTGAGTATGCGATGAATCAACTCTATATACTCTACGATGTTGTGCGCGGTGTCAATGAAAAAACACGTGGCGACAATGTCCCATCGCTCATCCTGATTGGCAAAGACTTCCGTGAAGTCTCCTGCCGACATTGAGAAGTTATCGTTGGTGACTTTGGAGCACGGGAGCACGTCAGGAATAGTCACACCACGAATCTGGTCTTCGTTTCTGAAGTTGTTGCTGAAGTGTTTGAGATGAGGATAGATTTTGAACTGGTCGACTTCTTCACTCTTGTTCAGAATATAGAACGAAACGCTGAGCATGTGGTATGAGAACTCGTTTCCTTGGGAACAGAAGCCTCTCGATGCAAACTCAAAAGGTAGTCTCCCTAGTCCGGCTCCAGGAACGAGCACACTCACCCCGCTGCGATCCCCCGGGAAGAACTTCTCAGCTCTCTCGAGAAGTGGCAGGAAACATTGATTTCTCTCGCTCTCGCCGTCCGCGCTCCATTCTCTACGGAGTTGTCTCAATGTAGACACGACCTTGTCCATATCCATCGATGTGGGTGTTTCCTCCGCCGCAGAGCCGTTCCCCACATGTTCAAAGTCTTGGTTTTCGAATATTCGTGTGTTCGCTGCTATGTCCTCAAGGAACGTACTGTTGACTTCAACGTAGATCTTGAGCTGAAAATCAAGGTGTTATCGAGAATGTCCACGTCGACACCGGAGATTTGAAGAATTCCCCGAGTGAATCATGGTCCGAAGAGGACTATCATGGCTCCGGCCAACGAACCAAGTATCTGGGACGATCATATCGTGGCGTGATTTTTCCTCCACCAATATGGATTTCATAACGGGACGTTGATGCAGTTTTTTTGTGGACTGGGCTTGTGCCTCAGGGCATACACGCAGAAACATATAGTCGGACTCACGCTATCGAGATGTTCGGCATACTTTCTGAGATAACGGCGGTGGTTCTCGCTCATACGCTTCAGGCTGCGCGTGCATTTGTTGACACGGTGATGCATATGAGTTCTGAAATTTGAAGAAATAATGTTCTTCACCCGCTCTCTTCCGGAGTTGCCCTGAGTCAATAATGATCGTGGAATGTTGGCGGGGTCCCATAGTGACGGATCCGCGGACTTCTATAGTCTTTCCATTGCACTCCCGAGATGGCAACAGCTGTCAAAGTTCCGTGCTGCTTCTCAAAACGGTGACGTGAGGAGAGCGCGAAGCCGGCACGGATGCGATGAACGACCAAGGATTCCTGGTCTATGGGAGTCAACGCACGCTGCGTGTCAGTTTACGGGAATGTATAAGGAGAATGCCTAGATTTCTCACTAACTCACTTGTAAGTTCTGAAAGCATTCATGATTTTCCGGAAACTCCTTGCCTCCGCTGCCGACCCCGGCCCTGTCTCTGGAGCTGTTTCTTCCATACTGTTTTGGGAAGACTATACCACAGGAGTCGCGTAATGGACGAATGAAGAATTGTCACAGCCGAAAGATATTCGCGAAGAGCAGAAACATCCGCGGTCTTGTGACGCGAATTCGAATATTTGAGAAAGAAGTTGACGGCGACATGGAACGAGGATGAGGGAAAATAGCCATTGACGGGGGAGAAGGACAGGTATGGAGGGCGCCATTTTGGGTCGGACGTATGCGCCTTGACGCGCCATGAGAGCGGCAACGACTTATCGGTATCTGAGGCTCAGAGTCTTTCGAAAAATATACTTCCAAACAAGCAATTTGGACGACAGGTCTGTTCGGTAAAAATGACTGCCGCGCTTCTTTGATCCGAATGGTAGATGCAGGAAGAAAACTCCTCGTGGAACGATGCGAGATAAGATTTCTAGGCCTAAACGACGTTCATTGCTCGACGGCGAGCTGAGATCGAACTCGTCAAGCTGGAATGGACGGTTTACAGGCATACCCGTTTTTTTGGAGGAAAAGCGATACGCCTGGCGAGTTGAGGAAACGAATAAGTAGCGGCGGCGAGCCATCATGATGGCGATAGGCGACCCGCGAGGCCCGTCGGCAGCGCGGGCAACTGGACATTAGCGCTCAGGTTGGTTGGGCTTGTTTGAGTCCAGGTGAAGTCGCCGGCCGTACACCCAAAAGAACTATCAGAATGAGTTTCCAGGAGAGGAGAGAGGATCAGTGGTGCTGCCCGCGCGAAGCTTCAATTGTTATGCTGTTTATACCCCCTTCGGGATGTGTTTCTCTTCCGGGCGGGGAGCGGTTGCGGCCATGGCCGACTTCAGCTACTTCCCCGGCATTCGCCGTAAGGAGATGGGAACCATGGAAACCATCTCCGGGGAAGTCGGCCGGGAACGAGATTCGAACCAACGACCTGCCGCTCGCGAAACGTCAACATGGCCATGCAAATCTGCACGTAACATGCAGACCGCTTAGACCACTCGGCTATCGCATCGGTCGCGGTAGTACGCGGTCGCTAGATACAAGGTAGGTCATATTCGCGAATTCGCGAATATGACTTACCTTGTATCTGGAATCACGTTCGAAGGAGCACAATGTTCCGAAAGCTCCCAGATCAGTGGCAACCGATTCCCGTGTTCAACGCGAGTCCTTCGATGTTCCCAATCTGCCAGCGCGGCGAGAGGAGGCTTCCAACTGTTGGGAAATGGGAAGCCCTTGGGGAGTGCATGCCTAGTTTTTTCTAGCTTGGGAAAAGCAGAGCTCCACGACTCCTGGTTGACATCCTTCCGATCCTTTCGCGATCCATCAAGCTAGCCAAGTCTGGCTTGATTGCAATGAAAAATTCGAAGGATCGAGACTCGGTCGGGGGAAAGCTCGACAGTGAAAATCGAAGGATTCACGATTCTGAATCTCGGTTCGCGAAATTCCTCCTATAGGTTTGCACCAGGGAAAGAAATATCCAAAGGACTACTCCAAGGAAACCGTCGATTTTTTTGGAGGTCGGGAACACGCAGTGAGCGTCGTGTACTCTGCGAGGAGACGGGAATGCTGTCAACACCGCGCCAGGGATTCTGAGCCCAGAAAGCTCCCTACATCCTTGAGATTTCTGAAGGAGACGCAAATATCTCAATCTGTGATTTCCTGAACCAGCGAGCAACTATTATTGAGTCTTCCGCAGGTTTTTTGTCATTGCTTCAATTCAAGCTGCTCCCACTGATTCGGAAGTGTGATCTCGGATTCCCTCGTCTCATGAGCGGGAGGCTGTTTGAGGTCCCGTTCCAGTATCGGTGGCAGTTCAATCACTGTTGAACGCGCAGCATTTCAAGTAGGCCGTCGGCAGGCAGGCAGAAGAGCGAGCGGGCAAGAAAGCAAGCAGCGATATGGCATCACTGGTCGTTTGACGCGAAAGGCAGGCACGGTCGCCGTCATAAGTCATAAAGATAGAGGTGCTGACTGCGTGGCTCGCTGCCTGGGCGGTTGGTTGGTTGGCTGGCTGGCTAGCTAGCTTTCCTTCAGTAAGGGTTCTCCGAGGAGCACTAAGTCTTTGAAAAAAAGAACAACGAGGAGATAAGATTCTGCTTAAAGCGGTGAAAGATCCCTACTTGGGGGCAATGCTCGCTTCCGCCTCATGATTGGCGCACGAGCGAGAAGGAAAAATCTCCAAGTCAACAGTTATACAGCGGGAACATTAGCACAAGCCCGAGCAACGATTGTAAATGCCACCCTGCCACCCTAGTTCCCATCGCTGTCCCGAAAGCCGTCATTAGCACGGGGCGTTCAGAGGGCCCCCACCATTGACTGCTTTAACGACTGGAGAGTTTGTGTTACAGTTCTCGTTCTTGAAACCATCATGGACGATCTCTCTCCATTCGAAGAGAACTAGTTCTTTTGTGTGCCACTCAATGAGTCATTAATGTTAGCACTGCATCCTAGCACGAACAGTCCGTCGCCGTTCCATGCAGGCTAGGTCAAGCGACGCCGTAGAAGTTTCCTGTTCCTTGGTGGACGCACTACGTCCCGCTCAAACGAGTTTCAAATATTTGTTATATCTCGTTCTGCACCCGAGAACGCAAACAATGTACGACTGAAATTGCACAAGGAACCTCAGATACGGAGCGAGTTGATCTGCTCGGAGCACCGCGCCTCCTGTGCTCAGTCGAGCCTTCAACTGCATGAGTGTGTGTGTATTTATGTGGAGCATGGCGCTCAAACTTTTGCTATTGGATCTCTCTCGTACCGTTGAGCAAGTTGATTTTTGAGAGCCTTGGCAGAAGGAGCCGTTGCGCTTCTTCAACGGAGGCCTTGAAGGGGAGCTTGTTCTTCTCTTTCATGTCAAACTCCAAGGGGGCATCTTTAATAAAAACGACCAACAATATCGGACGTTGGTGCCCTTCTCCTTGAGAGCCAACAGGATAGGAGGGCGAAGGGGCGGGCGGGTAGGCGAGCGAGCAAAACATCATGCCAGCCGCTAACCTGATACATCACAGACAGCTGTCACGAGTTATGTAGTTTTAACGAAAATCGAGGACAGAGGAGAACCAGGGAGCCATTGTTGGACAGGATATGGTCGGATGGCCGATACAGATGAAGATTCCTTCATATTGGAGTTTTTGCGAATCGAGCGCTGCCTCTCGAGTCTCCGTCGGCTCTTCACGGACCGCTCAATGCAGCGTATGCGACCGGCATCGGAATCCGGGTAATTCTGATTTCTTCGATGAGAAATCTCTCTGTCAACATTACTTCATGAAAAAGGCAGGCCTTCGAGAACCCAAAAGCGGGAACATGTTTAATGACAAGACATCCCTGATTGCCGGACTGAATGGAGGCTGGGCCATCCTTCATCGCCCGGATCATCCTATACGCGGAGCACTGCTGCATACGCGGATTTCGTGGCGTCGCGATGGATTGTAGAGTGAAAAGTATTCTACTCGCGGTAGGCCTGAGAACGACAACGACGCCGGCTCGTTCTCTCCAGATCGGCTAGATTTATTCCATCGATTAAGTCAACCGTCTCAGGCTTTTTTCAACAAATCTTGGTTCATGTCAAGCTCTCTTCAGGGATATACTTTGAACACCCTTGAGCTCGGCAACAGTCGATCGGAGGGAATTTTGGGGACAGACCGGATTCCCTCCTTTGAGAAGGTGGGACCCGGGCGTCTCCACATGAGGCATGTACTTGAGCGTGTTTCAGCGATGTTCGGCTGATGATTCTCAGTAGTGTTGCGAAACCGGCAGAAAATGGGCGAAAAATGCTCCGATCGTTGATGAACCCCTCTGAGACTTTCGCATGGTTCTTGTTCTCGGTTTGCGAGAGGGTTGCAATCCGTTGCGAAGAGATTTTGAACAGAAGCTTTACTTCGTCGAGGCTGGTGGTGGTGATGATGAGGTGCTACCATCACGTCGATCGATTGCCTCAGATTGCCACCATTACCGCGATAGTGATTGTGATCATTAGAGCAAGGCATGCAAGACAATCTAAGGTTGCCTGATGGTGACAACTCCCCCTAATGAGCACTGTCGTCGTCGTTGTTGCCAATGTTGTCGTTGTCGTCGTTCTTCTGTTGTACGCTTTCGCGCTTGCAGGCTTGCTCGCTGGCTGGCTGGCATTGGGCGCGGGTGGGCAAGCTAACCGTCGAGGAAAAGGCAGAGCGCCATTAAGACAAGTGATTGTTCGTCTCGGATGAGTATGTGAGCGCATCGCGTTGTCAATATGAAGCGGCAATGTTCATCAGCTAAAAGCTTCATGCGGCAAGAGCGGGGCAGCCTTGAGAGTCAGTTGAGAACACGTACTCGTTCGGGACTCGACTTGGATTAAGTGCCAAGGCAGAAGAGGACGGCAACGTCGTCGACAACGGCACCGAGGAAGACGGCATCGCTGAGGTCAGCAGGAAGAGTGTCCGTCGCTGCTTTGCCTGTTCGTCCGTCCGTCCGCCCGTTCATCCTCCGCCTCTTCTCTGTGTCCATCAATGGTCGCATGGCTTCGTATGGCTGAACGGCTGCAAGCGAAATTTGAATGGCGATATGACATCGATCAGCTTGGGATGAGCTTCATATTTTCGTTCTTGGCGCGAGCTGAAGGAGCCTGCGCTATGAATTTCGTCAGTTCAAAGTTGAAGAGTAGTTCCGGGCGTGAAAGCGAGTGTGGCAGCGGCGCGAGACGACAGCGCACGACGGGTGCATTGCGTCAATTTTTCTTTTACGAATCACTGGCACGAGTAATGGCTGGTTGGGTGGCTGCTTGTTCCTCTGTACGTTTGTCTGACTCGTGTCTGACGACGGGGTAAGTTGGAGAAAGGAAGAAGAAAGTGGGTGTGAGCCAATTGGTCAGTCCCTCAGCGTGCGGGGCGGCAAACGTTCAGGAGGGCAACGAGCGAAGTAACGCGTCATGTTCTCTTCCCTCACTAAAACGGGTCGTCTATTCCTCCATCATCACCAATTTTCGCTGACTTCTTCCCGAAAGCATCTCAAACAACCATTCATTCAGCTTTAGGGGCTGCGAACTGCCCGTTCCTCCCACGAGCGGAGGGACAAGCTGGTCCAAAGCTCGATTAGTCTCACTGGTTCAACCATAGAACGACTCCGCCGATTCGAGGAAATTCTGGGTTTTAAAAGCTGAGTGTCAGTCCGAACCGGCTTGCGATGCATCTGAAGCAACATCGGTAGGCGAATTCGCCCGATGAACTCTGGTTTGAAGCTGACGGTCATCGAATCGATCCGAGTTCCGACTTGCACCGTTTGCGACGCATCGAGCGAGTTCTCGTCAACAAATGTAGACTCCGTTCCGCTACAGAGCACGGTAATCGATTCTGTAAATCATTCCGCGACAAACTGTAATCACGTCTCCTGCACTTTGTGCGTAGCCAAAGATCGGAAAACAAGCCTTTGGATCATCAAGCTTTGACATGGCGGCTCGGGGCTATGGTCGGCAGCGTCTTCAAGAAGAACCAACTTCACATCGTGAACTTTCTCAGCTCAGCACTAATTCACTTGGCAGATGCTGTGGTGAATAGTGGGCAGTTGCGCTTCCCCCGAAACTGTGCAAAGCAGGCGAGTTACGTAACTAGTTAGGAAACTCCGCAGAATTCAACTGAGCAAGCGGATGGGTCTGTATTCGGTTCGGCATATTCCAATTCATCCTCGAGCTGTCGGCTGCTCGATGCTCAACTCTAGCAACGACCGGATCGCACAATCATCAGTTTAAAATTAATTCAGAGCCGGATCCCTAATGGTGGCGCTCATGCGATATTTTGAAGCACCCTCGGTTTCGATTGTGTTCATTCAACTGTAGGTCCGACCGAACTCAACGACCCCCGGGGAACTTCGATTTGTTGAATTTAGAAGGAGAGACAAATTTGGGATGGGAGACAAAGTGGAATCTCTCTCAAAATCAGCTCGATGACGAATGATTCCGATCTACCGGCGAGGAGGCGCAGCCGTGCTGGACAAGACGCCTGACGATTGTGTCAATCCGATGCCCCGGCATTGATCACCACTGAAATTGCGAGGTGCCCAACTCGAATCAGGCTCCATCGGCGGCCATCTGAGGGAAATGCACTCGCACACTTATTGTTAGTTCGCGACCAATTCATTCATTACGCAAAACCGGCCACACAGGACCTTCGAAACGTCACTTACGACGACGAATCGATCCTGCGTACCCGATTTCGATATCTACGACGATGCTCCGTTCCGAATTCTCGATCTGTAAAGGTCAGAGACAGAAAGATGCGAACGTTCTGCTTCGCCGGTTTCTGAACGGCTTGTACATACATACTTCATCGAGTCGAGCACGTTGGCGGCTCTCCACGGTGCAAACTGCAGAAACTCTCGGCGTCAATGCTCCCGACTCGCTTTCGTCTCCGAGCAGTCTTCAGCTCTCGGGCTGAGAGAGCGTCTGTCGGCCGAGAGAGGAAAAACTACTGAAGGTTGGCGAAGACGGCCTGGAAGTACTAAACATGATTCAGTCGTTTTTTCGCGGTGTTTTCTGCGGTCAGGTGGACGTTGCCGATCCTGACGGTCAAGACATGCCTTCGCCTAGGAAATACCGGAACATACCGTTGCGGCCCTCTCATGAGTTCTTCCGAGAAAAGTGCATCCGATTTGGGGATAGACTGGCTGTGGTAAGTTGCAAAGAAAATCAGCGGCAGTCGCCCAGAGCCGTTCTGGTCGGCGTTGTGTGGGAAACAGCTCCGTGCTTGATATTGGTCGACTATGTTACAGGTCGATGTGAAGTCCGATCGCACTTTGACGTTCCTCGAACTCTTGGATGCCGTGGAGAACTTCGCAGGTGCCCTGCAAACGTTCGGGGTGCAATCTAGGGACCGTGTCGCACTCCACGGCGACAACTCAATCGACATTTTTGTCGCCTTCTTAGCTATCCAATTCGTCAACGCGACCGCGGTCCTTTGCAAAACAACGTTGACAGTCCGTGAGTACGAATTCTTATCGGTCACCGCGTTCCCGCTGGAGCTCAGATCCAGGGATTCGATCGATGCGCACGATGGAAGAGGGTCGCAAACCGTGTGTTACTCTGTTCCAGGTGAGATGCTGTACCAGTGCAAGATGTCTGATGCGAAATTCATCATTACCGACAATCACGCTTACGAAGTCGCTGTGGATGTTTCGAATCAATTGTCCACCGTGGAAGCGGTCATATTCGCCAACATGGATGAGGCTCCTGAAGACTACGGCGATTACAAAACTATGCCCGCTATACTTTCCGAAAGGTCCCCGCTAGCTCAGCATGCAGTTGAACCGAAGGCAAACGCGGTCATTCATGTACGAATTGATTTGAATCCTCGTTCCTCTATGTTCCACTGACGGGAACCTGATCGTTTGTCGACAGCTTCGAATTCAACCCCCCGAGCGATGTTGAGCCGCGCGAGGACGGCGCGCTCATCGCTTTCACGTCGGGAACAACTGGCCTTCCGAAAGGAGTCCTCCACACTCATTTCTCCCTCCAGTCCCAGCTCGAATGTTGTGGGTAAGTCTTGAGAGTCGAATAAACCCGATTTTCTGATCGTGGCACGGTTCGGGGAGGTGAGATCTCTAGACGTGAAGATGGAGAATTCCTGATTGTCCATCTGGTAACTTTGTTCGCGGAAATCGCCCCGCGTCCCTCGGTCACGCTGAGTATAGGATGAATCCAGGCCTTATGGTTAGAGGGTTAATGATGTGTCTGGCTTATGAATTTTGGTCGGGAGCCAAGTTGTCCGGGTGTTCTTCTAGCTACGTTTAATTCCCCAGAGAGGATGGAGTCAAACTCATGCACGACGACGATGTATTCCTTCAATGGTCTCCCATCAGCCACATATCTGGTGCTGTTTTTCTGCCGGCAGCCGTTGCTCACGGCGTTGCTTCCGTCTTAGCAAATGCCAAAGAGGATGCCGATAACTTCGTTGAAATCTGTGAGAGACATCAGGTAATTGTCGGACAATGCTCAATTCTCTTAACGTAATCGTTTGGTCGTGGAATTGATTCGTATCTCCTCGCGTGAGCGGAAAACATCCGACATTGGTCTCCGCTGCCAGGGTCGCGACATCATTACGAAACGATCTAAACCCGCAGATATCAACCGCGATTGCATTCCCCGTCATTCTGAAAAAGCTCATAGAGCTCCTCAAGGAGAATCCCGGAAGCTGCAAATCAGTGAAACATGTTGTCGTTGGAGGCAGCGTCGTCGCAGTGTCCTGGTCAGAAGCCCTGATCCGGCTGCTGGATCTTCAGAGTTATAGAATTCGTAAGATGAGCGTAGTTGTAAGAATACTCTGAATTCTGGGATGTTTCTTTTTCTGGAGTCAAAGATGATCGATTTCTGTTCCAGTTTTCGGTATGTCTGAGACTCTGCTTTGCACAGTCACTGACGACAACAAACAAACGGTGACCTCAGTGGGAAAACCGTTCCCGAACATCGAAATGAGAGTATTGGATTTGTCCACAAGAGAAGCGTTGCAGCCGTTCGAAAAGGTTGCCTGTTGTACGATTGTATGCGGACATGAGAGTAGCGTGTTGGTGACAGTAGCCCTCACCGAGGGTTATGATTGATTTCAGGGAGAGCTTGCGATCCGTGGCGATTTTGTGATGAAGGAATACGACAAGAATCCTGAAGCTACGGCAGAGACTTTCACCAAGGACGGATTCCTCCTCACAGGTACAAGAGAAGCAGATCACATACTGGGGTAGACTGTACGTGTCACTATGAAAGAAACCATGGATCGAATATTCGTTCAGGTGACTTTGGCTACGTCGATGACCAGGGTCAATTCTTCATTCTGGAACGATTGAAGCAAATGATAAAATGTATGGATAATCAGCTGACTCCAGCGGAATTGGAAGATTTCTTGCTGCAACACGAAGCCGTCAAGGAAGTCGTCATAATTGGACTTCCCGATGAAAACCTCGGAGAAGCGCCAACAGCTTACATGGTACTGAATGAAGGTTACGAACCGACAGAGGAACGCAGGGAAGAGCTCACGAACATGATCAAAGGTCTGAATGCGAAGTCTTGTCTCTGCAGATCTCCAAGTATAGAATCTACCGGCACCATCAGGTCTGATTCCCAAATTGGAATTCCACCTTTGCAGATGAGTTTGCGGTTTACAAACATCTTTACGGCGGACTATACTTCACCGGGAATCTGCCGAAAACGGACAGTGGGAAATTCGCGCGGGCCGAACTGAAAAAACTCGTGCTCGGAGGGGAACTAGAGACTTGGTGATCGTTGGTTATCTCCAAACTCGTCCACAACCTCGTCAAACGACACATTCACCATGTATACGGAATCACACATAATTATCAAAGTTTCAACGGATGCTCTTGACGAAGCAGCACGACTGTGCAAATTCCACTCCGGTTGAAGTCTGAGAGTCCTCCGGGGATCGAGTTGCGCTTTGCATACAAAGTATGACCACGAAGGTTCATGTTGAGCTCCGAAAAATTCCGATATGATGTATCAATCCGTCGACGTGAACTACAATCAATTCGAAGTATGGTAGTATTCGAAGTTGTGGTTTGTGTCCGAGCGGAGTACACTTCTTTTCACCAGACGATAGGACGCTCAAGGACTCATCCGATGTGATGAATATAAAAAGCAGCATGAACACTTTGGTTAGCAACGCCGTAGCAAAGGCAACTACTAATTCGATTCCGGCCGAGTAATGGTCCATCAAGCACCTGATCTTTATATCTTTATATGGTAATCTCGGAGCTCAGCAGAGCGCAGGTCGGTCGGACCACCGACCGTCGGTGTCGAGGTTACAGCTCTGCAAACTATGAAAAGGCCCAGGGCAATAATCTCGGCTACAGCTTTCCTTGTAGGCGAATCACTTGCTTCGCCGAGGCAATGCTACACGACGGACTCCGATACGTCACATCCTGTATCGATGGCGGGGAAAATTCCGTCAACAATCGGCTATTGCTGCTGACCGACGTCCCTCGGCAGGCTCCTCTAGTTTTTTTTGCAGCTCTCGAAGAATCAAATGAACAAAGATAGTACAGATCCTGATCGCGCTAAGCTGCGGCGGCGGAAAATTCAGCTTGATTGAGCACAAGGAATCGTCGAATATCGCGAACCTGGGCTCGTTCGCGATGGATAACTCTCGATGCACATACGGCTTTGGCGTCGGAGAGGCAATATTCGGATACCAAGCAACGGGTTTAAGAGAATTTAGTACACCGTTGCTCCGAGGTGTGAAAAATCGTGGACCGGATTGAGACCTGGATCTCATCTGTCCCTGCACTGCGGACTGTGGAAACCTGCCTGGCGAAATTGACCCGTCCCATAAACGGAGATAATCTTGTTCGGAGACGACCGTTGTGCGGCGCAGAGAGCAATGAAAATCACATGTATGGATGAAGAACCACCTCTTGCGATTTTCGACATGTTTCTTGGGCTGGGAAGAAAATAACGAAACAAAATAAAATTGCGCATAACAACACGAGTCGATTTCCGAGTGGAAGTGTAATTTTTTGCGGAAAGGTCGCCAAGGTGGCATCGGTCCGGAGGACGCAGAATTCCCTCAGCTGTACGCTAATTCTCGTGGAAGTCAACTATCAGGCAAAGATGGCCCCGGCCATTCGCTGTGAGCGTCTTAAACTGATGAGGCTGCGCGACCTTTCGATCAAAGGAATTGCTCTGACTAAAACCGTCGGTTTCGGGAATAACCTGACAAGAAATGACACCGGGCGCCTGACGAGGGGATGGCAAGCCAGTTTGTGGCGATTTCTCATCCAGCAGAGATAGCCCAGAGACCTCGGGCCGATCACAATTTGTCCATCGCTTGGCGTTACGCCCTGTCGGGCAGCGACAGACGAGCCGACCGAGCTTGCACATTCGCACATTGACCAATTCGCGCCGTCCATCCGGTATATCCCCTCTTCCCCCCCCCCACCCGAAAAACCTGTGTCCATCTTGTGTGATTCTCGCAACTGCCATCTCGAAATTTCACACTGCGAGCAGTGGACGGCAACGCCGCTCGAGAGGAAGGAATCATCGAATGGATGAAGTTGATCGATTTGGCCACGATCTCGGGACGGAACGGTAATCTCCGAAGGTTCGTTACGCATAGAGCTTGAACAGCAGCCTGTGTGAAAACAGGTCACCATGAGAGGTGTGCAACGAGGTGGGCATATGCGTTTTGAAAATTCAGAAACTTTGGTCCCGTGTGATGAACTCGACGGTGTTACGGCGCGATTGCACGAGGCTGTTTTGAGAAAAATTATCTCGCTAGAAATTTATGGCCACGGAGAACGACGTTGGGGAGAGAATCGTGATGGTGGTGGTCTTCGTTTCAGGAAGGCGATGGTGATCGTCGTCCTGAAACTCGAGCGGCATGTGTTTTGTGTGGCCGTTCCAACTTAATTGGTTAATCGATAATAGGTCGAGAGGCGTTATTGTGAAGAGCACAGAGACCGAGAGGAGCGTTAGCTAATGTTCGAATCCGTAGATGGCTTGGTGCTTCGCTCTTGCTCGACGTTGTCCCCTCGACCGCTTCGGACTTGGACGCCTTGTTGAAAGGCGTTTCAAGATAAGGCCGTACGTTGTTGAAGGCTAGAGTGGGAGGGAAAAGGAGGGGGAACGCTCAAGCAAGCAAGCAAGCAAGGAAGCGAGTGAGCGAGCTAGCTCATATTCTCCGGGGGCCTCCTGTTCCCAACAGATAAACGAACAAGTCGGGCGGGCGGACGAGCGAGCGGGCCTGCCTGACTCGAACGGACCGAACAGCGACGTACGGGCGAACCAACGGCTTCTCTCCTCTCAAGTTTTCTAGTGAGCTTCCTCCGTTCCCCCTCTTCATCATACAAGCACGGAAACGCCGTTAAACGCCGGCCGCTATACTTGGATCGTTTCCCTTCTCTCTGCATCGTCGGTTGCTCCGCGCTTTGTAGTCGTAGTAGTTAGACGGACCGCCACCGCCGCCGACACGCCGCCTCATCCCCCTCTTCCCTCTATAACATGTGAAACAGGGCTTCTGAACGGCTTTTCGCGCACGGAAGAGAGTCAGAAGCTCCTCCAGAACTTCCTCGAGTGATGTCAGGCGCTTTTTCTTGCGAACGAATTCGGGAGCAGAGCTTCCCTGAGGAAACTCAGACCATACCATCCGACCCCATGGATGTCGGTGGTGCTTTCTGCTCGGGAACAAATGACGGAGAGTCCACGGCGGAAGTGATGCAAGAAGTTCACACATCGTCACATCGGTTCCCCCTCGACTGACGGAATGACGGACCGACCGTCAGAAGAAGAGGGAACGACTGAGGTGAAATTGATGACTGAGCCGCCATCTGCGCCGTGAACGACGATAACTTGTGAGCTATAAATAATATTCTCCAAGCGTCCCCCCTCCCCACATACGCAGTCACACGCTCTACATATCCCCCCAGTTAGACGACTGTGCCCTCTGACGTCTTCTCTAGCCCGCTCTCTGAGTGTTAATATTCTGCTGGTAAGCGGAGGGCCACTCTATCGGCATCGGTCGGTAGACGATTGGCCTTCGTCCCGGTAACAAGAGTTTTCGAGTCTGCTCCCGGCTCCCAGCTGCTCGTATCGGCTATTACTCATCCATATGACAAACTTTTCCGACTTTTAGCAAGTTTGTTCCTCAAATAGAATAGATAATTGAGTCGAGCGGGCAAGCAGAAGAGGAAGGAACCTGGAGCTGCTGTCGACCTATGGTGAAGACACAAAAAAAAGACGCGATCGCTGAGCGAGGATAGCAACGAAAGCAGAACAAACTCGCTGACCTTCGACCCACAGGGCCAACAACTGCCACGGTAATGCCAAACACAGTCTTCCTGACTTGACAGAACGACTTGAATTCTATCTGCCGTGTCCTCCTCAAGTCGAAGCAGATCATGGATACATCTCGGACTCCTTTCGGACTCCATGCAAAAAAGTACTGACATGAAACGAAGATAATCATCATCCCTCCAATTTACGAACGGCATTCTACTTTCGTCCAGCTTTCCTCTCATTGACCGAAATATTCATCCCGAAACTCTCCTGGGTCATCGTTGAGATACATTCAAGACTTGAAATTCCCCACTTAATGCTCTGTTTTCCCTGCTTCCATTGCCATTCTTCCGGAGTGTTCCCAGACGATGACCGTTGCCGAGGGGAGTCCAAGGAGACGGTTGGATTCTCGGCGAAGGGAAAGTAGGAAAAAGGCTTGTAGCCGCACAGAATGGATGGAACCCTATGCGCGATGGATGATAGATGAGCGATTGATGATGTGACACACGCCGGCAACGCCTAGGGCGAATATAGATTAGCTTCAACGAACGAAACCGACGACTACCGTCGGTCGCCGATGTTTGCACCGTCGTCGTATGCGCGCCCCGAAAGTTAGATGTGAGTCGAGCGACGTTTTTGTCGAACAATTCCCGAAAAGCCCTCGGAGGCAAAACAGATTTTTCGTTGATGAGCTGCCGCGCGGACGACAATGGCCGTAATTCGCAACACCTTCCCTTGTGACACAGAAACTCCTTTTCACGGCTCCCGGAGAGGTGGGTTGGCTTTTCGCGATCGCTGATTTCGACTCAATTTCCGAAGTTCTCCTCGAAGTTCCGCGCCATCTACGAAAGTTGCGTCAAAAATGCTGATGACTCGCGATGTGCGATATGCTGACGACATCGAAGCCGGAATGTGAGTTTTCGACCGTTATAGCGAGGTTGGGAGTTGAGGTCAAGTTGAGGAAGTTCGCGACGCATTCCATTTGATCCTCACCGATTAGGTGCAATCTCAACTGCTTCGAATCCCCTTGACTCGGTGGCTTCCCAATGGATGCCCTCAGAGTCGTGCAGGAAACTTCATACTCTGAGTGAACAACTAGAGGATTCTGTGAGATTTCCTCCAGGCGGTCGACCAGCGCTGTGGCAAACTTGTCGTCATCCCACTGCTGACTCACCGAAATTTCGAAATCCAGCTGAGTTCTGATGAAGCGACCATAGCGCCCGTAGATAAATTTCGCCACCGATTGGAGTTTCGAGCGAAACTCTCCGTTCCGCTCGGTGAGCAGAAGTACATTGATTTCGGTGCAGTTCAGGAGTGGGTCCCGTTGACGTCCGTAGAGCTGCTGTTTGTAGCAACCGTTCACAGCTGTACTCGCAACCGAGCAAACGATCAAAATGGCCAACAGGAGGATGGTGAACAGAGCCGGTGGGAAGTAGGCAAACAGACACGCCCGCACGGTCGGGTCCCTCAAGTTGATCACTTTATCTGGGACTCTAAAAAATGAATGCATGGTGTGCCGCCGACCCCTCGGGTGGATCACAACATATTCGAGTGGAAATCACGATATGGCTCGAGAGTCGGCAGCGCTCCGATTCCTCGGGGAGCAAGCGTTCAACCACGTCTTTTACGACTCGGCATTAAACGGTTTTATGGCGGGAATTATTGTTCCAAGAGTCAGTCAAGTATGTTTGGCTTCATATGAGATGATCAAGGGCGGCAACGCCGACTTCGAGGAGCTTCTCTGGAACCGCGGGCCGTGTCAAAGGTGAGCGAACTAAAACCTTGGTGATAGACTTCTCGGTGGCAATGGAGATCGATGAGCGACCACCACTGAGCTCTACTTATTGTGGATCTCATGTTGTGCATGCAACCCATCAGAGCGAAGGTTTCCCCGACGGTATCCTGAAGTCTATGAATACGATGGAAGTCCGTCGTATTGACAACAGAGGTGCTTGCGGACGACACGAAAACGCCGAAAGGTGCACCTTTGTGCGGACGAAAGTGAAGAGTTTCCACGTATGTACTTCATCAAATAATAGATAGTGATTCCAACGCATGTTCCAGATTCACCTTGGTTGAACTTTGAGTAAAAATTCAAGTATTCCCTCGAGAGCGAGACACTTTATTTGTCAACGGAAGCATGGCCTCGGAGCGTCTCGTGGAACGAGCGTTGTGCTCGCCCCTAACTACTCTTTGGAATCGTTCATGGCCGCTGTATGGCGCCCCTTTGTCCTGATATTACAGCTGGCCATCATTCCAGGACTGCGAATAGTCTTCGCCTGAAGATCTGGAGGATCACATCGAATTGATTCAAAGTCCTTGGCTGCGCAGGGTAGAAGACTCACAGGGACGTTTTTAATTTTCCTCGGTTCGCTTCTAAAAGCGCTGTTACTCAGTGATGGTAAGGCGAGGAGAGCGGGTTCCGATCGAGCAGCCGGCGGCTTGCATAAAGTGAGAGTGGTACGCGAGAACTGAACGACGAGAAGGTTAGTCGATTCAGTTGAACCAATACCCACTCCATTCATGCATACATAATTTGAGAAGAAGCTTTCGCGAGGGAGAGTGCTGCAAAAATTAGAAGAGGGCTCGCAATCCACTGCCAAGGCTTATCAAAACCGGCATACGAGCCCTGCATCCCATCCGCCCTGCTCCTTTCCGGGAAAAATCCTTCGACAGTTGGGGCGGCATATAACCAGTACGCATGCATTTAGTCAGTCTCGGCCTCGAGTTTTGTGGTCGCGATGGAGCACTTCCCCACGAAGAGCCTTCCGCGTACTCTGAGGAGACAATAAGACGACGAAAAGTTTCTGAACACATTAATCCGCATCGCTGAATTTCATACGACGAGCTCGCTGATGCGATGGCGATTCCGGTATGACGATCCGTTATCCTGGCGACCAACAGTCCGCTGCAAACAGGAAAGAGTGAAGGCAAGCAACGAAAACGCGCACCGTTAGGTGTCCGCCGTGTGTGTGTATGTATGTGAGTGTAGTATATCAGCTCAAATATATCGCCCCAATATATTTCTGCCTATAAAACAAGCTGCTACCCGCCACGCGTGGAATGGTGGCTGGCGGGCGATAAGGGTGTCGCCGCCTCAACAATTTACGGCAAACCCAGAAGGCTCAGCAAATATTGGAGTTCCGGACCTTCGTATTCGGGAAGCCACAAGCGACGCAAAACGACGATTACTGCAGGCTACGGAGATTCCTTAGATTAGCATCTTTATATATGTTTTCCCTTCTTGGCTCGAAACGCAACCTTGCTGTTGTTCTGCTGCACTCGTCACCGACGCCCGCTTGCTGCGGTTAGACGCTGAAAACTAGTTCCCAAGCGTAATTTCGGGATCCGAGGCGCCCCCTCATCGCCCAGCGATTCTCTAGTCTCCATGCACCTTGCATTGATCGAGTCGAGAGCCTCTCCAGGAGTCCCTGTGGAGCTCTTTGCCGCTGAGGACAATGACGCGGGAGATCCTTTCCAGCAAGCTTGTTTCTCGCTAACGATTATTGATCGGAGGTTGTGCGAGCTCCATCCGGATCTGACGAAATCGAACCATCCGCATATTGCAGCCGTAATCTCCGTGTTCATCATTCGCTTAGAGGGGCTGCACAGAGTTCGTCATCCATCGCTCGCGGCAATGTATCCCTGCGACTCGGTCTGAGCTTCTTTCGGCTCGTTTGCTCCCCTCCCAGTTTCCGACTCCGAGCTTGTCTGTTCGTCGGAAGCTTTCCTGCCTGCCTGCCTGCCTGCCTGTCTGCTTGCTTGCCTGTCGGTCTTCCTTCTTTTCCTTCTCTCATTTGAATGCAGCCGACTTTCTCCTCGTCTGTACACGAGACCGTATGTTTCTCATCCGAGTGTGAGATTCAGCTTGCAACCACCGGGTGCGCGCGGGAGTGATCACGACGAAGAGATTGAAAACTGAAACAGTTCCAGTTGGAGAGCGAGACAGAGAGGGAAAGCCAGAGGCGAGGCGGACGGAACAGACAAAGATAGAGGAAAAGGATGACGGCAATGAGAACGGAAATCAGCAGATCGTGTTTCTCCGGAAGCCGGTGCTGGATGGTGTGCTGACGGAGAAAATGGATCTACAAAAAAAGAATATTCAGTTACAGATGCTCCGACGTCTGCCTGTGTGTCCCATGCACCCTTCCCGACTGACTTCTCAGCTGTTCGAGTGCTTATTTTTTCGTTCCATTGAGGTTCTCCTACCGGTGGCACGAGTCTCAGCATCGAGGGGAGGTTGAGGAGTCGTAGCACATTGGGAATATCGAGAACATTCTCATCCCGGCCGTAGCATCTGTCATGAGCTCGACGCCCCCCCCCCCCCTTCCCTCACCGGCGTTTTTAGATGCTTTGAGGAAGATAGGAGCATCAAAGTCGGTCCCCAGCCATTTCCTTCCGTCTCATCCATGACGTCATATCACAGACGCAGTCATTTCGTCAGGAAGGTCCGAAAGAATGAAACGGTTTCCAGTCCAGGCAAGATCGCGACCGCTTCGTGAGAGTAACGTGTTCGAGAGGACCCCCGTCATGAGCTCCGGACAAAAACTCAAATCTCTCAACTCAGAAATTTGGAAGGAAGGTGTCGGACCGGAGCCTGTTGCATGAATTTGTAACGACTCGACAAAAACCCGGGTCCACGATTGCCTTCGACAATATGATTCTGATGGAAAGCACGATACGCAGCAGTACACAGCACGGCTGACGGAGAGAAGCGAGCGAGGAAAGTGGCATCGGAATTCCCACCGGCTGACGGCCAGGAACCTTCGGTGGGTGGCTGGCTGTCTGATTCTTTCGGTATCGAGAGAAGCTGACGTGTGGGCAGGCAGGCAGGCAGGCAGGCAGGCAGGCAGGCAAGCGGTCTCATTGCCATCGGCTGTTTTTGATATTACAAGAAAGAAGATGTGCAATTTTGCTTTGTGGGGAGAGGAAGCCGCTCCGTGCCGCTCATATGACGTCGTGTGCAGAGTGGGTCGTTTGGCGTTGTCCTCCGACAGTAATGGAAGTAACGCCTTGTGCTCTGGTATGCCATTAAGTGATTGTCAATATGGGACATTCACTGAAGGACGACTCATCAGCTAAAAGCATCCTGCTTGCTTTCTCTTATCCCTTTCGAAACAGCGAGCGAGCGAGCAGACCAGCAGGCAACCGAAGTGCCAACCTACCACGCAGTCAGGCAGGCGCGCTTCAGTATGAGGAGCGTTGGAAAGAGCTACCGTTCGCACCACGCGGTGTGCTGTCCTCCCGGCTCGTCCGTATGTTCGTCCTCAAGCCCGGCTCCGTGATGTTCATGAGAGGAAATATTTCATGGGCACCTCCGAGCTCCAGATGCCATTCGACGTTTGCGGCTGCTCGAACGCTTCGAGCCGATTTTTTCGCTTCGATTCGATCCGATGTTTTCAGGACGGCGACCGGAAGCATTGGAAAGATGATCGAGTGCTCACCACTTCCTGTTTAATACGAACGGACGGTCGTCACCAACAGGAGCGGCCAGAACCCGATGTATTCATCTGGTTGAAAAGCCAGGCCGCGTGGACCTGCTTTGCTGTTGTCGAGTCTCTCGGCCCATGACTTCTCGGATGTTGGGAGCCACGAAAGAAATACGCGCTTCGTCACGAAAGGATCCTTTCTAGCGATCGGTGAATGGACCCAAGAGATGCAGCAACAGTGCGGTCAATACAGGAATCAGCCGCCGCCGCGCCGCTCTCTGTTGCATGGCGAACCTATTACACATTGGTAGAAGTGGTCCAATTCCTCTCGCTGCTTCTTGTGCTGGCGATGGCTGTATTCAACGCTTGCTTCTGTCGTTCCTTGGGCGGCTCGGCCGCAATAGAAACCGACATAGATTGAGCCAGGCCGAGTCTTTTCGGAGCTGAAGGCCACTGGCCACTGCAGACTCTCACTCTGCTGAGAGAGATAGTAGAAGACACGCGAAGAACGCATTCAAGCACTAATACATTTTCGCATAGGCATTCACGCGCACACGATCCAAATCCGACAGGAGAAATGGTGGAGGCGACAGCGGTTGGAGTAACAATGAGCTGCAGTGCATCCGAACCACTTATCTCCACGGTCGCGGACTTCGATAGGGAGCCGCTCTGAACAAATGATGTTCATCAATATATTCAAGCCTGAACGGGGAACGAGAGTGAAGAGTGCTGGTCGCGCCTGAACCCTTCACTGCGATTCTCCCTGGTGCAATGTTTGCTCGGCTCTGTACGGGCGGCGGGCGCTCAATGAACTTGTCGAGCCCTCCATGAAAACGGTTGGTGTCATGTTGTGTAGAGACAGGAAGAGACCGCTATGTGTTGTGATATAATATGCCTACGTAGCCTCGCTTCGCGAGCTCTCTTTTTCTCTCTCCATCTTCCTATCTTTCTCCTGGTCTCAAGCACGCCGGCTCTCCCGGCTGAACTGTTTGTTGCTGGTGATTCCGCGTCAGCAGCGGCGGCAACCGCGTCGCTCCTGCATAATGCCTGCAACTCGTCGGCGAGCTCGGCAACCAGTCAACCAGTAAGCCACCCAGCAGGCAAGCGGCCGGCTAGACCGGCAACTAAGCAAGCAGCCAGACGGGAACGCACCCTTCAGGCAGGCAGGCAGGCGGGCAAGAAGCCTGTGGCAATCGCTCTGAATAGAGCTTTCCGTTCCTGCCCAACCATAGAACCCTTCACGAAGCTACGGACGCGGCCCGCGACGCAACCACCCAGCCAGGCGGCCGGCCGCAGAATAATCCGCTAGCCTGAAGGGCCTGAAGTGTTCTCTTCACACTCGGGCTTTTGTCGCAAAAGGGTCGGGTTGCCCACGGCGCTCAACTTTTCCGGCCGGCGCTGAAGTTATCTCAGCGGAAGATTTTCGCTGGTGGTGGTGGTGGTGTCGAGTTACCGTCCAAAGAACAGCGGTGGCGAAAAGCGGCGGCGACTGTCGTCGTCGTTGTCGCCGTCGCCTTCCAGTCCGCCCCTCTCGGGCGTTCGGCCGCCATCGTTCTGAAAGTCGAGCGTTTACTCTAAAACGCTCGCGTTTCAAACGAGAGCAATAATGAGAGGTGCTGCAAACGATATCTGGAACACTCCAGAACTTTTCCGGGCCTATGATCGTCGTCGATGTGAAATGCCGATTTTCCCAAATTCAACGCACCCGAACCCGCACCCGGAACGATCGTGTTGCTCGCCAGTGCTAGAAAATCCCAAATATGAGTCTTTTGTTCCCTCTTTTAAACTATTCGGCGACTGGTGATCAGCTGGAAACTCCGCGTCCATGGATATCGTAACCCACTTTCGTGTTGCACGGGCTGAAGCGTTGGGGGACGGCGTTGCAATGGATTCTGCTCGACGTCACTTCCGATGATGTTTGATACTGAGCTCTACTGATTGAATTTCGTGGTAAAACCGCTTTGCCGCCCATTCGTGCAGAAGCTGAAATTCCCGTTCCTTTGTTCCTTCGTACACTGGTTCTATTCTCGACTCTTGAAGGGAGTGAGGCTGATTAGATTATAAAGTTTAAGCGTTGCTAACTCAGGACGAATGTGTTCTAGATGCGTCTCAGCTACGTTAAAAGCGCAAAGCCACCGTGAAAAAGAGCAACGTTATTCAACTCAAAATAGCGACCATGCGCAAGTACTCGCGGTTTGAACGCGTTCTCGCAAAGCCGTCTGAGGATCTTTTGACGTTTCGACTTCTGAATGCCGAGGGTAAAATACTGGGGAGCCCTCAGCTCAGTCTCACTGTCTAACGGGTGGTGACATCGATCGGTTTCTTTTCAGTTCCATGCGTTAAAGGAGAAATATGAGAATCCGCGCATGAGACTCTCTGAGCTCGACTTCGGCCCATATCTCGTTCGCATGGAATTGCACAAGCTGTTTCGCAATCAACTGACTGTCAGGGCCCGATCACAGTAAAGTGATAGCCATTGGAGTCTTGCAGAACATTACTCATGTTGATCGAGTGATTTCCGAATCCGGCCACTGAATGAGTTCCACTCTTCCTATCATTCTTCGGTGTCTGTGAAAATCGTCGTCTGTAGACTCTTCGAGCGAGCATCTTACCTCATAGAGAGAGTCATGAGGCACGGTAGCGTATAATCGCCGCGAGCTCCGTGAGTTCATGTGATCGCAAAGCCAGTAATAGAATTCGTTCAGATCGGCTTGGAGGGCAGACAAGTGGCTCCCTTTGGGAGCTCCGCACAGAGTCATGATCTCCTGCCTACAACGACGCGTACGTCGGCGCTATGGTTGGAATCCGCGCTGGAAATGCCTCCCTCGTCGTCGTCGTCTCCTCTATTGCATCCATTGCAAAGTTCGGTGACAGCAACTGTTCCGCTACGAAGCCAAGTTGTTAGAGGCGACCGATAGCCGGCCTTGGTTGATCCAAGCATGGCGATTATATTCCAAACTTGAACGACTCGGCAGGCGGAATCGCCGTATCAGTATTCGACTCGCCCGATGGCCTCGGTTCGGCACGAGGATATGCCGTTCGTGGCAGCGGTTTCGAAGTGAAACTATGCCGCTAGAACGGTGGGGCTGTTGTGATGAAGAGCAGACAGCGGGTTGTCGTCGTACATTCTTGTGCTCTGAGAATGTCGACGTTCAGAGCTAAGCTTTCCATGAACTTTGTCGTTCGTTCGCCCGCTCGTTGGGCGCTCTTGAAACGTGGCTGTTGCCGATCAAGGGAAGTCCTGGGTCGCGGGTCGTGTGTGTTTGATCGAGAAGACAGTGTCAAGGATGATAATCCAGGACTGGCTCGCGAGTGCGCATCCACCGAATGCAACTTTCGGCGAATCGCTCGCCGCGTGGCATGACCAAGCCGGGCTCCTCTATTAAAGCCGGAAGCTTGATGATTAATGTTGAACGATTAGGCACCGTTGATGACTTCGGCTACAGTTTGATGGCGACGCCGTTAGGCTGCTCTATAATGGAAGACGCGGATCCCCTGGTCTCGACAATTCACAATCGTTGCGCCAACTTCTAATCCTAGGAGAATGACTTTTCATGAAGGATAAAGAAGAATCCCTCCTCAGTCCGCACTCTTCTCGTGAGCGCAAATCTCAGGTATGACCAGGCACTCACGATCAGGGCGGTCCGCGCTCGCAAGGATCCCGGAGGTTTCCGAAGGCCGTTTCGAACATTTTCGGTTTTCGATGGGGCTAACGGCTTTCCATGGAGAGCATCTAGAGGCCGATTCCAAATCAGGTAGAATTTGACGGTTGAATTTCGATGAGATCCCGAAACGAACTTTTCCATCGTCGTCGTCTGCGATACGTTGTTCTGGGACACCACTATTAGAGAGTCAATGTGGTCGAGTTGCAGTTGGATGTGTAGCTGCAGATGTTTCTCCTGCTGCCGTGGCAGCGTCCAGCGATGCCAAAGCTTGTAGAGTGGACAACAATGCCCAAATGACCGGTTTCGTGTGTCCTCGGCGTCTACTTTAGACGGACACAACCCTCAATCTGCTGCTGCAGCTGATGTTTTCATCTGGCGACATTGAGTCATCCGTTGCCGCGTCCCGATAATCCCATTCCCGATGCAGTCAAAATTTTCATCTCTCACCGGTGTACTCTCGGCAATACCCAAGAGAAAGCCGGAAACCAGGGGCGAGCTCGCCCACCGAAGTGGTGATTTAGCCGAAGATCGTGGATATAGTTCTTCTCGTGGGAACGATCGGATTTTTCCACCCATTCCCCCTCCCCTTTTCCACTCCCTTCCCCCTTTTAACGGATGAGAACGAATGATTTGACGGTGCGCGGATGCAGAGAGTCTCGCGGTCGAAAGCATCACGCGAACTACAATTGAGTTGGAACAGAGCCGCGACGTTACTTTCTTTCAAGTTTCAAGCGGTCTCCAGTGTAGCCCAGTTCAGAAGTGTGATTCTATTCAAAAATTCAATGTTGAAGAATCTTCATATAGTTCGTTCGAATCTCTCCCCGCAGATAGCCGCGCCCAAAGGCGCACCGAGCAGAACTGGCCCTAACAACGGATTCACCGGGGCGTCACGTGTCCTTCCCTGCACCCGCGCAGTCAACCAACATCCCGACAAGTTATATTCCTAGCCGTGGCTTTGCGGCCAGCAAGCCGCAAAGTGCCGCTTGTTCAGTGCCTAGTGTGTAAGCGGTGTGACTGCTTAGCTTTGCTGCTACTGGCTGGTTAGCATTCAGATCCAAGTGCCGGCACCGGTGGTTCCGCTCAACGGGAAGTACCGCGCGAAAGTTCTGGAGGGCTCACCAGACATCGGGGAAAGTCAACGGATGCAGTGAGTACCTCCGACGCAGTGATCAATCGTCCGAGTTCCCGTCGGTTTCGTCTTCGAGTCCGTTCGTCCGTCATCTGCGAGAGCTTAATATGAGGCCAGGTATTGCTTGCTGACAGACACTGGACAACACTAATCTTTCTTCAATCGAGTAACGGCGCTCCATCGATCGATTCAAGTCTGAAACCAACGCGGATGCCGTGCTGCTCCTCCTGCCACTGAAGCTCCCCAGCGAACAGGATGTTCTTCTTCTGTAGCGTCGTCTCTATTGGCATTTCGATCATCGTACTCTTCGTAATTTTCTCCATTCTCCAAGCAGCACACGCAAGTGAGCAGATGGTCAGTTATTTCCTAAAATGTTCTATCTGTTGAATAGTCTCCCTTCCCGCATCAATGATATCGCGGAAATGTGTTTTTGTTGAACTTCGTCATCATTGCGAGAGTCCTGTGTAATAAAATCGGAGTTGGCTTCCGGATGAATTCACGGCATTGTCATGTGTTTGTTTCCGTAGACTTCAAAGTTTTTCCAATCGTCTGTGTCGCTTGTTTCTGTGCATGGCGGCCAATCTCGATTATGAAACGAGATACACAGTGCAAGTTGTGCATACAAGTGTATGCTGTTCCCACCGGGATGAATTCCAGGAACCATCTCCTATCCTGATGTCGTAACTGCACTTCTGTCGCTCTTTTCACCGGGATGTCGTTAACAGAAGATGCTCGGGATTCGCGAGCCCGCCAACGACCCTGACCCGAATGATGGAATATTTTTTAACTAATCGAAATTGTTTCGGCAAAACATTCTTCCACCGTAGCTTACCCTAAAGTGGATGCAAATCGAATGCATCATGATAACAAATACATCGATGTCACCAATTGACGGTCGTATTGACAAAGACACCCATCACGGTTTCAGTCTTCTTCAGTTTCACGAGTCAAACGCGAAGTTTCCTTGACATTGTCGTTTTAGCAGCTCTTGCTGCCGCGATTGAGAGTTTTCTCCCCTTCTTTCCAGACGGAAAGCCGACGGCGATGACAAGAGCGATTTCCAATGTTTGGCTTCAAATGAAAATCAAGTGTCGGCAATCGAGTGGTGTATGGACGCATGCGAAAAAAAGAACAAACATACCACCACGAGACAGCTCGGCCTTTGCCCATTCGCTTTCAGTGACATACGATCGGTGAAGTCAAAGCTCAGTAGATCCGTGAGTGTCGAAAGCGGAATAGATTCGAGTCCATTGGGTACTTCGGAGCAACTGGAGGAGTTTCTTCTTCTCCAATCAGCTCCGTTTATAATCCGACCAGAACATTGATGGCGGCTCGTTAATAGGAACCCCATCTTCAGCGTTGGCCTTATGATCTTTTTCACAACTGTTACCGACGAAAAACAGAAGAGGAAGTGGTGCGAATCGATCACGTTTCCACTCGCCTTCCACAGCGGTTTTCATGGCATACGTTGCCCATCATGGGTTTTTATCGCCTAGCGCTTTAATAATAGTTCTGTCCTGCATAGCGGCTGTGGGCGGGCTCGGAATAAACGTCTTTCTCCTCTTGGGAAAATCACCGTAAGCATACGTGTGCGCCGTGGAGCGTTTTTGACGCACTCTACCTCAGCTCAATACTCTCCAGTTGAAATCAGACCCCGAATGCCACGCCGCTGAATCGCTGTCCATCAACGATGAAATACGAAACGAGGTCTTCGTGCGTCTGGCTCGGAGAAGCCCTGCGCTGAAATCTTCCCAGAGCAGCTGGCGGAACCGTGGGCTCAACAAGTTCAATCTACGCCTCCAATAGGACGTCACGCTTCCTCCGACTTGTTTGGATCAACTGTAGGAAGGTGCTGACATTTTATAGGAATGGTGTCGGATTTCGTCGCGGACTTGAGGTTTCCAATGTCCCCAATCGTGAATCTACATCATGTAGGAGACGCTCGAAGGGAGCGCGGATGTGTGCATGAGTGGCTACGACCGGGTATCTTGCCCTGACCTCGGTGCGCAGACATCGTTCAGCTCCTGCTGAAAGCGGATATCGTTCCCGTCTGCTACGATCTCAAATGATATCTTTTCGCTCCAGAGCCCTCCTAGTGGCCCGACACCGAGTCATAGTACGCGTCTCCAGCCTCTGTCTGGAAAATTATTTTTGGGAAGCGTCCCGCCGATCCTCCCTCCGTCCGCCGATTTTCTGGAGTTTTCGTGACTCGAGGAGATCGTCGAAGATCTCCTGTTTTCTTTTGTCGGAACTCTCATACTCCACCGCGTGGTCCAAACTTGTAGACTCGTGTAAATTCATGACTTCACAAACTGGGATATAGTGAAATAAGATTCTGAGTTTTAATTATGCGAGAATGTACATGATTCTTTGTCGGTCGAGATTTCCTCATGGCGAGTCTCGCGCTTTTCATCTAGAAAGAGACCGATCGCGATCGAAGTGAAGCTCTGAGTGTGCACGAAACGGTTATGCCAAACTGTTTCGAGCCTCCTCCAACAAGTTCCGTCTCAGTCGCTTGTGAGGCATGGTCGGTTGTTGGTGTCAGTCAGGAGCTCGAATAAGTTTTTTCTTCCTGAATGCAATTTCCCAGCTTGTTTCACGCTCTCACTAACTGCTAATTAGAAGGACGGAGACTGAAAGTTCTTTTTATTAAAGTTGTCTTTAATCTTCCTTGCGGCAACGGCTTCGTCCCAGCACCTCGGGCGTCACCGACGCCATCGTCAACGAACGCGACCTCGTCTGCTCCCACATAACTGATTGCTCTCGACTCCGCGGCTCATTTCAGATTTCTGACTCAACGTCATCGCGAGTTTGGTCACTGCAAGTACTCGTCGTACTCCCGTGAAGCAAATCGGAGCAGCGACTCCACTGCCCCGGTCTCCCGTCGCGACGTGTTCGCCGCGTTCCAACTCACAGACATAACTCGTGTCCTTCTCCGCTCTCTACGACGTCGGTGACGGGTGGCGTCGTACTCAAGAAGTTTGACCTGGACTCACCGCGCCCTTCTCGAAACGGCAATGAGGAGCAGAGGGAACAGCTGACGCCCGCGGACTCTCGTCTTCATGGATTTACATCGCGACTTTATTCTCTCTCCGCAAACAGGGTTCCCGAGCTAGGATGCTTTGGTCGACTCCGGATGTTGCGAACGCTGTCGGCCCAAACTTTACGCTGCCCTGACCTCTCAATTAACGTTTGTCGTCGTAAAGATGTGATCGGGCATCGGGTGCATCTTCTCGCGATCCTCGGGTCTCGAGACCTGGAGGTGTCCATTTTGAAAGCTGCCACCAAGGACGTGTTATGATTCGCTTGAGGCTCTTTCGAAAGAGGATCGAACGAAAGTACAGGGGGGGGGGGGATGGGGCGCGCAGACGAGTGCTCATAGCACGTATAGATGGCCATAGGAACTTAAAAAGCCCAAATGGCACACGGCTTTCCTTCTAATGGGGAGCCGTGTGATGGCCCTGAGGGCATTGATGTCACTGAGCCTGTATCACTTAGTAAACCGATGCTGCTTAGGCTCGCTCATGGCTTTCACAGCGCGGAACAGCTGAAATATGGAGTGAGAAACGTTGTCCTCGAGCTTTTTGAGCTTCTCGACATCGAATGTTTGCCACTCGGGCCACGGTGGCACAATTCATCATCGGGAGCCCTCATTCGACCCGAATAGGTATCGATTCGGTATCCAAATGCATTGTTGACTCTTGCATGGCTTCCCTCGGCCTGCGGACGGATAGAGACTCTGCCACTGTGGCGATGACAGGTGTCGGGGTCGCAGACGCTCAACGACCACGGCACAATTCCGTGGAATCGAACAGGCTGTGGGAGGAGGCAAGACAATGGTTCGGTCTTTGCTGGGATTAAACTTCAGGATCTCGGAAACTCCTTTGAATGGATGAATATTCTCGAAGATGAATCTATGCTCTCCGACTCAGGGACTCCGCCTAAGCAAACGACACCTCAGGAATCTTCGTTCGAACTCCACACGTTGACCGCTCATTTTCTCGGTTGAGAAGATTCGCAGGCGAGCTTTTTCAATTCCGGAGCGAGGGGAGGATCTCACAGTCGGCTCGTGCGGCAATCATTTGTTGGCGACGGAACTCGCTTCATTACTTTATTTCGGAGCGTTGAACGAAATCCTGGAGAACATTCCAAGAGAACCCGCCGGAGATTCATCATCAAGATGTTCCGCACGTGGACTACGCTCGGATTCGATCTTGCAAATATTCAAGGCATGCTTATGAATGATGGGTTTCGAAAAATCTGTTGCGTGGCAACGCGTTGAACTGCATGAGCGGACAGATACTTCAATAAACTCATTTTCCACAGATCCTTGATTCAAGAATGAGTCACCCCATGGTCAGAAGAACCTCATGCTTGGATCAGAAGAGAAAACTTCTTTTGACAGCGGAACTGCTGACATTCGGATATTAGGTTCCCGTTATAGTTCTCCATTGATCTGCCAACGCAAATGTACTCGCCCTCGCGCCTCATGAGATGAAAAATTGCCGAAATCAAGCTCGATCGTTTCACGCAGAAAACACAGACTCTCTTGGAGCTATTCATCCCATAGAGAACTAGAGCGTCATCTCTTGTGAGCGCCCGACTACGGAATCAAGCGGTGCTTCAACATTATGAAACAGAGTTCGTTTCGTAACCTCGGCCCCTACCCAGCGAAACGGTACCCACCTCCTCGTCAGCTTCGAGATGGCTGCATAGCGATTACAGAAACGCTAACTATACAATCCACGAGCCCGCCACCATCCAGATCTGACCAATGCTAGTTTTGCATAGTTTCGAGCGAACTATAGAATCTTTCGTAGAGATCCGGAGGGAACTTTACGGTTCCGATTCGGAACTATCGAGAGAATGACAAGGAATCCGTAGAGAAGTATTTCGATCCAATAAGTTTCGCATCTCGGGAGGTTTTGCCTATCTGCCAGCGAAATGAGGGCAGCATCATTGGACTTGAGGACGACAGCTACGACAGAGGTTGATCACGTTCGCTGCCGGCTTGGTGCGGGTGATGATTGGCATTTTCTGGTTGCTTTTATGCTCCAGTGATTCGATCGCACAAGTTGCAATCCTGGGAGGATGAAGTTTCAGCTCCCATTGAGAAATAGAATGGTTTTCCCTCATCCGCCGTAGATGGCGCCACCAAACCAGGAGCCCGCCAACGACTCCGCTGTTTGTCCGTTGATTAGCCTCTTACGCAACACGTATTTCGGCGGAATGGAGTGCCCAGCGAGCGTTCCTCTCCTCTCCCGGAACTCATTTCATAACGTTTGCAAACGAAACAGTTTTCTCGGCGAAGATAGATATTATATGGAGCAATACGTCACCATTTTGTGCGAAAGCAAAAGACGACGAATCACAATGCCGGAATAGTATTGTTTCGTATCGCTTCTTCATGGAAGGCGACTATGAAACTCGAATTCCCGCCCCTTGGGTAACCGTGACAAGCTTGCCAGCCGGGGAGCAATCGATCTACGTACATAAATTTGAATAACAAATTCACTTAACACGTGCGAGAGGGAGAAGATATTTTTTATCCAACTCGCGCCACCCTACTTGCTAATCGTTAGAAGAACATCAGTGGGAGGATCGACGAGGCTGCTTCTTGATCGACCTTACCAACGAGCCGCCGCGCTCTACCGCCCCACGGCGATTACCTCACCAGCTACCGATCGGGCACGCTTTCGAGCCCTCAGTAGCTAGTCAGTGGCATACTACCTGAGCAGATGTAGGCACAGTAAGACGTCCGGGCCAGGAGAAACAGATCAACCTACGCGCATAAGCCGGAACAACAGACCGACACAGTACCGCCGAGGAGCGCATAGGCCTTGCGTGAAGTCGGTGGAAGCAGGCCTTGCAGAATTTATGTGCATATTCCAATGAAGGGAGGCAAAAATAAACAGACGCGGCGTGATATCAGTCGCTAGCGTGCGGGATGAGAGCCTGCCTACAGTTCCAACCATAGATAGACGGATAAACGAGCCGACGAACGGACTGAACGACCCGCGGACACACCGTCAGGCCAACAGGACAGCCTTTCACCGAAGTTCGCGGCAGCCTTCTAGCAGCTTCCTTGACTCGGCGCTTTTTATCGACGCAGGCCACTCATCGCAATGCTGGCGATAGGTATGCATGACTAGCCTCTAGGAACCTGTTGTTGAAAGCCACAAGAAGTCTTGGGAAGCTTGGATATTCCTTGAGAATACTGCAGGGCTCGTACGGAGTCAGCCAGAGCAAGCCTCGCGAGTGGAACGCGCTGTCCAGCTCGAAGAAGCGCTCGCTCCTCCTGTACGTGTAGGACGAGAGCCTCATCCTTGTTGGGTTCAGTAAGCTCGAAAACCGTCGGCATACTCAACCGAGGCGCACTCTGCTAAAGGTGGCCACGCCAAACATGCAAATAAGCGACAGGCAATCTTCGTCCTTCCGCACGTTCTGCCCAAACGCCACCTACACACAGCTCCCGACGAACGGATAATACCTACTGAAATCCTGTCTGTTCTCCTTTCGAGGTTTCTCTACGTCAAGGCAAAACTCCCTCCTTCAATTGCGCAATCGTCGATTCTGTACCGTTGCGATGCTACAACCCTGAACTCGATTCAGAGGAAGGCGGATTCGCCGCCGGGATCCAGACGCTGGCAAACTCGGCTCTCATTCGATTATCTAAATTCGGATTCGAACGTTATTGAATCCGTTGCTGCGATTCCGATCGCGAGATCTCTAGAATTTTCCTAAATCGATAATCTTGACGTGTTATCAACAAAACACTACGAATCAACTGGGGCAACGGAAGTGACCGACCTAGGCCCGATGCTTGCTTTAGCTGTTACAATTTCGATACGGGAAATTGCAATCCTATTTTGCGGCTTGCTTTCTCAGCGAAAATTTGCCGTTTTCGTGTCGTCGTAACCCACGCGACGACAGAGCACGGAAGTGTGTGTCGCGCGGTTCGGTGGACGGGCGCATGGTTTTCTCGGCTGGGCTGCAGGTTGTCGGGCCGTCTAGGTGTCGGAAGGAGGTCACGTGAACCCTCCTCACACGATACTTAGTGTCGTAAAAACTTCGCCGCACCGGGCGTCAAGATCCCGCCGCAAAGGCAACGGCTTCTAAGCCTTTTTGGAATCATAAAAACTCCGAAATTTTGTCAGCTTGCCTGTGGCTTGATGATAGGTGGCGTTTTCAGAGATTTTTTACTCGGGAGAAAAATCAAGTTCTGCTCGTGTTGCGCTCTCGGAAACCTACGGTCGACGGGTCGACACGCAGGCTGAACAAACACGAATCGTTGGTTGGGCTCCATACGGAATTCGCTGAAAACACACCTGGAACGCCTCGTCTAGCTCTTAGAGTTCTGTCACGGCGGTAACAGTTGGCCGGAAGCGCTGGATATGGGACGAAGTGTTGCCGAATGTGTAGCGCGAGCTCGATGTGACTGCAGAAGGTCTATTGCTGAGCTGGGGCGGAAGACATTGAACGTCATTCGGTTCCGTAGAGCGAACGAGAGCCAACGTTGGAGTTTGTGAATGGAATTTTTTCTGGATCGAGTTTGTTGATCAACCCGCGTGTTGTACCCGCTCCGCTGTTTTGGGATCGCGCCCTGTTTTCAGTCCCTTAAGAACAGCGATATGAAAATTTGTAGATCTGCGCGAGCGCGAGTATGGTCGAGAGCAACCTCCGTTGTTCGCTCTCCTGCCTATAACTCTTCCAGATTCTCCCGTGTCGTTTTTCCACTAGTTCTCATCCTCCCCGACCCGAAAAGTTCCCCTTCCCCCGGTGTCGTCATTCCGCCAAGCCCTCTCAACCTGCCCCCGTTACAACATCCACAAAGCTTCTCAGAGGTTGGTCTCTCTAGTCGCGTCACGGTCTCTTAGCCATTAGGGTCCTCTTCCTTCCTGTCTGCCGCTTGCTTCCTTTGGATGTAACAATTTTAGCAACCGGGACCCGCTTTCCCATGCTGTTCCCCGTCTCCTCAACCCGTTACAACTAGCCGCAGACTGGTGGCACTAACTGCGGCCCGCTTACAACACGCTCGATGTCTGACAAGTGACCGACCGACAGACAGACAAACCAACTGACCACCCTATTGTCCAGCAGACTTTTGTCGATGCCTCGTTCAATTGCTGGCTCGAGTTGGGGAATCCAAGATCGCTACTTCAAATACATGGAGTTTTTTCCATCGCTTCGGAACGATTCGTTGCATCATGCTCGAGTGGAAATCACTTCGCCCAGCACTCCGTCCCAGCCACGCATCTGTTGCAAGTTAGAAATCCCAGCCGGCAAGAGTCGGCTCAAGCTTCGCAAATATCAAAAACTCTCGTGCTAATGAACTCAGCAAAGGGAAGTGGATTCCGAGAACAAACAAGTGGAGGAATTCGGATATTGCTTCCAATTTTCTTGTTGAACCGCGTGAGAGAGCATTCCGCGTTGGATTTGTGGATTGGCTCGCCGAACGCCTCGTTCGCTCGCTGGCTGGCTGGCTGGCTGGCAGGAGATTCCGAGTAGGAGGATTGGACGGGGAATTACCAAGGAACTGAATGAATCGAGTTGGGGCTGGCGGGAGAAGCAAAAATCAAAAGTGAACTACTATGGGAACACTCCGCCGGCGTGCCTGCCCGCCTAGCTGGAGCGTGCAGAAGTCTTCCGAGAAAAGAACGAATAAGATCATTTATCTCTTGCACCTCTTCCTTCTTTTTTCCAAGTGAACGAGAAGAGGAAAACGAGGCGCCAATCTGGCTCACACAGCCGTGCCAACCCGCCCGCACGCACGCTTGCCCGACTCGCGAGCTGCGTTCCGAACCCGAGACTGAACCCGAACGGGGTGAGAGATTGAAACTTCGAAACCGCTCCGAGGAACCGCCTCTCGCATTAGAATGGAATTGGGATATTGGCGGCTTTCTCCGCAGAAGATTCTCCTGCGGAGAACCTCCTGTGGAGAATCTTCGCGAGCCAGGTAAGTAGAGTGGCTTTCGAGGATGTCAGGGTTGAGGCAAGGAAAGGTGAATGGGGCGAAGGAGGGAAATTCGAGATAGAAACCAAAGACAGCAAGGTGGCAAGCTACCTGTGCGGCCAAGAAAGAACCCGAGTCCAAGGCTGAGCGGGGACGGAAACCGCGCGGAACTTGCCCAGGAGGGAAAACGAGGCAAAGAGCAGCAGAGGGCCGATGTCTGGGATGACGACGGCAACGCGACTCACGCTGAAACCCTCGAAAGAACAAACGACGATTTACGGCGGGAGCAATGCGACCGTCGCGATTGTCCTGAACGCGATAAGAACGCCAGGAGCATACTCCGGTTCCATCGCGCCAGAACAGATTGGCATGGCGACTGATTTTAACTGCTCGATGGCTCGACGGTGCCAGAGAGATCCCCCGCCTATGAGCTCATCCGTGTTGACAAACTGTTCCTCGGTATGCACAGATTTGATTCAAGCTCGTTTCGGTATTAACAGACACGATCGCGTATCATCCGTCGGGCAGTCCCTTCGTTTCGGAACGTCATTGTGCGATTGTCGTCGACGATATGGGTGATTTGGATGCCTTGCTTGCCGCTGGACCAGTTATGTGGTCTACCTCAGGGTCGACCATCCACATGCGGTCAGGAGAAGTGAAATCCATCCAACACTTGCGGCTAATGCGCTTTTCGTGTTGCTTCACCAAAGAGGAATGTTCTCGCCGGTTGAAACTGGCTTCCGCAGTGCTGGAGATAGCAAGAAGAGCTGAACCTGTTGAAGAGATCAGCCTATACTCGCGTATCCAGTTCCTCTGCGTGCGTCCAAAGAAGGACGCCCGGGACGACGATGCCGTCGTGATCATCTCGTTTCTCTTGGGCGATTTCCGAATAAAGGGAATCCAGGATTTCCGGCCTTAGAGCTCGTCCCTAAACATCAATCAAAACACCCGAATCGAAAACCCTGAATCGCGGCTAGGAGCTGGGGAGTGTCGATGGAGAAGATCTCGTAGCTGACCGACGAAATCTGAGAACGGAGAACGCCTTCGAAATACTGCGTTCAAATCTATGGCTTTTCCTCTGACTGAATTGGGTTGCGCCCGAAGTAGCGCCCCTGCGGTAAGTGGTAAATAGGTATTGTGAAACGCAAATTCGCGTGTCAAGCGAACCGCTTTGACCGTTTGGATATTTCGTCAGCTCATCAGAATCTTCCATTCCTCCGAGACCGAAAATGTATATATCTGACGCCTTTGATTGGGCCGCGGAAGGACTCAGTCGGCCGTTCGCTCTCGCTGTGACCTTTCCTGGATACGTACCTTTGGGTCTGAGCCGATGGCTGATGAGGTCGTTGCATCATCGGGAAAGAGGACGGCTCTAGGTTGGATTTCTCAATGATGTATTCCCTTGGGGCCATCTTACCTATCAACTAATTGATTCCTCAATAACTATTCATGCCGTAGCTAGCATGCTTGACCTGGTCACTTGATTGGACGTTTCTGATCACGCAGAAAATGCTTCAAGAATCAGATGGCCGAAGCGTTGCACCGTGGGGAGAATCTTCAAGCGCGACTACTCGACCGTGAATCAGGTGTTGTAAAACCTAATGAGCTCGCACGGGAACGGTAGCTTTGACATGTTTTCTTTCCGAATATACTTGATGAATGGACTCATACAATAGAGTTAGAGGGGATCAAACGCCAAATCATCCGGCACAACGAATCAGCCTATGGCTTTCCTCCCTCAGACTAACTGACAGACTGACTTGAGTTTAGCATGCCGATCGGTAGCAAGGGGTGGGACAGCTGGCCGGGAGGACGTAGCGTCGGGGCTGGGCATATAAAGGAGTATGGAGAAAATGAGTCAGGGTCGGAAGCCAACCGAGAGAGCAACCAGCGGACGCAGCCTAAACGTTCTTCATGCGGACGAACACGTCCAGTCTACCGATATTCGGTCTGAGCGGGCACCCGGTCGAGCAAGCGTCCGAACTGGTGGGTCCGCTTAGAGGATTTTTCCGCATGATTAGCAAGCGATTGAAGAAGAGATGCTAGAGAAGAGGAATCGGTCCGAGAGAAAAGCGCTCTGTCACGATCACTTCAAGTCGACGCGGCAGCGGAGTGAGTTGATGAGCAAGTCTTGTCCGATGTCCGAGATCAAACGGATCTACAGTCATCCAGATAGAACAGTGCTGCTCTTCACCAGAGACTTGAATGAATTCAACTGGTCCGCACCATCAACGAGAAGGGATCATAGCTAACTGAGGAACACGGGCCACCTCAGGCAGTATTTGGAAACGCGAGGAAAGAAAATCCTCGCCCTATCCTCCCAACGACGACACCGCGCGACGGCAGCACGGGACACAGGGGCAACGCTGGGAGTGAGAAAGCACGTCTCTCTTAGTGCGGAAAATTTCCGCGGCAGCGGCGTCTGGCATCGTTGCAAGTGAGAAATCACCTCGAATCCGCTTTTTGAATGGCTTTTCCTCAATAGTATCGAGAGCATGCTTCGAAAATCGATGAGATGATGTGACACGGTGGCAAGTGTCGTCCAAGCCGACCGGCAGCATCAAAATGATAGATCAAAAACAGCTTCGAACGATACCCGTTCTGAGTAGCTAGTCGAGAACCGTGGCTACTTGTGTGCTGAAAGTTTTGGAAAAATTGGCACTTTTCTGTTTGTGTTAGAGGGCCTTCCGTGCAGTGAGTTGCGAGGCAAACGAACCATCGGCTGGCGAACCCCTATTCCCTGCTCGGATCGGAGTCTCTCAAGAACGGGGCGAGTTCCGAGGTTGACTTGGATTCTTTTTTAGAGGAGCTACTCGGAAGGCCTGGATCGCCGACTGGATGTTTTCAGGACGGTGTATGCCGCATCGCTCCAAGAGTGCGACGTCAAGCGAGCACGATAGAAGCTAGGAGGCGGGCCGCTCGACGAGCAAGCACGCAGCCAGCCAAGCTATCTTTCTCTTCGGCCGTCCTGGGTCTCACTGATCGTATAACAAATTGACGGTCTCGCTGGCTTGCTGGCTCTTGGATCTCTACGTCGATACAGCCCGATGCCCGCCCGCCCGCTTGCCTGCTAGCCTAAGAGCAGACGACAGCGCAAAAGGCTTCGACAGGCAAAGCGAAGGCCGAGAGAAGAAGGCGACGCGGATGGGCAAAGCGGTATCAAGGCGTTGTCGTTGTCGTCGTCGACAACAACACAAGCGCAACAGAACGTCCTTCTCAACGATATAACAACAATAACGCCGATAAAAGATTGCAATTGTCTCTTGTCCATTGCGCCTCGATAGATTGGCCTTTTCTTGCCCTCGTCTCTGCTTTTTTTTCTCGTTTTCTGTCGTCCTTCGCCTGCCTCCTGCTGCAGCTGCCTTTTTTCATCCTTGGCACTGAATCTTGTCGCCTTGCTAGTGGAGAGGTTTCTGGGAAACAGACACAGCAATTCCGTAACAAACTTTGGGAAGAATACAACCATTTGTAGTTTCAAAGGGACGAACACAAATGGAACGGAGAAGGAACATGCTGCTTCAGGGCTCTTCGTAGTCGTTCATTCACTCTTCCGTGTCTGAACAACGAAGGGAATCCGAGCGAGTTTTACGGAGCTTCGTGATCGAGGGTCTCATGTGATCGGCTTGCAGACGTTGCAATCTAGACCGCCTTTTGATATTTTCTTCGGCTTTTTCCTCTGAGAACGTCACGTGTTCCCTATGGGGCTTCAAATCGGGTACTATAGAACACTTCCGACTTACAGACCCTCTGACCGTAGTTCTCCGCTCTTCATATGACCGTTTTGAAACTTTCCGTGAACCATAACGGTTTGCTCGTGTAGCCTCAACTTGCCAACCAGCGTCGCGGATCTATCACCGGTCAACGCTAAATCACGAACATTCTAAGACAGAACAAGTGGTGTTGAGCAACATTAGGTTTGTGGCGGCGCGGCGCTCGACACTTGTGAAAGTTCGGCTCATGCTTGCAGTTGTTGCAAGAAACCAAGAGGCGAAACCCTCGAACTAATTCCCGTCATCAGAAGCTTCGGTCGAGACAGTTCGACAGTTTAACGGAAAATTGCTTTTCAAAGTTTCGGGATCACTTCGAGTGGAGCACTTACAAACAATTTCAGAAGTTCACTCACATTTGACGTCACTCCGACGGGTGGGTGCACTGTCAGTGAGCTTGCAGCAAACCCGCCCGGTCACTAAGCCAGGGAAGAAGCTGCCAACCAGTCAGTCAGTCAGTCGTTCAGGAGGAGCCGAGCTGAAAGCCGAGGAGCGATTTACTTTTGGCTGGTTATGGTACCGCGGCCGCCCTCTGGAGTTTCCCAAGGGAGTCGATATGTTACTCTGGAGAGTCGAGAAACAGCAGCTATCAAAAGGGAAACCGTTTCTTCGTTCTCCCTCTTCTTTAACCCCTCTCAGGAGAAGGAAAGCACTCAGCCTGCAACCAACTGCCGCCGCCGCCGCAGCGCAGTGAGACCCAAGACGGGGAGCATGCGGACGGCGCGCAGGAGCGACGACGTCTGCAGCGGCTGGCCCAAACAGATATGACAACAGCGACAACGTCGTTGACGTTGCCTCCGCAGTGTGATGCTCAAGCCATTTTTCGTGGAGTGTCAATTCTTCCCTCGACCTGTTCGTGTAATTTATCGTTTTCGTTACCCTCTGCCAACAGATTTGGAGTACGAGAAAAGGCGCAACAGGGACAGCTGCTGCGCAAGACGCCTCGGCGTTCACTGAGGCTGCGCTGCCCATGTTGATAGCATCCCTATATATTTCCTTACATGGAAAGGAGAAATTTGTTTGGGTCGAGAGCTTCCTCGCAGGGCAACCAGAACTCCGGATTTGAGAGTTCGGCGCTCATACCCGGAATCCGGAAGCCTCCGGACCGAAGGACGGAGCGCCAATCAATGTTTCTCCCGAAGATAGTGTTCCAATGATCCGCATTTGTAAATAAGTGAAGCTTCTGTTTGCTTTGAAGTTCTGTCGTCCTGTACTCCTGAGTGTACAACGGTGACTTCCGCGAATGTCCCACCGTACTCGAGTGTTTCGCAAGACGAGCGACGACCTGTTGGCAGTTTGGTGTCGCTCATTCTCTAGCTCTATTTTTAGTGGTTTATGTCTATCCACTACTTTGCATAAACCCTCTCTCGGGCCAGTCGGAGTTTATAATAGAGCTCCTCTTGTGATAGTCGACTGTCCGATGGTGTTGGTGTCCGGGGGCGTCCCCGACGCAAGCACCAGCTCCAGACTTAGGCTAAGCTCATGTCTTTGGATGTTGGTAGAGATCACGTCTGACACCTGACATATCCTTGATCGTGAGGCAGGTCGTTTGATAGTAGTATTTGGGAGCAGTTTTTCTGCGCTCCTTAGTTCTTTTTTCCTCTCTCTGACTGCCTAACCGCCGCTTCTTCCCCGACCACTTTGATCCGACAACCCTGACAGTCGGCTTAGGCGTTCTGGATTGACCGCCCTTCTTGGGTCCGTTCGGATGCAAAGCGGCCAGGCTCAAATTTACAAATATTCATTCCCCGTCTCGTTATGAAATACCTAAGGAAGGTACGGATTTCCGACATCTGAATTTAATTGCAACGATGCGTGGAGGAAGCGATCGTCGACGTCGTCTTTTCTCGAAATCGTGAACAATTTCTCTCCGGCCCGAACTCGGTCCAAAACGTGGATTGGAGGCATCCAAGCAGCACAGCGACGCCTGCAATATTGGATTCGTACATCTACGAGCAAGTGAGCGGATTTCGACGAGGAGACGACAAGCTCACGTATGACTCGTTTGAGGGAAGGGAGGCGGAACGCAAACAACAACGGTTCCGGACGACGCGACGAAGGCAGGCAGGCATTCCGTTCGAGAGAGTGTCACCTCTTGCGGAAGGCGGACAAACGAACAAACTTGCTCGCAGCCTCCCTTCCCCCGTCCGTCGGCCTCCGATTTACATGAGCAGGTGCCGGATGCCGGAGAGAATCTAATAACGAGCAAGAGAAACCGGAGCTCGGGGAGACAAACACGCAAAACTGAGCCCTGTCGCTGTTTCAACAGGAAAAGCAAGCGGGTGCGCCGAAAAGAACAGAGACATTTCATCGACAGCGATCGGCGAAACGGTGCCAAGGGTGGCAGCAGCAGCAGCATCAACACCGCCACCAGCAACGACGACAACGATGACAGCCCACGGATGTCGCTGACACCGACGATCAGTCCAATTCTGTTGATATTAAAAAATGCCTCGGTGAAAAACGCTGCCTAGAAAATGAGAACAAGGACAACAATTCCTCTCTCATCCGCCCGCAAGTCTCCGACGGCGATGAGCTAATAAGCCTCCGCGATCTCTGCTCCCGGAAGTTGCCGCTGGTCTCCAACTTTTAACTTGCGTGGACTTCGGAATGTTTGTTGAGAGGAAGCAGAGTATCCGCCTTGGCTGCATTCATTCGATGTCTGGTAGCATTCAGATGCAGCCGACATGCCGAGAGTCGCCGATGCGACATCAAAAGCTTTCATTGCACTATGGAGAGTTTGCTTTCGCAAACGCTCACCTCAACGAGTATGAGTTTGAGCTTTGCTGCCTGGTAGCGAATGAGGTTCTGCCAGATAGCAAGTGGTGGTGCCGCATGAGGAAAGTCTCCTGGCTGGATGTCGACGACAGCGACAGAAATCCCGCGCTACGCATTCCAGACTCCCAACTTAAACCTTGCTCTCCGTCTTGAGGAATGCGACAGTCTCCGTTCTGATTTTTTCTTTCTCCGCCCAGGCACTTGCGCTTCTTTGCGTGGCGCCCTCTTGCTTGCGTCCTCACTCAGTCAGCCACCGAGCAAGTTGCCCACTCACAAGTTTTGAATGGCTCAACAGGATGTTCTCAGGTTTCCGGATATCTAGTGGTTATTTTGGGATTGCTGTCCAAATCGGCTGTCATCGACGATTCGCGAAAACCAGAGGGTCTTCGGCGAGGCAAATTCAAGCACTTCGTTTGAACTCGTTCGAATCGTGTCAGGTGATTCACAGGACCGAAAAAAATGGAAACGGATTAAGTCATGGTTTCGGTGAAGGCGGCCGGGAAAGGAAGAATTTCATGGAGGATCGGTGGCGTCGACTGAGGACATATTATATGTATCACAAACGAGACGACTGGGGACGAGTATCATTTTGGACGTGACGCAGACAACGCTCACGGTTTACACTCTTGCTTGGGTGGTATACAATGTTGGCGTTGGCATCTCGATTGCCCTTTGGTCCGGTATTTTGTGCTCTGTTCCTTTCTCTGTCACTCTCTCGGTTTTTCTTCTTTAGCAGCCGAAGCTCATTTGTTAAGGAATGCGGTCATTTACACAGTGACTGTTCTTTGAGGATTCGTCTAGGCGAGGCCCGAAGCGCTGCGCTGTCTGTCGGACCGCAGCGAAGGATGCCGTCCTCGCACAAGGGACGACAGAACTCGAGACAGAAACGAAGCAAGACATGCGGTCGTACAACAAAACAGACTCCGCTGTGTGCTCTAGCTAGCTGGCTGACTGACTGGCTCGCTAGCCGGCTGTGTTCATCATCAACGACGGAAGAAACGATGAACGATGCGTGCCAGTCCTGCCGGGTCTGCTCCCAGTCCTCGCTGATCCTTCCTCAGGCACTCTCGTTCTTTCCGCGCTCTCGTATGGTGCAGCTCGTTCCTTAGATCGATGACCGGATGATGCAGTAGTGACTATAACAGAATGACGCTCAGCTGGAATGTTCGGAATCTCCTCATCATGTCGCGACGTCTTCCAAAGAAGGACGATCCGCATCGTCTCTGTCAGTGAGTCAGTCAGTCAGTCAGTCACTCACTCTTCCAGACAGCGACCAGCCGGTACTCGAAAGAGCTCATGGTAGAGGAATTATACTTCGTTGTATTCACACGGTCCTGTGTTTCAGGAGTGCATTCGGGACAGTGGAGGTATCGCCGTCCTGATACTCTCGTCCTTTCCATCCCAAACTCGTCCCTGAACCTTGTTGCAATCTTCTCCTCGAAGCAATTCTCTTCTCCCGTGTAACCATACCATTCCAGGTTTTATGGAGTTGCGAATAGAGCGAAGGAACGGACTCTGATTTTGTCGGGGAGATATCACGGAATGAACGACTCTTACGTGGAAAGTCGATGTCGCCAACTCGACGATCGGTGCAGAACAGATCCCGTAACATTTTTCCGATCTCCGAGCCCGATCCTCTTTTTGTCGTTCCGGTTTCGAGTTGACAGCTTAACGAAGTTGCTTGTTGAGTTGCTTCGAAACTCGAGCCGGCTGCAGATAAGATCAGACGCTACAGGCGGCGGCGGCGTTAGTAGTGTCGACGGCGACTGCGACAAGGAGTAGGATGAGGAGCAGATAAGTCACTAAGAACGAAATTAGGCTAGACACGATTGGTTTCATCTACCAGCCGTCTCTCCAAGGGATTGCTGCTAGTAGTAGCAGCGCATGTTATTTTTTCATTGCTTATCTATCTGTTTATCCACCCCCAGCGCAGCAGTTCCCACCGTCCATCGACCGACCGACTGGCCTGGCTGAGTGCTGCTGGCTGAAGAGGAGCCCGGATCTCGGCTAGTCGCATGGCGAAACTTGAAGTTGCTCCTCGCTCTCAAGTCAAGCATCTCTAAGCGGGCATGCGAGCATAGGGCAGAGTTCCCTCGGAACGGGATTTCAACGGGCGACCGACAGACAGATGGACGGTCGGACTGACTGACGGACGGGTAGGGTGGCAGGCAGGCAGGCAAGCGGGCCAGCAAGCGACGGCGGCACAATCGGCAGCTGTATCGACGCATCGAATGTCTGTAGCAAATCCAATAAGAAAGGCCCTTCGCCCCAGGCAAAGACGGAGGAAGCTCCTCCTCGACGAGAAAAAGAGAACCAACCGACGAGGAAGCGAGTGAACGCTGCCTGCCTGCTTGCCTGTCTGCCCGACTGCCAGCGTGCCTTCCTCAGTTGCCGTTGCTGTAGCGAACGAGAAAGATATTTCGGCTCACTCGCTCGCTCGCTCGCTCAACCTACTTGTGTGCGTCTGCTGACTGCCCGACCGTTTGGTCGGACATCTTCGACGGAATCCCGCAGAGAAAACGGTCATTCCGGCAGGTTCCAAAGGGTTCTCGCTCGGGGTCAGATCACTGGGAGAAGCAGAAATTAGAAACACGGGTTTGCAGGCTGCATCCTGCGTGCGGGAAAGAAGGCGATGCGAAAAGTTCTAGTTTCCAATCTTCTGGAATCAATGCGGCCGCTCCTTCGGAAACCATCTATGACATGAAGTTGAACGGCTGCCGACAGGATTCGGGAAGAGCTTGGATACTTGGAAGAACTTTGGCGGAGATCGATCAGAACTTCCGTGACCGGGGAAAGCGTGTTTGTGCGAAGGAAATTTTCGCGCAAAACCGTGTCTCGCGATTCGCTGGGACTCGGCAACCACCACTTTCACCGAGTTCTTCGCTCAGCTGTCTGGAGAAACAAGCTACCAGATGAGCGAACATCCGACCAGCCGGCAGCCGAGGGATGAAGGGAGCAATCCAAACATTCGGAGGGCAGAGCCGGCTAGTTAGGGACTTCGCTAGTCAATCAATCAAAAGCGGTCATAGCAGTTGCAATACTCATACGAGGAGCAATGGTGGAGAAATTAACGCTTTCCGGTCCGCGTTTGCTCTCTTCGGAGACGTTATTGCTTCGTCTCGTGGCTTTGGCTCGACGGAACCAAACGAATTTGCGGAGAGCAGCTCTTGGGCTGGCAACTCATGATACCGATCTCTACTGCGACTGCGGCGATTTCATGAATTCATTCGTGGCCACGAAAAAGAACAGACAGGGGTCGGACGCGAGAAACCACCAGAGGAGAGAGGAGAAGGACGCGAGGAATACCCCGTATTTCCTCGGTGTAGGAACTCAACTTCCCGAGGAATGCTCCCGTTGCGCGCGGACTCCCGAAACCGAGCAGATACACTGTTGGATTTGCTCTTCAAGCCCTAGAGAATTTCGCACCGCACAAACGAGAAGAACAAGGAACCGTGAGCACGGGGCAAAGAAGAGAAGCAAATGAGCGACGAGGAAACTGCGCCGCCGCCGCCGCCGCCGCTATCCCAAGCTGCGTACTCTAGGGAGATATTGAAAAGTGTAGAAGGAAGGAACAATCCATAGCCGACAAAACCGTGTGTTCCTGCTCTCGACCCCGCTTCTGTCAGTTACATGAAGCGTTCGCTCATCCAATCGGTCCGTCGTTCGTTCGTCCGTTCCACTGTCCCGTCGTGATTTGTTCCCTGTCGCTTATAGTGTCGGTCTCGGTGGAGTATTCCAGGGCTGTGTTTCTCATGGCGGTCTTCTTTTTTTCTTCTTCGCATGAAGTACTCTGGACGACTATGACTCATAACGGGCGAGAGCCGGATCGCCGGCAGAAAACGACTCATTTTCCTCCATCGGCTACTTTGGAGAGTTCACCTCTTTGAGCAGCTAACCGGGCAGAGCTGGTCTCTGTCTGTCTGTCGGTCTGCCTGCGTACCTCGTCTTTTGTGCCTCGGTCGGCCCCGTTCTTCGTCTGTCTCTCTTCTCCTCTCGTTTCAGGATCGAAGCGAGAGAAGAGAAAAAATAAAGGGGCTGCGATGCCAGCGCCGAGCGAAATGAACTGGAAAACAGCCAGCCGGCCGGCCGGCTGGGCGGTTTTACGAGTGGGGAAGGCCCCGATAACAACTGGGGAGACGAGTCCGATAAAAATGGACAAAAACGAAAGAAGAGGGAATTAACCCAACCAGCAATCGCAACCAGGTGCACCTGAACTTTAGCAGCAGCAGCAGCAGCGGCGGCGATGTTCCTGTAGACGGCAGGTGAACGGTATCCGGGGCTACTTTCGCTCACAGACGAGTGCATCCTCCGTCCGTAGATGAAGACCACGACAGAAACAGTCTTCCCCGAGTCCCTTCTGCGACCGTTTGCGATTCGATCTTCGGTTCGCCAGCACGGAATCAGTTCATTTTCTCCGTGAGCCACCGCGATTTTCTTTAGCTAGGTTGAAGATACTTCCAAGCTCCACTAGCGCTGGAGTGGCAAGCTGCCGTCAATGATCCAGCGGGGAGCCACTCGGATGCGAGAGTGGCGGCTTGACTTACGGCTGATCCCTGACTCCATGGCTTAGCTCTCCCCGATCATCGATCAACAAACGATGCAGGGAACAAGCTTTTTGACACCACTCAGTCAGCTGGGATCAGCGGACGTTGTCGACCTTTGGATTCGAGAGGTTTCGCTGTATCGCTTCCGGCGATCTTGCGCATATTCTCCACAGCCACCCTGATGTACAGTGGGAATTCATTCCGCGAATTCATTTGCTCACATGTGAACTACATATACTGTTACATGATATGCCTGTTCGGCGGCCGTGAGATTCGCGTTTCGCACGCGCGAAGCATTCAATTTTGCCTCTGCTAGCTCCTCTGTCGGGCTTGGAACCACGAGGAGTTAACAATCATCGGAACGAGGAGTCATTAGGAGTTTTATTTTCGCAGGCCAGGCGGACGGGCTGGCTGGCGGCGCTGAATATTGCTGTGTCAAATTGTCACACGAGCTACGATTGCGGGGTTCTGCTTGTTAAGGAGCCGCCTGTCGGATACGAACAGAATTCAAGGGCTTCCCGAACGAGCGATCGCCGCCGTCTTTCCCGCCTCCGAGCCTCCCGTTCACCCGGGGGAACAATTCAAATCGACTGAAGGATTCCTCGAAGAACCGCAATCGCGGCTGTTGAACGATCTGCTACTCTTCACCGAAGAGATTCCGTCGCGATAGACATTCCGCAGAATGGACAACTTCGCTTCTCATGCGGTTTCCAACTCTCACACTCGCTCAGACCGGAGTCCGCAGACCACCAACGCGCTCGACAGGCAGACATGGCATGTATACTTGTGTCTGCAGCTCAGAGTGACAAATATGCAAGCGCATACGTCGAACAAACGTCTTGTATGAAGACTCTCGCGCGAGCTGCGATGTGCATGGAAAGAACGTTTGTTTTCTCAATTGCAACAATCTCTCACAAGTCGACAGACAACACGCTCGCTGGTGGGCACGCTCTTGAACCAACGCCGACATTCATTGGCCTGACACGAGTTGTTGTCGTCGTCGACCGGCCGACGACGGCGACGTGAAGAAAAAACAAAACGCTATTCTGTATGGATGTGTGTGTGTGAGTGTGTATCTACTTTGTTCTCCGTGGCCGCTGTCTTCGCTACTGCGCTATCCAGTCGTGCTAATGCAATATTCGCCGTTGAGGACAAGTGGGCCTACGCTTCACTTTGGTGGGAAGGAAGAAAAAGAACGTCGCTGCCGACATCGCTACCGAAGACGAGGAGAAAGGGAGGAGAAGGAAGAGACGACGACGACGACGAAGACAGTGGCGGTCGCTGCGAATAAGACATGAACGCGAGAACTGGCGGGCGCGGAGGACGGAGACCAGGCGAACAAGCAAGGCAAAAGGCCAAGGAGAAAGCTGGCCCACTCGCCCGTCGTCCTCGACCGACCGGTCAGAGGAGTAGCTAGCTTTCCTCCCGACGATAAATTTAATTACAGCCTACGAACGAATGAGCCAGCCGGAGCTCACTCTGTCTCTCTTTCATCCCTACATGAGACAGACACAAAGGCATCGAAAATGTGGAGTGCGGGTCATGGCGGGAGAGATGGACGAGTCGGAAAGAAACAGAACTGTTGAGTCCATATCCACTCATTCGCTCCCTCGCAGTCGGTCCTGCCTGGCCGACAAACGGGCTCGTGGGTAGACCAGCTGGTCGGCTGACCGGCCGGCGGGGCGGCTGGCTTACTCACTCACTCACAGGTTTTGGGCATGGCAGCGTTCGCCAGACCTTCCTCTTCGTCAAAGGTCTCCCGATGAGAATCAATATTCATATATGTATGTACGCACCACATGTGGATCCCTGAAGACTAACAGTTTCCGGCCACCTTCATGACACGATTTGATGTGGTGTCACGACGAAAAACGGACCCGGACGGCCACGGACCCCTCTCGCCGAGACCTTTGAGGAACTCCTCCAAGTGTCAGGGGTCATCTCGGTCTGGTAGCATCCCGTGGGCGTCAGCGAACGACTCTCCATCTAAGCCGATTACATTTGAGAACATGTCGTCCGTCGAAGCTCCGAGCCAGAATGGTTTTTGGAAGAGGAATCGTCATCTCCTTCCGGAGGGAATGCCGAAGGCGGACAACGACTCCGTTGTTTGAGGCTCGATGGCTCATCGGATTCCGGGATTTCCCCCGGAGCAGTGATCTGAACTCGAATAGAAGAATCAAACTCCAGCGCTCCAGAATTGCCTCCACTTTCTTGATCTCGGGAATTTGATGAGTCGTTAGCACCTTATTCGTGGGTAGATCGAAACTCTGGATTAGTACGTGTGAAGATTTGCGAGAATTGGCCTCCCAGATCTGATTCATGTACATTGATCCGCTTTAATTGGATATGATGCGTCGCATTCTGGGATCATGCAACGGAACCGTCGAGCGCGGCAGCCTTCCGAATCAGGAAAGCCGACACGAAACCTATGCTCGGCTTTGCTGGCCGCGTGTTGCGACTAATCATCGGGCTGCATGGCATCGGGTGGGTGAATCGGTCCAATAGTTCGATACAACCCTGGCACGGGGAGCACAAACTTGAGGCTACATTGATTTCGTTGATAAAAACTAAAGGCAATAAAGCTCAACGTGACAACGAAGTTCCAATAAACGTCAAAGTTGACGAGTGTGCACTTTGCAGATTTAGCTTACATCAGCCTCATTTGCATGAATTTATTCATCGGAGCAAACATTTGATCTTGTCTCCTCGTCCCCTACGAACTTACGCCAGGGTTAAAGCAGAGCTTTTCCCGCTGTTGTTCCAGGATTGAGGAACTTTCCGCGGAGGGTAGGCCGTGCAATGGATTTCACGTTTGAGCCGGGCGAATCCCCACCCAACTCGAATGTGTAATTTGGTAACGCGCGGCCTCACGACAGTCACACTATCCCATTGTCAGCTCCGTTCAAGGTTCTAGAGACCATCAGCTCGAGCTGCACCAGGGAACCGTGAGTTCTTTCTCAAAACGGCCTCATTGTTGGTTGGGGATGGAGCGCGTTGAATGAATGAATGGTCGAGAAATTCGCGCATCCATTCGTGTGAAGCAATTATGAGAAGACTGAAATCGAGTTGAGGAACTAGCTTGCTCTTATGTGAGCCGCGCGAAGAACTCCCACTGGCTTTGAATAATGAATCCCATGTAGGTATCAAAGGGCTATTCATCTTGATGCGTGCTTGCCACTATTACCACAGAGTTCCTCGTCTGGAACAGCAGGGTCAAGGATGGAAATTTATGGAGCAACTCCTTCCTAGAGGCGTGCGAGTCTTCGCTACGCAGCTGACAAGTGGAATAGTGCTCCAGACGGAGAACGAACGAATGAATCGGGGCTGGAAAGCGGTATCAGTATGCCGCAGATTTTTTCCATGATTTGATTCTGGCACGCAACGAAGCTGCTGAAAAGCGATTCTTCGATCGGGTTCGGGCCAGATCGGCGACGAACCTTGCGCCTGTAACCGTCGAATCCCGGTCAGCTCATCGATCTCGCGACTGCGGTCAGTTTCTTTCGAGGGCATCGTTGCATCATCGGAACGGAGTCGATCCAAGCTGTCAGTGCCAGTCCTCAGAGTCAAGAGCCCTGATAATTTTTAGGTTACAGATGCGGAATGTTTCGGATATGTACATCAAGGTCCACAATTCGCCGACCAAGAGATCCTACTTCCCACTGTTCCACCCCTCAGAATCCTCGGAGCGAGTCATTCGCAACGCGCGGGATTATAGTTGCGGGAACCAAGTGCGTCCGTCGACTGGTCTTCTTTTTCCTCAAATTCAATTTGAGCAACTCGCAGTTGCCGGGAATCGTTACAGCTCCGGAGACTGTCTATTGAGAGTGTTCGATACGGAGAGCAGGCTTCGCGTAGACAGTCCAAAGGACAGACGGGGCATTCCGCTGCTGTATTATCTTCCATCCTCCGAGAGGCAGCAAGCGGGGTTTTGGGGGGGGGGGGGGGGGGGGCATGGCTGCAGAAGGAGATAGAGGGGAAACCAGACACAGATGGCCTTTTAGAAAGAGATTCATCTTCATTCTTTTACACCGCTCCAACCGAATCGTTTTAAGGCCCCCTCAGGGCTCGGAGGGTCCGCTAATGTAGTTTCTCCTCCATTCTCTGGGCTCCAACTCGAGTCGGTCGACTTTATTCATTTCGGCAAGCTTGACAGTCGTCTCGACGAGCCTGTCGTCGCCATCGTTTTCATAGTCCTACCATGTGGAGGAGTCTCCCGGAACGATCCACCGAAGATCTCTTGGTCGGTAAAGGATTCTGATGAGAGACATGTACATGATGAAACGCCGACGAAAAATTGAGTGACAACCCTGACATATCCACATGGGCCTCTGCACACTTGCTGAACTGCTCCTCGCCAATCGGAGTTTTTCGAGCCACCTTTCGCGCCAAAAGATATTCTCTGAGAGTCGTGGAGATCGGTATTTTATGACGACTCCCGGATCGATTCGATGCCTGGAGATCCTTTTGAGATAACTGGTGAAAGCTCGGAAGAAAACCGTCCAAACTGTGTTAGTCTTGGAATGTCGTCGATTTCTCCTGGTGAAACGACCGCACACATCTCGTCATCTAGCCGAGGAGAAGTCAACTAGCCTGCCATCGAGTCTTCTGCTCGCCTTGCAACCTGATCCACAGGAAGCCAGAGAGCAACCTGAGAGGTTAATGCCTTCTCCCCCTCCAGGGACGTAACCTAAGACATCAACAGGAAGCGGGAAACGGACAGGGACTCGAAATAGACAAAATCCAGATTTCAGCGGCGAATGTTTTCCGAAGCTCGGCGTGCTTTTTCCGAATCGCTCTGAAAAGAATTCATTCCGCCTCGAATTTCTTCGAGGGAATCTACATGTATTTGTGGAGTGAATAGTGCGCTAGAGCCAGAAGACAAGCGTTGGAGTGCCGTGAGAGAGAGAGAGAGAGAGCCAAAATCATATCTTAATTGGTCGTCTTCTTCAACGAGGACGTTCGCTTGGAGGTGGAGTTTCAAACGACCGGAGGACCAGAGCTACTCCTCGTGCTCGTCAACTTGAGAGAAAGGAAGAAATCATTCAACAATGGAAATCGTCGACCGACGTCTATTTCCTCTTTTCTCTCTTCCTCTATCTCTGACGAAGGCACGGAACGCGAAAGGGAGCGAGGGAGGACGGAAGGAAGGACGGAAAAAGTACATGGGAGAGATACTAAGAGGGCTTCCGTGCCGTTTGGCGCGGAAATTGTTCTTCAGTGGCAGTCGTAGAAAGGCAGCAAGCCAATGAGGGGTGCTGCTCGCTCGGTGGATATCTTAACCGTTGGATGCGGCGCAGCCCATTCGATCGTACAAAGTGAAAAACCCACTCGTCCGCTTGCCAGTACAGGCTGCTGCCTCCGCGGAAGGCAAGGGGACCGACGGGTAGTCTTGCGGCCAAAGGAACAAGGGCTTGGGGAGGAGGGACGACCGAACGGCCGGCCGGCCGGTCGCTCGGACGGAGGCACGGCAATGCTCTGGTAGCCCGCGCCCGCTGGTTGCTCGGTGGCCCACCGGCTGCTATTGAAGCACGGCCAGGTTATCTAGGCAATCTATTTCAGCTACCTACTGGTTCGGTTGTTGTGGCCACTCATCTGGAACAGAAGCATTATTTCTTTTCTTTAAAAGAAGCAAGCCTGTAGGAGTGAGAGTGAGAAAAACTTGTGCGAAGCGTCCCCAGCCCACCGAAAACCAAAATCCACTTGTCACCGCTGCTCGCTCGTAAACTTTCTAGTGGGGCGTATTTGTACACGAACGTAAGATATATCCTGTCCGGAGTGAAAGTGGGTTTTGCCGCCCCTTCCCCTTTCCCCCAGTACAGTAGGCTCCTGTGGAACTTGCACCCGTCTGATTCTATTTCGTGATTCCCATTCGTATTTTTTTCGCGACAAACATGGCTACCTCGCATTTCTGACCACCGATGATCGAAGCAGAAAACGGCCCCCGACCCACCGAGAGGATTGCGCGTCGCGTATAACCTCTATGAGAAACCATTGAAGTCAACAAACCGTGTTCCGACACGGGTTGTCCAAGCCAGATGGAAGTTTTCACAAAAATTCGAGGCCGCCTTAACGCTCGTGTTTTCGAGTGCTGTTGGGAACGATTTTTCTAAAGTACACCTGAGGTTGCTCGGGACGGCTCAGTGTTTTGTGATGCAAGCAAGCTTGCGTTTCGCTCGCGCGGATCTCCGTGTGAAGATGCATCCTTCGGCTCCTTCGTCGATGGGAATGAGGGTTATACTAGCCTTTGGAACAGAAAATTCGCGGCAGAAAAAACAGATAATCGTCGAAGAAATAAGACCTGACTTCCCCCGTGGGAAACTGACTCGAAATATCGAGCGACAGGTTCCCGAAACGATCCTTCGATAGGATTCGGTACACGGAGCGCTCTGATTCTGTACTCGTGCTCATTTGCGTGGCTTTCGATCTTGCAAACCGCTCGACGTCATCCTTTGCCGCCCACAAAAATCATTAGACGGCTCAAAACACGATACTTGGTGGGCGAGCGAAAAGTTCCCGCTCTACACAGAATCGAATAACGCAATTAGGTTAAAAGCCAACGAAGCAAGCAGCGTTCACACGAGAGCGAAAGGTGCGGGATTGTGAGTTGCGACGACACAATTTATGTACGCGGTCGTCGACAGCAGGAATGAGCTCAACGCGCGATCGCCTGCTCGTCACCCGGGAGGCGGGCATTCTGTCTGGCGGGCAGTCAAGCTAAACCCCCTGATGGTACATCAGAGGGTAATTTCGAATTTAACCTCGCTCTCCAGGTGTGAACGCGTGTCGTTCCGTCTGTCTCGCTGTCCTTCCGTCCGACAGCCCGTTCTTCATTCAATGTTTCATCCGCCGACGTCGCGTTGCTCGCGATTCGCACTCAATTTGGGTGTAATATACTCTCAGGTAACGATCTTGGAGCATCGGAAATCAGATTTAACAGCAAAAACGCATCTTTTCGCACAACGAGAACGATCTCAGAGGACAAGTTCGTCAAGACCTCTCAAATTGAAATCGAAACCACTTCCAAATTACGGCGCACCATGATTGCTCACCGATGCGAGTGCTCCCCGATTTCCCGCGAAAATTGCCCTCGTCTTCAGCGAGCCTGATCAGCAGACCCCTCTGTGACCGTCGATTCCGATCACAGCCCGGATGAATTCTCGTTACGTGAGCATGGAGTTTTCTGTAGCTCGACTCTTATTTCGCGACTTCCAATAAAAGTGCCTCGGGATGAGGCAACCTTCCTCTCCGGCGAAGATAGAGTTACACGCAAAGAAGCCCAAACATGCCGAGACTGAAAAGAGAAGCGTTCTCTAACTGAATGACTGACTGACCGACTGACGGATGCACGTACGGACCGATCGACCTACCCACCAACCGACCCACTGGATTGGCCCCTTGTGATGATGGCATCTCTCCTAAAAGAGGCGTTTAGCAATTCGAGCACGTTGAGGGTGGAACTCTTTTCAGGACAACATGATCAAGCATCTGAGCGAGCCAGCCAGCCAGGATAGGGTCCTGGAGAAGGAGGACGCACACGAACAACCATCCAGCCAGTCGGCCGAGCAGGTAGGTCGGCAGGCAGGCAGGAAGGCAGACAGGCTGGCAAGCCAGCGGACAGGCAGCCAACGATCCATCAATGGTTGTTTAGCTAAAAGACACCTCGAATCTATTCCATACCAGCTGTCATCGGTCTCTCGGGAGCTGGCCTCGCTGCCCTGCCTTGCTTTCCCAAAATCACCCGAACCGAATGCGGCAGCTCTGCAGAGTCAGCATCTCGTCCTGGATGGCGCGACGTCTATTGTATGCTAGACTTTCCATCTGCTTTGCTTGCCATCCTTCCTTGTAATACCGTCTCGGTACTGGCAGTCATCGATAAGGCAGACAGCGTTTAATAAGCAATTACATATTGAATAGAGATGCTCTGACGATCGAGTCGGTTTTGGTTCGCTGGGCTCAAGCCCATCGTTCAAACCCATGCTTCAGGAACAAGTACAGGGAGGAAGGGAGGGAGTTACGCGAAATAAGGCTGAACTCTGGACGGCGAATCTTAGGCTGCGAACGAGCGCAGCTTGGAGCGTTGATTGAAATGCTCGAGATCGTGTTTCATAAAAATGCTTGATCCTTCACAACGGAGGCGGAGAACAAGTCGGCCCGCGACATCAGGCAAGCTGGAGATGCATCTCCTCCGAATTATTGGAGCGAATCATCGCTGGAACAATCTGCTGAGAACCCGTTCCTCGGACTGTTCTCCCTCGCGCCCTGGTTGCCGTCTGTTTTCCCGTTGGTCCTCGGAACTTACGTGTGGTTGTCAGCCAGTTAGTGGAAACAAGGAGATGACAGGGAAGGCAACACTGCGTGTGCGGGCGTGGGCGGTTGGGTGAGTGAATTAACATCTGCTTCGCTCTCCCGGTCGCCCGCTGCAAGCGACCGCCAGTCATTTTCAACCTGAAGTGTGCTTTCTGCTTTTGCTGTGTTTGTGAACGTTGAGATAACAAGTTTCTATCAAAGAAGAGAGGCGAAACTAAATTATCATTAGCAAAACAGCGAGCAACTCGAGTCAGCCGCGACCAAAGCAACGATAGTGGCCATCCAACGCAACAAAACATGGCAGAGAAGGAGAGGAAAAGAGGAGCGCGGGGGGAAAAGCGTCGGCGTCGACCGACTCCCAACAACCAGCGAGTCGGCCTGCGGGAACCAAGCAAACGAAGTGAACGAACGGAGGAACTTGAGGGAGAGCGACCAACATACGTCAAGAACAACTCAAACAGTTGCAGCCGTTGCGCGGTCGGCGAGAGGGGCAGAGCGTGAAACATGTCCAGAGGTGGTGCAAGGAAGTGATACTTTCGCGCCTCTCGCTTGTTTTATTTTCCTGTGGCGTCCTTTCGGTTCCTCTCGCATCTCCTTCTCCAACAGGGCGGACGGACGGACCGACGGACTGACAGTCAGACGGACAGACATGAGGCACCGAGTGGGGTATCTGAAGCGAGCATCGCGAGTACTCCCTGGAGTGCGCACGGCGACGAGTTCTGTGACTGCACTCACTCATCAGCTACGGCTCGAACATGGCAGCTGGCCGAGTCGCTGCAACGCGCCATATTTCATCCAATGCCCGTCCGTCAAGGGCGGGAGTGAGCTTTATCGCGCATCGGCACCAGCCCCATCCAGAAAATCATCCTCAGAACACCAGAGACGACGACGACGACGACCTGACGTTGCCTCAGAACTCGATCTCCGAACAACAGCAGAAGCAGCAGCAGCAGCAACACCAGCCTCTCGGAAGTTGCGGAAAAAGGGAGCGGACGGGGCCGGAGAGCGAGCGCGCTGCCGCCTCAGAGAGAGCCGCCCGCCTAGGCCGTGATCTCGGGTCGGACTTTCTGCGACTGGATGTTTGACTGTTCCTCAAGGGACTCGGAAAGTGAAAACCAAGAGGGCTCGAGAGCGAGGGAGCGCATCACGCGAAAACTGCGAGCGAGCGGGTCTGCGTTATCATCACGGACCAGAACAAGGGCTTGCTCTTTTCCGTGTCGGGCGATCATGATTGTCTCCCTAAACGGAGGACGTGCATTGTGCAACTCAAAACTTTCCGAGTGCTTGGAATCCCGCGTATCAGTCAACGCAAACTTCTGAACTTGATATGGGGTTATCCCTCCCACTCCGAAGGGTTATCCGAGACAGATAGGAGCGTCATGGGTCGGTTGTTCGGCGAAGGAGCCACGCGTCAAAATCTTCCTCGAGGATTCAGTGGGAGCTCTTGGACTCGGAAGATCCAAGGGAACCGGTGGGAAAGAGAGCCTCGATCCTTTCCCTTCTCGAGACCTTCCCAGGTGTGATCTTCACTGTTTGCATCCCGAACTGGCGACCCGAAAGTCATTCGATAACCGAGCCTAGTCGATGCAGAATCAGCTTCACATAGAGAGAAGATGACCTCCATTGTTCTCTCGGTGGGCGAATCTTGTACTGCCTTCCCCCCCCCCCCCTCCATCGCGTAGGTCAAATGCTCGGAATTCACCTATGGAACCAGAACGTCTCGACACCGGTGTTCCGAGGTATTGCCTCTCTTTCTCAATGTGATCATCAGTTGGGGAAAAAACAGGGCGGAAATCTCAGCGGAAGCAGTGTCCACCGGAGTCGGGAGGAAGCCACGTCAAGCGAAGCGGCAGGCACCCGTTGAGGGAGCTCGCTCACTAAACAGAAACCCCTCAGCATACAGGCGCAGGGGCCGACGGGCGGGTGGTCGGGTGAGCGAGCAAGCAAGGAACAGGACGTGTCACAGGGAAGAGAAGGGAACGCTAATTAGCGGCACAGAGGGTCCAGATGATGGCGGTCGGAACCGGCTCAGAGACGGCAGAGCATGCCGTCGGATGGATAGACAGTCAGACGGACGGAGGGACAGATGGACAGACAGACGGACAAACAGACCAAAGAACCCATGGAGCGAGCGTCCGGTAGCTGAGACCGCGTCGCATCGCAGACAGAGTGCTGAGGTTTTGGTTCTTGTTCTTCTTTGACTGGTCGCACTACTTTTCACTTGAATCAGCGAGTGAGCAAAAAGCAACCGCCGCGCCGGCCGCGAACGACGTCGACAAAAACCGGCCAGCGACGGGTCGCGGTAGAGCGGAAGGACGAGACAGCGAAGCGGTTGGCGGATGGGCTAGAAGATGAGCCGAGATCTCGCAACTTTTTGTTCGGCCAAGATAGCGGAGATAGTCGCCATAAAACAACGTACTTTTGTTGCACCACTAGCGGCGCGGCGGCCGCGGCGGCGGCAACCACGACGATCTACCGAGGGGCTGACGAACTGTTATGAGAACGAGAGTCGTTTCCCTCCAAAGCGGTTAACGATTGTATCCAGATTGATCAATGGGAGTTTGAATTAAGCAGGAAAATAGCGGAAAGCATCGTCCATTGCTCCGTCCTCTGTATCGCCGCTCACACGCCCATCATCCGGGGCGATTTCCGACGGAAATCTCGGATTTTTCGGATTTCCCGACCGTTTTTCCCGATTCCAGATCAGATCAGGAAACTACAGTAGTGCTCCATTCAACGAACCTGATTCGTTTCACGTGTTGGTTCGTTGTACTGGAACGTTCGTTGAACGGGGCGCCAAGAAGCATTGATCGACAACGGACAAGGATCATCGAAATTTGCCGCCTATCGCGTCGTTTGTCTACATTACTCCGATCGCGATCCTTTGGATGCTGAAATCTTCACGAAGTCTCTATCGAAGCTATTTTCGGAAAGTTTGTTCAACGAGCCTTGGGTTCGCTGAACGGAGCAGATGAGTGATTCGAAGAAGTTCGTTGAACGAGCCGTTCGTTGAATGGAGCACAACTGTATACCTGTCCCAACCCCAACGGAGTCAAGTGCGTTCAGAGACCTCGCCGAGGAAGGAGAGAAAACAGGAGTCCTGAGGTGTTTCATCAACTTTTTTGCGGGCAGTTTGAATGAAGCGCGTGGCGATTACGCGTTCGGAGCAAAACCTCTCGGGTTATCGAACGGTCAGGATCCATCAAGGTAATGAGAGTTGTGCATACGCGAAGAGTTGGGTGAGGTCAAAAAATAAGGTAGATCTTCTCTGGCTGGAGAAAACTGCGGGAAACACGAAGCAGAAAGTATATGAGCTCGTTGTTGTTGATATACCGGATGTGGTGGTTCGCGTTCATCCTATTGGAAGCGTGGCTGCGATTTGCCCTCGAGGCGGTAATTTTGGCACCTTTTCCAGATTCGGGAATGGAGATCGGCACTCTCTTGCTCGTTGCCATTCTCCGGTCATCGAGGGGCTGTATTCGCCGGAGAACGGTCAGGTACCATTGCCCCGGAGAGTCACCGCTGCCTCCAAGTCAACTTTTCGCTCCGCGTACTTCCCACGGAATACGTCCGGGAGTACTCTCGCTGCACATGATACCATGGGATCTAGGAAGACGTTGTCAAGAACAGCAAGAAGGAAGATCCCGACTGGCGGCGGTGTTTGAAGCGGAAGACGTCATGAAGACTCAGAGAGAAGAGAAAATGAAAATTCCGCTTGGTTCGCTCCAAAACAGTCGACGAGTGAAATCCATCGGATTGTGGGGCTCGGATAATGGCATGTTGAGCTCTGCGGCGCCGCATCGAGGTGTGCGCAGCTTCCCCTCCCGATCTTTTCCGCCTTCTATCTCTGTCCCTCTCTCTAGTTGGTCGTTCGCTCGGTCGTTTCTCGTTCTCTCCTGTTCTGTTTCGTCTTGTTTGCAGATTTCGGCAACCGGAGCAGCCAACCGGTTTGACCCATTGATCGACGTGGGTTCCTTCCGTCGGCGACAGATCTTCTTCGCACGGCGCGACAGGTTTTCAACAATGTGTTGCCCCGACGAATTCTGCTCCAGAGATCTTCTCAGTCACCGCGAACAGCTGCTGACTGGTAGCAGCAGTGGTAATAGTGGCGGGAGCGAGGGCCTGAGAGCCAGCGGCAGCCACCCACTGTCGGCTACCTGTTTCCGGCTCCAAAGAGGCTTCTCCAACAAACTCGAAGAGCTGGGCTTGGTCGCGAAACACGAGAGAGCGTCGACAGCGTCAACGACGACAACAACAACGACGACGACAAGTACTTCGTTCGAGATCAGTTTCCTCATTTCCGGCAGTGGATGGGATCACTCTTCCCGTAGCGGCGGTATCTTCCCAACCAACCAGCCAGCCAAACCACGCAACTTCATTCTCTCTCCCTTCTCGTCAAAAAAGGGAGCTCCAGCAGGGAGAAAGGCGATGAAGGAACGCTGCTGCCTTCATCACAACCATTGCCTGAATCGCGACTTCCGTACGCGGTGGAGTCCTGCAACCGAATTCCCAATTCACGACGACCATCGCTGACCGTTTCCATTGATTTCCTCTTGTTTGTTCTCAAAAATCGAACAATGCGTCTGTTTTTTTTTTTCCGCGAGACGGACTGCCCCCGAAGTCGACTGTCCGCTCCTCCTCGTGATCCATCCAACTGTGCTACCGGGTGAACTCTTCAGCAGTTCCGAAGGAGCTGTTCAGCCGAAAATTCGTTCATTTGCAAGTGCATCTCGTCCAGGGCGCTCGAGCTCGGGCCAAGGGCGGGAAAGTTCGAATTGTCTCAAGAAACACGGAGCATTGGGTGCCCTGAATTTTTCGGATTCTACCTCGGATCGTTGAACAGTGTCCAATCCTCATACTTCTCTAGCTCCTTTCCGTTTTCCGCTAAACTGACCAATTCGAGTTTCGTGGAGGACATCTGGCCGACGGCGGCGGGGGCGCCGCGTTTTCGTTCTGCGCAATTATAATTTTCCGACAAGAAGAGGTTCTTCAAATGTGGTGAGCTACGAGAACTCGGTGGATCTTCCTCAATTTTGAAAGAAATCCCCTTATCGTTCTCTGCCGCTGCCATTGCTGCGGCGGTGTCTCCTTCCTCCGATCACGCGAGTCTCTCCCGTCTTCTCTCTTCGGATTCGGTCGCGGAGTTTAGAGGGGATTATGCCACCTACGGACGTGATTTTTTTTCTCCGTTCGTTCGTTCTGAGTCCAGAGCTCCGCCGTCCGATCGCCAACCGCGCCGGCTAATGATTTCAAATTCCAAACGAATCACTGAAGTGTTGAATCACAATTCAACCCCTCGATGCAGCGAAGTGAGAGGAAACGAACCCTGTCTCTCGCGTGAAGCCCATAGCCGGGCGGAAAAACGTCGGAACGGTCCAATCCTCATCCGGAGCTTCAGTGTGATCGATGCGCTGTCCGCGAACCAGTGCGCAAGTACGTACTCGTGGGCTTTGGTTTCAGGAAATGCTGTCCAGCGAACGGAAAACCTTGAGTTCGAAGCCAACCGATTATGGTTTGAACATCAGTGCGATAACGATAGAAGGTTCAAAAACCCGAAGGAGTATTCTCGCTCGTTTTCCACTCTCTTTTCACGATCTCTCGGCCAATCTTCCCGGTCGAACGCTCCCGCCCGGGAACTCGCTCGGTTTAGTCTGGTCTGGGAGCTGCATTGGTCGCTTCCACCGTCGCGTCGTCATTGCTGTCGTCGTAGTCGTCGTCGCGGCCACCGCCGCCGTCGTCTTTCGGCTCGTCGGTCGTGGCAACTTTCGAGGAGCTTGAGAGTAGAAAGGGATGAGGGCTGGGAAGTAACGAACGAACGGGCACAATGAGGGGAAAGCGGCGGAAAAGGCGACGCTCGCAGGCATCGCCTTCAGGCAAGCCTCGCAGGCAAGCAGGCCGCTTGAAGGGCCGGGCGGCCGGAGGGGGGGGGGGACGTAGGAGGAGGTTGGGGAGGGGATGGCTGGGTGTTCAACGGCTCATTAGGCGCAGCGATTGTCCTCCGCTGGGGAGATCGCTGACGTAAGGAGGGGGCTCGACTAGCTGGCTGGCTCGCTACTTGCCTCCGGCCGAAGCGGCTGCCAGCCTTCGTGTGTGCTTTGGTGCCCGAGCGAGCTGCCGACGTACGGACGGACGGCCAGACAGCAAGCGACCGACGGACCGACCGATCGACGTGCTGAGTCGATGAGCTGACAGGGTGCCCTCCGTTTGCGGTTTCTATCAAGTCTCCGTGCTAGGACATTACCTCCTCCTGTCAACTGCTCGCGAGAGACTTGCGAACCGAAACCCGAGCAAGAAGAATTCTGAGCGGAGTAAACTTCTCTGGTTTTGTTTCTTTTTTCGCGGGGATCCTGGACGCGAGAGCACCTTGATTGTTGGTGAACACCGCTGCCCTTCCCCTCCTGCAGGATTCAGACGTTATTTTGGAATATCCAGCGTTGGCCTCGTTTCATGCCGAGTGAAGTTTCCTTGCGCTTCTTTTGTCATCGATCGGTAGTTGCCTTCGACAGGTTCTTGAGTGACAAAATTGATTCAGCCGTTCCCGCTTACCCGCATCGTGGGGTTGTTTTTGTAGTGTTGTATGGTGCGACGGGGTTGGGGAGCGCCGGCAGAGCTGGAATTAGCAGAGCGAATCGCGGTGTTCGCGGAATCGATGGCTGGCTCTGCGAATGTATGTACTCTAAACGCTGGAAGCCAAACGAAGGACCAACGTCGCTGGTTACAGAGCGTGGTCTGTAAGGAAAGGTGTTGTCTGGTTCCTCTCTTCGACGGCTTGACCAGATTCGTTCCCTATGGCTGGGCGGGTCAGGCGATCAAGAAAGTTTTACAGATGGCTCAACAATTTGCCTAAGGCAACTTTGCGGCGGGGAGAACATTCTCCCAGAGTGTCTGTGTCTGCAGCCAGCGAGACAGGAACCAGTTCCGCCAGCCCAGTAAGGAAGGAAGACTTCTGATAGAATCGCAGGAATCTCTCTGAATAGATCGGCCACCCGATTCATGTGGAAGTTGGAAAGAGTGAGTGCAGGCGGTTATGCGGCAAATTGAATCGCTGTCCAGAAAGCTCTGCGCGAGAAGTACTCGCTCACAAATCTTCGCTATCAGCCAAATGAGCATTTCCGACAGAACTTGGGGGTGGAGGTTTTCGACGCGAATGAACAAGAGTTGCGCGTGTAGTTACATCAGATGCTGCTCGTCAAAACGGACGAGGCGGGCGTCACCTTCCGGATGGAAACGGGAAATGTCTTCCGTTTTTCGCACGGATTATTGAATCTCACAAGAGCAGGGGCCAAAGAAGTTGCGGGAATCATGCCAGGTCTTCGAACACATAATTTGTTGGATCGAAAGCAGTTGCGGGGCGATTCGTGGAGGACGAAAATACCGCTTGGTTCAATGGCTAGATGACAGCGAATCTGGGCCTGTACACGATGACTTAGCAGTATGGTGGTGGTGGTGGTGGTAGTACGTTCAAACACACAAACATAGAGAATCCGAGCGTAGCGAGAGCTTGCCTCGTCGTTTGTACAAGACAACACATGAACTATTGGCATCGATTACTCCATGTGGGCGCGTGCCCAATCATCGCCGGAGACGAACACACCATCGACAAACAGCAAACGTGTTCTATCAGTTCAAATCAGCTCAAAGGCTACTGAAGGCTGGGGTGCGCGCAAACAGCCCGTCGACACACGACCCAGCGCTTGGTGGCAACGGCCGCGGCCCTGGAATGGAAGGGCAACTACGAGGATTCCGACGACGACGACGACGAATACAACGATGACCGACTGCCGACGGAGGCGCACAACAAACACCACATGTCAGCAGCTGTCACTGCTGTTTTCCGTCTACTGTTCTGGATATGGCAGTTACAGCAGGAGCAGCGACCAACACTGGCGGAAGAAGTTTCCTGACCAGGCGCGAGAACAGTCGAGGACGAGAGAATTCCGTACGCGATTCTTTTCAAGACGTTCAGTGAGTGCACCGCAATCGCAGTTGGAACTCTCTCAGCGAGGACAAATGACACTTCTTACATCACCCCGTCTCTTTCAGTCCCACCGCCGCCGCCTTCGCCTTGCCCGCTCATTCGCTCGGGAACCGAGTCTCCCTCTTTCTCTCCCACTCGAGCGAACGGGCAGACGACGACGGCGACGAGCAAGCGACGGCTTCTGCTGCGAGACTTTCGTGAGACCGCCGCGCTGGGGTGTAGGGGGGGGGGGGAGGGGTTGGGGCGCAGGGGCTGCTCAACAAATTCCAAGCGAGCGAGCGAACGAACCACGAGCAGAATCCATTCCATGTAATTTTCATTTGAAGCACATAATATCTCTTTTCAACGCCTCATGCAAATTTCACAGCGAGTAAAAGTGGATTTCGCTCGGTCACGATTTCTAGGAGGCGCGCTTTGACGCGCTCTCGCCCTCAACGTCGCCCTAGACGTCGTTGTCGACTTTGTCCCCGACTTCGCTCAAGGTCTTTGCGGTTTGCAGACGAGCGTAGCGAGGGATTTTGTTCGTTTTTTTTCAGGGTGTATGTTTCGGCTGCTGTTCAGCTGTTCCGCCGTCAGCCGATCATGCAGGAAAGTGGGCAAACAGCGACAAACAAAAATAAGTGAGTGAGCGTGAAGCAGCAGCTCGCTCGAGTATCGCGGCTCTCAAGTAAGCCGCGCTCTCAGAGTGAAAAACTACGAAGCTGCCAGTGTGGTCTATTGAAGCTGTGATGAATGCTCGACGAGGTGCTCCACTACGGCGGGCGGGCTGGCTCGGTGTGCCTACATACAGACCAAACGAAGAGAAAGACACATCCATCATTTCAGCTCCGTCGTCTTCGTTGTCGTGGCTCCGTCTGCCTGTTTGCCGCCTGCCCTTCTATCCGCTCGGGCGGCTGTAGAGTTTTCTCCGCCGTCATTGTCGTTGTCATACCGTGTTTGCGTAGTTTCCAGATTCCGAGGACGCTTCCGAAGCTCGGCATCCGCACGAGAAATAACCGTCCGCGAACCGTTCGATCGAGAACGACCATCTTCCGAACTAATGTTCACGGAAAGGATCGGTCGCGCATCGGTGCCGAAAGGCAAATCACATCGCGACTCTGACGCCAGATGCGAATAGAGCTCGAACATTCGCTTTGTACTCTCCTGACGCGCCAAAGGGGTAGTAGCCAGGCTCTTCGGGATGCCCGTGCTTGGTGCTCGGGACGTCTGCGGACTTTGATGTGAAGAGGAAATTAGCCGGAAGATGACTGTGGCTTCCACGCATCGCACAACCGAGTATGCGACCAACAACCTCAACTAACAAAGTGAGCACCCAGCCGACAGGCGAACCGATCCCCCACCTGGTCAGCTGTCCATTGGATGAAGCTGTTTGCTCGCAACTTTCCGCGATGAACCCCCACCTTTTCGAAGCTTCAACGTAATGACGTCATTTCCGGTCACTCTCTAAGCGGCGGCCAATGCAGCCTCAAGCTAAGCAAGGAGGCCAAAACCACCGCACTGGCCCAGGGGTCGCCGGTTGCCGACGAACGGAGGGATGGATGTGTTGGCGGGCAAGGCGGTTCGGCAGACGCCTCGGGCAGTTCTCTCAAAACGTGTGTTAGCTGACGACCAAAGGACCGGCCGTAGGTATCAGCGGGGCCGACCGGAGCCGGACCGGGCAAGGGTCAAACGGGAAACCTCGGAGGGCTCGAGTCTTCCGTTAGGCTGCGGGGAGGCATCGCCGCGAAATCGGGTTGAAGCGCCAAAAAATAGTAAAAAAAAAGACAACTAACTAAAACTCGACGCCGTTTCCTCCTCGATCTGCTCACGATCCTGCGAGAGCGTTTTTAGGTTCCATGGAGGATCCGAACCTTCTCGGATGGACGGTCCCGAAATCATCGACAATGAGTGAAGCTACGCAGTTCAGGCACTGTAAAGTCGGAAGGACGGCGGGCAAATAAGCACCATAAGACGCCGGAGAAGGCACGTGAACGGGCAGAAAAACATTAACGAAGGCTTGTTATTACATTGACTGACTGTGCCTGGAGCGTTACGATACGACACGATTGGATTCATGACATTTTCATCCTAGAAATGAAGTCTTGTTTTTGATGGCCTGATAGCTGAGGTGCATGGTGTGACGCGAGAACACTCCACTCCGCGCAATCGAGACATAGCGGGAAGAGGGCAAGAGTACTGACAGAACGCTGGAGCACTGATTTCTTGGCGTAAACCATCCGAGCTCTGTCCAATTGGATGCGTCGGTACTGTGACGTTTTACGAACTTCGCATATTGACGCCGGATCTGCACTATCGATATTCCATAATCCTCGTTCCAAGCTTCTTGTAACTGCGTGCATGGTAACGGACCTTATCTACGCGAGTCGCGTACCAAGCGCTCCTGTTAAGAACAGAGCTTGCGCCAGGACTGCGCCTTCTGTGGCGCGCTGTTTCTAGGGGCCCGAGCTTCCTATGTAGATCGAGAGTGCATCTGGCAACGACCCTCCTCGAACCAAGAAACGTCATTTCGTCGGTGGAGAGCCCGAATTCGCCGGGCAGATACCGCTGACTCGAACTCAAAAAGCAGAAAAAGGCATTCATAGCATCAAACGGCTGAGAAGGGCGGAACAGCTGAAAAACAGCCGAACAAAGCACGCACAGGCATTTATGGCATAATTTAGCCGGAGCTTCATAGCTCTAACAATGAAGGTTCCGAGAGAATTCCTTCACGCGTCGTGCAAGAAAAGGTCATCGTCGAGCTGATCAAACAGACGACAAGCTCTCGATCGCTGCCGGATGATGCAAGGAGGATACTCTTCCGAGACACTTCCATGTTCTGTTGCGCCCGCCCGCTCGCGCGACTCGACGCAAACGACCGCCGAATGCGAGAATCGTATCCGTGATAGTTGCAGAAACTGTTCCTCTCCGGCTCAGTCGAGTGTGACAGATGGGGAGAAGAAGAACATGGGAAGCATGAAATCTGCGATGCAATCGGGAACACGCGACCGATGGAGAGAAAAGTGTGGAAAGCCTTCTGTACGGGATTGGAGGAAACAACACTACTACTTTCCGAAACGAACAGCGTTGACGAGACGATAGACAGATTCGCTCAGTTACGTCGGCGAGCTTCTAGGGAGCTTGCGGTGCGGGACATCTGCTGCGGGTTCGCTACCCTAACGTGCGAACGGTTCAAGCTCATAGATCTAGGGAGTCTCCGATCGGAAAGCCTCTTTCCCATCGAGACGACGTCCATGCTTCGGAAATTCGACTAGACCGCTGCATAAGGAATTTCGTCGCCGTTAGGGAGCAGGGATACAACGCACCTCGATTGGTCGGGATTCGTCGGCCTCCTCGATGATCATCGGTTTGCCATCGTACGACGAGAATCGCGGTTAGTGTTATTCGGCACGACAGCCTTGACTTGTTGCCTTCGGGGTAGCTCAGGATGTACGTTGTTGCTTCTAATCATATATTGCGTGGATATTGAATTGCTGGGGAGGCGGGCTCCGAACGAACGAGCGGGCGATTGAAGCAACGTTGTCGAAGCGGAGTTATTCGAGTTTCCTCGAGCAACGGTCATGGGAGCGAACTTCCGCGAATTTTGACGACTCTTCAACTTTTCAATTACGTGCCCGAGGGAGGAATTCTCAGCTAAGCTTCTGAAAGCGTTTGCCTTGCAGTCGTCTCTGGGAGTTTTGAGATCACAGTTGCGAATCGCGTTTCGTAACGACCCTCATCATACATAGGTATATCAGCTGGCGCTCAAAGGAACTAATGGGCGGTCGGTCGGTCGGTCGGTCGGTCAGAGAGACGAACTCCGATCCCAGCACGACCTTCGATTCGTCGGTGCCTGTAGCCGAACGAAGACTCTCTTTCTTTGCCTATTGATCCCCGTGGAGACAGTATCCGAAGAAGAGGAAATAGAGTGAGTTGTGGGCTATTATTTTTAGTGATACGGAACCACGAAGATCAATGGTGAGATCGTACACAGACACTGCCAATGGCCTGCCGAATAGTTAATGTGAGAGACTCACCGAATGTTTTGCCCGATCATCGTCTGCCCGTGGGTCTGTCTGACTATTTGTCTGTCGTCGCTCTGTTGGTCCGATTGCCCGGTCGTCCGTCCGTTCATCCGTCCGAGCGGCCGGCCGACCGACCGAGCGGCCCTTCATCCATCCATCGGTTGTTCTACTCGTCCCTACGCCTCTCGTTCCATCTGTCCATTCATCTATATATCTGTGTGTAGGGAACTGTTTGAATAGCGAACTAGTTCCTCTTGGGTCTTATCGACGATATGACGACCATGTGAAGATCAACACGATGCTGGGAAAAAACGTCGACAAGGGAGACCAACCCGTCCGTACATGTTTGATTCCTTTGATTTTTATTGTATCCCCGATGCTCCTTAGTCAGTGACAGATCTTCCACGATAGAGCGCGTGCATACATATACATATACTTCAAGTACTCGGAAGAATATCTCTCTTGAGCGTGGAATATCTTCTCCTTGACCTACGATTTTCGAACAATTCGACGTCCAATCCGACTCGTCCAAATCTCCGTTGGGCCTACTTTGGAGTCCTTCGTTCCACACGCAGAGTTCGGAACGAGGGAAATTACTTATTGAATCTCATTCTGAAATAAAACTGCAGAGACGGAAGGGCGGAAGGAGGAAAGAAACGCAGCGAACGAACCAAGAAGCGCAACGAAGGAAAGAACGAGCGATAGCAAGTTTTAATCCTCGGAGCTGAATGAGGAGAAACAAGACGGGATTAGTAACGACTCAGATGGCTGGATACCCACCCCAGAGGAAGAGACGAGGAAGACAGAACCAGGAGAAGGGAATAGAAAAAGGGCAACACAAGTCGTTGGAACGTCGTTTCAAACGAACTTTCTCTGTCGCTTGCTTAGCGTTCGGGTTCTCGAACTTCGAGCGCTCGAATAATATTCAGGAGATTTCGGATTTCGGAACTGAAAGGTTATGCGGCCCGGCTCGGGAACCGGTGCTCCATTCTCTCACTGGCCTCGCGTCTTCGAATGAGATTTTTTGAGTATAGTTTTCTCAAAGATGATTTCCTTTCTCGAGTTCGGAGGTAGTGACGACCAACTGAGCTTGTCGTCCGCTTACTTGCCGAAGCCGGCGGTCGACGAGGCCGCCTTTAGGTGTGAACAGTCAGATGTGTCGAATGAAGAGTTGTTGTAGAAAGGTTGCGAATGAGAGAATGCCGATAGCGGCTGCTGCCTGCCGAGGTGTTACTCGCCCTTTCGGCGAGCCACTAGCCCCGGTCTCCACGCTAGTTGCTAGGCTGGTCGGTCGGTCGGCCGGCCTAGCTGTTTCTGCCGTAGGTCGCAAGAACGCGCGAACGGCGAAGTGATGGTAGCTGATGCCGAAACAAGCTGTGGCACTTCATCAACATCAGGTTGGCTGGCCTCGGCTCTCTTGCCCGGCGTCCAGGCTACATCGCTCGCTGGTTGATCTCGGTCGGTCCGTATCCCGCGTCGTCGTCGTTGCGTCGATGAAATACGCCCGATTGACTGGCCTGCTGACCGACCGTGTGCGACCCCTTACAGATACGCGAGCCAGGCCGCGGCAGGCAGGCAAGCGGACGAACGGACTGACGGGAAAGCGAGAACCGGGCGGCGTTCAAGTTGATCCAGCCATCCGCAGCTGCAGCAATCCACTATCAGGGGCCGTACGGAGTTTCTTCCTCGATGATGGTCAACTTTTTGGCAATAAATCGACCGGCGAGCAACTCAAAGATCGACAGCAGCCATCCAGTCAGCGAGCGAGTCAACCGAGCCGCTAGAAAGTCAGCCAGGCAAGCGAATGAAAGGGCGTCCACGTGGACGAAGCTGCAGCTGACGACATCCCCTCGATACTTTCGCGTCTCTCAGGCGTGAGAGACGTTTCCAATCTTGTGATTCGATTCGGTTATGCTTTCCTTCTGTGAATGACCGATGGTCTAGCTCCTGCTTTTGCAAAATTTTAATAGATTCAGTGGGAAGTGAGAGTTTCCCGCAAAGTATCAACTCAGAGATGCTGCCGCGCGTTGGAATGATTCGTTTCGAGAGAAGTCGGAGGGAAATGAGAAAGAGGAGGGGATGGCCGGGAGCACACAAAAACAATTTTCTTTCGCCGAAAATAGGACAACGGGCGCGCATGCCAAACGTGTACGTGAGCAGGCATCAAATCTTAAACTGGCGCAAGTCAGAGGAGTGAATGCTGCGTGAGGCCGACTCGGTGCTGTCAACAAGTCGAGGGAGTCTTTGAGGTCCAACCAACAGCAGAAACAGCCGTCGTCACCCTTGATTCGAAATTTTCCCGTCCTTTCCTGTCGCTCCGGATGCGTGAGATGCATGGGAATATCAGACCGCGTTTTCAGTTCAGCAAACACTCGACGTATCTTCGGGAGAAATACTCCGCCGTGCTGTTTCCTTCTCCTGTAATTGCAAGACATCGTCGGAAAGATCAGAAATACCTTCTCGAACAACTGAATCTTCAAGCTCTTCAAAGGTCAGCGGGGCGGCTTCCGAGATCGATTCTTGAGCTCACGTCGACGGTTTGGATGAGCGCTTGTCCCCTCCTGCCAACCCAAGGGTTGAACAAACCCGCGCCTTGGAGAAACCCTGAGTTTAGATACACCTTTCGCAGGTGTGCTCGGCCATCGCGTTCTCAAAGTCCGTTACATCGGATCACAGCAGGGCAGCAACGTCTGTCACGTGTCCATTGTTTGACACCGCCCAAACCTCTGCACGGCCGTTTCCGATTGAGATACCTGCGGTATAACCATCAGGAGTTCTCTTCTCCTCAAAAATCTTGGCGGGTAATGGCAGGTGACCTCAAATGCGAAACAGCTTCAAATTGTCCAAACATTCCGACACAGACGACGATGAAATGAGAGACAGGCAGACAGAAGCCGCCGAGCACTTCTGCTGGGTCAAACTCCATCGATGACCTTCAGTGTGACTCAAGGAGGGGGTTTGAGTTACCCGGAAACAGAATTTCTCGCAGAGCTTCCGTCCGGTTGGTTGCGACTCATGAAAACGATGAATCATTAAAAAACGCTGCGAGTCGAGTTCCAACCGAGCGGAGAGGAACGTTCCAGTTGGCGCGGCGCGCGGAATCTCTGTCGTAGGTCAGTAAGTCTTGTAAAAACATATCCATTAAAGATCTGTTCGGTCCGAGGTCCTATTCTCCGACTGAAAAAGGCTATTGAACGAGCAGGAGCTCCATTTTATGCCTGACTGCATCTGCATAGATCTTTCTTCGAGAAGTCGGGAGCCACCCTTTGCCGGCGCGCCCGCGCTCGCACACGAGCTACGACGTCGACGTCGAGGATGAAACGTTTACACGGACGAGGCAAATGTGTGGGTATTCAGAACAAGTTTCAGAGCCCGCCTGAGACGGAAGGTCCTTCAAGCAAAAACATCCCTAGTGTCGATATGGGCACACGTCGCAGACACCAAACACACCGAGTTCAAGTTCTGTTCATATCTTGCGCCATGCATTGATTGATTTCCTTGGCCCGTGATCAGATCCTGCGGTGTCAGCTGTGAAAACTCGAGTTTGGCATATTCGACTACCTCGGCTGGGGACCGGACTGGAACGATGCTCGAAGTTTCTTTGAATACCGCGTGGACGCGACCGCCAGAATCCGCGGTTCGAGTTCCCGCCTGCCTTGACAAACGGCACCGCCTTGGCAGGAACTAGGGAGCGAGGTCAGTGTGCCTTGCCTTCGAAAACTTGGTTTCGCATCAAGAATTCTCGTGGAAGCTGACCCTGATCCGTAGCAACCAGCTCTGTTCGCGAGGCGTTCTTCTCTTGAGGCGATAGACGCGTCCCCGATCGATCAATGACTCCACTTGATTTCGCAAACATTCACTCCACTCTGGCAGCTCTAGAGCGAAGGAACATCTTCGAAGGTTCAACCTCTAGGAGCGAAGAGTTCGAGTTCAATGAGTTGGACACCGCAGTTTCCTTCCTTTCACAAGTCCAGAAGTGTTTCGAATGGAAGCTTGTTTTCAAGTGCTGTTCCCTCAAAGTGCTTATCAGGAACTCTTGAACTCTAACGCTCAGCCAGGAGATAAAGCTCTCTGATTCGTCTAAACTAGAGTCGCGGTGATGACGACGAAAACAACAATAGATAATGCCGAAGATTTCTCGCTTGAGTTGGGATTTGTCTAATAGATAACGTTTTTGGCGGTGAGCTCCGCCTCCGCAAAAAACCGAAACCCATCGCGCTCTCACGGGAAGCGGTCGTCTGTCCGAGTGAGCGGTGGCACAGCGAGAAACGCTTTCAAGTTTCGTCTGCTTTTTCTCTCTTCGAGAAAATCCACAGCCACTCTTCTCTTTTCTTCATCCTTCTTGTGTTGCAACTAATTTTCGTGGTTGCGGCTGCTGTTCAAACTCTCAAGTGAAGTGCTGTTTGAAAAGAAGACGGCTGCTCTGCAAAGATGATGCCGATCCCGACTCCGGCCGGCCGGCCGGCTCCAGTGACGCGACAGTGACAAAAGCCATTCGTTTGGTTCAACCATATTGCAAAGCGAAACACTTTGAGTGAAAGGGAACGACGGAGTACAGCTTTCAATGCGCACCGCGAACCAAATGGGAAATCATGGGAATTAACAAATTATGATGTCTTGCTCGCTTTCTTCTTTCTTCTTCCTCATTGCCGCCGAGCGACGCTCTAACTGAAGGATCCAACATGTCCAGGACACTCAAGATGGGGTTCATTTCTGCAAAACGCATAACGTCGTCATTGCTCAAAACTTGAACGGCTCTCGGTCTCGGATGAAGAAACGGCACGACGGGCGCCGCCGGGTGTGGCTCTGAGAACGCTGAAAATGCATGGCGAGTGCAGCGCTGATGCAACAAAGATGGAATGCGCTTCCTGAAGGGTGAGGAAAGTTGAAGATTTATCTCATCTCTCCATTCGGTACTAGCTTCTGGCTCGTTCACTCGCTCGCTCGCTCGGTTGGCTGGTTGGTTGGTTTGCTGTTTGGCCAAAACAGCGCGGCGCGCAACGATGCTGCGAACAAAGTTTGCTTTTCTGTTCTTGCCTCGTTTTTCTCTTCTGATAATAGGGTAATCTGATTTTGAGGCACGCCAACTGAAACTGAAGCGAGATCGTACGTTGTTGATGCTTGCTCGTTCGCTAGCTCGTCTGTTCGTTCTCTTTCCACAGTTTCTGCTGCGGCGCAACGGTTCCCACCGCTGCCTCCATCCCCTCCACCCATCACTTTCCTCAACACTCTTAGAGGTTGGCACCCCTGAAACCGTTTTTTGGTTCGAATATCCTTGCTCAAGCCCTGACGAACCCCTCACGGAAGCCTTCGAAGAACCCCAGAGGAAAAAAAAAACGATGCGAAGTAAAAGTGCTTGCGTGGGTATTCGCAACCAAAGCATGGAATCCGTTGCAATATCTGCGGCAACGTGATGTTTGACTCTTGCCCCTCAGCATTCTCAATGAGAAACAGACGCGCCATCTTTCGCCCTTGGCTTCCCCACCGAAAGCATCTCCATCGCCTGAGCGCTTCCCATCTCACCTGAGATCTGAAATCGGATCTGCAAGAACTCGGCTGACTCTTGACGACTCTGAGAATTTCGAGGTGACAAATGTTCGTTCGCTGGAGCAGATCACATTTTTCCCGGCTTCGGAGGGATTGTAGGAGTCGCCTTACTTGTTGATGGTCGATTTTCTTGCTGAGCATACGACAAAAAATGCTTAGCGAAGTATTGTTCTCCCAAGCATAGGAATTTCTTGCGGCTCGTTCTCGTACGCTTTTCTATTATCCTCCTCTTTCTGAAGGATGTCTCGCAGTGCTCATGCTTTATCTCTCTATATTTCTCTTCCTTTCTCGGTCCGCCGCTGCGCGCCTTCCTCGCCCTGTGTAGCTCCCGCTCGCTTTCTCGTTCACTCGCCCGTTCGGTTTTCGTCATTCCGTGAGAGTTTTTCTCGGCGTCCATTGTTTCGTCGCGAGCTCGAGACCCTGTTGTTCTTTCCCTCGTGCGACTTTTTCCCTTGATCGCGGTCGTCGACGCTGGAGCCGCTCCCCAACTCCATGCCCCCCCCCCCGCCTTTCTTTTCGGCGGCGCCCCGGTTGTTGTCGTTGTTGTTGTTAGTGGTGGCGGTGTCCCCAGTGAGCGAGCGAGCGAGCCAGCAAGCTAGGTAGCGAGCTAGATTCCTCGGTAGAGTTTCCGTGCTGTTGCCGTGGCTCGTCCTCAAATTTCCAAAAATAAGCGCGGTACATCCCCATCGCCGTCGCTTAACTCCCTCCTTCGTCGGCGGCGTCGCTTCGTTTACTGACGCCAAAAACGGCTCGCGCGAAGATAAGTAAAATATGATAAAATTTTAATTGTGAGCCGCCGCTGCATGACGAAGAGGGGGACGCCGTTGTTGTCGCAACGGCGCGGCGACGGCAGCAGCACAGATAACACGTCCGCCCTTCGTTGATACGGCCGCGCTTTCGCGGCTCAGCTCAGCTGGCTGATTACAAGAATTAGGACGTGAGGTTGAACTTGATACTCTCAGAGCAGAATTCCGCTGTTTCATGACGTACACCAGGGCTGAGATGAGACCCGGCGCAGAGTTCACCGCTGCCCGAACAATCGAATGCCGATCTCGAGGAATCAATGAGAACGGTTGATTTTTTCATGCGTCCATCATCTTTCCTCCCCGTGAAACGAGCCAAGTAGGACCGTTCTGTTCATTGTGTCATTGACCGACTGCAGCATCGCTATCGCGATCAGACGCAGCGTGACTCCTTCGTTGGCGCGAGGTCTCACTCTTCTCCTTTTGATTTTCCACCCGCTTTCCGATGCGGAGCAGGTGTTACAACTCCCAACTTCCGCGCATCAGACCACGGCAACAAAGTTCCTGCAAAGACCCCAACACAATTCCGACCATCAGCAGCGACACTGCAACGGTCGCCGCCGCCGCCGCCGCCACCACCACCGCCATCCTCCGCTAGCGAGACAGCCAGCACGAGCTGCGGAAGAGCAAAAGGACGACCTAAGTGGTCATGACAGACCCCTTACCGAGAAAAGGCGCTGCCCTGTGAACCAACATCTCGCAAGCGACGCGTAGAACGAATTGAGCGCCTGCTAGCGACCTGTCAGCTCGGTCGTGCGAGCTCAAGCCCGCTCGTCGGCTGAGAGGCCTACACCAGCGAAGAGATCGCTCTAACTGAAAATTACACTCAAAGTTCACAGTAGGCGGTCCTGGGTCTCGTCCAGACGTGAATTCAGATACTCAAGTACCAACTCCGTTCCCCGACAGAAACCCAAGAATTCCACGTCAGCTCTTTCCGGTTGATCGGGTTCGATCCGTCTTCGGATATCATTAGCCCCAGATTCTGGTTGAACGGAGGCGTCGCAGATTTAAGCACGATCGAGGTCGTATTTCGGACTTCCAGAGTTTGGGGCACGGAGCAAAGTGTCCCAATAGACGCAAAATCAGCGATCCGCCAGCCACATTGTTGCACTATCGCCGAGCTTGGCAAACAGCCCACTAGTGAGGGATCGGGAATGAGAGAGAAAGGAAGAGAGGACCGAAACAAACAAGAGCCGAATATATCAGAAGGTGTATCTTTCAACGGCTGCATCCGATTCTGCAACTGAGGGAGAAGATCCACCGTCAGGTCCACGAAGAGGGCCTCCGTGCCCTCGGTCCCCCTCAGGACCTAGCTTTCGTAGGCGGTGAGGCTAGCTCACCGGCTCGCCCAACCGGTCGGTCGGTTGGTTGGTTGACTGCCTTCCTGGCGAGTTGGCCGGTGTATTCGTAGACCACTCGACCGAGGGCCTTGGCTACGCAGGCCACGTCCTGTTCGCAATGAATACACTCTCGCGTTTCTCTTGGCTGCTGCAGCAGCCAAGGTAACTGAAGCTGGACGAGAAGTGGGCAGTGCCCTGAATGAATAGTTTGGCCAATGTTGATTGTCCCGAACCAGTGGCGCTATGTGCTCTAGGAGCTCCTCGTCGCCGTCAGCAGCGGCGGCGGCGGCGGCGTCGTCGTCGTCGTCGTCCTCGAGGAAGGAGGAAGCCAAGGAGACGCGGCCCGAGGAGGGAAGAAGGAAAAGAGGAGGCAGAAGACCGGCAGCTCCGCTTGAGACAATAAAAACGTGCGTCGAATTCCGGTATAGCTCCGCCAATGAAACCATAATGCACCGTTGCAGGACAGTAGCTTCGATCACAACGACAGGAGCCTGCGCGTCCATCGGAACCATCTCAATCTCGATAGAAGCCACCTGAAGCGTCCGATCTGCTTATTTCTCATTTCGACGTGATATTCATCTCCTAGCAAATGATCCGAGGCTCGAAATTGATTCAGAAAGGAACGGTTGCTAGGAAATCCCGTTTGAGTGATGAATCCATCCCCCATGTGGCTTTTTCCGGTTTTCCCCCAGCCGGAACCGGTCAGACAACCGACGACAGTATTGAAAACTAGCCGAGCGCATCGGAATTTCCCTTGAATTTTATCAGCGAACGCGCCATCATTGGCAGGAGCGCCCGTGGCTGGTTGGTTTAGTGGCCTCATTGAATACTCGACGGAGGAATATCCTTGTCTGACGAGCTCTTCTCATCGATACTTGGCCCGAATACAGCTTGCTGGACTGATGTATGCGGGGGAGCATATTCCGATCAATCAAAGTTATGCAGGCGACTGCCAACCACCCGGCGACTGTTCGGCTAACTGGTTGACCGCCTGAAACCGTGTCCACGTTGCCAGCGTTCCATCACGCGAGCTTCGCGCCCTCACCTTATTCGCCCCAGCAGCTTCGTTCCGAACTCGTTCTATTTTCTCTGCTAGGGAAAAACACAAATACCCGTCCTCCGAAATCAGAACAAGGAGCTGCGCGGTGAAAGGTTCTGCTGGGATTCCAGCAGATTTCTACATAGACAGGAATGAGCGCGATTCTGAAAATTCAACCTGGCTGCAGTCCGTGCTCTCCCGGATGCTCTAGCTTCCTTCATTCTTGCGGAATAATGTTTGAGGGGAACGGGCCATTTCGGCGGAGCGGGTTAGGACCACTTCGGTTGCGATGCGAGTGAAACTTTCAGAGTCTCTCTCAAGTTTCTACAAGCTCGGTGACGCTTCGCAGAGCACGCCCTCGACTCGACCCCGGCCGAAATTGTGAGGGAAGGAGGAATTTCAAGCGAAAATCAGACACACCAGCGGCGAGGAACATACTTGCGAGAGACGATACGGGCGGGGAACGAGGAACAACCGGCCGGGGCAATTACCATGCTCGGGAGAGCTCATCATTTTTGTTATCTCTCCAAAGAAGAGAAATATTTCACACATCCCGCCTACGCCGCCGGGTGCTGCTCGTAGACCCGATCCGGATCCGTAGTGGAGATTCGCTCGGGCCTACTACGTGATGTTCGTTCTTTTCCCGACAGTTCGTGAGAGTTGTGAGATTCCGGTTTTCGTTGAGAAAGCCATCTTCGAGCTATTGTCCGTGTGAAGCTTCAAATCGGTCGAAATACGTAGGTGGTACATGGAGCACAGACTGAAAGTGCATATCAACATCGGTCGAGAGAACGTAGCGGACGGAATCGCGAACGATGCAGCTGGTCCTTCACACTGAAATAATTGGATGGATGGGGTGGATAATCAAGCGGGAAGACTCGGCGGCAATTTTTCAGGTGTGAGTACGTTACCGTTAGGAGCTGGTCAGAAAAGTAGTAATTCGCAGAATAACACTGGTGTCCGCCGACGGGCTTCCTTGCTAACTCGCTCGGTCGGCCACGTCGGTCGGTTCAGCTTGCTAACTGGCTTGCCTCCATATCTCCACGGAGCACTCTTGCACTCGCCGGCAGCGCGGCGGCTGCAGTCGTCCGTTCGTTCGCTCCGCGCGTCCGTGCGTCCGCTTTTTCCGTCCGCCGCCGCCCGGGCGCAGGACCGTGGGTCCGTCCGTCCCTCCGTCGGTCGGTCGTTGCGTCCGAGATAAGCACATTTGATATGCAAAACTCGCCAAAGCGGCCTATAACGGCACGCGTATAGATGCATGCAATGGCGCGTGCAGTGCAGCGTGTGTAACGAATAGCTAGAGATCTTTGACTCCAGCACACACAAGGGACAAAATCATGTAGGCAAGCCTATTGGGGGAGCTCGCTGCGCGGTCCCCTAATCGAACGTTTCGCGCTGAATCGAACCAGCAGCTACCACCGACGATCGTCGTCGCCGTCGGTGGTTGTAGTGGATCATGAGCATCCAAGTCGTGTCGTCAACTTGGCCCCTTGACGTCACGAAACAATCGAGCGTATCCATTTGTTCGATTGATGATTCCTGACCCGTCCGCGTGCGAGTTGTTTATTTGTCGTCCGATTTCAACAAAACCAATATATCATTCAATTGCTTCCTTCCTTTCCTTTCGCTTTGGCCGCCAGCAGCCGCCGTTCTCGATGGAGTCCCAGAGGCAGCTGTGCAAGCGGCGGCAGGGCCAAGTGGTTCCGCGCAAAGTGCCACAGGTGCCCTCACAAGGCTCGTCGTATAGTTACCCGAAGTATGCGGAGCACTCGTCCATTCGCTTCATATATGAGCAAAATCCTCATCGCAAGGCCATGGTATTTATCCTCTAACTGCGTCGCAATTTGACGCGCGCCCGCGACGATTGTTCGGAGATGCTGCTGTTGCAGCTGCAGTCGTAACTCCCATCGACTGGAACACCTACAGTGCTTGGCATCTCGCTTCCGTTGAGAGCGCGTCATTGAAACCTCTCTGGGGAGCCATCCGGATCCGGCCAGGGACCATCTATTTGTCTATTTCAGAGTTGCTGCGTCTATTCTTCGTCGCTGGTGGGCTTGGAAAACCAGTTGGGAAGAGCTGGCCCCGCCCGGAGTCGAAATCCGTCAATGCGAGAAGCGGTCGCCGAAACGTCCCCGAAAATTTATTTCTTTCTCTCTTCGCTAAACGAATCTGCAGGGGCACGAATCAGGAATTGAATCGAAGAATTCGACGAATATCACCGGAATGGAAGTTGCCTTGTATTCACTGGGTGCGCCTGTTTCCTGTTGAATTCACTGATGGGGTGGGCGCTTGCTCCGAGTCCTCTAACGCCTTTTCGTCGCGATGCGTACCAACCGACTGATAGACGGACAGACCGACCGACAGACAGCTAATGGAGTCGAAAGAGACGTTGTCGAAAATCTTGAACTTACTCTCGGTAGTCGCTTCGACAAAACCCCGACTCTATAACCATTGTCAAGCCGATAAAGGCGGTCGCGAATCCCTTTAGGGTATCGTGAGTGGAAACCGATTTGTCAAAGAGCCTAACTGAATGGAGCATTCAAAAGAACCGGCTCTTCCCGCGAGTGCGAGACGACCGAAAGAGTTCTGCTGTACCCCTTTTCTTCCCTTCCGTTCTGCTCGGTATGGAGTCGTGTCCGCTCGCTAAAGAAGCGTGCAAATAGGGAATCAACAGAGTTCTTCTAAACCAGAGGAAAGTTCCCCCGCGAACGACACGTATAGACTCCTACAGCTGAAACGTCGAGAGTTCAAGTCACGATCTAACTAAGAAAGGCGGGTTGCGCAAAAGCATCTCAGTCAGAACGCCACCGCCCGAGCAGTTGCGTTCGAACGCGATTGCAGGGAGCATACCCTGATCTGATTCCACTCGTGGGATCACCCTGATGGCAGAAACAGACTGGCAACTTGACATACATGAGAGCCATTCTCTGGAGCGAACGGGTCGTGGAATTTCCTCAGGATAGGAACCGGAGTTGTCCAGGAAACGACTCGAAGAACACCGGGTACAAAGAACATCGGAGAGACAGTGTAGTTCCACAGCGGGTTTTGTATCGCTAGCAATGATCGGAAAGAAACTGGTCCAAGTCAAAGTCGAGAAGTTGGTCAATCAGCCGCTCATCAACTGGGTTCGATGACTCAAGGCACAGACGAACAGATACTCTCGACATTGAGGTCATCGTCGGTCACGCCATAGTTCAGGAGTTGCGTTATGGTTTCTTGAAGCTCTCCCGGAAAGCCTCGTTTTCGTCCGAAAGTAAAGAGATGCTTCCGATGAGATGATTGAGTGCAAACAATGCTGTGACCGATATACAGGCGCCTCAATCAGAATTGATCTATTCTTGTCTTCCCACTCTTGGTAACCATCCATTTCCTCGGAGGGGGCTCATCGAGAAGATGTGCATGTTGTTGGATATCGTCGTCGAAGCTGACAGCGGCGCTGCTCATCTCATACTGAAACTCGAAGTTCTCAACTCAAACTTAAGACTGGAAGCCAGGAGAGATTACAGTCTTTTTGAACTATGTATGTGTCTCTTCGAAAGGGATGAAGTCGAATGAAGCCGTTGAAGGATGGACTTGACAGCAGAATGGTGGATCTATTCCGGTTGCTCGATTCACTCGCCCAGTGACCGGCTAGCTGGATGGCGACCCAGTTCAGTGAAGTCCATCTATTGTCGAATCCACTGCCGCCGCCACCACCACCACCACGGAGAGCGCCGAGAGCGGCCACGGCAGCCCTAACGATGGAGTCGCGTGCCCTCTCACATTTCAAATAATCGTCCATTGGATATCGTGTGCCGCCTGCTCATCCCAACTGGAAGGAAGTAAGCGGGTTTCTCATTTTGAGTTCGGGGCGAAGAAAAAAAAATCGCAGTGAGAAGAAAGAACGGGCCGAGGTTCGTTTGCCGAAGGCTCTCACGTCCATTCAAAAGCGAAGAGAAAACGAAAAGAGACTTTCATAAGTCGGCGGACGCCTCTCCCCGAATGCTGGTCTGATTGTGAGTTTCTGTTCGTCCGACACCAACTCCATGAAATGTTGTCCGTGTCAATGGCATCGAGAAGAAACTTCTTGAGGCCGCTGTAGCGGTGAGTGAATGAAATGCATACATTTTCACAAACTCACACCCTAGAGACAAATACACGGAGAGATGATCAACAGTCAAGTGGAACCGATTACAGCTATGAATGGAATATGAACTTCGAGACAGCGACGCAGAACCTCTGGCCGGCCCGAATAGCGCTGATTCTAAAAAAAGCACGAGGTATTAAACATTGTTGTAAAAATAGAAGCGGGATTATCCTTATGATTAGCGGTGAACGAAATGTTTCCCGCACGCACTTCCTTGCCTCCGTCATCCGTGCGTATCACTCTCGCACTCCGTTCCGTGCATCACGGATCGACAAGGAGCAGGAGAACGAGGAAGCGACACGGCGCAAGTGAGGAAGCGAACGTACAAACGAGGGAAGGGGACGAGCTCTAGGGACGTAGGACCGGGCGCCTCACGGAGGGCCACACCGCGGTGAAAAAGCAGAGGCGCGGCGTCAGCGGCGAAATAGGGGACAGTAGCCAAATGGACGAACATTATGGAAATCCGTAATGGTTGTCCCGCCAGCAGCGATGATTTCACGAAAGGATGAGGCCGCTCTTTGGCGGGAAGGTTTTGTGTCGACATAAAAACTAGCCTTGTCGTCTTTGTCCTCGTCGTCGACGTCGTCGTTGTCGTCGTCGTCGACCAACGTCAACGACCAACGATGTCGCTGCCGCGGCTGGTGCTGCCGTTATCTATTAGACAAATCTACACGCACTCTCTTTGCCGCGGCTGCCAAGCAGCTAGCGCCGCTAGTGGCCAGGGCTCTCTTGCCGAGGCACTATTGCTTCGAGACGATCTCTTCTGCGCTCTCTTTGGTTCGCTCATTTTTGGGACGTTCAGTCGACCGCCGAATCATTGAGATATCAGTCCGACGACATCCGCAAGGAACGACAGAAAAAAATGTCCGCGCCTTGCGCACAAGAAAAGAGCGAACGTTCGCCCTCGTGTACCTGTAAAATGTACGTGGGTTCGAGAGCGATTCGTTGCCGCGTTGACCGAAACCAGGACCGTTCCCCGTTTTCGGGAATCGATAGAATCAAAACAGATTGGCGTCCTCGACACAGATTTTTGTGCGGTGATACAATTCCAGGGGTCGACACCCTCGTCTCTGGATCGAGACTTTGCCGCCGCGGCCGCCACCGTCCGCATTCAGCCCCGTTTTCTGACGCCTTCGTTTCAAACACCTCTCGTGGGACAACTTCCATAGAATTGAAGGAAAGTTTCAAACTTCTGACGCCGGGTAAATTTCTTGCTCCGGTGCCCAAGTACACACTCGTCCAGACCGGGTCGTGATAGTGTTTGAGCGAGTGTTCCGGTTCAGTCGAAGAGGCATTGTCTTTAGATGAAATAGCGGCTGCTGCTGCAGCTGAGCTTCTTCGCTTAGCACGGACGCTAGGAATCCATCACCCTTCGGTGGGGTGAACTCCGACGGATCGACATCAATAGTGTGCGTTGGATGGTTGGTTCGTTCGTTATTTCTCAGCCCCTCGTTCCAGGGTGCTGTTCCTTCGTTCACGCCGCTCCCGCTCAAAAGTTGCAGCCACTTCGGCGTCCGAGTTGACGCGATGTTGTTCCTCTTCTGTACGAAGTGGAAACTGCAAGACACGCTGCCTCTGCAGTCACTCTCGCGGGCATTGGGCCGCTGGCTCCGTCGCCCATGGCTGCTCGTCGGCACAAAGTTAATCGATAACTTCGCAAAATTGATTGAGGATGCCCTCATCTTGACGGATGTTGTTCAAGCTCGAACGGCGGTAACGGCACGGCACTGCACGGCGCGGCGTCGAGGGCATCGGCAACGGGAGCAACGGCAACAGCAGCGGGAGCAGCGGAGACTTTTGCGATCGTTCTTGATTGAATCACGCGTAGAGAAACAGAGGCCAGCCGAAAGAGTGGAGTGCTTTAACTCGATTAAAAACCAATTCTTCCCCTGCTTGAAGAAGTGCACCTGCAGCCGGCCGGCCAGCCACCCGGCAGCAAGAAAAGCAGATCCCACGCGGAGGTTAAATGGCTCTGCCGCCACTGCTGCTGTACGGTTTCGTTCGGTCGACGGAGGATGTTGGCCAACCGAAACACGACTGCCTACAGTTAACTTCCGATAAGTAACTTCTTTCCCCCCCCCTCCCTCCTCACCCCTCCGAATCTGTCTCCAATGGCGAGAGCCACTTCTTCCGGGAGCGGCAACGGTGGCGGTGGCGGCGGCAACTGGAATGATTGCAAATGCCGCCGCAATCACCGAAACGGGGAACTCCTCACGCCAACAACAAGCCACTCCTGTACTACAAATAGTTCGCGCTCTTTGTCTTTTGTCGAATCGGTACGACGACGGCGGGGACAGCCACCTTCTGAGTAACTGGAGGAGGCGTCTCTCGAATTTAGCTCTTTTGCTGTGGGCGTTGACTTTGCCATCATCGCCGCCGCCGCTGCCGCCGCTCCACTTTTTGGCTAACCTGACCAAAGAAGGCCGATAAGAGAGGCGCAGAGCGGTTATATTTTAGTCTCCTGAGCTGTCCTCGCCCCACAGTAAGCAGCAACAGTAAGGGCCCCGGGCGGTCTTTGCCTTTGGCTGGTTTCTCAGTCAGTGGCGGCTGTGGCGGCGGCGGCACTGCTTGGAGGGGTAGCCGTCGTCGCCGTCTTCGTGGGTGGGAGAAGTCGCGCTGGTGCCAGTGAAAGAACTTGGCCCTAAATCACTTTAGACTTCTGCGGAAGAAAGACTGCTTTCCGTTAGAATCTGTTGCCATGTAAGCTGTCGGCTGAGAAGAATTCACTTTACTCGTGTGGAAATTAAGGCCAGTCACTACTCGACGACGTCCTCGTCTTCCGTTTCTCTCCGGATTTCTTCTCCCCAGTCTCCTTCCTGGGTTGTCGTCAACGTCATCGCGTAGTCTTTCTATGTAACAAGAGAGAAAAACGATTTCGCCGCTTTGCATGAGACAAAGTGACAACTGGTCTTTTGTATCAGATTTACCCTTTACTGGCAAAACGGCAAATGCTATGAATATTTGATCGCTTTGAGGACAATCTGAAAACTCTGCTGGAAACTGAATTATTCATTAGGATAAGATCGTAACGAACGACTCCCTGAAGCAGCACCAGTCGCATCATCGGCCGCCTGTCTCGGCGAGGGCAAGTCGCGCAACCTCGACAGCATAAGGAAGCCTAAAAACATTCATAGCACTCTCCGGTCACGAGCGGTTGAATGTGAGGGCCGTATGTTAGAAAATTCGCTCATCGATAAGGGACACCGGTGATTGGAGAGACCAGGTTCAGACAGTGGTTCACATTTCAACTTCACGAACTTTCCAAGTTTGAATCATAAAGAAGAAATAACGACCTCTTGAGTTTGAAGTTGACTCATTGTCGGTTGATATATTTGAGATGCGTTCCGACGTATGGATTGGGTTTGAGATTATGAACGATACCGATAACTCTTATAATTAATCGAGCTCCGGGACGATGATACCGGACGTTCAGAGATCCACGAGGAAAGAGGCATCATGGAGCCCGATATCCGCATCGTTGCGTGTTTCCCTGTGTTCAAAAACGGGGGCTCATATTGGATTTGTCATAGTTCCCCGAAAATATTGCCACTAACGAATCGGATGTTGGCGGGGCTCTCCTCAGGATACGCGACGCGGTCTCAAATCCGTCAGTGAGGTCTGTGGGCATACTGATTCTGTTGCGGCGGAGGAATCCGATCATGATCCTCCTCTGAGGGATCTCCACGGCTCACTCAAACATAAGCGACATTGGGTCGAGTCGAGTTCTCAAACATAAGCTGGCTGCCGAATATTTCGAACGTGCCACAGAGAGTCGTCATTCTCCCTCGAGACCGACGACGACGACGTCACCACTGGCAGCATCAGAACGAGGCTCCTAATAGAGAGGGAGAATTAGTTTAATCACTTCTTTGTGATGGACACAGCCACCCTTTGGATAAGCACTGTTTTGCGAGCGCTATTTCGAGCCTGAGCTTGGAAACTTCGCTCGACTTCAGATAACCTCCTCGCCCATTTCCTTGCCACAGATCGGTTGGCCATCGAAATGGTCTCGACCACTCGTTCATTCGAAGAAGCTGAACCGAACTTCGGTCGCAAGGGGAACCGACGGTTCGCCATCGATTGCGACCCATGAAACGCTCCTAATGGAAAATCGCACATTTCGTTCGTTCGTTCGTTTGCAAGCTGTGATCGTGTCGTTAGCTAGTCGAAATAACACCTCGATACACCTCCGCCACCGAGTTCGGGCTCACGCTCTGAATGTTGGCGTGGACCAGTTGGGTGGAACTCAATCAGAACTTGAACACCTTTCGATGACTCGAGACGGGTCATCCGTGCTCCGGAGTGCGGACGTCCTCAGTCTCCTGTTTTTGCTCCTGGCTCCGTGTTCACGGTGCCCCATCCAAGATTACCGGTGAAGGAGACGCAGGAAGTCAGGGCGTGTGCACAAACGCATAACCTGCCATGCCAAGGGTTTATATGTAACTTGCCCCCTCTGTGGCGAAGTTCAAGGCAGGAAATCCACACAAAGTATCCTCTACATAGAATGCCACAACAAAACGCTCTACGAGAAAGTGGTTGATGGCGTCAAGGTCAGTGGCGCCGATAGATTCGATCAAAAATGAATAACTCCTCGGCTCCAGGAGACGAGGCCGTACTTGTGCTGATTTTACGCCGCATCATCTAACTTCCCCCTGATCGGCAAGTTATTAGTCTCGGATGGGCCTTTCGGCAGTCCGACTGACTGACTGACTGACAGAACGACAGACCGACCGACCAGTCGGGTGAGTGAGAGGAAAAGCAAGAAAAAAGGGGAAACGGGAAGAGAACAGAGCATCACTGGTAGAAAGTTGGAATCGTCCCAAGTCAAGTGCCAAAGTGTCGCCCAGGGCGTCTGACGGAGGGAGGGAGAGTTAAGAGACGCTTTGATCTCAGGCTCAAGGTTTCAGTTTACTCGGCAAACAAGCTAGACCCAAAAAAGACACAAATTAGCAGCGTCTCTCCCTGAAGACGCCGCCTAGAGGCAATTTTTTTGTTTCTAGGAGGAAGTAACCCTTTGCCCAACAGTGTGGCACCCAAGATCCAGAATCAAGAGTTTTGTCTCGAGCTCACATTTAGCTAGGCTAGCTGAAGATTGGCGTAGACAGGCGCGGACAGAGGAGCCGATGGCGAGGGAAAAACAAACCGCGGTGGCCTCGCTGGGACTCGAGGAGCGACGAACGATTACAGTAGAATCCGGTGCCACAGCGACTCCTGAAGGACAATCGCGCGCATTGATGAAACGAAAGACGTCGGGTATCGGCTTGCGAGAGCGTCTCCCTCGTGTTGTATTGGATAATGTGAAGAGTGAGTGGAGCAGGAAATTTCTCCCGTTGATCCTCTCGCTCGATTTCTCACAGAGTCTGTAACTCTGCCGCTCATGCCGGCTCGCTAGACGTATCGAGAACCGGCCGTCCGTTTGCCCGTCTCTTCGCTGACTAGTTTCTGGCCATCTGCTCAAGAAAGCAGGCGAGAAAGCGAGCTACGGACAACTTCCCGACAGGGTTTTCCTTTTCGCCAGTCGGCACCCCATCGAATTTCCAGCCGCAAGGAACGGAAGGATATTGGCAGCCGGCATGTCCAACAGGCGGGTCGAATCGCGGGACAGATGGATGAGCAACCGAACTGACAATCCGGCGACTATCCTCGCAGGCTGCCTGGCCACTCCCTCACCGGCAAACCGGAACGAAAACGCGTGGAGTCGAACACGCAACATGGTTGTTTGGAAAATACGACGACTGACGTGCGTGGTCCCGCTTCCAGCCCCATTACCGCCGCCTCTATCCCCAGTGTTGCTGATGTTGTTGAACTTGTCTGAATGGGTTTCAAAACGAGAACAGCGCCGTCGCAGCGCACTCCCTAATTGCTGAGGCAATCGGAAAAATATTTCAGCAAAAATGGATCGGCAACGTCGTCAACAACGCGGCTAGATGTTCAGATTGATGGCGTGAAAATGCGTGTGAGCTCGCTCGCTCGCTTGTTTGCGCGAACGTTTTTCTGCATGTAGCCACGCATGCAAGCGATTTTCGTTCTCGTTGCACGGACAAAGCAAAACGTCGTCCAATGATGCGAATCGCTGGCTGGCTGGCTGGTCGAGACCGGTCCAGCTCGGGTCGGTCGAGCTTGCTCGGCACAGCATCCACCGCGGCAGCTACATCTGCGTCAGCCCCTGCGGCAGCAGAGAGTTAACCAACCGTCGTATGGGAACGTTTTGCAAGGGGAGAGGTAGCGACGCCAAGGTCCTTATTTTTGTCACGATAGATGAAACTCGTTGTGAAACACAGACGGTCCCCGAAAGCGGGGTCTTTACGAGACTTCGACGTTGAGGAAAGCCGGCGGCAGGCGGACGGTCCCGTTCCTGCGCCGGCCGACCAGGTGCACAATGTGTGTCAAATGAGACCATCGCGCTGAGGGATGAAGCGACAAAGTTCAAGTGATGAGGTTGCAGAGCCACCTCTAATATTTGTCTCTGACGGTGAAAGCTCCACCCGAAAGACCACACCGCCCGCCCGACCGACAGCGGTCTCTCAGGATACGTGGCTTTAATGCCACACTACTCCAGAGCGCGAGCGCACTGTGCGCCGCACTTTCGAAATCCTCTATATCTACCTCTAAGTCCTGGACTTCAATTCCGCGGGATTCGCGGCGATTGTGGCGTCGCCTGACACAGAGTAGATGTCGACAGCGGAGCAACCCCTTTTCTCGTTGGTTACTATACGTAGGGATGAAACCCGCTCCTCCCGATTGAGGGCTATAGCAACGGTACTGCGAGCTCACAGTTAGCATTCATCAATGGTTTCGACTGCCACTCAGACCATTCGAGGGTTGCACTTTTAAGAATAATTCAAATACCAGTCTTCGAATTTCCCCCTGTCCAGTAATTCGTACATGATCGCGAAACCACTATGCAGCACTGGCGTCGATTTTCTAGGTGGGTATCATGCGTCGCACGACTCGTCGGTGCTTTTCTGAGATATTCAAGAGAATATCTGCGATCGCGCAACAGGGTCCTCTGAGACTGGTACCCTCCTTCCCATTGAAGCTTGATTACCTCCCGGGAGACCGAACATCCCAGCCTCCAGATTTCAATCGCTTCTCTTCCAAAACGGATTTGGTCAGCTCGCAGCCGGCGTGTTATCTCCGACTTGATGATCTGGTGATTGTCGGTTCGATTCCGCATGCAATACTCATTTTCAAACCCATGGGACTTGCTCGACAAGGTGAAGCTGCTCAGTCAGAGCAGGTTCCAACAGGTTCCAGCGATGGAATGGCGATCTATTATCGTTTCCTTGCGAACTGAATTCATTCAAAGTTCCTGGACGGCATTTCGTCGATCTCCTCCCTATAGCGGCTCGTTCTAATGCTTGCTTTGTCCGGATAGGAACCACTTTCAAGGACCGACGCGGTGTCTCCAGAACTGTTCCACGCCTTGCTCCCGCATGTGAAGGGTCCCCGGTGTAGGGACGCGACGGTTTCAGCGGTCGACTAAGTTCCTCGCCCACTGCCAGAGTCAATCTTCTGTTTCCGCGCCGAGAAAATCCATTTCGTGAACAACCATCCAAGTGCTGATCGTAACAGGGAACGAGAATCTAGGAGTTTGTAGAGTTCCTGCCTCCTGAATTTTAGGGTTTGGCGATAAGTCAGCGGTCGAAACTTCCTCCTCGTGTTTCTCGAGGACGGCTGGAGTCGCGCTCCGATTGAGTTGCTCCACTAGGTAAGCAGGTCGCCCGAGAGAGGCGACAAGTTTTCGCGAGACGCTGTTGGAATTTCGCGCTCTCAGCGGCTTTCAGAATTCGAAACTTTCGGAGCTGCTAGTCGGGGTAGTTCCCAGCAGATATCTCGTGTAATCAAACTTTCCTCCCTTTCCGGCAGCGGCGAACTTTAGGGGAAGCTCCAAATGAGCTCGCAGCGGGATTACGCCTTCGTAGGATGTAAATGCCCATGCGAAACCGTCGGAACAGATGTTCATCCCCAAAGTAGAACGGAAACCGAAACGAAAGTCCAGATACCTGATCGCCATGGTTTGGGTCCGACAAGACGGTGAATGCAGGGGCTCGAAGCTCCCGTGGAGAACTCTGGAGGAATCCGAACCGTCAAGTCGTTCTGTGATCGACGCCCGATAAGTTGCTTCCAGTTTGCTCGAATCGACAATCAGGGAGTGAGAAGACGATGGGAGTTCCCTAATTGGATTCTGTCCGAAACAATTAATCAGACGGATCGATCGTGTGAGCGTTCTATAATTGTATTTCATGAGCATTCCATGAGATTCATGACCACCCGCAAAAACCCGATGAGCGAGAACTTGACGGATGGCGAATCGCGGTAGAGAGAAGAGGGGAGGGAACAGAGAAAACGGCGGGCTGCGAGATTTCTTGTTTGATTGTTTAAGTGCTCCGAGCGACCGACCGGTACGCACCGATCGAAGCAATCAAGAACATGCGGTTCGTTCTCGCCTCTCTCACTTTGCGCTTCATTTTGCTCTGCAGTGGCTCTCTTGTATTCTCTGTTCCTAATCAGCTTCCCCGGCCTCCTCGTCTTCTCGGCCACTGAATCTGATTTCCTACCTTCACAGTGGCACTAGCGAGATGTCCACCCCCCCTCTCATGGTTTTCGTTCTCGATCTTTTTCGCTCTCCTGGAGACCAGCCCCGCGTTTCCGAATTCATCAGGAGAGCAACAGGATGACGGTCTCTCCTTTCGATGGCTCCTGACCTCAGGTTTTTGCGGCGTGGAATCTTCTGACTACTAAGCAGTGCAGCAACAGAAGCGCAGGATCGGTTTCAGCAATGATGGAGGGCAGCAACGGGAAAAGTTGGAGGAGAACGGAAAGGAGAACGGCAACGACAGCGGTGTGGCGAACGCCGAGAAGAGGATGAGGAGCGGAAGGAGAAGATGAAGGGATGACGTTTACAAATCGGATTCATTTCCTGCGCTGTGCCTCTTTCTCTGCCTGCCTCGCAACCAACTGACTAAGGCTAAAAGGGGTCCCGGGACGTCCGGGGCGTCGGATGTGGAGAGGTGGGGAAAACGTGTGGGGGAACGGAGTTCTTTACTCTCCGTCCATGAATAACTCTCGCCGCCGTTATGTGGCATCGTGAGTAGGTTGAGCTCGAACCCTCTGAAAAGAAGAAGCGGCGATTCCGGGAACGGAGTCGAAGAACGGTTCGCGCTCACTTCCTCGGCTTCCTGGGGGTTCGCTCAGATGCTTCGGGAACAAACCGGGTCCAAATCACATTTCATCACACAAAGATAAATGGACGCCTCCCCTCAGCTAACGGAATCAACCACCTCCCGCTCAAATTGAAGCAAACCGATGCCGACGCAACTTCACATTTCATCGGCCTGACCGAGCCAATTGATAGTTAGGCTCGTGGAGTTCGGATGCCTCTTGGGACTGCTGAGTTCTTTTGAACGGAGGGAATGAGCTGACGGTCGTTATCAGAGAACGGAAGTTTGCGAGCTTTGTGAGAGATGCGACATCGTTCGCGTTCAATCGAATGCTCCCGCCAACGAGAAGTATCGTAGGAATTTGCTAGGTCTGATTAAATATCTGCGTCGATTCGAACAGTTTCGGCAGGTCCCGAAAGTTTCGATTTCAAGTGAACATCAGACGTCCACATTACCTTCATACCGGAAGTCGGGGTCAGTCGGGATCCGGTCCCGCAACCCGCGGTTTGTTCCATTGGTATGACACCTGCAGATCGGGATACCTTCGGAGAAACCGATCGGAACGCTCGATCCGAGGTCATCTCAAGTAATGACTTCCGAATCCGGCAATGATTTGTCTCTTCGATTCGCCTTCATCAATCTACCGCGACCAGGTGCCTCGACATGTGTCGCTGTAGTCTGCTCCATCCCGACAGCTCGCATCGTCTTTTACAATGGGACTCTACAACGACTGAATGACGGAACGTGTGCGGTGTTTCTTCGTTTATTCATAGATCCTATGCTGGGATGGTGGTTGTAGATTACTTTGAACGGAGGTTGTCAGGCCGCGCCGACTCGCTTGAGTGCTGGGGGCATTGGTATTTCGATATTTTTAGCTTTCAGTCCGTTGATGTGGTATTGAACTTTGAACCACTGTTTGATCATATCACGAGCGATCGAATTTCCAGGCCCCCTGACGGTCGTGAAGTAGTCGGAGACGATTCTCAGAACCGAGACGAATTTCTCAAACTTCGGATGCCTTGGGTTGTTCCACCCGGCAGAGATCATTCCGTTGAAGAGTCCGGCCATGATGTGTTCGCAGTCCATGGAGGACAGAGCCGCTCTGAGGGCTCGGAGTCCGAAGTAAATGCCTTCGGGATAGCGGTTCAGGGAGAAGCAGACATACATTGTGTTGTACAAGAGCCGGTGTTTGTAGTAATCGTAGTCGGCCACAGACGTCATGTTACTGAGGTGTTTGATGCAGATGCCGAGGTAGTCAGAGTTGAACTCGATTTCAAGATCGTCGTCTTCAAGAGCGTCCGCCAGCAGTGGAATGTACTCCGCTGGACAGAGATGCTCTCTCGGGTTGCTCAGCTCATAGATGCAACGAGAGCATTTACATTCGAAGTAATAGTTCTCTCTGAGGTGCTTCTGACGCGCGTGGACATCCATCATGAGGGGCAGATAGGGCACGCTCAAATCATCGATCGCGTTCACCTGCGGTGCGATATTCGATTGGTGTATAGATACGAAAATCACGAAAAATTCTTCTTTCTATTGTAAAGTTCTCTCGGAGAAGGTAGCGGACGGAAGTCACGATACCTCGATCGTCTTCAGGGCCATTATTGCGTAGTTTCGGCCGAAAAATTGCTGGACATAGCGGTCATGGATCTCACAGGAATGGTTCACTTTTGATCCCGCCATGTATATTGCTCTGGAATGATATCACCAGATATTATTTGCGTGGTGGATGTCATCGATGGAAAGCCGCATCGATAACGTAGATTGATTGCACGCTCTCACGTGAGGGGCGTGAGGACGTAAGAAACGAAAGAACAAAACTTTGCCTGCTGATTCACTCACCTTCCCATGCTCCAATTTTTGGGACAGATGATGTCATGGCTGTTTATGGCGATCTTGTTCAGCATCAGAAACATGAGCTCTCTGTCCAGCGAGTAAATGTCGGATATGAGCTCGAGGGCGTCATCCACGATCTCGTAGAAGGCCTGTTGACGCTCCGGTGAAATTTTGTCAGAATGGTCGAGGTAAGTATGGATGGATCGTCTGTGGCCGAAGATGAACTCGGTGCTCTCTCGGCGCGTCTGCACTTCGCGCATGTACCGCAAGCATGTCCTGAATATCATGCGAGCTTCAATGGTTGGAAACTCATCCTTTCGTTTCTTGGCGATTTGGCACTCCAGCCAGTGGTCGGCTTGATCTTTCGCCTAAGGTGGTTCATTGCTCAAAGTTAATGGTTTCTCCAGCAATATCTCGCAATCAGGAATGGTTTCCAGATATGAGTATGAGGATGAAGCTCTTTCTTTTGAGAGGAGCGTGGTTCTGATGCGTGGTTCGAAACAAACCTACCAAACAGTCAGCGGAGCAATATTTGTAGACTTTGCAAAAGTCACAATCGATCGGCACGAAATCGTGCCCGTCCCCCTGAGTTCGGAAACAGAACGTACAAGTGGACTCAATGAAAGACTCGTACAGGGCGAAAGCGTACGGGCGAGAGAAGAGAATCACTTCCCCTTTTCGAAATATCGGCATATCGTCTATCTAGATGTTAGCGGCGCTCTCAACAATCGACAAACTCCTCCGTCAGAACTCTATGATTCTTCGAAACTTCGTTGCTGTCCCAGCACAGTGATGCTCGACTTCAAAGCGCAACTATTTATCAATCTAGATTATCCGCGCAGGCATTCCGAAGTTCTCACACCTCTTCGATTCCGAATATTCCCCTTCCGTGGTCGCGGCCGAACCTGCCTCATTGTCGCTCACAGGCTCGACTGTAACTCGTGATCAGTTCAAGAATCTGGGGGTCGAGTTCTGAGTTTCGGAAACACGACCCTTTTCAGCTATTGGAGTTAGCTATTGGGTTATTGTGGCTGAAAACCAAACTCGTTTCTCTCAAACAAACAAGACTTCCTTAGGACAAAAACGCTAAAATTTGGATGAACATCTCCGCGGAGCATGCTCAGCGTGGAGCCGCAAGAGTCAGTCTCTCCCATCCTGTGTGGATTGAGGACAAATTCCATCCTCGGGGCTTCACTGATGTTCTCACTGAGAAACAGGGTTCGGGCTGCATGGTAGCGAAGCGTCGGCATCTTGCGTCGAGAGCAAGCAAATATGCTGTGTACCGCTCGACCTCATCAACGAAAATCTGTTGATGACACCCCGTCCGGAAAGAAGAAGTTGAATGTTGTATACTTTGTGCGGAGCTCCTCTCTTCAAGGAGGGAAGCTAATGGCTGAGCGGCGCAGGCTGGTGCTCTAGCAACTACCGAGCCGACTGGCAGACTGAGTCAAATGCTTCGCAGTCTCAAGTCGCACCAGGATCCATCCGAGCAAGCCGGTTGGACCAAGCGCTCGACTGACCGACTTACGAACCGACGGATAGTTCCTCGCTCACTTGCTTGTCCGCGACTTCTTCGCTAGCCGCGAGCGAACGGGCTAGCTGGCTGGCTGGCTGGCTGGTTTGCCTTCCTGCCTGCCTTCGTCCGTCCGTCCGCCCTGGCTAAGTGGTGTCTCTCGCCTTTACGAGGCCCTATATAATAGCTATATAGAATACAGCTATATAGGCATATAAGTCGCGAAGGCAGTGAGCCAGCAACGACGACGTCTTGGTGTTGCCGTCGGGCGTTTATCGCCATCTAGCACGCAGGCGCTCGTCTACCCTGGCTTAACCCGCTTAACGACGAGAGCTGTTTGCTGCAACGAGCATAGTCCGTTTGGCAGTGGACCAACACGCTCACTGGCACGCAAACATACTCTCTTCAACGTTTCCTTCCCTAAATACCCCCACCGAACAGGGAAACATCGTCTTTCACCCTTGGCTCTCTCACGTGCCCCTGCGGATCTTTCCGGACGCGAGCGCGCGCTTCCATTCCGGCAAAGACACGTTCGCTAACTCACCAACCAACCCACACAAACACAAAACACGAACACCGAGGGCGTGAACTCGGGCATCTGCTCCGAATGTTTCATCTGCCATTCACAGAGAGTCGGCACTGTGGCAAGATGCTTTTGAGGATTCTCAGAATCTACGGACCCTAATCGCCCATCTGCCCATCCGTTCTCCTCGTCCCTAACATCAAACCTTCTTTCCAACGGGAACATCTCCACCTGACGAGGTGATGCCTGTGTCACTGTCCACAAAGTTTAACGAGTTCCGATTCTAGTTGATTTCGGAGAGCACCCGGAGGTCGACTGATTCGAAACAGTGTGCAAGTCTTCCGCCAGAGATTAGGGCAAGGCTGTTTGACGGACGCTGACCTCAAAATCAGCGGGAGAGTTTTTCAACGATTGAAACCTCACATCTTCGAGCGATCACCGAAATGGGATACCTTGCTCAAAGGGTATTAATTAGAGATAATTCATCCTTGTGGAGACTGCCTCCCCTTCGGAACCGCTGGCTCTGCGCCCCTGTTCTCCGTCCTCGTTCGCTCTTTGGCCCCGAAGTCTCACCTCGGCCTTTACTTTCGATCACTCTCCCTCGTTTTCGCTCTTCCTCGCTCTCTTCTTTTCCACCAGCTCGCTCCTTCTGCAGACGTGCCCGCGTGGTTCGCCACTTCACTAAAGACCGTCTCCAATTAGGTGACAATTAGCCAATTATAGCTCGAGGGAGAGGTTGTGAACGTCCTCTAGAGATGCGCGAGAACTTTGCAGAGTCGAGTTCGATGAATTCGTTTATTGGGCACTGGTGGTGTGTTTCACTGAGTGCACCCACTTCGAAATATACTGGAGAGCAACAAGAGCACTCGCGGCACGACGCCGACGTCTTGGAGACACGAAGTATCAACATTTGGTCTTTCTCCTGGAGTAGTTCCAGGGAGGGAGGGAGGATGCGGGGGCTTCATTATCATTCCAGCAGCCCATCAAGAGGGTGGGGAACAGGGACGAGACAGGGGGAGGGGACCGGGGACTCGAAGGGCCGGGGCGTCGCGGGGACTCGGGAACAAATGCCGTTCTCAGGGTCTGAGCAGAGAAAGCAGCAGACATCCACTCGCCTGGGCCGCCTGGCTTATGCCCGGCTCCGTTTGAAAGAAGAAAGACTCCGTCGTTCTAGAAGTGGGGTAGTATGAATCCATTAAGAAGTTTGCTCAATGAAACGATGCCAGACCGGAGACGCAACAATAACAACAACAACAACAGCAGCAGCACCAGCAACCAAAAAAGAAGCAACGGAAAGAAACGTTGCGTTAAACATCTGCGTCATTTAAGAACCCACTTGAGCTCCGCTAAGAAGCTTCAGTGGAATCGAAAACGTTCACGAGTCGCTCCAGGTGGTGGAACGCTTGCCATGGTTCTCCTGGACTCACAGTCCGAACGTTGAAGTCAGAAGCAGAACAAGATGAGGCTCCCAATCGTTTTCTCCGCTCGAGTTGGATACTCCCGGCTCCCTGAATGTTTTTTCCTCCAGAATCATTCCAGATTCTGTGCATCAGAGAACGGTGGGAGCGAAGGTGCAACGATCCGCAGGAACAGAGCTCGGCACACCGAGCGTCACAGGTAGAGTCCCTGCTTTGTCTCTTCCGTCCGTAGGCATTGCGCAGGAAGTGAGTGCAGAGAAAGGAGTTAAATGACAGCGTTGTTGACAGAGCTCAGGAGTCGCTTGTTTCGAAACCGAAAGCGACTCTCAAAGAGCATCATCATCGTCGGCGTCGTTGTAGTTGTTGTCACCATCGTTCGTGCATTTGCTCGCTCGGCCGGTGGAGTTCCGTTATTAGCTGTGACATCCCGTCGCTAGATTTCCGGAGCGTCTTCTCTCCGCCACAAAGGTTGAGTCCCAGCAGCTTCCGCTCCAGCGCTCCTTGTAGTGCAACGGAAATGATTTGACATTTCGATGATCAGACTCATGGCACGACGATCAGATGCCGTTGCTTCTCCTTGCTGCCGTGCTACTCGCGTTCTGGCGCGGCAACGGCAATCCGTCGTGGCTGCCGTGTTGTTGTCGAGCGAACGCTGGTGGTGCGTGCAGTCGGACGAGGAATGGGCTGTAGGCTCTCTCGAATGTTTTCGCTTCTCTCAGTCAGTCAGAGAATCGCGGGTTCCTTCTCGAGTTCCTTTGTATCCGAACCTAGAAGCTGCTCAGGTGAGCGCAGCTCCGTCGTCTCGTCTTCCATCAAGCGTTCCAGGAATTCAATTGGACGGTTAATTTGTCTCCAAGCCGCTTCCGTTTATTACGTTTCAGAGTGGAGAGAGGAGAAAAAAACTCGACGGACCACCAGCTAATCTGGAAAAGTGATGCTGCTGCGGCAGAAGAGGCCGCGATGGCGGAGGCAGCAGTGGAACGTTGCGTACAAACTCAAGGATGGACCTTGGAACCGGCCCGAACATAAAGAGGAAGGTACCGAGAAAGAGAGAGAGAGAGAGAAAGACGGACAGAGAGACTAACGGACGGACAAGACGGACGAAGACTCCTCAACTCAACTTGACCAGCTCCGCGAACTCGAAAGTTTTTCCCCTTGTTGTTTTTTGCATCTTACGTTGAATTCGTTTCTGCGTGTGTGAGTGAGTGGGGAGAAAGATCAGAAGATAGGAGAGGAGTAAAAAAAACAAAGCAAGAAGGAGGGTGAAGCCTCTGGAAGAGAGTTCGGATGATTTGTGTGAAAACTTTTTCACAGAGAGCTCCGTCTGTCCGCCGACCGCCAACAAGAAAACAACTGTGCTACCTATCCGCTTCTCTCTCTCGCTCTTACGTCGTTCAGCTCGATAGAAAGCACTACAAAGATGCCTTGAGGCTTTGTTTGCATGGGAAACTTTTCGTTTGGCAGAAGTGACTCAGAATTCCTTCTACCCTCTCCTGCTAGTGTTTCCCTTTCAAAAAAACGTCGTACCGTGCGCCTGGGATGTTCATTTGGTTTAAGAAATTCACGAGGTCCTGGATTATCCTCACGAGTCCTGAACCAGAAAGAACGAAATCTCGACTCTGGTGGAGATGCCCTAAATAAACGCTCACAACTCGCTGCTCGCCACCGTCGGACGAACTGAAATTAGTAGATAGTAGTAACTTCGATGGAGAGAAACACGGTGTTATTTTGTCATTTTTCGGCGCGATATGCCTTCTCTTCATCACAAGATTCCGCCTTCGATCCTTTCGAAAACTCCTTTCGAAGATTATTCCTTCGAGGGCGGGACTGCCGTCGATTTTAGCATCCATTGCTCGAAAATCGCTTGTTCGGGCTCGCCTCGTCACAACACTGTCGAGGAACGAAGTTCTTGGCCGCGATATTTATTATTTGCTCTCCGGCGAAAAGAGGCTCCCGAGTCGACGCGGAGAACTAGAATGTCGTAGCCAATGGTAGCTGCTCTCAAATCCATCCGTCATGGGCCCTCGTTCACCTGATGGAAGCGGCAAGCACTCCATCAAGTAACGCCATGAGTGGCAACATTTCCCGCGTGCGGCCCTGTGAGCAGAAAGTATGTGTAGAGATAGAGCAGTGGGAAATATTCATCCGGACAACATATTGTTAACACACACGCTCAAGCAGAGTTCGCCCAACTTTCGCGATAACGCTCCACCTGCCTAAGCAAAGCAGCGCCTCAGCATAGTTATGGTTCCTAGCCGTCACCCCCGTCAGCTTCTTGAGAGTAAGAACCTCGAAGATTGCGAATCCATATGAATGTGGTACGCGCTTCCTTAATTCTTGCCCCGTGCGGCAGAGATCGAATTGGGTCCATGAGTTTTACACCGCCCAGCCAGCTGATTAGCTTCCCATCAGTTGGAAAATGGAGATCTACAACATCGGAAACAACAACGACACGACGGCGGGATGGGCGACGAAACCATGTGAAGTTATGCAAGCGGAATCCCGCTTGTTGGCTACACGGGCAGAACTGCTGGCTAGCTGGCTCGAGGGCTGTGTGGGTGCCACTGCCTGTCTCATGACAGAGGCGTCGTCCATCGATTATTGATGATTATTTTGGCTTCTGTTAGATCCTTGGCCGCTTCGTCCGTTTGTTGGTTCGTCCGTCCGTCCGCTTGTCTGGTCGTCCGTCAGTCAGTCCGACGGTCGATCGGTCCGTCAGTCGGTCCGTCCGTCTCCCTGAGCCGCGGCCGCTGTCGTCCCAGCGACTCGCGGACGGCATAATGTGTCTGTGGCGGAACGATATTGCTTGTCTGCGAAGCTGGTGTGCTTCTTTCTCTCTTTGACTGCGTTATCTGCCATGGCTGCTGCCGACTGTCCGCGTGCTCGCTCGCACGGAGGAGACAGCATCAGACGCCCGCAGCTTCATGGCGGCGTCAATCAGTTTTCATCCATATCGATCGCCGTATGCATAGCGGGCCGACCACGCTTCTGAATGAAAGGAGCCGTCTTTTGGAGGAAATGTTCTTTTGGGAATTGTCGAGGCGACGCTTTCCTTCTGTCTGCTGACACGGCTTCCACACGGGGTGAGCAACTTTTTCCTTTTTCTCGTTTTCTCTCTCAGCCTCCCGCTTCTCATCCACGGGAGATGAGCAGACGAGTCCCGGATCACAGAAGGCAGACCTTTGTACACGGAGCGCTTGGAGATCAAGATCGGGAACTACCAAGGCCAATATCTACCGATTTCCTGGAGAACAATCAAAGTTAAGGATTTTTCCGGGTTGAGGGGAGCTTTGATGTGGTTTTTACCAATGAACTTCCGAGCTTCCGCGCTTTCTTTCAGCGAACCTCTCGAGAACCCAATAAGATAAACAGCGAATGTCAACGACACGTCAATTGAGAATCAATGATCCACAAATTGAATATCGGGAGAAAGGAAAAACCCCCGATGGCAACGGTGTTCGAGGTAGGCAGGCATGACTCGACGCATGGGCCGTCCAACATTTGGCAAAAAAAAATAGGCGGCAAAAAAGCGTCGTCGTTTCAACCACCACAACAAACACCACCCATTGAGAGAGCCGCGAGCACGCTACAAGTTTATGGAGTCTTGGAGCTCCACCTGTGATGAGTGAGACTTCGTTCGGATCCCTCCACGATGTCGTCGGCGTCGACAGCGATGGCGACAACGAGCTCGCTGGGGAGCTCGCAACTTACTTTGCGGCTTACCACGATGTTTAGAGGCAAACTACCACTCAACGAGGAGGCAGCCATCGGTCACTTCCATCGGCTCATCGATCAGGACAATTAGAGCTGTACTTTCCCGTCCGTCCGTCCACGCGTCCGTCATTTCGCTGGCCGCTGGCTAACCGCGTTTCCTGTCCTCACTTGAACAAAAGAAATCGTCCCACTACTACGAGCACAATATAACTCGGATCCGTCCAAGCATCTCATTCGACTTCTTGTTGCGGACCTCTGTTCTTCGTCTTCCTCTCTTCTTGGTCGTCGTCGTCGCCGCCGACACCGCCGGCGCCGTCGCCTCCTTTTTCTCCTTCGTCTTTGTCCAACACTGTGTCTGGTGTGCACTGCTTCTATGGGCATTTTTTTTCCTGTTTCCGACTGTTGGGCTGCATTGTGCCTGTTTATTCCAACCTAATTATACGGAGCACTTGATTAACACCGCAAGCAAGCAGGAAAGACTCCTTCGTGGGGAATCTCTTTCAATGGCCTTTCGCGGCCAAGATGGGATGATGCAAAACCTTGACAACGCGTCGGAAGGAAACGTCGTTGAGAAGGAAACTCGATACGATCATCAATATTTCGATGCCGAACAAGTTTCACGGCACTTACCTTTGTTGTTCATGCATCGCGGAACACCATCCGTCATCCCGAAATTACAATTCCTGACTTCATCTTTCACTATTGAGATCGAGGGCGAATAGCTGCACGTCTTGGAGTGTTTTTCTTCTCCTTCTCCCCGCTATGGCGTAACACCAGGGTGCGTGGGTCAGCGAATCTTCAACCAACACCCACTCTTTCTCCCGCCGCCGCCGCCGCCGCCGTTCGCCATTGTAGTACTGTGTTTTTAGGATCCTGATTATGTCGAGGGAAGGGCTTCGTGAATGAATCGATGAGCGAGTGGGACAGACAAACCTCGCAGGACCTGCTTGCGAGGATCGTACCGAGTTCGTCCGTATACCGCCCGCGATGGCAATCGCGGCACTATGAGAGAAGAAGAAGTTCCTGCCAATACAGTGTCGACTGTATCGACTGCACATCCTGAGCTGGCCGGGTGTCCGGCCGCAACAGAAAAGCGGGACGTTTTGCCGCCGACGGGAGGAAGGCCAAGTTCAGTGGTGCGTTGAAAAATCTTCTCCTGTTTCTTCCGCGAGCTCGCTCGGAAAGGAAGTTCGCCCCAAGCGGCTTCTCCAGGAAAAGGGAAAAGCAAGAGAAGACCATTGTCTCAAAGTTCTTTCCTTTCTTGGCTGCTTGCCTCTTACTCTGCTCGCTCGCCTTTATTAACATCGCTCGTCTCCGCCGCGGCTTGCAGGCCAGCCGGCTTGCCTGCCTGCCGTGAGAGATCTCGCTCTCTGAAGGAGCGAAAAGACAAGGAGCAAGAGGATGAGGAGGAAGTACGAGGATGATTCCTCGACGGCTCGAGCTGCTGATAAAGCGTATTGATATTGTAAAAATAATCCGGGAGAAACTGTTGAAAGAAAATCTCGCACGCTCCGTTGGGCGCTCTCCTCCTCGTGATAAGCCGGCTACGAAATTCCTGAACTTTATCTGGCCGAAAACTTTGAAAAATAATCATTTATCGTATGAACGCCTCGCTCCGGAGAATGTGATCCATTTTCGAGCCGGCGGAACGGCAGCGCGTTGCAGCGCCGGCAAACTTGAACAGGGTTTTCCGTGCCACAAAATTATGCGACCAATGTTGAGGTTTCACTCATACTGGACGAGCTTTTCCCGTTTCAAAGGATATCGATTTCTTAAGCAAAGGTGAATTGCATCATTGGTCAGAGCCGAGCAATGTTGCAGAGCGATGGGCGTGGATCCCTTTCTATGAGTCGCGTTGTTCTGACTGTCAGTGGTTCACAATCAGCTCCCGGAACTGCTGCGCAGGAATTTCGACCCCCGAGGTGTCTTCCCCGGCGCCAGGCTCACCGAAGGGAACTTTCAATCATACCGGCAAGGGTTGACATAGGTTGCCAGGAGACGAATTCCTCAAAGCTGTTGAATCCATGCACCGACATGGAACTCGCATGAGATTTGTCCCGCCAATATGCTTCAACCGCGGCTCCATATTTCCACTGTCACCACGATGAGGTGTTGGAGGGAAGAGATCCTCGAGAGGGCTTCAACCGGAACAACTCTTCACGAGATGCCTCTGAGTGAGGAACTCATTTCAGCCCGATATTTTTCTCTTTCGACGTTATTAATCAGCCGATGAGGTATTCTGTTCTCTCGGACGAGAACACATCACTGGAAGAATTGAGGCACAGGTCGTTGTAGAGAACATGAGCAGAAACCCGAGGCAAGGGAAGATGGGGTTCGGGGCAAAAGTGGATCCGCTCTCATCCTGATCTCGTCCATCATGTTTCAGATGTAGCAGGCGGGAGTCCGATCGGTCGGTTGGTCGAGTAGGCAGGCAGGCAGACGGCCAGTCGAGCAGTCAGTCAGCTTGAGACTCAGCTTAGTTGGCCATGTTGGACAGGAATACGGTATTTGGAAGTGGAGCCTCTCGCTCTCTCTCTCACTTTCTCCCCGTCTCCTCTCAGGCAGCTAGTATTAGGCTAATATTACTTTTCGATGTCAGCAGGGTTGAGAGGGCTTGCCCCGGCCGGGAATATTTTAAATAACTCTTCGAGAATGTGGTTTTTCCCTTTTGTTATTCAATGGACAAGAATTTCAGGAATTCCATTGTTAGCTTCGAGCACCGCATTATTGAGGTTTACTCTCCCGTGTGCAACATGATGAATGGATTAGCTGCTGCCAGATATTGCGAGTCTTGCGGATCGAACAGAAAGGACTCGGAGAAAATTCTGCGACAAACGTCGTAGTCGAGAATGTCTCTTGTTCTGCCGCGAAATGCATCGATTGCTTATCCGAAGTGATCGGGCTCGAGGGTTGGCCGAACCGCAGTGGAAACGATGCATTCTGACGATGCGACGCAACTTCAGAGTCGCATGACCTTTTGAAGTCATAATCTGGGTAAATGATTTTCAGGTATCAAACTGCCCGCGTGATTATTCGAGCTGTGGGAAGCATTCTTTCGACGAGGGCGTGAGCGATATGCCAAGCTCGGCCTCCCATTGAGGCCAACGTGCCGTATGGCTACGCAGTTTCGCTGGTCCGAAGCGGAGAGAACTGATCACTCAACCGTATCTTCGATTCCGAGCTCAGTCGCCCCGCGCTCGTGCGAAGATTGGAAATTGAAACTGAAGCGAACGTACAATGAGAGATACGTGGGAGAATTGAGATCTCAATCGCCGGCATAACGGATCAGTTCGATCTGGTAGTCAATCGGCAATCGCGTATGAATCTCTTTCGATCTATCAGCGCGGTCTCTGGGAGGAGACTCGGTTGTGGTTTGGGCGAGCGAGCGGCACGGCGGAGCACCACGCACAGTGGATCTAAATCTGGTGTCTCGTGGGACCCTTCGATTTTTGTTATCGGTTGAGGCCGGAGTCATGCCATCTCATCCTGCTGTCTCGTCGTCTCTTCCTACTTTCGCCGTTCTCCGACGGGCTTCCGACGCTTTCTCAACAGCCAGCGAGAAGCATCTCTCTGATATATGGTGTCTGTCAACTCTTATTTCTCCAGCCATAAACTAGAAAGTTTTGGCTTTCTCTTTCCCCCAGCATATTTGTCCTCGAGCCGACTCGAGAACGAGGCGGCTTGAGAAACCGTACGAGATTTCACGGACTCGGAATCTTCACATCGTGTTCGAATCTCTTCCGGGATCATCTTAGGAATCTTATTTCGCGTATTTAGACAGAAATGTCGATCTATTCGATCCCAACCGCGAATATAGGGAAGCAACAAGAGGATCGCATTCGGCTTTCGGTGGAAGTCCTTCCCGGCGGAGCTCGCGGCGCATCGTGGAGCCAAGACTCGGTATTCTACGATCGGTCATTAATCGTGAGGGCTTATTTCGGAAAGGTGTGAGTTGTCTTCTCGTCTCTCATTTGTCCTTAGGGGCGTGGTAAGAGAAAAACAGAGCGAATCCGAATCGAGCATTGGATCCGATTGACTCGGGTCAAGTGGGCAGAGCGGACTTTGTTGCTCCGTGGCCATCTAACCGCCATTCTACAACCGAATCTTCATCATTTCGCTATGAAACTCACAAAGAGACCCTCAAGGATGTCCGGAAACCCCTCGCAAGGAGACTCGCAAGGAGATTCGCAAGGAGACTCGCAAGCAGACTCGGAAGAAGACTCGTAAAGATGCTCCCAAGGTTCCTCCCAAAGGGAGCCACACTGAGGCCCACCAGGGGACCCGCACGACCCGATAACAGATTTGTTGCAATCCGTTGAGCGTTTGTCACCGTAAGGTCGGACGATCGGAGGAGAAAATACGGCGCAGTGGAGGAGCACGGGAACGGACGCACGGACAAGAGGTCGACGGTGGCCGTGAAAGAACATCGTCCATTACCATCGAGAACAAGAAGAGCGGACCTCGAGATAACGGGCGAGAAACTAAGAGACAGCAGAAATATCGTGGACATGACACAAGTCGAAAGAGTTGGAAGGGCACAGACGCTGCCGAAAAAACACATTACGTTTCGAAAACAAAAGTAACAACCGCGGTCATCGGCTTCGTCGTCACCGTCTCGACCACATCTTCTCCGTTAGAACACTTCGGCGATTCCGGCGATCGTCCCGGCGCTTTGGATGCATCGATTGCACATCAAGAAGACTCCCTGGAAATGTTTCACCCGAGTCTCCCCTGACAATTAATACATACGATTGGGCCTGTGAATTTTTCGCGGCGAAAATACGTGAAACGCGCGGAACTTTGTGGCTCCCATAGACACTCCGTGATACACGGCCACGAATTTGCCGCAAAGTTCGCGAAAAATCCCTCCGAACGTTTCTGTGAGTCGCTACTGAAATCCCTCCTGGCAGGCCGTTATTCACACCAGATCGCTGCTGATGGCAACGCGGAATCAGTTTTGTGGAGCCGCTGGCTGTGGCTCACGGATCTGATAATATCGTGACGATCGATTTCCGATTGGGAGCGAATTCGCAGCCGAGCATTCGAGTGCCGTAACCTAATTCGGCAATTGTTTGCTTCGAATTAGCCGCAGCTCGATAGGCAAAAAACTCCACGCTCCGCGATCATGAAATTATTCAACTCAACACGAGGCTTGAACTCGAAAATGTTCGCTGTAGGCACCAACTTTTTGATCGAGATATTGGGTCTGTGTGAGATATTGAGATATATATTCACTTCCTCTTGTCAAAACTAAGATACTCTCGGTTTGTTCACCGGAACGCTGAACACTCCGAGGACAGAGCGGCGGGTTTTTGCTCGTGTGTAATTTCAGAGATCAATACCATTTGCATTCAGTCCAATAACCCAGTTATTTGCCAATACGAAGCGAAACAGTGCATTACGACGACATGTGCTTCTTTCCGATTCCTCCTGACGGACTGAGACTGGAAACAGATATTCTCCAAATAGCCGGCGATAGAATGTAGCGGAAACGAACGCTTGAAACGACGAGACATGAGCCGCTCGTGCAGTTTCCGGATCGGTGCAGGAAACTGAAACGGGAAAAAATGAAAAGCCACTCCAAACATCTGAAATTCGTCGTACGGCCGGTATGGGATGCTTTCCATACCCGAGAGGACGGAAGCGATTGAGACACTACATGACCCTCGACGATGGATAGATTCGTCGGCTTCATGGGGAGCGAAAAAGAAAACGCAAGGAGAACATCTGATTCCCTCAGCGTAAGGAGTTCTTGTTGTGCGAGTTCCTTTGGGATGCTTGGAGATCCAGCTGTAAGGATGACGGCGGTGGCGGCTAACTTGTTCTTGGAGCGAGTTGGCAAAATCAAAACAAGCCAACTGAGACACGTGCGTCGTGTTGCGGTCTGTCATAGCGAGGAGAGCACCGTACGTGACTGCGAAGAAAGAGGGTAGTAGTGAGGTTGGTTGCTGTGTGTCCCGCTCGCCAACAAAGGTTGAACATCTGCTGGCCGCAGGTGGAAAAAGGAAGTAGCGTGCCGGCATCCTTCGTTCTTCGTCGTCTTCTCCTTCTTCGTGCTGTCCACTCTGTTGTGTGTGTTGGTTTTTTTTTATCTGAATCTTCCACACAGTCGGACTCATAGACTTCTACGTGGATTGCCTCCATTGACTCGTTGTGTGAAGAGGAGCCGGCTTGCGGTCGGGTGTCAGCAAGCTCGTGCAAGGAAACGTGCGGACAGCTGACATCAATGGTGTTGCAGAGGAGGCAACTCGAGAGCCACCCACTCATAGGCCTTCGCTCAGGCCTCGAGCTCCCGTCTTCGGTTCGACCGCTCAACCGGCTAATTTGAGCGTGTATTAACAACGCCCTTATTGACTGTTCGTGCCCCACCTCTCGCTTGGTCACCTGACGAAGATCATAACAGAGCAAATTCCTCTCGAGGAGACATCACAAAGTACTCCGGCCACTCATCAGAACCACTTTAGAGCTCCCGCTCCTTCTCAGAGGGCACTGCTTCACAGTTCCTCGATTGCAATCAGCAGCCAGCGGGTCGTCCTCCGTTTTCCCGAATCGGAGCCGGGAATACGGACCTCGAGAATCGAAGCCGGTAGTCATCGTGGTCACGGAACTCCAGAATCGGAACGTGAAAGCCAACGGAATCACGGTATTTGATTTGTATTCCAACCGTGAAACCTCGTCCATACCACGGATGGAACAAACATACGACGGAGCTGGGATCTTGTTACGAGGAGTAATCACAAGTCGGTCCGAAAACGTGTTTTCCTCTTGTGTCAGCACGAAAATGCTCCAGCCTCGGTCGGAACTTGTTCTGGTGGGATTGTTGTCCATATTCTTTTATGGTCCACTGTCGTATGACAAAACAACGAATCATCGCGGCTGCCTGGTGGCAGAAAGCGCAGCCAGTGCTCGCTTAGCATTTCCGTAACAACTCTCTTGGTGTCCGTGTGCGTTTCCGCCTGAGTTTCCGGTCGACGCTCTTTCATCCTCTGATGGAACTAGCCCTCCGCTACAGCAGCCCGGAGTTGCAGGAAGAAGTAGCTGCAACACTGGTGGATGCCACAGCATCCCACTTGCCCCGTGGCAGCATGGCCGACCGAGCGACGAAACGAAAACATGAGAAGCAGTGCAAACACGAGCCTTCAGCGGTCAGGCAGCGAGGCTGGCTCTTTGCAGCAACTTCTTCCCACACAAGTAGCAGCTTTGCTCGGATTATCATGTAATGGTAAAGTTCAATCCAACACTACTTTTATTAGAATGTGTGATTTGCATTTCAAAACAAAAAACCACCGGCGGCGGACCCATTAAAGGGGACAAACTTCCGAGCACAGGTTCCAACACGACCAATCCCTTCATGTCAACACAGCTCTTTCACACTTCGGCGAATATATAAAAATCCAAGCCCCCGCGACCGTGTGTTCAGCTGTTCATCTTTGTTCCAGGGAGCTTGAGTGCTGTCTTTCAAGCAAAGCTCTTTCTGACTACAATATAAAACGAAACTTGTGGAGACTTGAAGATGATACCTCAGGTCGTGAGGTTGAATCCTACATTGAGACAGCCTTCTGTTTCAGTCCTCCAAGTGGATGACGGTTACGAGTTCCGCAATGACCGTCCTGCCGCGTGATTATTATGAGACACCTTGAATAACATCATGTGTTCCCGGGTGGCTGCTCCGTGTTTTTTCTTCCGGCGGAGACGTAACTTCGGGAATCGACTCCAATCCCGATTGCGAGGGTCGAACGAAGGGAGAATCCATTGATTTCCTCGAACGATGACTTAAGTTGTCTAGCTTGCGCGGGACGGCACAACGCAGGCCGCAGATAGTTTGGAATGGACCGCAACTACTTTTCCGGAAACCCACATGGAGAGGGAGAGTGGGGAATCGTTGCTGAGGGCGAAAAATATCAATAGAGAAGAGAAAACAGCAGCAAAACATTTCAGAACGAGGTTGGACTGACTTGCCACGCCGTCGTCTTGAAAGAGAGCCAGCTGCAGAAACAGCCTACGCTGCTGTGGCGGGTGCCGCACCAGCGGCTATAGCTATATACCACTATAGAGCTCACCAACCAACCAACCGACCGACCGAGCAACCGAGCCGAACAGTCTCACTGCTTTGCTCCGCTCCACTGTGGTGGGAGTGAGAGAAAAAGCGAAAAAAAGGAAACGAAACGAAATATACATACGTCTAGTTGTAAACCGCCGCCGGATTGAGGCGATGGTTCCGAGCGCGGAACAGAGGCAGAGAGGGAGAAATACGGGATCTCTGCTCGCTGCAAGCCAACCAGCAAAGCGTCCAGCCTCCCGACAAACCAAACAGCCAAGCGACCCCAGACAGAACTCAATCTACCACCACCACTTGTTCTCGTTCGAGCCTTTTTCTTCGATTTTCTCCGTCTCGAAGGGGGAATTATCGCAGGAATATTGGAACATTCTTTCCGCTTGACGTTTAGGGGGTTTTGTTCTGGCTCGGGGCGCTTCCGGGCCATGTTGTGGATCAGGTTTGGATTCTGCGTTAATTTAAGCGCGACAGCATCTTCTTTCTTTCATGGGAACAAGGCACGTGTTCCCATCCCTCATAGATGGGAAAACTCTACGAAGGCTGCTTACAAAACGCTCCCGGAAAGAGAGCAAGAAAGGAATCGGGGTAAGGTGGCGATGGATTTTGTGTGACGGGAAGAAAGAGGACGGATGAAGTTAGGGGTGAAAGTAAGATGGGCGGGCGGGCGTCAACTAAGAGAATCGTTGTTATGGGATCGAAGGGCTTCGAGCCGCGAGTTGAGGGGCGTCGACGGTGGCGGGAGCGGCATAAAAACGCCTCTTGTTGAATTCGCTTCAATGATCAGTGAAGCTCGGAAGAAGGAGGGACGAGGGGAGCTTGGAACGAGGAGAAGGGGTCAACGGCGTTCGTCGACGCTCCCTCTACAGCAGGGATTTGAGATTTTTAGCCACAATCCTTCCTATCCCCGAGCGTTCTTAGATTCCCGCTGTCGGAGATATGTATCAATATGGTAGTGGTTCGGAAGGAAAAGGGTTTGGACGGCTCTCTTCCCCTTGACTTGCAGCGAGTCGTCGCTGTCGCGGGAGCCGACTGAGCCGTCGCTTTTTCAGCGCGTCTCTTCCTCTGTCCTCCCTGGAGCCCTCACTCCTTCTCTCTTTCTCTTTGGATATTTTTCGCTGCATCCCTTCCGTGGTCGGAAGGCCCGAACGTCTGCTTTTATTGTTGCAGCTGTATGCAAGCAAGGAGGCGGAGAAGGGAGCCAGTATCCTTGCTGTTCGAACTATAGCGTCTTCACAACCGACAAGAAAGGAAGAGCCGTAGTGATGCTTGAGCCGCGTCCTTTGGTAAACTGCTCGAGACGGGCTAACCTCCGAAAGAGTTTCCATTTAACATGGGTTTGGCATCCTCCGTACAATATGCGCATCGTCACAAAAACGATAGTGGTGCGGGTCTACACACATCCATTGGTGACGGTTGCCTAGGTAGCATCGACCTCCACCCGGCGGTCGTCGGCAGATTCGTTATCCGGTTCGTTTGCCGGCTCTTGGAGGGCCGGAGAGATTTCGGTGTCCCCTCAGCTGTTTCGGTGCATTTTTGTTTGCGTCGAGTCAGGGCATTCCGCCAGGGATCGTTCCACAAAAGGTCGGCCGTTGTGGTTACTGCCGGCTAGTTGTGGTGGCTGGCGGCGTTAGGCTGCCACAGGCAGCAGGCTTGACAACGTTACTTTCACTTCCGAAGGTTGAAAGGTGCTCCAGAAGCACTCGCCGCCGGCTCGTTCGCAACCTGTTTGTTCACTTTGCGAGGTTCGGATGCCACCAGCTGCTCTCAAAGTCAACGTTCGTTGGCCGCTGTTGAACATTTCGTTGAAATAAAGTGCCTTCTTGGCTCTCTCCTCAAGAACATGTCGGATTCCGCCAGGCTACTGCTGCTGCTGCTTCGTTTTCGGAAGAGATGGTTCGTCTTTCCTCGGTCAGAAACGTTCGGAGAGCTGCTTCTTGCAAGCCTGTGTGCGTGCGTACAAGTCCATCTCGTTGCCCGACGAATACGTCGGCGAAGCAAAAGCAGGACCAGCAGCAGCATCACAAGACGTAATATCATATTACCGCCCCCGTACGGATGACTGCACCTGGATAGGGTGGTAGATGCCATCCAAGGATGAGTCTCGCTCGTAATGAGGACGTGAGCACTGCGGAGTGAGTCCCTGATGAGCTTCCTACCAGTTGACGTGGGCCTCGTTGCCAAGCTCGGCCGGCCAGCCGAGCGAGCGAGCGAGCCGATTGGGCCAAACGTTCCGACATGGGATGATTCGAACACTTGCAAATCGACGGAGTTGCATGAGTTTGCACAAATCGCGAGTGAACCACTTTCGCGTGCTCTTGCGACTGTTGCGCAATTCCACTCGGTGAGCACGGCTCGCGATGAACTCATCAAAGGAAAGTTTTGAGTGGTTTTGGAAGCATTCGAACTCGTGGCCAACCATTCTTTGGCTCCCAAGACGGGAGGGCACACCGAAAGCGGGTGAAGCTTGTTCGTCACGAATATACTTCGCAGAAGTAACGATTCCGGGGGATGATCACGCGGACGCGGAGTCTGGACGAGGACGGTCAAGTATGCCTTCGCAAAGCGTTGTCTGAATAATTCACAATGGAGCCCCTGTAAATATTGATCATTCGAGGAAGAGCAACATTCGGAGGCTGTTTAAATCGTTAGAGATCTGCTCATTATAGGTAGACAGATCCTATGAGGAAGGAACCCTTAGGATTTCGAACTCTCCACACTCGCTAACTGGATGCTGCAGTGCTCAGGCACGAGTTAGAGATCCATGTAAGCTGCTTTCAGCTTCACCGAGCCCAATTTGTCGAGACGTTTGCGACATCTCGAACCATATCAGATCAGAGGAAGCGACTAGCTCGTTTTTCTCGGGAAGAGAAGCGTTCACTTAGCCAGAAGGAACGGTCGCAAGGCTCCCGCAAAGCACTGCAAGAGGAGATTCAGCCTCTCGCCTGTGCGCCCCTTCATTTGGAGCCGTCGGAAAGGGTCTCCAAATCGAGCCGAGTTCTCCTCCCAGCTCACACGAATGTCCAATGAAACTGGACTCCCACCGTCTCCCTCGCTAGATATCAAAAGCGACAAAGGAAAGTATGAACGAATCAGATCTAGGACGCGGATTCGGGAAATTTCTGTTGCGCTCCCGAATCACCTGACAGCCTGACAGGGATCCGAGGTCTCTTGAGAGGACCGTTGGTCGTCATCGGCATGCGAGGTCCAGGGTTTGAACGCCTAGTCTGAAGCGAGGTATCCTTGTCGGCTGTCCTCGTACGGATATCCTTGGACGGATATCCTAGGATGGATATCCTGGAACAAGCGGAACGACTGTGCATTGTTGTAAGTGTTACTATAGCCGAGAGAAATTGCGAAGAAAGAAACGAAGAAGAGGTAAAGCGTACAAGAGGAGGAACTGAGGTTAACCCATTTGGTCGGGCTTAGTGCATTGTTGCTGAGGTGGGAGGGAACAAGCGGGCGTGCGGGCCGGCGGGCAGCCAGCCAGCCAGCCAGCCAGCCACGCAGGCAAGTGGGTAAGCGGCAAAGCGAGCGAGCGAGCGAGCGAACGAACGAACCGACGAAGCAACGGATGGGGGCTTTTGTTGTCAAACCATTAGCACCTAACAAATAATGCTTTCGTGCAAATTGCTATTAAGCGCCGCTGTGGGCAGTGTAAGCACTGCGTCTCAGCTCCACTCTTTCTCACAAAGTGTGTCAGGTGAGATAAAACCTGTCGCTGAATCGTCTGCCCCACTCCGGTCGATCGTGTCGGTTCTCGAGTTTGGTCGACTCCCTCCGGTTCCGAATCGACTCTCAGACAGCATGGCATCCACATCTGACCTCTTGACGTTGGCCAGCGGTGGCGTGGCGGGGGAACTCTGTTTTGCAGCACGGAGGGGCTAGCCGCACCCGATGCTTGCTTCGCTCTCTCCCTGTTCCTCGCTCGGGAACGGGAAACATTTCGGGGGCATTATTCGAGTTGAATACATGAGGTTTGCAACGTTCACGTCAGGTGAATATATTGGAAAGGTTGTGTTTCTCCTTACTTCGTAGACCACTCTAGAAGAATCGTCGTCGTCGTCGTTGCGGCTGAGAGCCAATCTGCGGAAGTGCCTTTTGGGTTACGGGTGGAGGCAAAAAGAGAAGGAGAAAATACAGAGATAAAGAACAGGGCTGGAGAAATCGAGGAAGAAACTAGCAGCGCCCGTACCAGGGGTAAAGGGTAAGATCTACCTCACCGAACAGTCTCGCCGCCAGACAGGAAGGAAAGGAGGCTCCCTATCAGCCGGTCGGTTCTGTTGGTCGCTCGGCCGCCTGGTCTGCCCCCCGCCCAACCGACCGTCCGCCCGACCGACTGACTGAACGAGCAAGCGACCGAGAGAGCGACCAAGCCGCCGTCTGACGGCGCAAGCGACCAGCTGACTCTCGTAGATTCAACCGATCACACCGGTTTCCAGGAATTCGGGAGAACGGAGATGGGTGCGGGAACGGCAGTCAGTCAGTCCGTCCGTCCGTCCAACAAGGGAATGAACGCGAGGGGCGCGCCGTTTGCAGCAGGCGGCATGAGATGAATACGCGAAGCTCGTCGTCGCTGCCACCGCAACATGGGTTGAATTCAACGGGTGGAACAGACACCGTCGACTGTGGGGAGCGCGTGGCTACGGTGTTTTTGAATAAATAAAATGCCGTCCTCGGAAACACGACCTGATCGCGCGGCTTCAATGAAAGTCATTCCGTGTCCCCGAATATGGCGATGGGAGAACGAGCGAGCGACCGACCGACTGTGGGAGATGCCACCCGGCTCGTATGAAGGTTTACAATATCACAATCAGCCGCGTAAGTCCGTCTACAGAGTAATAGTCCGACAAACAATTCGTGATCAAGGTTCGCGAAAAATCTAAGGCATACCCCGGGATGAGTCGACTGGAGTTTTAAGGACGTTGTCAACGCGGCAAACGAAGGCGAAAATAAGGAGACCGTGACAGGAAGCGCTACGCGATGACCTGCACGTGCCCTCGTTCTCTTTACAGGATCCGATTCCCCTAGTTTTTAGGGCAACCAGCTTCCTCCGGGTGAGATATGACCGGGATGTTCTGAACCGACGGGATGGCGCAGTGGAAACACGGCGGCCTCTCGAGCGGGAGGTTCAGGGTTCGATTCTGGAAGCCGGCTACTTCAAGAAAGGTTTCTATGGTTCCCTCTCTTCTCAGGTGAATGCCGAAGTAGATATTAGGCCATAGCCGACCGAACTCCTGGTACCTAACCAGGGCTGTGCACCACGCAAAATATCCGCGGCGTCGCCGGCGCGCTGCGGCGGAATGCGCAATGGCTGACCTCGAGATGCGTCGATCAAACCTTGAAAGCGCTTCTGATTCATGACAATAAGGCGTTTCTGAGCAATTTTTGAAAAAAATCGGAATAAATTCAAAGATAAGTGGAAAGTGGCTACATATGACTCTGTTTCATTTCCCTTTCGGCCAGTGAGGTCACTATATCGTCGCGCCATGGCACGATCATCCGCCGCGATGCGCCGCGGCGCGCTCCGCCGCCGTCAATTTCTAGGTCCGCCGCCGCCGCCGCCGCCGTCGATTTATACCGCGGCGCACAGCCCTGTACCTAACCCATCTTTGCCTTGACCCGCTAGGGCGCTAGGGTACAGTGCACGGGGCAAGAGGAGAGGAGGAAAAGAAACTTAGCACCGCTCCCAGTCCGGAGAGGTGCCTCCGGAAGATCGAATCGGAGCATTCGATAGAAGCATGAGATGAAGATCTCTCCGTCATACCAACACTGGCGAACAGTAGGAAAAAAATTATCGCGAGCGCAGAAGCTCTGCCGGCCCAGAACGTTTTCTGTGCCACTTCTTCATCCTCGAAGCAGTTTATCCGCTGAATTTCGTCTTTGAGGAGACTTCGGGCTCTCCAAATGACAGGAATGCTCTCCTGCTGACAGGAAATCCGCCGCGGTCCCGCGACTGGTTTTCAGGCAATCCAAGCGTTAACAACTTCAGGAAAATTCCACCTGGGTTAATTTCTCGGAGCGAGAGTCCTCGAGCGAGTTCGAACGGGCTTCGCATCGCTTTGACTGCGCCCGAGTCCCACTATGAAAACGTTCGGGCATCCAACGGCCATCACCAATGGATCGAGATCGGCCTCGCCGTCGACCTCTATCCCCGCCTCACGGAGTTCCAGCAATCGTCGTTTACTTACCGGAACTGCGCTGCGACTCTCATCATTCATTCGAGCTTTGTGTGGCTCTGCACGTTGCCCAAAACATCGGACGTCTTCGTTGAAGGGCCCATATCGACTCTCGATTCGAGTTCCTTCCTTGCTGTCAGCTCTACGTCGACATAGCCAGCACGGCTGGTGGTCGATAGAGGAGAGGTTTTCTTCCTGAACGAAACCTTGAACTGGGCTCGCTTTCGTTGTAAGAACCGTTTCCGTGACCTCTTGAGAGAATGAAAATTCTTGTATAATACGTCAATGAAAAGCACTTGTCTCCTCTCCTTCGTCCTTTCAGTTGCGTTGATGGCGTGCGATGCTCAATAACGACGTGAGTTCCACCCAGTATTGTTCACCATCAGCTTGAACGTGTACTCCGCCATGGCGCGGCGTTGATTTCTCCGGTGGCGGAGAAACGAGGAAATCGATGGCGACCGTTTCAAAGCGTTTCGTCTTTTCACTTTTGTGAGCCTCGATAACTTATTCGATGAGGAGGACGCTCCTCAACGGAATCATCCTGACGGTAGCTCTGGAATCCTTCCTTGCCTCGGAAACGTTTATCTGTTGGGAAGCGCTCTCTTCCGTTCCGACTTCTCCCGTTTTCCCTTCCTTCCCCTTTTAGATCTCCGTAGATCTGTGTATCGTTAAGCCGAGTTGATGCTGCGTTCGCCATTGGGGTTCCTTCCGAGGGTTCGCAAGTAGCATTGTTCAAGGCGTCAGCAATAAATAAAGATTTCCGAGTTCCTTCTTGTCTTCCTTTTTCGCTCCTCCGCTTTTCCCTGTACTCTCTTTGTGGCTACAAAACTTTTGCTTCTGCTAGATACGTTAGACACGGAACGTTTCGTAGATATGGAAGCTCTTAAAAAAAGCCGCATGAATCCCTCGCGCTAACATGAACCTTACATGAGGAGCCTGGTATGGTGCGATGAATTCGGAAGATTGAAGCTATTTCCGAAAGTCATTTGTTGCCGACGGCGGACGCATCGATTAGAATCGGCTTCGCTGGACAGAGCCGTGGAAGAGCTTTACGCCGACATTTTGAACAGACGATACCCACCGCTGGAAACTGCGGCTGGAAGAATAAATTCCGACTCGGATTCGCAAATCACAGAACACAAGGAGGAGTTCTCCTCCTCCTCCTCCTCGGCGCCGTAACGGGCTGTTTGAATGTCGATGTGGTTCGTGTTCTTGTCGTGTAGTTTCCGGTTCGCTTTCCCAGCTATGAATAATGCAGAGAGCTGTTATAACACGGACGAACCCTCACCACACTTTGGCGCCTCGCTTTGGAAACTGTTCCTCCCGCTGGAACAATGTACGAGAGCGAGAAGGGGAAAAACTAACGTCGATATTGAATCGCTCAAACGCCGATCCGTGAGGACTTCCGGGAAGAGTTTCCGTGAGTATTTCCCACGATGATGTCTTGTTTGTGAGAACAAGCATGGCGAAGACAAGTCGAGATTTCTGATCCCACTGTTGGTCGGCCTCTCTCGGTACAGAAGTTTGTCAGGCCCGAGGTTCCCCAAGAGCCAAGCCGAGGAATGACTCGATCCATTCCGCGGGGATTTCCGAATCTTAGCCGGAGAAGTTTCTGGAATGATGACCTTCAAAACACCTCCATACTTTGTGAAATTCCCGGTCGTGCACGAAGCAAAGGAAGAAATAGTTGGGGCTTGTCATCTCGATGAGGTCGGTGTGCGAAACCGCCGGTATCGAAGTCTGGGAAGAATAGATAAAAACTCTGGGTTGAAGCAGCGACCGACATCAGCTTCGACGATGGTGCGGTTCCGCAATACGCTCTCGCCCGACGTATCATTTTTGGCAACGGGGCCAGAGCAGCCTCGGCAGCAACACCACCAGCACCACTCGAGCGGGCATCCGAAGGAGATAATCGCTGTAAATGGCATCAGCAGCAGAGGCGGGAGGAACGCGCGAGCCAAGCGGAATATCGCACGGGAGTTTGACGAGAAGCTTCGGTGCGGGTCGGGCGTTCACGTCGGGCGGAGGGTGAATGATGCAAATTCCTTCTAACTCGTTTCGAGAAACAAAAGTCGAACGCCACGCGAACGATGAAGAACCGACCGAGCGACCGACATACAATGACAGCGAGACGTCGGCGTGCCGGTGGCATCGCGGCGGTTTAGGTTCGCCGGCAACCCCGCCAAGCGGGGCAAGACTGCGAGCTCGAGGGAGTTTTCAACCGCACCAAACAATCAGGAAATTTAGCGGAAATTCAAGGAACCGCCGCGATGGACTCTTTGATACGCGTGGGTTGCATCTTCAGGCTGCGCTGCGGCGCGGCGCCGGTGTCGATCACGGAAAGAGATCTTCGATTCAAACGACTGATGTGAGATATAGGCCGACCACGCACGCAGATGAAAGAATGAAATCGTGGCGCTGGTGATACTCATGAGATTCTCACATTCGAACTCGCGGGAATCCTTCACTGGGGAATTGGGGAACTCACAGCTCTTCTCCAAACACAAGGAGAACTGTTTTGAGCTCTGCGCGCGTTGTTCGTCTCCTCCGAGCAACCGCGGCTCAAGCACACGGTTTTGTTTCACAACACCTGGTCGATACCAGCCACCATCGCGTAGGTATTCATCGCTCCCCGCGTTACGGATCCGGTCTAAAAACGGCTCTCTCGGGAATATCTGTTGCGTCGCGTCTCCGTCACGACGTGATTCTTGGAAAACCGAATAATAAGTTCACGTCAGAGACGCTGTGGAGAGCGCAGGACAAAAAAAGGAGTTCGACTCAGTCAGTCAGGATCATTGAGTGGAATGTGGAAGCATTCGGAGTGAACGCGTGTTGCTCGGTCGGGAGATTTGTCGTCGCGATGGATGCAGCCGGGTACGTTGTCGACAACAGCGACTGGGCCGTGACCTCGAAACGCCTTGGCGACAACACAGAGGAAACGGCATCCATTGCAAAGCAAGCTTCGCCTCGCATGCAGCTGCCGCCTCTGCCAAGGCAGCAGCACTGGATGCGAGCTCTTCTTGCTTTGAATGGAAGGAAGCAATGCAGCATCAGAGTCAGCCGACGGGCAGCCCCGCAGGCGTGCAGGAGCGCGCAGCCAACTCTTGCTTGGCCAAATGAATGATACGTCGACAGCGGCCGACCGATAGATGTTCATCGTTGATGGACACGCTCTTCCAAAGTATGAGACCGCTATTGCGGCGCTTCGGGTGCAACTACCAATGCCCTTGCGTCGTCGGTCGCCATCGCCGCAACCGTTGCCGCAAACGCTCGCAAGTCAGTGAGACAGCCGAGCGGCAGTCGCGAGCGCCGTCTGTCTTCGAGAACAAATATGGCATCGTATCCGCGCATAAGAATGAACGCAATGAATAGTGAGAGATATTCGTTACGCGCAAACTGGAGAGACGCTTTGCGATCGCCCGAAGAACCCTGCAACGACGGCACTTCAATCTATCAGGCCGGTGGCTCGGCTCGACGGTTGGTTGGTCAGGCAGTTCGTTCTGTCGGTCATTCAATCGCTCGTTGGTTCGTTTCCTCAGACATTAAAAACCTCGCCATGCCAGCGAAAGACCGTAGACGAGATGCTCGGATTCCTGTCGGAAAAACACGTCACGTTTTTCCGGACTGGAGTGATGCAGGCCTGGACGGATTCCGTATCCTCCAGAGCGGGAAGCATTCGTGCGTTTGCGTGGAATGCGTCTCCTCGTTCGGAGCTCGCGTTGCAAAGTGGGAAACTGAATCCTTGGCGATCGAGAACGGCTCGGATTACGTATTGAATTACCGTCCATATCCGATGCGCATTCGAAACCATTCAGATGCGCTTTGTTTCGGTGTGAATGAACGGATGAATGAATATTCATCGGCCCGCGAATGTTACGCATAAATCCATTCCCGGGAGTCCAGATTGGGTGGTGCTGGTGGCAGTGGTCATCGTACGGCTCATTATCGCAGTGGTGAGAGAGCTTCCTCCGACTCCGTTTGGGAAGGTTCAGCTTTTAGGGTGTGCGAGAAGGTAAGACAAGTTTCTGACATCGAGGGAGGATTTCTCACAAATGTCACAAAGAAGCCGAACCAGGTGAGCATGGGTGACCCCGTAAACGAGCGACATTCAGAGGTACGGACAGACGAATGCACGAACGTACGGTCGACCCGACGGACGGGAGGACGGATGTGCAGAGCACTTCTGCAGGTGACAGCCGCCTATTTTGCTATCGGCCGCTCGGTCGGCCATCCAACCAACCAAGCAGTCGAACAGGCGGGCGGACCCGCAGCCAGTCAGCACTGAAACAATATCAGAAATCCCGGTGATATTCCACAACGATATAGATTTGACATCGGATGGCCGTATGCAGTTGACAGGTGAGTCTTGGGCGAGCCCACGAAGAAATGAAGACAGAAACTCCTACGTTCCGGAGAACGACCAGTCAAAGCGAGCGCTTACTGCTATAACACTTTCGAGTCGTCAGTGACGTTTCAGCGAAATTTCTTCACCGAAAGTTAACTGATGAGAAAGCCTTTTTCCGAACGAGACTTCTATCGACCGGGCTTCATTGGATGACAGGGGATCTCCGGGAGAAAGTTTTGCGAGCCGAATCATTTCTGGAAAACACTGGTCGGCAGTCTTCCACTCGATTCCGTCAGATGCATCTATCGTTGTTCAGTAGATTGAACAATCTTGGAGGACTGCGCGCTGCTTTCCACCAGCTCAATGGTCGTTTCGGAAACGATGGTCCTTGTTCGAAGGACCGACGTCCACCAGTTGGATCAAGGATCGCGATATTTGACATGAGCCATTCACTCCCTCTCTTCCATCTGTCTATCTATCCCTCTCTCTCTTCTTCTTCTCTCTCTCTCTCTGTTAACCTTGACGCACCGAACAGCTATCGCTCTAGGGATAGAGGGCATTACGACATCATTCTTGAGGTGCGGCCGCAAAAGCGGGGATCGCTTGAGCCGCCCTCACTTCGGCGACCTCACCTATCTGGGTAGCGAAGAAGTCCGTCCGATGGGTCCGTCCGTTGGTCGGCAGTGCCACGAACTGCTCTATTTGCCTGGCAGAGAGGGGCAACAGGACCTCAAGAAGGGGAGTAAGGGAGGCGAGGGAGGAAAACTGAGGGGTAGGCTGCCGACGATCGAGTCATTCCCATTTGGCCGTTTCCGGTTCCGCCGCTTTCGACTTTATCTGAAGCTGTCCGAAGCAATACATTCCGCTGGCCTTTTTACTTCATCCGCCCCTTACTTCCATCCCAATCTAGCGGATACCCCTCCCCTGTCCCCAAGTTTTTGGGATGCCGGCCCTCCCAGACTCAATCCCTAAGGTTCGCCCAAACCCTACAGACGTTCAGGCATTCGGACGAACGGACTCTCGGACGGACTTTCGGACGAACGAACGTACCAGCGGAGGGATCCCAAACGGACTGAGATGGGGGCCAAAGAGAGCCTAACCAGTTGTGCCTGTCTGCCACACAGCCGCGCTGGTTGCGTCTTGCAGACCGCCAGCCCGTCTTCCCGTTTCCCGCTCGCTCGCTCACTCGCCAAGCGGCTGGCCGGCTGGATTGCTTGCTTGCTCGAAGCCGCCGCGGCTACTCGAGCGCATCGCATTTATTTCCCTTGGAAAAGAAAATCCAACACGAAACAGGAAGCCTGTTCTTCGCTTGCTGCTTTCAGATTGACTGCAAGAATACAGAATGACCGGTAGATAGGCGCCCGAGGAGAAGCGAAAAAGGGAAACGACTCAATCCAAACACGATTTCTCTTGCTTGACGGACCGACGAACGCACAGGAAAGCCCGAACGGCTGTTAGCATATCAGCTTTAGGTGTTGCTCACTCTGGGCAGGGGTTGAACGAAAACGGGATACGCACAGCGACCGCCAGCGTTCATTGCCTTGCAGCCGGACAGGGGGTCGCGGATGCCCCACTTCTTTAATTTCAACGTGATCTCAAAAATCAGAAATTTCGGAACTCCAAAGTATCTCCGAGGGCACCTATAGCTGGTGATTAGCAAATGGGAAGAAGGAAGACCAGACACGGACTAAGCATTTTTCTGAAAAGCGGTCGACGCGACAACAACTACAGCATGAGTACTGAGCAGGCAGGCTGTATCGGACCCACATTTCGCCGCGGCCGGTTTCCGTAAACTAATAACTGCAAGTTTCCCCGTCCGTTTTCTCGTCGGGCGCGCCGACGATGATTTGCAAGCGTGTTGCGAGCAAGGCCCGCAGTTGCCCCGGTTGCCGCCTCTGTAGTCGCGCTCTTCCCGCCGTCGCTCCCATTGCTGCTGTTAGTAGATGGAGTCGATGTCACCAAACAAAGCTAATTTGATTTTAACTTTAACTCCAAGGTCTGCGTCGTGGCAGCCACTCGTCCGTCCGTCCGTCCGTACGCCCGCTCGTCGTCACTGACGTCGCGATGCATCTCGTCTTCTCCGCCTTGTGAGCTCTCTTGTTGTCTGACTGAGTCGTCCTTTTTGTTGTTCCTCGTATTCGTCGCCTCGCCTCAGACTCCTCCCGAAGGGCGTCCATTTCTTTCCGATGAAGAATCGTGCAGAATGTGAGCGAGACCGGGCAAAAATAAAACATATCTCGAAACCCTCCTGCTGACAAGCTATGAGCCCGTCAAGGAGTCTCGATCGATCGAGATGGAGCCCCATCAACTGCGATCTGTTGCTGCTCGTAACGTATTGTTAGATACTGTTGATCTTTGACCACGGCGTTTCGTCATTGTCACGATCTTTGCGGAGGATGCTCGGAACACGGTCGATGATTCGAGCACGGCTGACATCGCTAGACGCGTGGAGCGCGTGATCTCGGCTCCCAGACTACGCGTCTCTTTGACATCGCATCAATAACTGCGGGAGACTCTCTTCCCGCGTACGCACACCTCGTACTGTGCACGTCCGAGGATTACCCTTTTCGCGACGGCTTTGGTTAATGGTGATGAGTTCTTTTCGCTCTCTCAATCCAGTGACGACGGGAGAGGAGAGGATGAAGAATAAGCTTCTCGAGGCTATACAACCGCTTGAAAGGAGAGCAGCAAGGTACAAGGATGGATCATTGAGTCATCAATCGACTAGGTGTGAGAGGATTCGCTTGCTACCCATCCTCACGCATCTCTAGAACAAGCCAGAACAGAACTGGAACTACACACAATTTAATGATGACTTCCCTTGAGAAGTGTTATAAAAGGTGCATTGGGCAAATGCTCTGCCGGGGAGCGGGCGCTTGCCGATCCAGCGACTGGAACTCGGTTTCCGGTTTAGGGAGCGAGGCCCCCTTCGGAACTAGTCCGAACTTTACCATCTCGGGAGTCTCTAACAAGCAATCCGGTCGTTTCATGGTTCTCCGAGCCTCGGGAGAAAGAGACGACTGGCGTCAGGGCCCAATGATCGGCTCTGACGACCGACCAGCCGATCGTTCCCAAATCCATTTTGCCTCTGAGACGCTTCTCTCGCAGCGGACCGATTCCAGCTGAAACAACAGCTCCAGCCGCGGTCGGTGCAGAAGGCGTTCCCGCTGGTCCGCTGACTGGCTGGGTGCCTCGATGCCGCCGGTCAGAAGACCCAGAAGTTGGACAGCGAGCGGGCGGGCGGGCGAGCGAGGGAACAAGCCTAGTGAATGAGTGAGACCATTCGTCAGGCGTCTCCACTCGTCCGTGCAGCCGCAGGCGTCGTCCTTGCGCGGGAGACTGCGGCGCAGGCTGCAAGCCGACTTGCTCGTTCTCCCGCCAACCGACTCGCCGAGCGAGCGGAGCTCTCCGCTCGCTTGCTCGCTGAAGTTGGCTGCTGGTTGCGTACTTGCTCACTCACTCACTCGCTTAGCGTCCAGATACGAAAGTTGTTATCATGCCTCCAGTAAGCAAGCGAGTGGGAGCGAGCGAAAACGAGTAAGCGACTCTCCTTCTGCTCTCTTTCTCACTTCCCCGTCAGAGAGTACTTGCTTCCCACCAACCGGCCAGGCAGGCAGGCGGGCAGCCACCCACGAGCGACGAGTACGCGAATCAGCAAGGCTACCAACCACCGGCTTGCGAAGCACGCTGGAAGCGCCTACTCGTCGTTTACCGCCATCGCCAAGGTCTCAGCGATGCTTGCGACGACCACCACGACCACGGTGGTGTTGGTGATAAGTGCGCGCCTACGAGAGGGACTGTGAGTGTGTGACACAGTGTGCCTGGCAGTGTGCGCGAATGGAAGAGGGTAACAGTGAACGTGAGAGATGATTATAGAACACTACAGTGCCTTTACGATAATGGTTATGTGCTACAAGCACCCCTTCTCCCTATTCCCCGAAGGCCTGTCGAAGCCGTTCCTGACCACCATCGGCGGCGGCGGCGGCGAGCCCTCTTCCCTCCAGGCTGCCCGAGAACTGTGACACGCGCGCCCTTGCCTGCTCACTCACATACTTACTGTTGGTATGTGCGCGTACAGTTAGTCTTCTCTGCGATGGCCGCGTTTTTCTTATCAGCCGCTGGGGAAACGCATGCGTAAGCGTGAATTTGACTGACGAGCTGCACAATCGCCAAAGCATTCGGGACTCGTCGGCGTCGTTCTCGGTAGCAAACGCTAACAGAAGCAACAGCGGAAAGCGGAATCGTACTGATCGCCGTGCTTCCGCATCTCTCACTGACAACTAGGACTTGTTGGACGGAGATCAGGCCTCCCACCAAGAGCTACCAAAACAATAGAGAACAAGCACACAGGATTCAGCCTTCGATTGGTTTTTTGTAGGAAAACACTTTCATTTTATTATCACCTCGAATCGCCAACGTCTATTAACATTTTTGTCATCTCTTTCGCAGCTCACGAGGTTACGAATTTGTTGCTGATAACGACTAGTCGTCATCGTTATCATCATAACCGTCGTCGTCGTCGCTTGAACGACGAACGGTCAATCCCTCGATGCACGCATCTGTCATTCGAATATCCATTCCTCATCAATTGACAGTTTCAACAAACATTCGAGCACGCCTGGATACGAACATTGACTTCGCTTCCAGTGGGAATTGGAGATGTTTGACACGGGAACCATCGATTCCGCACTTCTTTAACGATCAAACGGCGCTCAGGTACAAACAATATTTCTCCTTTTTCTTCCATCAATAGGAGCGCAGACGCACATACCACAGGTATTCCACTGGCTTGCAGCATTCACATCCCGCTTCAATCAAAACCGATTAGAAACCAAAGTGCTCTGAACTCCCTTTAGGTAACTTTTTGCACACGTTTCAAACATTGAATCGCTGTCCTCGTTCATGTTGGAGTGCGGTTTTTACGCTTTCCGACGTATCGATGCATATTCCTTAGTTCCACATTTAGTTCCAGCTCAATGGTGACCCGAAGGGCTCAGTTATGTACAGGAGTAGAACAAATTCTAATTAAGGTACATCTTCCGCGAATCACGACGTTTCATCCAAATCCAACATTTCCGACGAAAACCTGAGAGAGAAAGGGGAAGAAAGGATCGAAACTTTTAGAAATGAAGACTTTCGCTTTCGTCGAGCTTCCGTCCTTCTGTGAAGCTTTTCTCGCGGAGCTTTGGGAATACTTCCCCGCCGCCGCCACCACCGCGCGACGTTGAGCAACTCGGATCAAAAGGAATTCACCGGAGAACTTTTGTTCTGGCTCACCTTCTGGAAAGGGTTTCCCGACGGGTTTCGTGGTAAGGCGAAGAGCTCGGGCTTGTCTGGGACGGTGATCCTCCTTCAGAGGCTCCCATTAGAAGTGAACCTCCCATCGATGGAGATCCCCAAGTGCCTCCACTGGGAGCTTTCCTTTTCGGTTTTGAATAGAGGTAAGCTGGATGTCGAAGCTCCTCGCCGCTGGCTCCAATCAAGACGACTTCACCTGAGGGATTGAATGATCTTGATTTTCAGCAAAAAAAAAGTCGACGAAAGCTGCGCGATTAACTGCCATGGAAGGCGCTCGTGTCGCTCCCTGCGACTCGCTTGCGTCAGGTCGAAAATTAACCATGCGCTTTCTAACGGAAGAGTTCGCGAATAAAGTTTGATTGCAAAGCGCCTTTTAGACTCTGGGAGCTCGAATCTGAATGGGTTGCAAACGACTACTTCGAGCATGGTCGTTCCGATAGACATCGAATTCCGGAAGAGACGTTATGACAACACGAATCTCGGATCGTCAGGTGGGCAGATATAAAACGATGCTCCGCCAAAGCATCGCACAATTAGGCAAATGGACGGCTCGGCTCGCGACGAGCGAAGACGAGCGTACCGCTTGACAATACGATCGAGCGAACACGGTCAATGTTTCTCGCGTGATACGCGTGCGGATTCGATTTGGACAAATTGTTGATCGTATCGAACAGTTGCTGCATACCTGCGTCGCAGACATGGTTGAGCTGACTAGTTTGATTAGCCGCCATCTGGTATTGTCCGCCGCCGCCGCCGCCGACGCCACCTCCTCCACCAACACCGCCACCACTGACAACGACGCCGCTATTCGCCAGATGGTGAGCTGCGTGTTGTCTGTGAAAAGGAACGTCGTACGTGTGTTCGTCTCCGGGTCCTCGCCATTCTCGAGGAATTCCCGCTATGCTTCCCTGAATGGTTTCCCCGCCGTAGAATCCGCGTTCGCCAACCCCGCCAGGGATCCCTGTCAGGGGTCTGCGGATCGTTCCATGACATGGAGACGACATGTACTGCAAGGATGCGTGTTTGTTCGCCTCCATCTTCTCCCAGACCGCCATCGGCAGCGTGTCCTGGTTGCAGTGTTGCAAGCACTTTGAGTTGTCGCCTGAAACGTGGTCACAGAACATGACTTGCTGTTATCCGCTTGTTTTCATCGTTAATGCCGCAGCCGTTATCGTCATTGTCAGTGATTGTTATCGGCCGATCAACGATTCTCGATCAAACGATGCGGACAGCCACCCCCGCCCCTACCCTTCACCCGTTTAGGGGTCTGAATCGAGGGGAGGGGTTGGGGGGAGATGAGTAGCGGAGTTGGGTTGTCGGTCAGACTTACCTTGATCTCTTGAGTGAGGTTCTCGAGTGTTCCTCATTCTCCCAAACCAGAAACAGGCACCGACAGCAGCCGACACGACCACAAGCAAACTCACAATGAACGGAACAACCAAAGGGGTAACAGATCCGTATGGAGGTGAACGATCTCTTGTCGAGTGAGGTGGTGGAATCGTGCCTGAAACATAACCTTGCTGACGTAACTACCAATCAGTCACCTCATCAATCCGCCCTGTCGGCCTTCCTTCCGCCTATCCGATGGACAACTAGTTAGAAAAGATGGAGCGGGCGAAGCACAACTCAGAACGATTAGGTGTCACGCCAAGATCTTGGTGGACCGCATCATTCTCTTGGCTCGTCCGCCATCCCGCTTGTCGTCGTGCGGCCCTGCTCGACAGCGTGGTCAGCGGCACTGGTCATCGTGTTGTAATTAACCGGATTGTCCCAACACAAGGCTCGTTCTGCTCGTCGACACAAGCCGAATATGTGGCCGCACACCAAAGTATCCATTTGCTTTCTCCAGCTACTCCCTTAGGACCTTGGGACCTTAGGCGAGGAGGTGCGTGGCCACCGCCCGAACAAACCAAAGCGACTCAAGACGAGTCCGAGTGAACCGCATATGATATGTATGTACATTACATGATCCGTGTTGGCCATACGACCTCTATTATTTGAAATGGGAGCCCAGCACGCAATGCGTCCATTATACGAGATGAAGCAAGTCACCACGGCGACCCTGCGAGCGGACAGCAAACTGACTCGGAATCGCAGTCGGCGAAGCAATGCTCACGTCGCCCTTCTCGCTCAAGTTGTGCCTCCTCCCTCTCTTCCCAGCCGATTCTTTTTGCTGAGACCGGTGCGCAAGACCGCGGACGAGGCTTAATCCTCGGTTCCACCGGAAAGCTTCGGGAGACATTGATGACGTCACTCACCTCCTGCCAACGTGAGGGTGGAGAACTGATATTCGGTTTCGGTTGCTCCCGCTTCATTGTGTGCAGCCACCGAAAGGGTGTACCAAGTTGCTGGTACCAAATCGCAGATCGCGACCGCTTGCTGAATTGAATTTACCGACGCGTCAAACGCTCTGTGGACAAAGATATCGGTTAGTCTACGCCTGTGATCCGGCGGTGGACGAACAAGAGGAGACGACAGCGAGCCGTCGACGTCTGAACAGAGCAATCTATCAACAAGTCACTGATTTGGAGCGCGTTCCCGACCACGGCGACGGAGAGCCGGATAGATGAATCGGAAAAGACGGATAGAAGAATAAAGAACGAAAACCAAGAGCTCTTCGACAGCGGAAAGGGATAGATAGAACCACTGAACGAGCGAACGAACGAACGAACGAACGAACGACAGACAGACAGACAGGCAGGGTAGCTGGCTCGCTGGTGGTGGTTAGGGTTTGAAACTCCAAAGTGGGCGGCTGAGAGAAAAGATCGCTCGCTCCCTTGCTTTTGAAAAAGAGACCACTGAAAAGCTTGCTTCTCTTTCCTGCTCCGAAAAAGCGAGGCTTAAAGAGAGAGTGTGTGTGAGAGAAAGAGAAGAAGCGAGATTCCGGAATCGGAAAAGGGAGATCAACGGGCAGCACTGGGGGAACTAAAAGAACGAGGAAAAAACTGCTGCTGCTGCGGCTGCTAGTGGTAGGAGGATAGGGCGTAACGGAGGAACAGCCGCCGCCGCCGCCGCCGCCTCCGCTGTAGCTGCAGCAAAAGCGGGAGAAAAGCAGCCGACGGCCAGTAGTGTGGGAGAAGGAAGAGGAAAAGAACGGACGAAGGAGAAGAAAAGGGAAGCTGTAAGTAAAAGGATTTGGCTCCTTCGATTTCTCCCCCGACGACGACGTCGTCGTTGGTCATTTTGCGCTTCATAAAGTTGAGTTCGTTCGATTCTCTTTGGAAAAAGGAGAATGTGCCTGCGTGGCTCCGTGTTTTTCTTTCCCAGGCCCATCTCTACGCTTCCTCTCTTTGTTTCACTAGCTCCCAGTTTTCCTCTTGCTTCGTTGACTGACTGACTGACTGACTGAACGACTGCCTGGCTGGCTTGCCCGGATAACTCTGCGAACAATCGATTCGTCTCACCCACTAGTTCGCTTGTTCGCCCGCCTCGTCGGTTCCTCGTATTTCTTCCGTCGACCTTTATCAAGACTTCCTCTTAGAGAGCGTCTGCAGTAAAAGGAGCAAATCGAAATCAACATGGAAGCGAGCGAGCAAATCGAGGATGGGACAGGATGGAGCTCAGCGAGATTGAACAGAGCGATACATCCACTCTGAGATTGGTGAGCCCGGTTCGCTGAGATGAGATAGTTAACCACGTGATTGGACCGAACCCGCGCGGAAAAACGCATCACCGCCAGGTCTTGCGCGGAACAGTCCAGTGGATCAGCTCGTCGATTGGGTAAACCCATCCAAGGGCGTTCCAAGGTCAGGGTAAAGATGAGCCATCAAGGTACTCTCAGACAGAGTCGAACTAGACGATGATTGATTCGAATCGACGCGCATGGCCACACAGGAACTCGAGAAGTGAGAAACTGAACCTTATGTATAAGCGCCTGCAAGAAGCATTCCCGGAAATCGACGCCGAAAGCAATGAACGGAGTTGGATGACAGGGATGCTCATTGCATGCGAATCGAAACTATGGGAGCGAATGGAGGAGAACGATTGGCGGGCCAATCGAATTCTCGAGAGAAGACCGAGGGTCTTGAACCGGGTGTAATCACGATCGAGACAGCGTCAAACTATTTAACCAGCGAACTCCCGAGGAATGAGATACTTCGATCATGAATCACTACCATATTCGAGTTTGAAACGATTTGTCGAAGATGAAATCGACGACCATCCGTCTCTGTACGGGTCTGGACGGATGCCTTGAAACCACCATCGGTCGTTTCTTATGCAGGGATGGATGTAAAATAAGGAGCAGTCGAGTTGGCCGTATTGCCAGTCAACAAGTGCGACGGCTTAGCTCTCAAGGGAGAGCTATGGCAGGCACTGCGGAATGTCCATAAATCGGTTCCATAACGTCACGATCGTCGAATTGCAAACCCTGTCGCACCGGAGACAAACTGAACGGCATTCCGTGGACGATACCATGGACGCCCAATACCTGTGAATGGATCGGTGAATCGGGGAAGACGGAAGGCCACGTCGTCAGTTCGCACGGTCTGTCTGTCTGTCTCTCCTGCGCTCACTCTTTCAGCCGTCAGTTGAACGACGACCTGGGAGCCCAGAGGCAACATCAAACAGTCATTCGACGACAAGCACACCGGTGGCCGAGCAGAGAACCAAGTTGGAGGGTCCAAAAGGATCCCGTGCTAACGAACTTTCTCTCTCTCTCTAGTTCTAACAACGTTTTCAATTCGTAACACTCGTTGGTGCGGCATCAGCCAACAAGCCAGCCAGCCCGCCAGCCAGCCAAGCAACAGACAACAAATAGTCGTTGTCGTCACTGGCATGTATTAGAGTCGGATTTATTGATTCGTGTTTTGTCAAGCGGACAAACGAATGAACGACGAACGAGTCGACCGGCAATCCAGCCAGTCAACCAGTTAGCTAACCAAGCTACGAAGCGACCAAGCGAACAATCACGAAGGCAGACCTGGCAGCCAGACAGCCGCTCGTTCGGTCGCTCGCTCGGTTCAATCCAACAACGAACCAATGAACGAGTTCGGACGAAACTCCATAGGTGTCATCCTTCAGGATGGGGAGGATGAGCTCTGTAATTCCTCCTTAATGAACGACGGCGACGACGACGCTTACGACTCGTCGACGAATGGACTGCCTGCCTGACTGACTGAAGAAAGTCTCTCACTCACCTAGAGCCGGGACTGCTCCAGTCGGAATCTCCATCCAGACGATAGTGTAGCACAAACGTAGAAATGCTGCAACCCCCAGACTTCCACAGCGCGAGATCAACCGAGACGCAAGTCGTGTTTGATGAGAGGAACTCCCGCGTCGTTACGGGTGCCTCGGGTGCTGATCACAGGAAGAGGAAAAGAGAAGAAAAAAAAAACAGTTACGAGAACGTTTCCTGCATTTTCTCTCGACTCCATTTCGCGCCGTTCGACTGTTTTGCGTTCTCCATTCCAGTGGTTCTCTTTCTGCCTGCCCTGTTTTCAACAACGCCTGTTTGAGCGTGATGCAGCTGCAGGTGCTGCGCTCGCTCGCTCGCTCCCTACTCCCTACCGAACAGCAACTTTCTACGTCTTACTCACTTGATCCTTCTGTTTTCGCCTGAACGTGATTACTGTGAGGTCCTTTGCCGGCTCCGTTGTGAGCCAAAATGTAGACCGTGTACGCTCTACCGCAAGATAAATTCCGTACGACATGGGAAGACTTTTCGGCTGGGAGGGCATTTTCTTGCCAGAGCCCTGTAGCGCTTGTATCACGATAGAAAACGACGTAACCTGGAAGTAAAAAGCAAACGACCAAGGTGAAACGCAGCGCTTCGGTGGAACCCACCGTTCTCGCCTACTACCGTAGCGACGACGGTGCTGCTTTTTCAGGAGATCCGCACGTACCGTTTATTGGTTGCTCCCTCGCGATATTCCACGCGAGATGCACTGACGACGAAGTCGAAGAGACCAACTTCAGATTCGCCGCCGGGGGAGGATCTGAAATTTTTTTTTGTTAGAAGGAAAAAAAAGAGAATCATTTACATCCGGTGGTGAATCGATCTCAATGGAGATTTTTAAGCGAGCGCTCGGAGTGCGGTAGCGCCCCTCCAACGGCAGCGTTCTCTCCGTTTGGTTCCATTACCTATTTCGAGAGTTTGAGAAATGACTTCATCAGAGACGGGCCCGGCTCCCTTGCTGTTGAACGCTTGGACGACTACAACGTATTTTGTGCTTTTCTTCAGCTCCCTGATGTTTGTTTCCAATTGTTGACCTTGAGGAATTTCAGATACGTCCAGAGTTTTGTAGGAGAACGATTCGCTTTTGTCGGCAATTTTGTATCCGACGTAGTAACCCTGGACGCTCGCCGCGCCTTCATCGCTGCTCTCGGGTGCCTGTAGGGAGCGAAAGAACACGAAACTCTGGCTGAGTGAGTAGAAGCGTGAGATTGATTCAATGACATCCAACTGGAAATCCGTTTCGGTCTGATCGTTAGGTTTTTTTCCCGCCGATCGTTAGGTCTTCAGCTCACTGAGCTTTCGGATGAAAACTCTACCAGCGAACGAAGCAACGAGCAAACGAACGACCGAACTCACCTCCCAAGCAACGTGGAGACTCGAAGATCCTGTCGAGCTTATTTTGATGTTGCGCGGGACTGAACTCGGCGCTGTGAAAAGGTTAACCCATTAAAATCTCGACCAGCTCACCACCTACCTCGGTAGGCGGGATCATCTACCGAACCATTGGGAGATGCTTAACAGAGAAGTTCTCAGAGAGCAGTATCCTGAACACCGACGGAATCTCCCGAATCCCGAGTTCCGAGGCCGACTCCTCGAGCTCCGGAACAAAAGAAAACGGAACAAAAAAGGACGCACGGCAAAAGGGTCAATTTATCCGAGGAGAGGCTAATTATCCGGAGTCGCTCACTAGTCGCGTTGTCGGGTAATAACAGAGTTAGGTAGCTACGACCTTTGCGAGCCGAGTCGTAATGCATTCTGAATGACAGACTCTGGGACGGGACGGGAGTGAGTTCCGATGGGTGTGTGTGTGTGTTTACTATTACTGCTCCCGTCGGCGCCAACGGCACCTCCTCCACTAAAGCTAGGATCGGAATTCCAAACATATTCCGCAACGCCGAGTGCTCACCCTCTTCGTCAGTCGTAACTGTGACCGCCTGGCTGGCTTCACTCATACCGAGGGCGTTTTCTGCTTTTAGCCTGATCTCGTATTCCGTCTTCGGCTTCAAAGAGGTCACAGTCACCCGTAGCTCAGCTGACTCGACTGTGCTCACATGAGCCTGATCCCAGCCCTCTGTAAAGTTTTCCGTTTAGCGAGGCGTCGTGAACTGTTTGAGCGTCACCGATGCCGTCGGTGTCCTTGACGGTGTGCGAGAGAGCTCTCATCGGGCATCGTCATCACCGCTGAGGCATCCGATAAGCAACAACACACCTTTGATCTTTTTGTATTCTAGGATGTAGCGTAAGATGGGACTGTTCCCGCTGTAAGGGTGTTGCCAAGTCAAAGTGGCGGACCGGCTGGTCACCGAGGCGATGTCGAGCTCCCGAGGTTTCTCCGGAGCTTCTTGGACGACGACCTGCCGCGAGGAAAGACACAATCGTGACAAAAGAATGATTCTCGACTGACTCGAGACCTTTTCCTCTGCTCCGCAGCAAGGCGACGAGCTATCGAGTCAACATACCTGGAAGTTCGTGTCGTCTCTTCCGAACGCGTTCTCGGCGTAACAGCTGAACAACGAGGAATCTTTTCGTTCGGCTGAGCCCACGTGTATTTTGTATTCGAAAGCCTCCTGGAATCGAGTGAAGCCATTGAAATTGAAACTCCAGCACTTCCGACTTCCCGGGAACGAGCTCACAGGCGCACACCCGACCCGGGCGCGGACCCGCTTTCAGAACCCGAACCGTGAAAGTAACGGCCCGCAGTGAACGACCGAAGGGACTTGTTGGAAGACTCACCTTGGTGTTGAGTTCTTGGACTACGTATCTCGGTTCCAGGTTCGGGTTGAAAGGCTGCCGGTCCCTAGTCCAAGTGACGACTAATGGTGGCTCCCCTATGGCCCGGCAGCTCAGTTGAAAGCTGTCGCCTCGACGTACCGTAAGCGCTTGGAACTTTCTTTCGAAGTGGGCGGCCACTGTAAACACGGAAGATGTATCGCTTGTCACTTTGTGCTTGCCGAGTTGTTTTTTCAGTCTCTCTAGTTTGCCAGTGAGCGGGCACGCGAGGGAGCGCACACTCATCCTCCTTTCCCCACTTGCTCTCTTGCCCGCCATTCCTCTTTTTCTCTCCTTCCCCACTACCCCCAAGCGCGCGCCTTTTTTTTGCCTATTGTGCGATGGACATGTAGAAAGGGACGTGCAGACGCGCAGATGAGCTTTCAGATGTTCGGACAACGGTCCGGGTCACGGACCTTGTTGCCTCATCGCTTTCCAAATCACCGCGTCCTTTGGGGGGAACGACTATTGCACCTTCGAAGAACGAAGACGCGAAGCTCGTCCCACGTCGCGCCGCTTCCCTTTGAGATCTGCATTGTGTGCATTTTCTGTGGTCTGTTACCACTTTTCTTCCGGCAAGCGTCTAGCAACGATGCAGTCGCTCAGTCGGTCGCCTGGACTGTCACTTGGTTCTTTCGTCCGTCCGTTTGTCCGTCACTCCCAACTGAATTCGCTCGGCGGACAAGCAAGCGAGCGAACAGGGACACAAGCTCGTTCCTCAACTGGCCCCCGAATAACCAACAAGCCAAAGATGCTCGGCAAGACGCGAGCCGATCGGATGGCCGGCGGCCGGCTTGTAAGTGGCTCTCACTCACTTACCATGCACGTCGAGATTGATGACCTTGGAGATGCCGGGACCCACTCCGTTGACCGCCTGGCACATATAGGGTCCCGCGTCTTCCCGGGAGACCTCGCGTATTGACAGTGAACCGTTCTCGAGTATTTGGATGTTGGCGTTACTGATTATCACGGCGAAGTCGCTCTCTGCAACAGGCAACCAAGTGAATGACTTCAACCGTTCTGTCCTCCGAAGATGATGTATCACCTAGGAGGCGGAGAGGCGAAAAGGCAGACAGGCAGGCAGGAAACGGGAATCATGATCTTACTCTGCTGTTTCTTCCATCTGATGTTGGGGAGCGGGTGTCCAGATGCTTGACAATCGAAAACGATCGGTTCTCCAACGATGGCGTGTCTGTCAAGCGGCTCCGTTAGCCATTTCGGTGGAACTGAAGAGAGAAATGGAAGCGCTTTCATTGAGCAGGACGCCGTACCTTTCCCTCCGAAAGATTCGTTCCTTCGCTCCATAGGAAACTGTGGTACCGTAAAAATTATGTCGGCCCCAAGCCCGAGGAGAAAATTGATGAAGCTTTAGTTACAGTGTCCTCCGAACGTTGCGCGAGACGCCGCCGTTGCGCTAACGATGATGACGGCTGCCGCGTCGAGAGAACGGGGCAAGACAACAACACCGGCGGACTCACGCGCAGGATGAGAAGACGCACGCAGCCTTCGCCGGGAACGAGGCGAAAGACGACTTTTGACAACGTACGAGCGCATCTCAGTGTAAATGTGTGTTCTCTCCGTTGTCCTTACTTTATTCCTCGGCCCCTGTTCCCGACTTTCTCCTCCTTCCTCCTTTAAGGACATTTGGGAAGGAGTTTGTTCCGCGTCGATGGCCAGTGCCATCACAAGCTGCTCGCAAGGGAGACCGACGAACCAGCGAACCAGTAAAGGGACGACGACGACGGCGAGCGAGCCCGATACGGCGAAACGAGCTCAAAATCTCAACTTCGTCGCTCGGCTCCCCCCCCCCCTGTTGTGCAGCGCTGCCACCAGGGTCTGACTCGATAGGTCGTCCACTCGGTCACTTGTCCTCGAATCTATCTCAGAGCGGTGCATCGATTCATTCGAACTGCATCTTCTCTGTATTCTCGTTCCATCTAGTCCCAGGTTCGCCTCGGTTTGCTCTGACCCTGTATCGAGAATCTTCAACCGCTCATTTCTTGCGTTTTCAAACTTTTCGAAGTTTTCAGACGAATTCGTCGGATTCAAAATCAAAGCCGAGAACTTCTTCCTCCTGATGCAAATCATGTATTCACGACGATACTATCCTCTCGACTAGACTTCAGATTTCTGGGACAAGCGTAGAAACCTACCTTGAACTACCATTGGGGCCGTGAAATTGGAGGAAGCGGCGGGGTTAGTGGCGACGCAGGTATAGTTTCCTGAATGCAACTGATCCACCGAGGTGAACGAAAGGAAAGAAGTGTAGTCATTGGCTGCGGTGACCGAAGCCTTCAGGTTCGGTGCCAGGGGCTGACCGTCCTTGAACCAGCTGATTCGGATCGGAAGATCTCCATCCGAGACGATGCAGGCCGCTCCCGCTCGTTTGCCTTGAGTCAAGTCCTCGGGAAAAGTGAAAGGATTCACGATCGGTGGAACTGTAAACATTGATTTCTGGTTAGAAATCTGATCAGTCCGATGCATTGTTATATTACATCATGGTCACGATGCTCCGACGCAGTAGGAGGAAGAGAAGATGGATCCTTCGAGGGAATATCCAAGGTACTTACTCATCACAGTAAGTTTTAGTTGTTTGGACACCACGACGTTGTGCTCGCCGGTGACGACGCATGTGTATTGACCGTCGTCCGTCCTCCGCTCGACGTCAGCAATGACCAGAGTTCCGTTCTCAAAAACTTTCTGACGATGGTTCTGAGGTAGAGTTCGATTCTCTGGAAATGGAAAACACCGCCCTCATGAACATCAGCATTGGTCGCCAAACCTTACGCCTCTTGATGAAGTTCCGGATCCTTTGAGATTTGCTCAAGTATTTCGCAAGTACTTCCAGAACGACACAATCCAAAGTTCGATGTACGGTGCCCTCGAGGCCCATAGGTTCAACTTCTCACAGCGGAACGATTGGAAATTCACTGGGTTACCTCACGGCCACGAGCTGACACCCGAGTGGTCCACAGAAAATTACAGAATAATTTCCAAAAATAAAACTGCGAGCAACAACAACTCAAGAGTAGAGTCCTGGTATCGCCGAGTACACCCGAGGATGTGGGACTTCTTCTGGCGTTCCGCGGGAGATCGTGCGTCCGCATGGATTCTCCCGTCCGTTCACGTCGCAGTCGCCTCGGCGAGTTTCCGAAAAAGAACGAAAACAGTAGAAGCTGCTACTGCTTCATCTTCTTCGTACTCTTCTTCCCCCCTCCCGCCACCACGGCCGCTGCCTCAAAGACGTTGGATGTGCGAAAGCAGCTTGGGAAACAACTCACGTTCTCGCCGCGGCGGAAGACTTAGCCACTCGACGCGTAGCCCTAGTTGGCTTCGGTCCTATGGCCGCCGCCGCCATCCAGTTCGCCCACTCGGCAGCCGGTCAGTCCAACCTTCGGTCCGTCCATCCGCTCGCCACTTTTTCCGGCTCCGACGACCGCGAGGAAAAGCCCGCGGTCACCCGTTTTCCCGCTAACTGTTTTTGTTGGTGGATTTTTTTCTCAGCGCTGGTCCGCGATACTCGGTGTCGCCTCCCGGTATCCTAGTACGCCACTGTCACAGTGACAAAAACGAACGAAGAAACAAACAAACAAACAAAAACAGATTATCCGAGAGCGGAGCTCGACACTCGAGGAACGTGGACACGTTCCGGACACTAACAACTCGGCGAGCCAAGCGCCGACCACGTCGACGAGGTTCGCCATTTTCGAGAGTGGGCAACGATCTTGTTTCCAAGAGAGAAAAAGTTGCTTCTTCGTCCGTCTGTTTGTGAAATGAGTTCGCGCCGCGGAGCCTGATCCTGATAGCGGAGACGGAATGACAGCGACAACAACGGACTGCTGCTCGAGAGGAAGGGTGTACTCAACTACTTTGCTAAACTCAAAAATGCCACGGCCCTTCGGCTCATTCGAAATGCCGCCCCCAAACCTTCTCGAAACCCAAGGGCAAACCGGCTGGCGGGAGGACGAGCGACGAGCTTGAAACCAGAGGGTGCCAACCTAACGACGGACGAACGAACGAACCAGCGAAGCAGCGAACGAGGCGGCCGACCAACCCTCTAGGTAGCTATTATACGATCCCGTTCAACCTCCGTTAGTTCGTTCCTCGGGACAGAAAGGAAGCAGAACGTACCTACGACAGATACGTACGTATGTATGTACGTACCTACGTACCTACCCACCCACGAAGCGGTACAGCGCACACGGAGGGGGGAACTCGGTAGAGAAGAAGGCTTCCGAACAAAAATGGTGCGGCGCAAAAGTTTCTTCCTGATCTACTCGGAACATTCTCCCAGTTCTCCTAATAACCGGGCTTGCTGGCCGGAGGAGCTAGCAACCAACCCGCTCGCTTTGTGAGACGTTTGCTCTACCCATTCAAGCTCAGTTCCAACGTATTTTACCTGAAGGAGGCTACTTTGTACCTCTCTGCCGCCGACGTCGCTGTTATTTTCGAGACGGCGAGCCCTTTGACTCGACAGCACGGAGTGTTTGCTCGGCATGATAAAAACCACAGTCATCGGCGGCGAGTCTCCGAAGTTTATTTCTGCTCGAATCAAATGGACCACACAGAGGAAAAACCGAGCCGACATGAACGACATTCAAGGCTCTCATGAAGTGATTCTGTGCGCTCCTCACCAACTTCGAAACATCATTCTCGGGCTCAAGTCTCACACGGAGAACACTCGCAGGATTCCCTCTTCTTCAGGAAGTCTCTCTCGTCAACGATCCGAAAGCGGAAATTCATGCCGGAAAATATCGCAGGGAACGGCAAGTTTATCGTTTCGCTATTATTTTGTGATGACATTAGTCTCACCTCTGATCCAGTGAATGCTCTTGAGTGGATAGCCCGCAGCGGGGCAATGAATCCTGACGGCTTCCCCTGCCAACGCGGTCTTAGGGCTCATGCTGCGGATGTGTGGCTTGCCGTAAACCTGCAAGCGCGCAGAGTGCTCGGCACGACCGACGCCGTTTTTCGCGATGCAGGAGTAGACTCCACCGTCCTCGACTCGGACAGCTGTGATGTTTACGTAGCTGTGCACGGACCGCTCGCCACTCACGTAGTCACCTGTTGAACAGAAACGAGTTCGTCACGTAATCAGGTCCAAAAACGGACGGGGAAATTTTCTCGAGGAAGCCGTGCGGCCGTTGCGACCGCGACTGAAGAACAACTCGGGCCGAGCGATTGCCGCAGTTCCCCAACATAACTCACTTGAACGTAGTAATCGTGTTAAACTAACGTGAAAACGAATATTTCCCGCTGGCAGACTGCGCCGCAAGCGAGCGAGCAAGCAAGCGGTTCAGCTGGGCAGCAAAGATTCTTGAAAGCTTTTTTTCTCGGACTAATGTGAGTTTGATTAAAGCGAAGGACAGCCGAAGCACGACGACGACGACGTCGACGACGAGCACTTTGCTCCGCTCGTGGTGAATTCGCTCGGTGGGCTGGGGCGACGCCGCCCTTTCTCCTTGTCGGGAGAAACGAGCTGCTCGTCACGTCATAGTGTTACTCGCGCAATCACAGAGCAGAAAGAGAGCGGCTGAGTTCAAAACAATCGGAAATCTCGAGGAACTCATTCGAGACCGCCTCCAGTCGTCGAACTCCATCAGGTATTACCCTCGATTCAAATTAATATTGTTGTCGTCTCCAACGGTTACGTACGAACTCACCGATTCGAATGTGGTAAACCTCGGGCACCGCTTGGCTGTCAAGCGTCCACGTGATTTGAGGAAGAGGATTCCCGGAGGCAGAACATTTCAGCGATGCCATGCTCCCGGGCTTGAGAGTGAGCTCACGGAAAGCGTGTTCGAGCACGGGCGCATCCTCTGGAAGAGATTTCGGAAAATTAGGATCGGAGGACAAGGAAACGATGTATTTTAATAGGTGATCTAAAGAACTCGGTGTACAGGCTATTTAACATCCCGACCCGGTGTCGTTTTGTCGCGCTGTTGTTTGTTGTTTGTCTTCTCAACAAACAACAAGGAACACGGCAGACGCAGTAAAAGGAGATTGCGTCGTGTACGAAGTGATTATCTTTTTAACTGAGCCACCGTGAAAGCTACAAGAAAGTGCAGCAGAGGTAGGGGAACTATGAGACGATAGCAGCGGAGGCGGAAGCAGAAGCCCCGAAAGGATTCTGGGGGTCGGGGCCGGGGAGCAGCCGAGAACCCCGGGAGGAGCAAGAGGTGCTGCTGTAGAACGAACGGATGGTCGGACGGACGGCAGGCCGAACGAGCGAGCGTCGGAGAAGACAAGGCATCTCTCCTTCAAATCTAACGAGCTCTCCCACCGGTCCGGACAACCCCACACGGCTGCCCGTTGGCCCGCTTGGCCGCCGAGGATGAAGACACTAAAGCTTTTTGTCCGAAGTCGTCGTCGTCGTTGCCGCCGCCGCCGCCATCGTGCTAGCAAGTCAGTCGAGCGGCGAGCTGGGACGGCGGCGGTCAGGAAAAAGGTGAAGGCGGCTGCAGGCAGGCTGGCAGGAAGGAGGAGGAGAAGGAGGATGAGGAAAAAGAGGTAGGTAGGGGCAAAGCGGCCCGGTCTACCAGAACACAATACGCTCACTGACTTCTTGAAGGTAGCACTCCTCGTCCTTAATTAGATCTAGCCTCCTTTTCCTCTCAGGTCTCCTTTCCTTCCTCCTTGTTGTCCCCTGCCCCTGGCTGGCTAGCTAGCTGTTTGTTCATCGAGGCTGCTCACTGACCGACCGAACGAACGACCGACCGACCGAGCCTGTCTATCCCTCACTAGCAAGTGGTCCTTTCTCCCAAGGGTGATCCACTTATTGCCAACCTTTGTTGCTTGCTCGCTACCTAGGAAGGTGACTGGCTGGGAAGCTACCGGTCGGTGCCACTGATATGAGAGCTCCAACAACTTTTTAACAGGTCTCCCCCGTCACCGGGCCATCCGGAAGCCGCCGCCAGATACTACGAAGGGGAACACCTTTGACAGGTCGTCCTGTGAACCCTACGATCGTGCGAGCCTGTCGCGGCGGCGTCGGCGGCGAAACTATGGAAAAATGTCACTCATAGACTCACCTCCGATTATGAGTTGAGTCGTGCCTTGCGCAGAGTCCTTCGAGTTGCCAACGAGACATTGGTACATGCCTCTGTCCTGTCTGTGCACCGGAGATATTTCTAAAACTTGAAGCACCTCACTGGAGAGGAAATTAAATCGGGGGCCTTTGTTGAGAGCTTGACCATCTTTTGTCCAGACAACGCTGTGAATCGGTTGCCCGCTGATTCGGCAACTCATGTTGGCAGTGCGCCCAACGTCCACGACCTGTATGTTGGGCTCTACTCGGGCGATGAGTGGCACGCTGACATACAAATCCGTTTGAGCTCTTTCCTCTCCAGCTGAGTTGTTCACAACGCAAACATAGCGGCCGGAGTCGCCGGGTGCTGCGGACAAGATCACCAACACGCCATCGAGAACTTGATGTCGATCAGAGGCCAGCAGAGGGTTCAACGAACCTGAAAGTCGAGAGAATTTTGAGGATATCAACCGTGGCAGGTTCAAATCATGCACGACAATTCGGGATAATTGAGAGATTGTCGCTAGTCGTGACCCGAAAACACTCTATAATCTAGAAGCCCATTCCAGACACTGCATGGTCTGAATTCCAGCCGAGGTTCAAGAAGAACGATGTGCTCGGAAACGCTGGACTCGGAGTCCATGCGCCCGGACGCCGAACGAATCTCCGAGGCCCGCCGGAAACTCTTCGCTGGTTTCATGCTCGGGCAGCCCGGGTCAACGCTTTCGCTTTGGTGCTCGTCCGTCGCTTTGTCTTCGACAGTGATCTTTAAGACCTCTTGCGGATGGGAACAGCTGTTACCACGACGCGAGCGTCATGACCACACTCAAAGTGTATTAGCACCCGACCGACGGCGGCACCAATCGTTGCTCCCTTCCAGTGCAGGTGGCGGGAGAGTGCGGGTTTCAGGTGAGAGCAGGGTCACCCCCCTCCATTCGTCGAATGGAGGGCCCGCTCCCCCTCCACGGAGTGCACGGAAGGGCTACACCGAAGGCTGGTGGGCATCTTACTCGGAGATCAAGGGGCGAAGAAGGTTATGGGTACGGGGACCAGGGCCATCAAATGAGGGAATCCGAGCTCACGATGGAGCCAGGTGAGCCTAACGGTCACTCATATTAGGACCGTTGCCATTTAGCCTTCCTCTTCCCTCAACCTGCTCCTCTGATTGTTAACAGTCACGCGACGACTACTTGCACGTTTGTTATTGCTGAGGCTAGCAAACCTACGGAATTACTTGTGTTACATCCACTCCAACTCTCGCTGTCCCCGGAAGTTCGATTGCTCTGTTTTCGAATGAGAAATCAGCACGCCTCTCGTCGAAATAAGGGAAATCGGCTTCCGTGTTCTTCACTACTATAACCCGCTGTAGACATTATTGCGTGATCGAGTCGGAATCCAGATCCGGAAAAAAAAATTCGCAAACTGAACCTCGCGGGAACGATAACGGCGGATCCGGCGTTCGAGTGGTTTCCAGTGCCTTGTACATACATACTCGACTCTCCCGCAGTGACGAGGAATACACGAGGAGGCTGCGTATCTCTCTCACGGAGATAGAAACATAGTTTTGAGGGAGATAGGCGTGTCGAAAGCACTTACCAGAGCTATCGGTCCGGTACCACGTCGTCTTGGGTGACGGATGCCCTTGACTGATGCAGGGAAGATAGGCGCGATCTCCATCCTCGACGTGCACATTGCTCCTGTACTCCGTAATCTTCACCGGGATAACTCCGTTCGCCTCTGTAAACATCGTTGAACATGGTTAAGTTTCTCTTCCAGAGTAAGACCCTGCTGTCAATCAAATATGTGCATTCACCTCGCCCCGTTCCTTCCATTGACTTATCCCGAAATGAATCATCGCGCTTCTCCTCCCGGTTAGATCACGAGACGCATTTGGATTCTCATCGGTATGCTACAACAGTGATCGGGCAGCAACACTCGCAAAGCGTGTTGATTGTTTTTGTCGACGATCTTTCCTCCTCTCAGAATCGCACCACCAGACCTCGTCGGAACGATGTTGAAACTCCAGGGGGGCTTGGTACATGGTACAAGCCATAAGGAGTCGGTAACGACGCTACGCCGCGTCGCGCCGCTCACCGAGACTTCAAGTCAGCGAAGAAGTGAGCGAACGACCGAGCAACCCTAGCAAGCAAGCCCAGACGAACCGAAGAACGCGGCGAACAGGCAAATTTATGCGCATACACTCGTTTCTCAACTTGCAGACTTGCTCACTCGCTTGCCTGCCTGCCTGCCTGCCTGCCCGCACGCCTGCTTCCTCGCTTTTCTGTTTTTCCAGTTTTTTCCTTCCCACCAGTCTGGGAAGACGGAGAAAAATAAACAAACGACTACTTTTCGTTACTCGTCGGCGTCTCCTCGTTTGCAGTTTCCGTCCCGTCCGCTATGACACTGATAACGCTACGGCTGCGCTGCCGCCGCCGCGCCGCTGTGCGGCCATCGTTCCTACGTGCGAACGGCGGCGCGTGCAATGATGCATCATCGACCGTAGCTCGTATCGTTACCGGGTGGCAGCATAAGGGACGATTCAAGAACTTGTGCAAATCGATGAAGAGCTTGTCGCTATCCCATCTCCCACAGGCGACTCATTTGGCGACACTCCCCCGTTGAAACAACAGTATGGGATCGCTCCTTTCCCCGCTGTCCGCTTAATGGCAATAAGCGCCTTATCGTCACTTTCAACATCGTCCACGCGTCTCATCGGAACACTCGTGGAAATCTGTCGGGTGCTAGCTACATCGTTCGCCCGACGTGCCTTTCGGAGACCGAACTGCAATATGAGATGGGTCCCATGCAACAAGAGCTCAGCACGCATTGTCGATCGCGATGCTCCCCGATGTCAACGGAAACCGAGAAGTTCATGCTACCTGTCCGCAAAGCTCGACCTGTAGCTCAATAGCAGAGGAGACATAAGTGGCCCGACTTGACCGCGCTTGCTTGGGGTTACTGAGGTTGTTCGAGGGCTCTCGATGTCGAGGTTGGCATCCTCAGGCTGTGTCTGTTCCACGGAGCCACCGCCGGGCCACTGACCGAACGGACGATCCAGGACTGGAGCAACGCGGCCAAACGAAAGAATTGTTCATGGTCTTCACTCATCCAACCTCATCGAACCGATTGTCTGGATAAAACCTAGATCGCACGCTTCTGTGATGATCTGACTCACCTGTTACAATAACTTTTCCAGCACTTTGACTGACAGTGCTCTGACCTGTGAGCACGTTATGGAGCGTACATCTAAAGCTGTGCGTCGAGTCTGCCGGCTTTGCAGCCCGTATCAGAAGCTCTCCTGACGAGAGCATGATGTATCGCTTGTCCAGCGCTGAAACGAGGCGGACGTCACTTTATTGAGTCCCCATAACCCTCTCGACGTGGATCATCCAGGAAGGCATTTCGATGGAGTCGAGACAGCGATTGACCTCGTCGTCGACCCACCGACCGATATCGACGTCTCTGGAAGAACTGAGTTAGCGCTCACCTGTTTCTCCAAGAGTTCCGACGGTTACGCCGTCTTGCCTCGTCCAGGAAGAAACTCGCACGAAGTCTCTCACGTTAGCTGGGATGTGACATCGTAGGAGAGCGGAATTCCCTCTGACAGCGTAAGCGTCAAAAACAGACGCACTAAACTTGTGAGCAACCACTGAAAAGAGAAAGACAGAAGAGTTTAGATCAAGCTCGGCCAAGCGATCACTCTGATATTTGATGCAGTTTCATTCCTCGGCCCTCCCGAATCCTTCCCTCATTGGCAAATAACTCGACTTCCAACACAGCCCAATCTGGAGACTAGTGATCGATGTCCGAGATTAGAAAGCCAAACTCCAAACTAGACTGCAATTATTCCAGACTGTCGGAAGTTTCGAGACAGTTTATTACAGCTCGACAATCGAATAAAATCGGGTGCAAAAACTCGGCTCTGTTCGGTCGGCTCGGAGGAGACCTCGAGGTTGCTTCCCGTATGTCGATTTTTCTCACGACTCCCAAACTCCCCCCCCCCTCCCCTCCCGTCTCCCCCCAACTCTCTGGAATTCTTCTTCCTCTCTTTTCAAGAGTCCTGTCCTGAAAAAGGAGGACGCCAGGCCATTTACTTCGAGGTCCGGCTCCCGCAACGCCCGATCCCTCTGAAGTAGGCAGCGCACAAGAAGAGTGGCTGCAATCTGTCCAATGTCCTCCTTACACCTTCCCGCTTCTCGAACGCCTCCTCGCAATACACATAGGATGCTCCTCTTGCCCGATTCTACCCAACGTGTCCTGGCAATTTCCCCACGGAGGCAACGACGACGCAAACAGCGTCCGCGTTCAGAGAAACCCGGGCACCGAACCCGCATGTTGGATGGCTTCCCGCAGCAAAGCAGAGCCGCGGCGGAACTTGTTTTTCCATGACCTCAGATTAACCGCAACCACGATTCGACTTGGGTACTGTCTAACTGAGAGGTCCCCTTTCTCCAGGAGCATGTCTCGCGGGTTGCGGGACAAGGTCAGCGGTCAACCTCCCCTGGAGCCGAGTGCTGAGCATTACGTCGTGTTCCTTGGGACCTCGAGTACACATGCGGGAGAAACTGTCGTCTTCCAGAGAGCGGTCTGTATTTTTTTGCCGCACTGTTTGCCTTTTGGAGATTCATTTTGCTGAGGTGTTTGCTCAGTCGTTCCTTTTCCTGAGTCGACGTCGTCGTCGTCGTCTGTTGGTCGGACTGGACCAGTCGTCGTTCGGATAGTCGGTTGGTCAGGGGAGCTGCGCGAGCGAGCAAATCAAACAGTTGGAAAACGAGATTGCCTCAGTCCAGACTCGTTCACTGTCAGCTATTCTCCTTATGGTGTACGGACGAACAATACGCTTGCCCTTTAAGCTGGGCCGAGGATAACAAACGTAGCCATCCGAGTACACTGACTGACATCTCGTTCCGATTGTCGGTCGGAAGCTTTGTTTGTTCAAAACTGCTTGCTTGCGTAGATTTCGGATTGCCTCCTTACATCGAGGGGGACGAATAAATGAATTCCTTGAGAAATTCAATCATATGGACTGTGTCCCCAGCTTGTCTCGTCCGACCACCAGATCCACGCCGCGCCGTTGTACCGCTACAGGAGCGAAACAAGCTAGATCCGACAGAAGGAAATAGGAGTCTCTTCAAACAAAGTTCACAAACTTTGTCCCTTTTCTGCTTTCGGCTTGTTCAATACTGTATGGACCATGACGTCGGCGGCGGTGACGACGACGACGACATCGAGAGAGCCTTCGGGAGACAGAGGGCGCGCGGGGCTGGTCCAGGGCTGGCATATTGCACTTACTCCACCGCCGGCGCCGTAACTCAAGTTTCACTCCACTCCGATGTGTCTCAGGGTACGGATTCCCAGACCTCAGACAGCGCATCCGGGTGAGCGGTAGGCAGACAGACGGTCTGGCTGAACGAGACCTGTGAGCCAGAAGATTTTCCCTCTTTCGCGACCAACTTCGCTAGGTGAGTCCGAAGAGGAAAACGTCGCCAAACCTTACCAACCTCTACTTTGGCCAGGCCTTACCCTGAGGAAGCTCCGCAAGGGACTTCCTTACGGAGCCCTGAAGGAACCCCCCGAGGAACCCCTCAGGAGGCCTCCTAAGGAGCTCCTCGCGGAAACCCCTTGGGAAAATCCTTTGGAGACCCTCGGGAAAGCGAACCCTCGCGAGGATTTTTGAGTCGCCGACTCGTCGACCTACTATCGGCACTGCGAGCAGCCGACCGGATGGAACCAAACGGGTAGACGAACGGGCGATCCGACGGACGCAGAAACGGACACACCGAACAGTCGAACAGTTCGGGAGAGGCGTAATTTGAAATTCAAAAATCTCCTTTTCCTTATGCGTCAGCCGAAGCAAGCAAGCGACCGGGTGGTCGGTTGGTCGGTCGGTTGTAAGGGTGGTTGGATGGGCAGGGAAGCGAGCGAAGGAAGGAATGAACGAGCAGACGGAGGGAGGAACGGGCGGGACAGCGAGAGCGAAGCGTTGAACCTCCTGACACGATTATCGCCGCTTCCACGTGGTTTTAGAAAGTCCTTAACCTATTCATGTTCGAAGATTGCTTCCTCCCCGTCGCAGCAGAGAGCTCGTTGTCAGCATTAAAGTCTACTCTCGATCGAATACTCAGGAATCCGGTCTGTATTTTCTCATACTATGACGGTACGGCAATGATCTGGACTTGAGCCGCGACGAGTCTTTTCTGGAGTTACTCCTCAGGGCTGCGGTCACAAAAGCCTCTTAAGCGATGAAGTGGCTCGTATGGATCGAGATGTCGTGCCATAACTCGTGTCACCGTCAGCGCGGAGGAATCGAGGAGAAAATATCCTCGAATAAAGAGAAAGGGAATCGGGCTTGTCCGACCGCTTCAGACGGCATAGCTACCTTCTGCTGGCGCATCGTTGCCTCAATTTTTCTGTACTTTGTTGGCTCTTCGCTAGTCAGTCGTTGCTCACTGTGCGATGGCAGCAGCAGAGAAAGACTAAGGTCAATTTATCACTCTCTAAGTTACCATCCTGCTCTCGTCACTGCGTCCGTCTACTCAGCGCTCTCGGGCTTGCATGGTTGCTCGCTCGTCCGCCCGCGGTGCTGCCTGCTCGGTTGCCTATCAGCTTGCTTGGCTTAGTTTGCCCTCCAACGCTTTGCCATACCTTGCTTTGCCATAGCAAGACCGTCTGTCTTTCTGTTCACTCGCTCGCTCGCTCGGCTATCTGTTGGCGGATGCAGGCGGCCCCGACGTCCAAGAGCAAACATCTGCGCTGGTTTCTCTGCTCACCTGGGTGTTGTTCTTCGTCGTCGTCGTCATGGTCGTCGTCTCTTTCTCTGTCTCAACCAACGCATGCCATCACCTTTATATGTACAATACTACCGGGAACGCAAGCCAAGACGCGTTTGTCTAGCCATGTGAGTTTGGCTGCTTGGCTGGTTGTCCATAGCCAACCGCTTATACCCGACAACATCAAGTTTTATTCATCTTGCCAACGACAACAGCTCGGCAGACGTCACTTTGTTCCGTTTCTTCCCCACGCCCGCTCGCTTCTACTTTCATAGCTTGTACGACCGTTCGTTCGTCCGTGCGCCCGTCCGTCCGTCCGTTCCTGCGTTCGTCGGCTGCCTGTCTATCTGTTCGTTGGATTGTTTACCATTTAGGAACAAATGGAAATGAAACGGAGAAGAGACAAGCAACGAGTACAAGGCTCTCACGCGGACGGTCCTGTGCCCGTGCTCAAACAACGCTTCACAGATTGCAGAGACAACGACGACAGCACTCCAAGTCTTTCCATTTGTTTCGATGCGGGCTTGATTTCGTTCCACCAACTTGAATCCAAGTCTGTGCGCTTTCATCACTAGCTGGAGAACGTCAAAAGCTCAGAATACTGCGCCGAGCGATCATTTCTCCATTCAGACAAGGCACTCATTTACCGAAATAGAAATCATGTCAACATAAACTACGTGCGCGATCGATCAGGAGTCTCAGAAAAGTCGGGGCACTCTTGCATTAGTATGGTTAGCAGGAGGTGAATCATGAAGCTCTTAAGCACCGATGAAGAGCTCGGAAACTGATCAACTCGGAGATCGTGAATCAATCGACTCGAGGACTTCTGGCTTAAGACGAGCTCAAGCCCACGAGAGACGATCGCTAGCCGATTCGAGAGGTCTAATGAACATGGAGTGCGTCAGTCGTCGAGCGAAGACTTTACGAGGTCGAGCATGATAGCGCACGTCATGAAGGAGTGCAGTAGGACGCGAAGCGAGCGGACGAAAGCGAGGGAAACAGAGTGACAGGAGCGGACTACGATGCGAGAGACCTATTTGTGCATGAGCTGTTTATTGCCCCTTTGGTCGGTCGGTAGCTCGGTCTGTTCGTCGGTCAGTCTTCCGCTCTTAACAGTAACGGTTAGTGGAGTCGTCTCAGCTATTGTCCTATTATCTTGAGGTCACGTTCAAGGGTTACTATTAAACCTTCCACTCTCTATAAATCTCTCGCGGATCAACCAGTGCCCGCTCGTTCAAGACTCAGACAGATTAGGTCGCGGATCGGGCGTTTCGCCTCTTATAAATCAGAGAACTCGCGAATCTTCGACGTGCTATGTGCTTGCTTGCCTGCTTGCTACACTGCTTGCAAGCCGACATCCAGTGGAAGAGCATACCGGCCTGAATGCGACAATCAACCGAAGCCCATTAATTCACCGCGAAAATCGGCTGCAGTTTCCCGTTGGTTACTGCGCACCGCCACGAGGAACTGAAATTCTTCTTATTGCTTGCTTGCTCGCTCGCTTGCTTGTTGGCTCTAGCGTAGCGTTTCTCGGTTAGTTGAGACCTCGGCGGTGTCTGGGCTCGCTTGGTTGGTTTGTCGGTCGCGCGCGCGCGCGCGCGGGGTTGGCTGTCTCGCACAGCTCGAGAAAAATGGAAAATTATCGCCGACGTCGCCAACAGCCGCTACAGCAGCAGAAGAGACTGCCGTGAACGGAAGGAACTCAAGCAGTCGGGAGAAATTATGCTTATTTTAGTCTAAAACAATCCCTCGCACATTCTGACGATGCAGCCCTGTGTTGTGTTCTAGACTCTGCCCGGTATCTCGATCTCCGACACAAGAGTCGGAATTCAAGGGAAGTTCTAATCAAAGTTGGGAGAAACCCAAAGTTCTGTTGGTCGAGTGAAACGATCTCCACTGGTTGTCTCCTTCAGAGGTGGCATGTCTTGTCGTCGGACGACTCGCAGATAATGTATTGGTAGAAAATAAATGACTGCTTATAACAACGCTGCATTATTCAGTCTAGTCGAGTAACGGTAATCCCGCCCAGGCTCTAACGGAATATCTACGGCTGATCAGTGGCCAGTGGCCGCTAATCGCGTTGAATCCATTCAACAACTACGGAGAGGGCGAGATACGAAGCATATTGAGTCGGTCTTGATGAAGGATGCGCGGGCATTGTACGCGCTCTGATGAGGATCGACGAGGAACTAAACGGGGTCTCGTTCGAGATGAGCGGGGCTCGCCAAAACTTACGTGGCCTCGTAAGTCTGCACGGTCCGTGGATTGCACAGTCAGCTCGTATACATAGATCGCTTTGTAAATGGCCGTCTACGGTAATGCCGGAGCGGCCGTTGGTAGTTTCGGTCGTTCCGGACATGATGCAGGCCGACCGACCAACCGACCGACCACGCAGCCGACCGACGGTTCGTATATCTTGTTCGCCTCCTTCAATGGAGAAGGCAGGAGAACGGGGGAACGAAGGAGTCGAATACGACGGCCAACGGCGTTAGAACGACCAGCATACCAAACGCATCAACGTGCAAAGCGAGCATCTTTGTTTCCCATCGTTCAAATTACGGGCCCACTTGGGTAAGAAGTTGCTGCACGATCGGACTCCGCCGTTCGAATAGAGCTCGCAAGGGATGCCAGCGACGAGGCTCAGGGGCAGATTTTACCTATCCAGGTTCCGGCAAGAGTCAGGTCCCAATCGCAAAACTTCAGAAGTACGATCTCCCATTTCCATCTTTATATCATCCCCGGTGTCCCAGTCGCCAGTCTCAAATGTGAAGGAGGAGGTGAACATTGAGGAACATGGCTGAAAAACTTTTCGGAGGCAATGCAGTTCCGAGTAAAATTATTTCTCGGCGTAATTACAGCCCACAGCGGAGCGCAGCTCAATCTGCGGAGACAAATGGCTCTGAGTGGACGGGAAAGCGCAGAGGCCGCGTGGCTGAGTGGGCAGCGGAAGAGGGCCGTTTTTTTTTCTCTCTGCTCCCTCGCCAGTTCCAGCTGGTTGCGTCGTTGAGTAATTGATTCATATGGGTCACCGATGACTTACGTCAAGAGAACAGGATCGCATTGTCGGGCGTTGACACATCGAAAAGAGCCCGTTACCGTTAACAGCCGATATCGACACACTTGAAACGGAAAAGCGCCTCTAAGCTCTCGGCGGAGCTCGTTTGACGATGAATCGCTCGCGTCCGAGGAATCGAGGACTCCAACGCGAGTCGTCAATGCGCACAAGGATGCGCCCAGGGAACTTCTCATGATCCCGATTCCGGAACTGACGCTAAAGAATTTCAAATGCTGTGCGGGATGTCACCAAAGTCATGGACATTCAAACGAGGACTAGTCGAGGAAACCGCGCGCATGTTCGTTTGTCCCGCCGTTGCTCGCGTCCGCTCCGTTTAATGCGACATCATCTGCCTCCGGTTGTCGACTTTACGCTGAGGTTATTTTCTCGGGAAGGCCATTATCGCTCAAAAAACGCCGCTGCCTGAAATCAAATTAGTTCTCTTCTCCTTATTTGGCTGGCTTGCTCGCTCGCTCGCCGCTATCTTCCAGCTTGTGCCTGAGCCTGTGCGCGCGCTTTTTTCTTTATGTTGTCGACTGCTGATGATTACCGTCGCTCCTGTCGGCAGCGTGACTGTTGCTCGCGGTGTTGGCGTTGACAACGAAAGCGTGTCGTCGTCGTTGTACCGTGCATCAACGGCAGCCATTCCAACGGTGGCAGCAACCTTCGTGTGAAGAGCTCCGCTGCACAGTTTGCGCACTTTGCAAAAGTCACACAATTTGCAAGGAAGGTGCTGACTCAGATGTGACTATAACTTGTCGTCGTTGTCCTCTATCCGACGAGCCGTACGAAAGGCCGTCGTCCACCGCACTGTCGGTGAGTGAAGAAAAGAGCACCGAGTCGGCGAAAGGAAGAGAAGGACGGCACCAACATCAGAGAATACACCAGGGTCAAGCCGCGCACGTTCTGTGTGCTCGTTCGAATTTCGTTTTTCAAAGAGCGCTCGCCAAACTCGCGAACCCTTCATCCGGATTCGGAATGAAGTTAGAAACGCGACATCGGGAAACATGCAACGGTGGAGCAAAATCGAAACCGTTTCAAACCGATTCGCTCTGACCGTTACTTAATTACGGCGGCAACCATGTCCGAAACGTTCGGTTCAAAATCCCCTTCGTTGCTGCCTCTCTTTCTTGCCCTCTCCATCTCTTTCGTCTCTGCTCCAGTTCTCAAATGCTCTCTCGCAAAGACGTAGTCGTTGCCGTTGCCGCGAGCAGCAACACCAGCAACAACAACGACGCGAACGACGCCAGCAACAACTGCAGCAGAACTACGACGACTAGAGGCCAGGAACCGAGGATTAGCTAAAACCACTGCAGGCTCTCTCGTGCTCCAAGGAGAAAACTTCGCTGTTCGTCTGGCGCGCCCGTGGGCCGGCTTGCGAAGGTCTGGAGTTGTTTTCATTTCGCAGTACACTTCGTTCCGAGAGTGGCGAACAAGCGAACCAGCGAGCGAGCGAGCGAAAGCAGCCGGGGTGGTAACCGATGGGAAGCGCCCGGCCCTGGCGCGCGCGCGCCCGAAGCCTCCTCATCGCACGGTACCACTAGACGAAACAGCGCTAAGCTCTTGTACACACATTTCTTGCTCGTTCCCTTCGTTCGTTTTAGTGCGTTGTTGCCAATGGGCGGACGCGCAGCAAGCAAAATACAACTGGACTTGAGAGGCTGAAGCGCCAAAAAAATCAAACCGTGTTCAACCATCGCTGTCGTCGTCGTCGTCGTCAATGTCGACAGCATCAGGAGCAAATGAATGCTCCGCGGAGCCTCACAGGATACCATTTTCTTTAACACCTCTTCCATTTTCTTTAACAATATCACCGAGCTTGTGACTTGAGCTTCGCGAATTCCTGAACGGGGAGTCGAATTTTCGCTCCGGTAGATTCGAATCAAGCGAAATCAGCGAAACACGAAGATAACGGAATGTTGTAGTCGACGAACAGATGCACGTTCCACGAGACGTAGCGAGGTGGAGACCCGGAGAAGGGCGTACCCGGAAGTTGATCGTCGTCGTCGTCACCTTGGACGGAGTCATAACGAAGTCGGTATTCCGACATGTTGTCGCGTCGAGGGCCATCTCAAAGCATGAATTCGCAACGCTACGACGTCACGCCTTAACGATGCTACGGCTGCTGCTACTGCTGGTTCTTCATAAAGTGTCACCTAGGGTAAACAGATAACAGAGCGGACCGAGGAGCGTCTCTACAACAGCGAGCGAGCTTAACGCGGTTATTTATTAGAACGCCGTTATCTTGGATGTCCAAAGCATCGCGGCTCGCATCGATTGCGAGAAACACTCGGCGAAAACGCGTTGCCGTCCACCGGCACGGCAACCTGGCTCCAAGGACGTTTTCATTTGCTAATAATCTTGCTGCAAGAACTTCCTCTCGACGACAACGTTTCTCCAGATGATCGAGAAAATGAGACAGAGGGGGATTGGAGAGAAGAGGGAGACACTGTCTATGGGACGAAGCCGGCATCCGCGAGCCGCCTTCAACGCCCTGATGATGTGAGTTCGGTGTGCGAAGTTTGCAAACATCTCAGAGCTCGAGAACTTTGTATATACATGTATCATACTCCTGCCCCGTTGTTCTCTGGCAAGGAGAAAGTTGTTGTTGTTGCTGCCGGTGCAGCCGCTGCCGCTCCCACTCCGGCTATTGGAAGTTGTCAATGCGATGCTCCGGCGATGGTAACACTGAACGCGCGCACGCTTTACCTTACTTTCGGGAGAGCCGAGCTTCGCTGCGCAGCTATAGGCCGCTGTCAGCAGCGCGTTCCAGTATCGTTATATCGATTCTCAGGCTGCAACACACGGGGACGAGGAGGCTCCGTTGCTACTTTGATACGTTGCCTCGTTCGTTGCTTCGTTTCGGGTAAGAAGATGCCTCTAAACAAAGATGTCAAGCAGCATCGCGTCTTCTTTACGTCAATCTTGTTCGTCTCGGTGTTGCCATCGCTGAGCCAATAAAAATGATGGGGCTCACGGCATCTGGCCATTTTCGTTCGTTCGTTCGTTCTTCTCGATTCTTCGATTGGAAACAGAGCTCTCGCCGATTTCTTTTTAGAATCGCCATTCTCCTCCAAGAGCAGCACCCACCACGGCTGGATCGCCATGGCGGACAGCCAAGCTTTCCCATTGCCACAGCCGTCGATGTTACCAACCAACAACACGGCCGTCCCGGAAAGCCTCGTCGGTCGTGAATGCGTGGCTACGTGCTGCTCATATATGATGGCCTCTACCTATCGTTTGCGTGGTTTTGCTTCCTGTATTCGCGGCACTAAACCGGACCTCCTTCGATGTTGTGCACTTCGTTTCGTCTACTTTCGATTGCACCGATGTTTGTCTCGCAAAACGGCTGTTCGTAAAGAATGAAATCGACTTTTTCGGAAGTATAGATTACAGCTTACCTCCTTTTATTTGCACCAGTCGGCTCTTGATGAGGCCAACGTGGTTGTACGCGATGCACCGATAGCCCGCCGAATGCACGTCGGGCCTGAATTGAGATACGCTAAACTGGTGGAATAACAGAGATCCGTCCGGTCGAATGTCTCGAACTCCTGGGATCGGAACAGCGGGCGAGCCATCCTTCTTCTCCCAACGGATTTGTGGCGTCGGTTGTCCTTGGGCGCTGCACGGAACCACGGCACCCGTGTCAGATGAGAATTCCATCGAAGAGGACGGCTCCAAAACGAACGTCGGTCCCCTGTCCACGGGGTATGACGAGGTCAACGTTCCTGGAATGGGAAGAAGTTCATTTTAGAACTCTGTTTTGTCGCGTCGCTGTATCAAACGAAAGCAGTTCCGACCTTCCCGAGCGACAGGTATTCATGCGAGCGCTTGAATCTCTCGATTCAGAGTATCGAGTGTTTTTCAAAAGCGGGATCGTTCGGTCGGTCGGCCGATCGCGCGGTGACCGGCAGTGCCGCACTTCTTCTACTCTTGTCTCAGCTCTCCGGGAATATCAGAAAATGTTTGATGACACGGAGTTTTCCCTAGCTGCATAAATTTACACTTGTTTTCACTTGGCCTCGACGAGGAAGCAGAATCCGAGCGGGGAATATGAAGAGGGACATCTCTCTCGGGAAAGCTTAAGTTCGGAAAGAGAAAAGTCCGCGGTTTGCTCCGGCGCGCCACGAAGAACGAGTAGACGTTGCGGACCCACCGACCGACAACAAACCAACCAGCCAGCCAGCCAGCCTACCCGTTCCCAGCGCAGAGGATCCGCGGGTGTTGAGTCAATTTGTCCTGCTTGCCCCGAACGAGAAGGAAGCGAACGAGGAAGGAAGGAAGAACGGACAGACGGACGGACGGAAGAAGAGGAACCAGGCAAAGGCGAGCGGCTGAACGGTCGGAAGAAGCCACCGATCCACCTCCTGCGCAGCCTGCGCTTCCCCTGTTCCTCTGGTTACTGATTCCTAAATGCCACTCAAAGATGCAGGGTCCGTCATTCAGTCACTATTGGTGGCTCACCAATGAGTGGGATTGAACTGCATTCGCAGCTCTTGCTTTACTTCAGCTCCGTCACAGGTGGATTCTTAGAGAAACTGTTTTTGATCTTCAGAAAATGGATTCTGAGGATCGAGGCATTGTTGAATTTGTCGGAACTTGCGATGAATAGTTTTTCCCGGAACGAGGAATTCGAAGTGACGCCCAACATCGCGGCGGGCAAGTTGGTCGACAATCCGACAAGCTCCAGTTTCTCGAACAGTCTGCGGACTCCGTGGAATTATTTGGGGTGGAATTGAATGAGAACACAAGTTGCTGCGGGCGGCGTAGGCAGACGATTAATTCTCACTCGAACAATAGGAAACGGCTCTCCCGCAGAAACCCTTTTCTCTGAATGGAGTTGAGGTGAGGTGAGTTGAGTTGAGACCGCACCGCCTCCGTTAGCACACCGACACCGCCAGTACTGATGCTCCTGCTGCTGTCGCCGACACCGGGGTCAACTGAAGACGCAAGACAGCTGAGCTGCTGCCCGCTCGTTCGGTCGGTCGCTGGACCGCTTGACGAGTGGGACAGCGGAGCAGTTCCTCAACGAGGACAAACGAGCCGGCGGGCAAGCCCGGAAAGGCTGGGGACGTCTCGGTAGAAAAGATGTTTCTGCTTTATTGCCGCAGCGAAAGCCTTTCGTTCCTGCGTCCGTCCGTCGGCTCGTTGCGTTCAAGCAGTCGTGTTGCCGTTCATGAATCCTCGTAGAAGAAGAACGGACAGGGAACGGGGTGAGTGGATGAGCGGGCGCGCAGGCAAGCGACACCCGTTCGTTCTTGAAGAGAAATCTCCGTCGACGAATGGAAACGACCATTGAGAAGCATGCAGCGTGAACAGCAACACGCCACTGTCGCAGCATCAGCAACGGCGGGCGTCGTTGTCGGCAACGATGTCGACGACGACGACGAAGGAGGACGAGAGCAGGAGAGAAAAGATGAACGAACAAGGAATTCATGAGGAGTTCGTCCTCCGTGAGCGCGGGGGCGAACTCGTTGATGCGGCCAGCAGAGTTTCTTTCAGAGCGAACGACCGACGCCCTCCACTTCCCCACCGTCCCCCACCGACGTGCCGCACCCGTCGGCCTTCTTCGTCGGATGCCCGCCTGGAAAACCCCAAGCAACCCCCTCCCCCCTTGGGCCGGTAAGTAATGGACAACGGAAGAGAATGTTCTGCGCAGGTATTCGTCCTTCGGGGGAATGCTCGCTAGAAGCGAATGGCAGCGTCTTCTGCGCATGTAGCGCCGTCCTCACCGCTATCGCTCACTCGAGCGGCGGAATCGTCGGCAACTGCAGAGACAAATTATCAAAGGACGTCGCTCCATCCTTTAGACACTCGGACTATGCGTGCGCGTACTCGTACGCGTATGCTACGAATCACTCACTGAGCTTTCTCCACTATTATCAAGATGAATTATCGCGCACCATTGTTAATCGTTACGAGTATGACCGAGTCTATTGAGTCAAGTCGACCAGGAGGAGGAGGAGGGGCGGAGCATTCAGGTAGTTTGCTCTTCAAGGACGTTCAGGTGTAGCAATTTCAAAATAACCGTTCATCTTCCTCTCGGAAACGTTCTCGCAGCTCCGTTCCGATAGTGTGTGTGTGCGGGTCGCTTGCTTTCTTTTCTCGGTTTCTTTGGAGCTCAAGCTCGCAATAATAATCCTGACTGTAAGCAGCGTCATTAGGGCGTATTCATCAGGGGTGATTCATCGCAACCATCGTTCTCGATCGGCACTGTCTGGTGTACCCGCCGCCGCCACCGCAAGTGCTGCAAAGGTTCCACCGCAAATCAATGGCACGCCGTTAACTCTTGCACAAGACGCGAACCGAAGGAAGACTCAGGAGCGACAAACAATCGAATCGTTTCGTGGTAATTTGTGAATCCTCAAGGGTCTCGAAGCCCTCCACGGAAGTTCCAGACGGCGTGGCACGTCGGAAGAATTACAGTGGATACGTCATCACGAATAACCGAATGACAAACGAATGACCAGATGTGTCTTTGACCTCTCCATCGAATTCAATATACCTATTTCTGTCGACTAGCATTGTTACGATTTTTCTCCCTAAACCGAATTCAAATTCTGAATTTCAACTCCGTCAAACGACGGATCGAGTTAACTGTCGATATGGCTGCTGAACGAGGGACCTCTCTATCTTCCCGAGGACCATCCTTGGCGGCGGTTGTGGTCGACGCCGGCGTCTTGGCGGTGTGAGGAACCTATTCGGAGGGTTCGAGCTTTTGTTCGAGGGACCTGCTCTAAAATGTTGACGTTTGGCCCCGTCGAGGAGGCTTTCGAAACTGAAGCCAAGTAGTTTGCACGGTCGTCGCAGTGAAGGTGAACACGGTCCAACAAAGTGACAGAGTAAACGAACGAAAGTCTCTGCCTCTGCTGCTGTTCCTGCTACGCTCCTTCCTTCGCTTCAGTTAGCATTTCCGGAACAACTTTACTTTGTTGTTCCTTAACCACTTTTGCTCCTGCAATTTACTTGTCGGCTTCCGGTCATCCTTCCGGTCCGGTTTTCTTCTTGAGCTCTCTCGACGAGGTATTCGTTGAGAAATTTGGTCGTTCGTCCATAAGTTCCGCATTCATGAGAATGCGAGAATCGATAGCGATCGTGATTCGCAGTTACGCTTTCCGATTCGAGACTCAGCCGCAAATCCTACCGCAGGCGAACCACACAATTCAACCAATTGTTCCCGCGACGCTCGCCCGATTCGGGAAGAGTTCCATCTTTTCTCGTCTCTGTGTTATACTCCTAAAGTGGCTTCATGCCCACGAACGGTCAACAGCGGAGCAACGAATCAGTGGCGTACGGTGCGTTGTCATGAGCTTGTACAAAGTAGAAGAGGAGATCAGAAGAAAAATGAGAACTTGACATCAATTGTTGACATTCCCGTTGCTGTGGCGGGTGCCGTCACCGCCGGCGGTGGCCGCTGTTGTTCATGTAGGAGCACTCTGTCAAAAGCAAAAGGATCATTGCACACAATAGTCTGAATGTTGAATTGCCGGGAATAGAGCATCCCAGAGGAACTGTGGTCGCACAGATGGATCCCAGCAACAGGCTGCACGGCCTGCTCCACCACCACTACCACCACCAGCAGAGGACTGATCGCGTCGAGTGACAAGACAACGAGACCTCGCATTTATCATCCAGCGGAAAAATTCAGTCCAGCGGTAGAGTTGAGTCGGACGAATCAGAATCTTGAGGCGACATGGATTCTCGGAGCCTTTGAAGCGGACAACCTCCGAGTTTCTTTTCGGCGCCTCTATTCATGAAATATCATCGGAGATCCGGGGTCACTTCTGCCGAAGTAGCTCCCTCGGAGAGTTTTCAAAGATGAGTGGTCGTCGTCCGAGCAACGGGACAACTACCTCGACGACAAGGACGACGACAACGATGACGACAAGAAGAAGAAGGGTTACCAGCACCGCTAGCTGCACGAGGAGAACACCGACGACTTGAGCCAAGGCGATCTTGGGAGCGTCCTTCAACGAAAGTTCCTCAAGTGCTGAAACAGCCGGTGGGGCGTCCAGTGCCCCGCCAGTCTGCCCGTGAGGAGGTAGGTGCTCACTTGTCTGGTCTCGCGGCCACTTGCCCTGTCGCAACTGATCCTTTCTCTGTCCCGGTAGCTGGGAAAGTATGGCAGTGAGGTAGAGGCCACGGCAGCGAGAGCTGGCTCTCTTCCCTGTCCTTTTCGCTCGATAGGTAAAAACCCTGGTCCCTGTTGAATTCGCTCCAATGAGCAACATCCCGCACCTAAGGCACACGAAGCAAAGAACAGAAGGACCCTTGGGTGGATTTTTAGCACTCGCTCGGCATCTCCCTCCTCGCCAACTCGACCAGGGCGAACATTGTCAGTTGGATTCGATTACAGGATGAAGTTCAGATTGGCGTCTCAGAATAGACCGCCACTCTACTCCTACTCGGTCCAAAAATTCCCTACGGCGAGTTTGCGCTCCCAACAGGCACCCCGTGGATCGAGACTTTTGTTCTTCTTTCCGGACAGGGAGCCGACTTCCGAGTATAAATCAACAGGATATGCGACAGAAACGACCCTGAGCAGCGTCAATCGGAACCCGCTCGGAGTCCATGAGTTTCGGCCAGAATTCCATTCCAAGTTAGCGAATTCCACTGAATGCGGTTTCGTTGCGTATCACATCTAGAAACCCTTGTGCCTGTCTGACTGGAAATTTCTCCACACTTGTGCATTGTGCAGAAGCTAGCTCTGTTATTCAATGAGGACCACACACTCGCCCGCACACGCACAACCAGGCAAACTGTTGAATCAGGGAGGTAAATAGCGGACACGCCTCTTGCCTTTTGGGTCAGACTCATTACGAATACCGTTTTTCGCTTCATCAGGATTCGCTTCTTTCTCGGCGAGTCGCGCCTGATTCGTGATCGTCTGACAGAGTTTTCGTCTTTGATTTGAACGAGGGAAAGAGCGGCCATGAGCTTGGCTTCGTCAATTCTATCGCAGATGTAGAATCCCAAATCAAAGGATGATTTCATGTATGGAGAACCTCGTGAAACTGAACAGAGTTTCCACCGTCGCGAGCTTGAGAAACGGTATGAACTCCAGCTTCATACTCCGGATTATCATCAATGACTCCGACATTGATTGGTCGATTTTTTTGATCGCTGGAGGGAGAAGGAGAACTCTCTACTCGCTTTCTCACTCATGGCCACCTTGCCGACACGTCCCAATTGTTGCTTCCTTCTCTTCGATGCTCTCTAGGTCAGAGTATTGGCCGTTATGAAAAAGAGCTTGATCATGTCCGTTCGGACATGGAACATAACAAGTGACTCATTGGACGAACCGACCCCGGTCGACCCCCGACCAGCTGCCTCAATTGTTTCCGGTGGCGTTTTCACTCGGAAAACCGCTGTCATGTTGCGATAGTGAAGACGATGGCACCACTCAGGTACATGGACGGACAATAACAGACAAGGAAAAAACTCTGATCAAATGATCACTGGCTGCCAACTTGTTGCCCACTGAAGTCAGCAGTCTCTGCGATACTGCAACGCCATGCCGGAGCTGAACTCCACAAGCGAGAGAACGGAGGAATAGTTCAAGAGACCCTCAGAGACCCCGAGCTGGGCAACGTTATCGATGCCCGCCTCTTACTTAGTTTTGAAAAGGATTTGGTGCGAAAGTGCAACATCGTCAGAGTTCGTAGACAAACTGCGGCGATATTCTCATTCTTATCTCAGCAACTCGTCCCTCGCTTGTCACGGAAAATCCCTCGCAAAATTATGTATTCACTCCGCTGATAGTGGCTTCAATGAACTTGATCTATTTCTTCCATTGACACAGCTATGGTAATGAGCGGGTGCCGAGACCACCGAAGCGGGTGGAAGCGAGCGTCAGCTTGAAGATAATTTTAATAAGTTCCAAGATTCATTCACTCCCGAGGGATTCGGGCTCGATACATGCAGCGACCAGTTCTGCTCCGGAAGTTCTTTTGAATTCGGAAAACACAACGGCAGCGGAGTCCTGCGCAGTCTGTAGGCGATGGAAATGAACTGCGCGGTGATTCTCGCGTTGAGTACTCCTTTTTCAGACCTCTCTCCAGCATGAACTACGACCGGGAGCACCGTGAGCGATTTCACCACACATTCGCCCGTCGATCCACGCCGCAGGCCCGATCCCCGGTTTTCACCAACTTCCAGCGAGCCGCGCAGACACGCTCACTGCGACGCGGACGTAGCGACGTAGCGGAAGGTGGTCGGTGAGCGGCTCCATTCTGAGCGGAAACGGCGTTGCTTCCTTAACCTCTTCCGGTGGTTGTTTCCGCAGCCGCCGCTGTCGTTGACCAGACTGACACACTACCGCGGAGCCGCCTTTCGGCCTGAGGCCTGCTCCGGCTAGCCGAGCACGCTGGGCAACCGACGGAGCTGGCCGACGTCCACTAGCTCGCTGTTCGGTCGGACAGCCCCCAGCCAGCCTACCGAGCAACTCTATTCTCCTGCGCGACGACGACGACGACAACTTAATTCACTGCGGCGAAAGGAGGAAGGAAACAAAAACGCTCTCTGTCCGCCTCATCAACCCGCTCCAGGTCGCTCCGTCGCTCATTTGACGCGGAACGTACATACAAAGTATGTTTCATCCCGGCAAAATCCAATTTTTCACCTCCTTCCCCGACCGCCGGCCGCCTTCCCCGTCGTCCTTTATGCTTCAAACGCCTGTCACGGAAGAGGGCCCGGACGTGAGCGATGCGTAACCTTCATCCGCGAGGTCAGTAGCGAGGAGCATTGAGCAACTCGGCTTACGCAATACATACGGTTCTGCTGTATGCAGCAGGTGACCTCCCGTCGCAAGAGAACGAACTTCACGTTCTGGCGCCCGTACTTGGTCAATTCCACGGACAAGATCTCTTTCTCAGCTCCTTCCCGAAGAGTTCCCCGAGAGACAGACAGAAAGAGAGAGAGGGAGAGAGACACAGAGATCGTCTCGCTCGGGGCATCGTCTTTCTGATCGTTCCTTCATTCGCTGACCCCTTGCTCTCTAAGTCAAACCTTGGTCCACTCCGAGAGTGAAGACAAACTCTTTTCTCTCGACAAACAAAGGTCTAGACGACTTCGAACGACCGAAGAACATCGGATTTGATCTGTCCACAACATCGAAGCAGAATCACTCGGTGCACAATCTTCCACGCCCACAATGTCTTCGAGATTCGCCCACCACGAGTGAAACACGAGCGTACCGAGCTCGATCACTTTCAGAAACCGACGAATCGAGACCAACAAGATGCCGCCGGGCTTACAGGGTACATCACGATCCTCGAGAGCCTAAAAAAGTCCTTGCAATCCTTTTTCTCGTATCCAGCGTACCGTTTGAGTTTGGCAAGCTGCAGTTTGTGCGTTTCTGAGTGGGACATGATCGAATTCTATCCGAGCCACAGTTCGGCGAGACGGCAAAGTCCACTGATGGTCATTGTTCCGAATGGCGAGGACGCAGGGTCAACTGCCTTTCGAAGGAGCGTTCTATTGACTCTATTTTCCGCAAAAGGAACCAACGTCGCTCGATTGTGTTTGCGAGTCCGCTCCAACGGGCACACAGCGCCTGCTCCGCCCTTCCTATGTAGCACAGCAGCAGACCCCCTCGACGCAAATGTTATTTGAGACTCCAGCCGTCAAAATCTCCGCCTTGGCTCGAAACAGCTCTATCATTAGATGGCGGGCCGCACATTTTTGGGTGGTTCCGTGTCAGCAGTTAGTCTCGCACGACGTTATTCGCGAAGTTTGTTATTCGTGAACCTCAGGCGCGCCGGCCGAGATCCATTATGAGGAGGAAATAGTTGCGGGATCCCTCGGGGTGTAATCAAAGATAAGACTGCTTGCAGCTGCAAGGGTGGGTGGCCGCCATAGATGGCTTTCAAGATCGTCCGGCAAGTTAGCAACTGAAGTTCAGTCCGGAGCCGGATCCGCCCCCAGCGGGTTTCTCGTAGAGCTTCTCGCTCATCCGATTCCATATAAAGGAGAAGCACGCCATCGGGCAGGCAGGAATGCAGAGGCTCCGTTTCGCTGATTCGCTTTGGGTCCTCCTCCGAAACCAAAGATCACCAAATGATCCCTGCTCACATAGAGGTTCACTCACACACAAAAATGCAGATGCCTCCGAGGGCACCCAAATACATTTTGTTTTTAAGGCAGGATCTCGGCTCGCTGTTGCTGATCGTGCAACACCTGCATGTATGCCGGAGCATACGAGGAATGGGAGTTCCAGCAGCGTCCGTAGAGCTTAGTCGACCGATATGCGCCGTGCTGCCACGCAGTGCTCCGATGGCGGCCCGGATTCCAGCCAGGCCGTACGTACCTACAATCGATTCCTTGTGTGTCCTGCGGCTCAACGTCCTTTCCGCCGAGTTCGCCGATCGCAGTGTCGTGCCGGATGGTCTTTGGCATCGTTCATGCCACCTGCAGTCTTCTCGGATCAAGTCTCTGTCGACGTCATTTAGGTCGCGGAGCCGCAAGAGGTCAGAAAGAAAACAGTTCCTCGAACACAAAAGCTGACTACGGATACATCCGGATTTCCCTTTGCAGAAAGATGAGGAGGAGAAGAAGAAACAGGAAGCACTCGTCGGATACATAGTAGCGCTCCCTACCTGCGGGAGGTGAGGTGAAACATGAGACGAATCGATGTCCTCCATGGAGCGTCTAGAAGTGCCGAGCATGGGATATTGTGGAATGTACGATGTGAGCGTTTCAGCAACGTTCGCGATGCAAAGCGCGTTTTTCATTGCGGACATCTCCTCTCTCTCTGATCCTCTGGAGTTCACCTCGGAGATTGGATGCTCTTCGGCGGCATCTTGTCATCTTGACCGATCGAGGACAGCCGAGGCTTTCGTTTGCAGCACCTAAGACTGCCGCTGGCTGGGGGCTGCTGCATCGTTATAAAGGTCACGTGGCCTCTCAGTTAGTTTCAATCAGAGGAGATGATCAACTCCCTCAGGATAGAAGCTAAGGCAGGCCTCGCTGCCTGCTTGGTTGCCACCGCGTCCGCATGCTTGCTTGCTTGCCTTTCTGCCTGCCTGCCTGCCGGCCCACCCGCCGGTTTCCCTGGCTGCTATTTTCCCTGTGGAGGGTAGAACGGGTTTGTCTGGACAGGCGTGATTTATAGCCTCGCTTCTCCCCGGCTCTCCTTCTCATCCTTCTATCAAGCACCATTCTCAGGCACTCTTCCCGCGACTCCTTCCCTCGCTGTCGGTGGATCGCTCGCTCTTCGCGGTCGTTCCGGCTCTTCCTTCGGAAAATTTCGTTCCAAAGTTTTTCGCTCGTTCGTTTACTAAGCGTCCGAACACGAGAACAATTCGCGAAACAACACGATCCGGGCACGCGTCGTTTTTTACCACCCACAGGTGGTAGTGCGTGTCAGCTCAAGCTGACGCTGAGACTTATCATGCGGTCTTCGAAGAGCTTGACTTCAGCTCAGTCGAGGGATCCTCGAGATGAGGACGAGGTACGATGACCTATTCACCCACAGAGTCTGAACGGAGCCGAATATTAACCATCGCTTGCGGAATGGCGCTTGCAGAGTCACAAAAGGCTTTATCGATTCAGAGGACGACTTTGTTATGGCAGTCGCGATCTCTCTTATCCTTCTCCTTTCTTTGTCTTCTAGTTCAATTGCTACCAGCCGCCCCGCTTGCCAATCAGCAAGTCGGCCTGCAAGCGAACTTCCACACAAAAAATCACAAACGAATGCTCGAATTGTGGTTCGGAAGGCATTCAGTTATTCTGCTTGGCTGCGTCACGGGCCGCCAAACGGACGGACGGACGGTCGAACAGACGAACGATCAGCAGCCAGGCAAGGGGACCCGACACTCTCGCGGCGGACAACTGCTACGCAGCTGGCCATCCCACTGGATTATTGATTAGCTGGCCAGCAACGGTCGCCCCAGCCGCAACGCCGCCGTTACAATGGATGATGCTCGTCCTTGCATTGTTTGGAGCCCCTTCTTTCCTTTTCACACTTTGGGAGCGTCCTCAGTTTCTTGGCGCGTCCTCACTTTCTCGGCTCGGCAGGCCCTCTCATGAGCATCGAACAGCACGGGCTTCTGCTGCCCAAGGTTCGAGCCATGGAATCGATCGCGAAGTTTGGCATTTCACACCCCAAGAGTGACCACTTGGAAGGTTAGTCAAAAATGGGATTGACCAATTATCGAGATTTCCATTTTCGCTTCGTTCTTGAGTCTCGAGCATTGTCAGCGGAGGAGTTCCGAAGGCTCCTTGCTTGGGATTCATCCTAGCCCCATCCGTACAGCGTGAGGAGGTACTAGGGGTCATGGAGCGATTTCGGGAATGAGATCAGTGCGTGTGAAGTTGAACGTTTGTCAATTCGGAGATCTCTCCCCGAGACTCGGACGTTACCATACCTCGATGTTGGGTATGAATACGTGCCAATCCGCACGGATATTCGCTAGCTCGCCCACTCGCCCGCCCGCCTGCCTCCCTGCTCCGGCCAGTCAGTTGGCCGTGGATCCCTAAATCCCTTCATCCGGTCGGTCGTGCGCTCGCTCGTTCCTACCTGCTCTGGCCTTGGCTATGCATAGAGCGCGTGGAATGGGTAGTGCGCGCAGAAAGCTCGAAAGCCCTGGAATTGACAGCTTGCTCGCGTCCTCTCCAAACGAACTCCTTTCGACAAAGGACAGACACGAGCCTAGGGTCCCGCTTCCGCATAGGCTTCGTAACGCGATCCGGGGACGAGTGGCTGCGGACGCCCGCGCCGCCGTCGCTTTCCAAGCCGATCAGAGCGGCTGAATGCGGAAAACTTCAATGAATTCCTCAGATATCAATGTTGGCTGGTTATTTCCGGAAAAAAAACCTCTCTCTGTCCTTCTCAAGCCGCAGTTCTTGAGGTAATTCGCGATTTTTCCCGCAATTCTTCTCATGAATCTCCCGCCGGGACACCGGTTCTCCCCCCGCCCCCTGTTCCTCTCGTTACGAAATTACTCCGTAGCTCTAGTTCGCGACCCGATACTCATCGGATTGATGGCTGGTTCGATGACTGGAAGGATAGGTGAACGCATGTCGAACGGAATATGAGCGAACGGAACAACTCATGGACAGGCCACTGATACGTCAGGAGGAAAGATCGACATCGTACGCCCGCACCCTCTTCGAATGGCGGGGTCGTCATCTCGTCAGTCAGGGTGCCTCATCTCTCTCTCTCTCTCTCTTCGTCTTCTTCTTCGACGGTAGCGGCGTCGCGCGTCGTTGTCCCGTCTTCCGGATTCGTCTTGTTCGAGTGAAGAGTTTACCCGACCGTGAAACGTGCTTGACTTGGAAATCGATGCGTCGTCCTTCTCGTGTTCGTATGAAAAATGTCTTGTCTTGTGTTTTGCGGGCCGGGTTCCGTCCAATGACGGAAGAATCCGCTTCGCTGCCAACGCCGACCTCGGACCAGGCGCTTCAAGCGAGCCTGGGGACCAGGAACTCGATGAAGGAGCAGAATAGAATCCCGCCAACTGAGTTCGACACACCCGACCAGCCCGGCGACCAGTCTTCTGAGTGAGCTATCAGACCATCAGAGGGACCTATTGAGCCGGACCGTGTTGTTGAAACACGAGGCCGTGGATTCTGCGACCGTGCTGTCGCATTTCGGTCTCCATCGAAGACTTCGAAGAAGCGTGATTCGATTTGTAAACCAAATAAGAAGCGCTTCTTCGAGCTCCAGATGCAGAATAAACAATTTCCATGTTTTTTTCTGAGTCACTGCCCTTCATAGGAGGAAACCAAATTCCTGAGGCGTGATTCCGTACCGCCCTTCAAACGAGGAGCCAAACGGAACATGGAGACCTCTCGGTATAAAACGAGAGGGCTACGCCATCGTCTTGAGCCTCTCACCACCTGCTCGAAAACTCACAATGCCCCCCAGCAACTCGTTACTTGTTTGGAATCGTTGTGGACGAACCCGAGGGAAGTCGCCATAATACGCCACAAAATATCTACCGAATGCCGCTACCTTTCCGCCCCTTGGAGCCAACCGCATCCATCCGCGGTCTACTCGGGGCCAGTGGCCGAACAGAGCAAAGCTTGGGCCCACATCCTCATGGCTCTATCCGTGTGACTTCGAGTCAAAACCGGCGTTTCGCGGACTCGGCCGCGGATCGGGTCTTTGAGGTTTTTTGTCTGAGCAGACGCGCGCAGTTTCGAACATGCGATGCGAGCAACAAACGATGATCGGATTCGAATCCGTCTTCCCGGTCTGCTTATCTTCCAACGGCGGCGCGACGCCGACGCGACGAGCATTCGACCGTCTCCGAGAGAAAAAAGAGTGTGATATTCTTCCTAAGATAATGTTCTCTCGCTGGTTAGTGCATGGGCTAGTTCTAGTATGGTAGTTCCTCTCGACAGGAAGCTTTGAACACCCCCATCGAGGTTCAGTGTTCGGGGTAGGGATGGCGAAGAGGAGAAACGGGGGACGAGATGTGATACATTCCTCCACCGGGGCGATTTCGTTCCCGGATCCGGATGAATTCTCCATTCACGACGTTTGAAACGTTTCCCGTATGCCGAGGCGCTGCACCGCTCATGTTCCCCTTCTCGTTTCCGAGATCAGAGGATTCCCAACTGAACATCGCGGAAACGATACCTGACGGTACAAGGATCGGAACCCGATTGGCTCCGTTCCGTGACGGTATATGGAGTACGGGACGGAGGAGGATACACTCGAGTTTTTTTCCGCAACGGCGCAAAACTCCCCAAATAGCCGGAAGTCGCTCTGACTTCCTTTTTCGTTTACGACGAGGAAGGGGAGGAACATGAGGGAATCTCGCCCAGGAAAACGTCCGTTCGACAACGAGCCGGGGAAAATGCGCGTTCCCATGCGGAAACGACGACAACGACGACGACGACGAATGGGGAGGCATGAGAGGAGAACTAATTGAATTCAAGTATTTTGGTGGTAAATCATGTGATCGAGTTGATATTGTTCCGCTTGGTAGCCGATGCGTACAACGGGATCCATCCTCAGGCATCGAGCGGATGGCTGCGTTCACTCACTCACTCACTCGGCCGCCCTTCCTCCCGGCCACGGGAGCGGATCTTGAACAAAGTTTTGCCTTCGCGGCAGCCCACGAACACGGACGGACGCAAAGGAAGCTTGAAATCTAGCGGCCGACTCTTCTGCGATCCGAAAAGAAAAGGACAGAAAGCGAATCCATCAAGGACGAGCAGACATGGCTTGTTGATGTATCTCTTTTGTCTCGGGGATGAGGTGTAACTTCTCCACAGCAAATTGAGTCTTCCGTGCTCTGCACACGACCGTGCTCGGGTCAGCTGCTGTCTCCTTAGTTTGCTGTCTGCTTCTCTTTTCCCATGGTCTTCGTCTGCCGGCGGCTGCCTCGTTCCCCACCTGCTTCGTTCTCTACCCCTCTTTCTCTCTGTCTCGAGAGGGAGTTAATCCTCTTTATCTACCTGTGAATTTTCTATCAACTCTATTCTCCGACGGCCGGCTCCCTTGAGGTGCAAAGTGTTCTGCAGTAACCGTTTTTTGTAACGTTTCACAAATATCTCTGAACAAATATCCTGAATACCGTCCGAACAACTCGGGCTACCGCTGCAAGAGTTTCGCTGCCATTTGATCCTTGGGGCTCGGCCCGGGCCGGCCTGGCCTGGCCTGATCCGAGCCCTCTGGGACTCCTTCGAAGCACAGAGAATCCCGACGTTCCGACTCAAGAGCTCGGGGTGAATTCATAGAGTAATCTGTTGACGTTTCCGAGCGTCTACGTGCGACTCGAAATGAGATTCGTACGAACAAAGTTCTGTCGTAACAGGTGGAGTTATTCCATCATTCGATTCGGACGGCACCCTACGCGAAACGCCCCAAGAATATGACAGACTGATCGTCTCATCTGACTTTGGGAACGAACACGGCCGGTGTCGTCCTCGGTGCTCAGAGAGTTCTCTGAGGCAGTAATTTTTTCTCCGAGGAAATTTTGATGTCACGCGCTACGCCTCGTACCGTCCACTGTTTTGTGATCGGTAGAAAGAGGAGTCTGAGAATCAGAATGAGATTGTCTTCCGAGTTCCTTTCGCGAGCAGGCAGCAGATTCCGAACGCTGCTCAGGTCCTGTCTCTCGAACATTCGCGCACACAGACACTCAGACTCTCACACTACCGGCTCTCCAACGAAAACTCGGAGCCTCTTGGAGATAGCGGAACGAGGACGAGGCGCGAGGCGTCTGCCAAACACGTACGCACGGCTGGGTATCGCAGTATTGTCTTTCCGGACATGGCCGACTCGGAATGTTTCAGATTGAAGTCTCAGATTGATATCTATTATCAATCAGGCTTGTAGAGCGTCCTTCTGATTCTCGGTCGTTGTGCCAGCCTGCCAAGGAACAAGCGTCGAGCCGCAAGAATTTCGAGACAGGAAAAGAAAGTGTCCCGAAGCGAGAAGGGAGGCTTCAAAAAAAAGAGAGGAGGAAACGGTGCGTTAAGGACGTGAGCGAGGAGCTTTTGGAAATCGAAGGAAATCTCTTTGATGTGGGAGTCGCTATCGCTCTCGTTCGAGATCATTGGATCGCCGGCCATCGAGATTCCTCGATAACTTTATGACCGTGATCGATGTGTTCATAAACTCGGCGCCTTCGTCGTCAATCCCATGGACAATACATATCGTCTCACTCTCTGTTGCAGATCCTGGTTCACAACCTGTTTCGCAAAGCTGTGACCTCGCTCACTTCGAAACGAATCGTGGTCGACCCAACATTCGAGCAGGTAGCGCTAATGCATTGACCGCCTCGGGTTCGGCCCTTCTCCCGACTCGTCGTTCTGCCTGCTCCATTCACCCACTCCGTGTTCCTCTCTGTAGGTAGGTAGCCATACAACTCACGTCAGTGTGGTCTGGCAAAGTGCAGCAACGCAACACGTAGATAATTACGAGAGCGGTATTTAATTAATTCGGTTCGCGCATAAACGACTCTCAACAAGACATGGATTCGCCGGTGATGATTATCTCGCCCGATTCGCCATGCTCCCTACATCTCTCGGTGAGTGTCTCCGAGAGAGGGTTCCGAGGGATCGAGGATTGGTTCTTTTTGAGAATTTCCCATGGCGCAGAGAACACAGGAGTCTGCTCTAGCTCCAAGATGCGATCGTGGAACTCACCGTCAGCTCCACCATAATGACCTCCACTGTTCATGAGTCTCATGTGGTCGTGGCGTTCAAGTATGAAATACTGATCGTAAAAAGTTTTCCGGCGATGTTGCCATCATGGTGTAGGACGTGCGAGATGATTCTTATGAAAAGTAGTCGGACGTGGCTCGTACACGATGCGGACGTTCGCACGCAACCGCCAGTAAACAAAGTCACGCTGGAACGACGCGACGTTTAATTGGATTATTCGCAACAAGTTCGCGCATCAACAAAAAAAAAATACTACGCCAGCCGTAGGACATTGTGGTTGAATGTTCTACGAGCTCAACTACTTTCACGCTCTATGAGCCATAAGGTCACCGAGCGGATACATTAAGCTCCAATCCATCATCGTGAAGCGAAAAAGAACAGAGCTATGCCGGCACCACCAACGCAGCCGCCGCAATCACCGCGTACGCGAGAGTACCGGGAACGAGCGACCTACGATGGCGACATAACAGCCACTTCTAAACTTTCGACTTCGAGTGGAGTCCGGCGTCGTCAAGTGAAATCGGTTGCGGTGGAGGAAAATCCTCTGACGTTTCCACTTTGTTCTGATGATTTCCGGAACCTGGTGGAAACGGGAAGAACGTTGGCTGGCCCGGGATAATTTTCTTGTCGGGAGTTCGTTTGCAGCAGAAGTAACATTCGCTCTATTCCGCTCATGCCACGGCGGACGCAAGCTGCTCCAAAGATCGACCCTCTTGCAGATTCAATGCTTGCTTCGAGAGGAATAACGGTAATGGCATCAGGAACGCGCGGCGGGCGCAGGGCGCAGAACATATCTGAGCAGCGATAGTCGACAGCCGACGCGGCGCAACAGCGTCCGCGGGCCGTCATCGCCTCCAGCAGCGGCGGTTCCAGTTCAAACTGACCAAGCCAGCTAGCTCGCTAGCGGCCGAGAGATTACTGGCTGTTATTATGACAGAGCTAGTCTGGCATTAATGCAAGCTTAAGAGATTTAACGGCTCAGTCAGTCAGTTGCCAAAAAATCGGTGGGGCCCCATCTAAGAGACAGGAGGGCGAACGACGACGACGACGACGAGAAGGAGGAGAAGGACGAACATCAGCATCGGCACATCACGAAGCTGCGAAACGTTTGCTGTTTGCATAGGAAATTGGTTCGTCGGTCGGCAGCGCGGTGTTCGTTGCTCCCTCGTTGCCTCCGTCGTTTCTCCGGCTCGCTTTTTGCAGCATTGGGAATCGTTCGCTTGCCTTCCTGGCGGACGGGCCATTCACTCTCGCGCGTGCCCTGGCGCCCGAACTCCGGCTCGTTTCAATTAACCGAATTCTGAACGAACCGAGAGAAACCTACTCGCCGCCGCTACCACCGCCACCAACAGCTCGCAAAAGGCCATCTGACAGCCGGGATGACTTGTTAATGGCTCACTCCTGGCGAAGCTTGCAGTTACCAATCGAGTCGGTATCTGGCCAGCTGACTGGTTTGTTATAGCTCTGAAGTAGAATTGGGACGAGAGGAATCACCGCTAAATTCGACCGCGATTCGGTCCCGTCTTGGCTTCGCGAAGCTGAAAACTCGACCCAACCGCCGCCCATCCACTTTCGTTTCAATGCGGGTTATGATCCAATTAGTAGACAGACAACCAACAACTGCCAGCCGCCATGATCAAGCCAAAGGGCTTCCTCGTGGTCTACGTCGACGATGGGTTTTCTGAATTGACCGTGTTATTAGCATACCAACCGACTCCACAACAACTCCCGATCCGGGCGAACGGCGAGCCACTCTCCCTTGGAACGAATATCATTCCAAATCGAACAGTGGGTCCAAACATATGGATGGACGAATGTTTGGGCGGTCCTCATGACATGGAACGACACGAGTTTGAATATCAAGCTAAAGCAGAACGATCCGCGAACGGCGAACTCCCTTGGATTCAGAACACGTCTCATCACGAATAAATACTCGTCCGCACTCTCAGAGCGTTTAATCGAAAACCACATCGAACGTTGCGTGAAAACCCCTTCCTTGTCCCCGAACGAGCTCTTCTTACCATGAAACAGAACAATCGATAACCATCAATTCCTGAAATCGTGGCGGATCGCCTCCAAATAAAGTTCCTCAGACCTTTCGCCCACGCTTACAGCGTCGTCGTGTCCAATCTCTGACGACTTCCGGGATCCGCTCGGGAGGATGACGACCACTTGACTCCCACGCGGGTCACTTCCCTGTAGCCCAGTTCTCGCTCTGTGGTTGCCGTCATGAGATTCTGTCATGGGTCTCCGTCATAGGGTTTCCGCCGAGGGGTCCCTGTTCAAATTTCTGCATTCGATCGTGACTGAGTGATCGTAATCGGATCAACCCGATCGTTCCTTTCGTACCCTTAACTCAGAGTAGTTTGATTCGGTCCGCAGATCTGTCCCAAAACTGCTCAACAATAAACCCTCGTACCGTTGAGCATCCGTTCCCACGTAGAGGACCAATGCGTGCGCGCGTCCGTCTGTCCGAATATTCTTCCATCCCTCCCTTCCTCCTTCTTTCTTTCTTTCTTTTCTACCCAAGCTCTATCTGCTTGCTCTCCATAGGACCATCCGCAAAACTATTAGAGGAGGGGGAAAATCACCAGCTGACCATCGAACGACGACCACCATCACAGCCACCTCCTATATCCGCAGCCGGCAGCGAAAGCAAGCCGACCTGTGGCTTGTCTACGAGCTCTATGAGGAAGGTTTTTCTCCTCCTTCTTCTCGTTCTGCACTCGTTGCTCTTACTGATCATATCAAGTGTCTAGGAAAGAGAAGCGGTTTTCTTGATACGTTCCATTCCCCCTTCTCCCCTTCAACGCTCTCTCGTCTTACGTTCCGATACCTCTGTGGGAGGAAAAGAGGAAAACGAGGGGGAAGGCGTTGTGGGTAGGAGCTCAGCTGAGAGGGGACTATGACGACATCGTCATCGAAGGAGAAGACGACGACGACGGCGGCGGCGTCAGGAGGTGTTCTGATGACCGGTGATTCCGATAGCGCTCCCTTTAAATTTATTCCCCTATCGTCTCGCTCCCAAGCTCGCTTTTTATGCTCACCTGTTGGTTACGAAGCGCGTTTTTAATTGGATCACGTCGCCGGGGCGCACTTCGCAAATTCGGATGGAGAGGATTTTTCTTCTTCCGAGTGGCGATGATCTCCTCGGAACGCGCGCTTCAGGAGTAGCACCTTTCAAAGGAAACGACCGATACGGAAGAGAATAAAAGGAAAAACTCCTTTCTCCTCGACCACCGTTGTTTGACGAGCAAGTGTCCGTGGCGCGGTAATATGACCGCTCACGCTTGCAGCTTTTGTTGTTCGCTATGCGCAACTGGCCGGCAGCATGACAGCTTATTGTGCTTCAATGCAGAGATGCTTTCCGAGAGCCAATTATCCCTGAAAACGGAGGACACCTCTCCCCTCGGGTCTGCCTGGATAATCGTAAAACATTTCGCGACGAATTCGCGTGTCGAGCGCCATGCTTGTCCGGGTGACTTCTAGAACCTTTTATGGCGAGGAATGCCGTCACCGACATCCCCGATGCGCGCGATGACGGAACCACTAGAGGAGAAGGAGGAGGCAGAGGTCCTCGTTGCCGCTGTCGCCGCCGTCGTCCTTTAAGCTGATTTTGCTCTCGGCCAGTTTTTGCCTCGTTAGTACGAGAGAAGTGAGGCGGGAAAAGAAGTGCACGGCGCCGACGCCGAGGGGGAACAAGCAGCACTGGAGCTTGCACGCACAGGCCAGCCAACGAACGCACGCACTCTCCCTACTTCGCTTGCTCGCACGCACAGTCGGACATCAACACGCGCAAGCACGCTCACTCACACCCCTGGACAACGCGCAGACCGCGAGGAGCGCGAATGTTCTGAGCAGAGAAAGCGACTCATCGTTTGCGGTATCTTCTCCTCTCGTTCGTTCGTTCGTTCCTTCACTCGTTTTCCGTTGCTTTCTCGCTTACTCACTCGCTCTCTTCTGCTTTAAACGCCACGGCTCCGATTGAGGACCATGAGAGGGGCAAACGGAGGAAATGGGGTAAAGTTTGGAGGAGTAGGGAGAGCGGGTAAAGCGCCGCCACATTTCGGGTGGCGGAGCGCCCGTTTCAACTGGGATCGCCGCTTTCGCTTTCCCCACCCGATGCACTCCTTCAACCAAGCCGGCCGGCCGGCCGAGCGAGCTTGCGACCGACTGTTGGTTCGTTCGTTCGTCCAGCCAATCTTGTCGACCGCTATCGCGGACGTTTAGTTTGTTCGGGGTTCCGTGGCATGGCAGCGGAACCGTCCTTCCGCCTGTCTGTCCCTCCGGTCTGCCGGCCGAAAGTCCGACCCAACAGCCGCCAGCCCGCCCTGTCGTCTCCCGATGATGCTTGCGTGGCAAAAAAAAGCCACATTTCCCCATTTAGCAGGATCGTTTCGTTCGAAAGGAACAAATTAGAAGCGAGCTCCTCTCCCTCCCCCGTCAAAACATGCTGCGAGTTCACTCCGTGGCTAACAAAGTGGCGGAGCGAACGAGCACTGCATGCTGCTCGGTTGCGCGCTTCAGCGGCCTATGAAGCACCGGCAGAGAAAGAGCTGAGCTTTTATTTCGTAGGGTTGACTTCGTTGTCGCTGACGATGGGCAGACCACCCACCATCAGGCTACAGGACTCGCGCGGATCTTACGCAACGACGTTTTAAGGTACACAACTTGTGACATCGGCTTCTGTTGGGTCTTTCGTAACTTGCGTTCTGCCGCCCGCCTGCGTGCCTTGCCGGCGGTCTGGTGCAACACATGCACGCATGCATGCTTCTGCCCTGCCCGACACGGGAAACGTTTCCGTTGCAGGCAAGCCGCCCACGAACGTCCGCGTGTTCGATAATTCTCACTAAGGCTGCGAAAGTCCTAAGTCCCCGCGGGCGGCGGGAGCGGCTCGCCAATCCCCGACTCCGTTGAGAAATCGGTATTTGATGTTGGAGGTGAAGGAGGAGGGAGAAACTATTAGGCCAAGATTGGAACAGCGGCGACATTCTTCGTCTAGGAGAGGCTCGTCGGAGATCGCCTTGAATCATTGAGCGGTTCACCTTCGTCACGCCTTAGTGCCGCCGGTTTTGTGGATGGTCTCCAGATTTCAGAGTCGGACGCCCTATTTACATGAGCGAACAGCTTGAAATCACCGACCGAGCTGGAGTTTCTCGAGTTCGGCGGCTGGAGCTTAAAGCACTCCGGTTCACTCGGAAAGTTTCGGTGGAGAGTAGGAGCTTGCTTTCAGCTGTGTCGTCGCATGTCGGTCATTCCACCGCCCTTCCTCGTCCTAATTCCCCTCTCTTCGATCCTTCCGGCCTCGTTCCCCCCTCGTGGTCCCCTTGCTCTAAGGCCTGACGACGATCGTACAATGGCTTGTGAGCTCTTTGGTAGGGAGCGGAGAAGGGACACGCGGCCCTTTGAGTTAACAATGTATCGCGTAGGATGCCTGAAGGGCAGACGGGCAAACCGGCATGCCTGCCCGCCGGCCGGCCGACCGGTCCGTCTCCTACCGAAGCTTCTATCGGGGAGGGACGTGGACACCCAGCTTTCGCCGGGAAGCGAGCGGGCAGTTTTCAACAACGGCGACAAGTTCTCGCAACCGAACGGAATGAAAGCTTCACGCGGTTCGCTTTCCGCGCAATTTGTCCTTTTGGATTTTTAGGCAACAGCGGCAGCATTGACGGTGGCCGCGGGGCAGGGGGCCGACCACGACACGATCGGAACACGAAAACGACGACGACGGCGGCAATCGATGAAGGTCCTGCTTTCGGTGCTCGCCCGCCCGCTTGCCAACCACCTCGAACACGTTGTGAGTGAGCTCGCGAACGGCGGCGACAGAGAACAAATCAATTAATGAATAGAACACCAACGGCAGCGATGTTGAACCCCGTCGACGAGATCGATTGGATTAGAGTAAGCAGCAACAGGCTTTCCGGTGCCAGCTCGGATTGCGTTGTTTTTTTCAAAAGATCAGGCCGATCATCAAAATTCAATTGATTTCGTCGTCTCATCGCAATTTCTGTCGCCCTCCTTCCGGTGCTGCCGTCCTCGATGTCGTCATCGAGACCAGCTGTTGACAACTTTGATAGGGAACTGAGGATTGGCGCGCAGATGTGGAAAAACTGCCCTGGAGTTCGACTATCCGGGGCGAGTTCGCTAATCGTCTCCGCGTGAATCGATCAATCGATCGATCGCTCGTCCGTTTGCATTTCCTGATGCCTGCAGCAAGCATTTCCGAACGTAATCGTACATTTTTGATAACCATCCAGTTTCTGAGGGGCATTATTCCCGAATGCTCGTCCAAGTCGATCGGTCGGTCGGACGGTGGGTCGGGTAAAACGTTTGATACGAGCAGGATCAATTAGCGGAAATGACTCGGCGAGCCGAGCCAGAAATGGCATCCGAGTCGTTCGAAAAGGTTGAGACCTTTACGAATCTAGGCTCCTTACGGAGTTCAACTCCGGAATTCGGCGACGATAGGTCGGATCCTCGGCCCGATTGAAGGAGACAGAAACGCACGCTACCATTGGACTGATGCCGAGCCGAATCACGTATGGGGACGTCTGGGTGTATGTAGGTTCCGATTGATCGGTTTCGACGCTCAAATCCGGGACTCGAAATTATTCTGGGTTGAAATGTCTCCCTCCAAAACGAATAACATGCTCGGGCTGTTCCGAACATGAATAACAAGAACAGCTGAACAACAGGGATCACGATGTCGTCGACGTCAACGATAGCTGTGTGAATATCAACGAGAAGCAGAGCTACGCCGAACAAGCGGCGGTTGTGGCGGCGGCAAAGCCTCGCTATCGATTATTATCAGATCGGATCGAACGCGAACTCGTCAGCGTTCATTCAACATCAACGCAGCCAGCAACGCAACTACATGCAGTGAGTCAGTTTTCAAACGAGCGAGCGAGCAAATTTTGATCTCACTGAGCAACATAGATGTACTTGTACGTACATACATGCATACGTATGAAGCATCCATGTCCTGGACGCCACGCCGTAACTCATACGTATAGAGAGGAAGACGACGGAGCCGCAGGAAAAGCGGAAGGTGTAACGGGGCGTCCATTCATGCATCGTTTCGCATCCCAACGTTTTCTCGCTCATTTTTCGCGGGCGTTTCTGCCGCTAGCGTCGACAAGCCACGACGAGACGTTTGTCGCTTCCATCACATCCCCTGGCTCCGAACGGATTTGAAGCATATTCTTCGCTCGAAGTTGACTCGATTCATCTTCTCCCTTCGTCCTTTTCCGGATATTGGTTGTTCACTCCCAACCGGGTCTTTCTGTTCGCCAGCGGGGACTGTGTCCGTCCGCCCGATCGTCTGTTGGTTCGTTGGCGATGCTGTCTGCGCGACGCGTGGTCGGCAACATTTCTTCTGCATGTGATGCTCTCTCACAGTGCTATGAAGATGGCTCAGACAAGGGGGATTTGGCACGTTGCCAGGATTTCTCTCTCTCTTGAGACCTTGCTCGTTTCGAAGCCGGCGCCGCTACTGCCGTTGCTGACTTGCTGCATGTCCCCCGCCCGCCTGGCTGGAAGGACGGCATCCTGCCCTGCCGCTGCCGTTCCGTTGCTGCGTGGGCAGCCGCCCGGCCCTTGGCGTGACGGCCTTGCAGGACGCTTGCACTCGGCTGGGCTCGGTCGGTCGGGCGGTGCTGCGCTTGATTTGTCTTAGGACATTCTGGACATCCGACGAGGACAGTGAAAATGTGATGCGAAAGCAAAGCTGGGAAACCGTGTCGCGACTCACCTGTAAAGGAAAATCACATTGGATTAGTTCAAATTCTGCCGATATGGTTCCGTCATCACCGTCTTCATCGGCGATGATGCACGCGTACCGAAACTCGTACGTAAAGCTCAACCTTCAACCCGGGATTTCGAGCTAAGCTAGCCGGGAACTCGGTTTCGCGCCTCAGCTTATCTATCCTCGTTCCACTGCTCCCTCGAGTTATTCCCTTCCCGGTTTTGCTGATTCGCAGCAAATCTCTATTGCCGGTCTCGAATCTGCTATTGCCTGGCCAACCAAGCGCGCGAACCAAGCGAGCGAGGGAACGGCTTGCCGGTCATCGCGATCAACCGACTGGCTGTATGCGGCCGTGTGATTGCGGATGGGAAACGACTGCAGCCGCGGGGAGGGGCTGCCGCGAGGACCACCACCGGGACCTCGACGGGGGCATCCGGAGGGGGACCGGCAGATGCAGGGTATGAATACTTATGAATACGGGACCGGCATTGGCATACGATCCCCGTCTCTAAACCACGCAGGATCCCCTGCTTCTTGTTCCTCGCTCTCGATTCCTCGTCATGATGTTGGCGATGCCGCCCCAAAAGGTGTACGACGTCTACGACGAACACGACAGGGGCGGGTGGATGACACGTTGCGGTGGCTATTTGAGACGATCCTCGGAAGAGGGATTCCGGGGAAAGGGAAAAAACGGACCGAGAGAATGTCGACGGAACTCCCTACTCAGGAGTTGTTCAGCTCTTCAAACAAACTCGTGTTGTTGGAGTTTCGCAACTCACCCTCGCCCGGTCCACCCTCGGCTCTGGGTTTACTTTTACCTTCGCGGAATCTGCGAAAAGCACCCGAAGAAAAAAAGAAGAAAACGACGGGGCGGAACAGGAGAACAAGAAGTTTATGTGAGGCTCGTTTTGTATATGTCAGCTCCATATTCGGGAACAGGAAAGATTGATCTCATTCCTCTTCGGCTATCGCTCGCCCTCGTGAACCTAAATCGAATGTGCACGTTGACTTATTTTGACGTGGTAGAGGACGACGAGCAAATTCGAAGTTTTCATCGAGAGAGCCGATCGAAAAGTGCTTGTGTGCACTTTGACTCGCATTGAAATCAGAGCGTTGCTGATGAGACCCTCGATACTCTTCAGAGGATTCTTCCCTTCGCGGGCCTGGTTCAAGCCGACGCGACGTCATTGCCTCGCTCGCTTGCACCCCCGCGTGCTTTGAGTTGTGGGCCCAGCTTTCAACGTTTTCCTCTCCTACTTGGAGCGGTTTGTTTTTATTAAAGTCGTTATTTATCACGGGGGAGAAGGACGACGACGACAACAACAACAACAACAACGACGGATGATCTGCTTTGCATGAAGCCTTTAAGGCTGCCTCGTCAACACGAAGCTCCCAATTCGTTGTTGCGTGCGCGCGTGCAAGGGCTCGTCCTCTCGCCGCTGGCTCCGATGCCCGTAAGCCATTTCAGAAACTGGAAAGTTCCCGCTCGACCCCCCGCTCCGATCGTTGACAACACGAACGAGCCTCGGGGGCGAATCGTTCCCAGAAGAACCGAACACTCGAACACCCCAGGACCGAAATAGCTCTCGCATCCTCGATCCGTGGCTCCGGAGTCATGATCTCAACGCACTAAGTTCCCGGAAAGCCTGGAAATAACAGACGCACTAGGGATGGATCACATAGCCTCATTCGATAGGCTCGTTCGCTCGTTTGAGTTCATTTCCCATTCGTGGTTCCAGCCGCCTGCGCTGGACTCCTCTCACCCTTGATAGAAGTCAAGTCAAGTCCAATTTAGCCAAGAAAAGGCCTCTGCTCCTTCTTCGACCCCTTCGCTGACTCCCTGTTAACCCGGCGGTTGAGGCAGCAAGCCAGCCAGCCAGCCAGCCAACCAGTGAGAGGCTGAGCCGGTCAGTCGGTCACTCAGTCAGCCTTCTGAGGCCGACAGTACCGTCTTACCCCTTGGCTCCCTGGCGTGCCTGCCTGCCTGCCTGCAAGCCGGCCGGACCGCCGTTCGTCCGTCCATCCGTCGGTTGGCTCGGTTTGCTTAATCTGGTTAGTCATTCCGGCAAATTCAATCTACATTCCCTTTTACTCGTGTCAGGGTCGACCATGGATTCTCTTTGGTGGTGGCGATGGTGGCGGTGGTTTGCAGGGACTCACTTTCGGTGGTCTCCCTCCGACTCCTTCCGGGTGACGCCGTCGCCGACGGCAGCGCAGCTCCCATGTGTATATGAGTCAACTCGGACAACAATATGAACTGTGTTTCGTCATCAGACATCAAGATTTATGCCCCTCAGAGCCCACGGGGCGCACCAGAGGACCACGAAACGGACTCCTGGGCCGTCACGATGACATGAGCTGACTGCGTTGGAAACAAACTTTCCCGGCGGTCGTCGTCCCCAGCCATTCCTGGCCCCCGCAACCTTCCTCCCGATTCGCAACGAGAGAAGTTCCATCATGGAATGTCTGGATTGATTCTTTAGAAGAGCATGATTCGAATTATTGAAACTGTTCCATTCTAAGTGAGAAGCAAGGTCTCGAAGCGAAGGGATTCCATATTTTACGCCCCTTTCTGTAGCCATCGGCCGCCATCGTTCGGAGCTTCGTTGGCTCGATGAAATCCCTTCTGTGGGAACATAACGCCACGCCGCCGTATCAACGGCCTTCTCGCTCGCTTCCGCTTGCAGCCGTCCATCCGTCCGTTGCGCTCTCAAGAGACCCGAAAGAAGAGGAGCTCGCGATGCATGATACGATCACGGATAACTAGCAGCACCGCCATCGCACGAGTCGTTTGCATTTTTGCCCTAACGCACTGCAACTAGAACACTCCACGTTGCGATGCGACGCTTGTCTGCATCGACTCCGAGCGAGACCTAGTAGCCTCTTGGGATGTTCGAGCATTACGAGTGGAATTCGTCTCGCGAACGTTTCGGATTTCCCGTCGATCCAGAACCCTCGCCCCGGCTCAATATCGGAAAAAGTCTGCGATGAGGACGGAGTTTGCGCTGAGAGGATTCAGCCAACTAGTCTTTCGACTCTATATTCCGATCGAGCATAATTGAAAGCAAATGGGAGAGGAATCGTTAAAAAGCTCGAGGGTCCTTCGAGGCACTGCATCTTCTGCAGAGGAGCGAAGCGAGTTCGCAACCAGCCAAGTCAACTCGTGCATCAAACTGACAGCAGCTCCGGTCCATTAGTGTTTATGGCAAGTGAGATCCAAGTTGGAGAGTTAGCAATGTCGGCTCCTTTCGTTCACCCGCTCCCTCGTTAACTAGCTGCCGGATCGGATCGGTTGTTTGTTCAGCTGCTCGTTGGGTTGGTTTCCTTCGTGGCTTCCCTTCTGAATCCGCCCGCCACGATCTCTGCCTCCACGTGTGTGTCTATTTCTGACGACGGAGTAATTCGACTTGAGCGTCTGAATGCTGTTGAAGTCAATGGCCGGTGGTCAATGCTTTCATACGTATGTCAACAATAATTAGATTGCCTCACACTCAACTCGATGAGGTTTGCTCCACCCGCCGCTCTGCTTGGCGATTTCTTCTTTGAATCCAACAACGCCGATCATCCGGCACCATGACCCGAACTATTCATCTACACCGATATTCCTCAAGTCATCACAATTTGTCGAGCTGCTCCAATCTTTCAAATCGGGCTCACAGACGATGACGACGCGATGACTCATCAAATATTGACCGGGTGCGTCGTAGATTTAGCGGCTAAATGAGATCTGGCGCGTGATTCTCTAGGGGTTTATCTCGGGCCTCTCCCACCGCCTCCGTTCTGCCGTCGTCGTCGTCGCCGCCGTCTTTGTCAGCGATCTGCTGGGATGATGCTAGCTAGCGATCCCTGTTCCGAGACATTTTTGATGCGAGTTTCAAGGATTCTCAGGAGGGCTTCTCTTGTTCTCCGTTGGATTTTCCACAGATCGAGGGGCGGCGCGAGGAAATCAGTTGAGACATGCCAGACGCTTTTTCTCCCCTCTGTCGAAACTTGGAGCTCCCACTGGTGCTCGGTCCGGAAGTTCTTCCAATCGGTTCACGGTCTTTATTTCCCGGTCGGTCCTTGTGCAATGCTCCGACCATTCGCGATTCCTCAGCACCATCAGAACGATGTCAGAAATGTGAGCTTTCACACGAACATCATCGAGATGACTGATCTGCCAGCTTGAACCGATCGACCAGCGATACGAAAGCGCTAGCAGAGCATCTGCAGGCGAATGGTACGTCGCTCGGCCGCACTCAACGCCCTGATTGGCTGGAGTTCAAAGCTTTCATCAGAGCAAAAATTGTTCACATGGCCGCCGTTGTCGTTGTTGTTTTCATCGTCGTTGGCGCTCTCCTTGTTCGATACCCGCCCGCTGCCCGGCGTGTCCTTCGATCCCTCCTTGCGTAGCGTCTCCCCCCCCCCCGCTGGATCAAAGTTGGTGACGATCGCTTCCATTGATTTTTTCCCGTCGCTCGTTCGTTCGACGTTTTCGGATCGACGGAGGAAGAAGAGATATTTCAATCAATCAAATACGGAGCAAGAGGCCTCCAACGGAAAACGCGATTGGGGACAGCGCGCCAGGAGAAGATTCGAGCAAACAACGGAGAAAAACGTAAATTCTTCGCCGTGGCCCGAAGATGGAAGATGGAGAGAACATTGCCACGGCAGAACAACGCGTTGACGATAATCAATTCATCTTCATGTCTTGCCATTCATCCATCCACGCGCAATGTGGTGACATACATCGACGGTCTGTCTGTTGGTTGGTTGGTCTGTCGGTCGATTCGGCTCATGGCAAGCATGTCCGTTCCGAATCGTTCGTTCGTTCGTTCGTTCGTTCGTTCGTTCGTTCGTTCGTTCGTTCGTTTTATCCATTTACCACCTACGGCACGGTCGGATGTTGTCCGTTTTGTTGATAAATGCAAGCAGAACAACGCTCCTTTCGCGTTCCTTCGAGATCTCAGGGCTGGCCCCCCACGTTTTGAGAAGGGACCAAACGGAATGACGATTCCCTTGTTCTCGAAGAGGGCGAAAACAGCGGGGACCGTGCGACGGGCGATCGCATCGAGAAATGAATAACTCGCTGAATTGATAGATGTATGGGCGGATAGACGGATGGGGAATGGGATAAACGGCCCGCATACGTTCCCTTCAGAGCTAGCGCGAATGCTGGCTCAGGGGCTCGCGCGAATTCTGCCCATATGCTGATGTCTACTTCAATGAATGATGACTGCCAACCAACCATCTATCCCGCTTGTTCTTGTTCGTTGTTTTCCGGGTACGAATCTCTTCAAAGCCCCGCGTCCGTCCCACTGCTTTCAACCACATCGGCTTCCGAGGTTCTCCCCGGCCTGCCGCAATTCTTCTTGCTCATCTGGTTGCCCGCCTCGCTGGCTCTGCTCGCCCGGTTGTTCATAAAATCGACAGAACGATCGTCACCGATGACGGAAATGTCGTTTGTCTATAAGCTATCGTTGTTCCGCTCTCCTCTCGGCTCGTCCGTTCGGCCAGTCTCTCCTCCTTATTCGAGCCACTGAAGATCTGCTCCTTGTCGACCCAGGCGGAGATTGATTGAGCAGCAGCCGAAACCCCGTCACCTCCGCCAATGGCAGCGACAACAACAACAACAACAGGACGCACAACGTCGACTTACGAATTGTTTGTCGAAGTCGCACGAGCTACCACTGGACTAGCCGACCAATCGGCCGATTGGTCGATTGGTGGTCGCAGTGATTGCTGTCGTTGTCGCTCGGTTGTCCAGGGCGAAAGGAGCAGCTTGGACAAAAGGATGGGCAAGAGTAGTAGGGAGGAGACCTCGGATAAGAACAGCATTTGTGTTTGGGACATACAATGATTGAATCATTGAGCCGAAAACAAACTCAAGGCCGCCGAGAGCGACGGAATGCTCAGCACCGCGGCCAACTTCTCCGACAGGTCGTCGAGTCAGTCTTTTGTTATGGCATCGAAGGCGTGACGGAGGCCTACGCAATCTGCAAAGCCCTCGGCTCTGGATCCGAGCAGACCTCAACCTATCCATTTGATGCCAACAAAGTACGACGAAGACGCGAGTAACACGTGTACATCGGCACTCTTGTGATGATGAAAACAACGATGGAACGCTACCGCTCGTTGACAGAGTAGAGCTAGGACCCGCATCCGGTGAGAGAATCGGGTCGAAGGTCCTGTTCCGTTCAAAAGCTTCGAATTGAGGCGTTTCCATTGCGGAGAGCGCAATGAGTGAGCGGATGGTGTCCTGAAGTCGGACGCGGTGGCGTCTCAAACCTGAACGATCGTTCGACGCAGCCCATCACGGACGAATTGCCGAAGGCCACTGATTCGGTCATTCATCGGTGAGGCCGTCCACTCGTTCACGCATCGAATCGTTATGAGCTACTTGTGAGGAGAGCAGAGGGGGCGAGGAAAACTACCAGTGAGCTAATATTCCCATCAGTCGTTCCTCGTCCTCTCTCGCTGTTTCTCGTTATAAAAGTGAGCGTCTCCCATTAGCTTTCCGGTAAAGCGGATGAACGAACGAAAGAACGAACGGCATTAGAATCGATGAAACGAGAAGTTAGCAGGAACACAGCGCACCGAGTCAGTCAGTCAGTGAGTCGGTCGATCGTTGGGAGTGTCGCGCACACTCGCACCGTCTTTCATTCTCTGGATCACTGGAGTAAGAGGATGCTCACCGACTCCCTCGCCTCGGCGTCCGTTCGTTGTGTAATTCCGGTGAACTCAATTAAAAGCATCGATTAAAATTAATGGTATTCAAATATAATGGAAACAATTCCTGGGTTGACGCTCGTTCGAGCCCGCTCATTGCCGCCGCGTTTGGGTGGTCCTTCTTCTCTCGTTTCTCGACACCAAAATCGAATCGCGGGAATCCGGGGGCAGCGATCGCTTCCGCCGCCACTGCTGCTGCTGCTGCGACTGCTATTAGTCCTAGAATTTTCTCGATTTCGCTCCCCTGCACCCCCGTCTTGCCATCGATGCGGCGGCGGAGGTCCCGAATCCTCGAGTCTGGAGGAGGTCCTCCAAAGCAGAACTGCCGAACCAACAGCTGACGGATCGCGCAGTGGTACGGATTTTCCTCCCATCAAAGATGAGAGCATTCTCCGCCTTTTTCTTCCAACCCGATATCAGGCGAAAGAGCATCTAATGTCTGTAGTTAGTTGACGGAGGCTGGCTGGGAGGAGGTGGCAGCGGACTGGGCACAAAATCTGATCGCTCCTCTGAGGAGCGTTCTTGCTCGATGGGCTGTTTGGTGGCTCGGTGGGTGGGTGGGTGGATTGGTGGAAGGGTGAATTGTACCCTCGGAGAGGATTTGCCATCCTCCGAGCCTCGTCGCTGCCGTCGTCGTCGCGTTGTTTTGGCCAACACTTAATGATAGAGGTTGTGAGTGCCTGCCCGCCTGCCTGCCTGCCCTCTACCGAGCGGCCAGTTTTCCGCTTGTTCTTTTCTCCACGATTCGTCGAGCTACACGGCCTGTGTTGCCCTGTGTCTTTTGTCTAATAATCACCGCTCCTGATAATTGCTGGCTCGCTTGCTCGCTCGTGGCTCGAGCAGGGACGGGACACGGGAAGACATTGTTTCGGAATTAGCAGGTGGTGGAGCACGGTCGAGTCTGGCTAGCCGTAGGTGAGCAGTGCCTACCTGCCTACCCACCAGGGCGGCAGGTAAGTTCTCTCGTTCGGTAAGCTCCTCTTTTCTCGGAGGAAAAGCTCAGTAATTTAGTCGAGATCAGTTGCAGCCTGGGCAAACGACTACTTTGCTGCATCGTAAAACAACTTTGTTCCTGACCCTGTCCCTCCTCGTGCTCGCCCGTTCCTTCCCTTCTCTTCCGACTGCTTCGCCTCATCCTTTCCCTACTACCGTCACTCTGGCAAGCCAACCAGCAAGCCACTCAAGAGAACGATTCTCTCTTCAATCTCCCAAAGCAGCGTCTGCGGGGGCAGATGCATCCGCAAAATAACACCAACAGAGCCAGCATCTAGAATTCGGAATGCGTGTATGAAGCCCGAGAACGGAAACCGGTTGATTTCTCAGTAGACCATTATGGGGTATTCGCGTGCAGAGTTCCCTTGGTTCGGTTGTGAACGGGCACTCGCGCGAGCTCTGTGATAGGGAAGCCGGAAGGGGGGCTGCACTCCTCGGTGGCCTTGCCATCTGTCTGGATGTGGCTTATTCTTTCCAGGAACGCCATTTTTCACCGTGGCTACGCATATGCGTATTTCATTCAGCCTTCCACCCGTATGCAGATAAGGGCTTGATATCTATGAAGCCGGTAAGCGGATGTAGGCGCATTTTCAAATCGAGGCGGCCAAGCGAGGGAGATATCCTCCCCGGTGAAGTGAGAGGGGACAGAGAAAACAGACGCAAACCGAATGCGACTCCCGCTTCGGCTCGCTCAGTTCCCAGGAAAAATGGCATCAACACCGCCTGTCGACTTGGCGATCGAATCGACTCCAGGAGTTCACGTGACCTCCTGCCCTGTGGAACGTTGGTAGAAGCTGCACCGCTCCCTTGTTGGAGCGTGCTACGATGAGATCGGGAATCAAACGACTCGGGTCCGAGAGAACAAGTGCCGCTCCGATCATCTCATCTATTAGGGCATATCACGGGATCGGGAACGTGGTGTGATAGCTCCATCCAAGATGAGGTTGTCGGAAGTTTTCGCGGAATCAAGCTCGGGCACAGAGCTTGGAAACTCCAACCTGATACATACATATATGTTTGTGAATGATATTGGACAAATGTAGGAGTTCCACCATGACTGAGGTCTCCAGGACGAATTCTGAACTTGTGCAAAGGTCTCGATCTGTAGGGCTCACTCGGAGGGTATTGACCCGGTGGAGCTCTCGGATCTCATGACGAACGCTGATTGAATGGATCGATATCACGACTCGAACAAAGGATTTGCTTCTCCGAAGTCCCCTCTGCCGTTGGTTCGAGAACACATTCATGTCCTCACTTTTAGACGTCCACTGATGTCGGCGTCTCTTGAGTTTTCTTTCCCTGCGAACTCGGAAGATTCTGGGACTGGGTGGCTAATGATTGGGGAGCAGATTGCATAATTTCCGGAGCAGATAGTTGATGGAATGGACATACGTCCGCAGACCAGCCATCAACCATGGATTTTCACCTTATCTGTCGTCTACAATGTTCTACAGCCGAACGCGGATCCATCAGGCTTCTGACTGAGCTCTTGCCGAATTTCTCTCTCGAGGCTGCGGTAACAGCCGCGGCATGATGAAATGAGATCGGCTTGGGATAAGCCCTCGTGGCTCCCCTCCACTAAATCCTTCGCCATTCCCCACTCAGCCAGTTCAATATGTGTATGCATGTATGTGAACTTTCAGATCCTATACGTCATGTCGGTCAATACGAAGCCTTGTCCGCCTCGACGTCAATCTGTCGGCGTCTTTTTGACGTTCGGGGTCGACGGATCGATGCGCAACGGCGAACCCATAGTGTTCAGATGCTCTTTTTTCTGCTCCCAAGCAACAGCTGTTTCTTGCTATCAAATATGCAAGTTCACAAACACCAAGCACGGGAAGCAATCCCGGGAACGCTTGATACACAATGCGTGTTTCCATTGCAGTCGCGCTCTCAATACGATGCCGAACAGGTGTCGACTCCTTTGATTCCACAACACGGCGGAGCAGAACAGCTTTGAGATCAGAACACCGACGCTGTCGTCTTGCTTGCCGTCTGTTTAGCATCAGGAGTCGAATTGTCCTGTTAGCGGCACCGAGCGGCGTTGGACAAGAGGGAGGAAGAGACCTCTTCTTTTCTGCCTCTTTTCTTACTCGATTCGGTGACGGCGGTGGTTGCTCACCCTAGTCCGCTTACTCATCGCCCTTCAAGGATCTCCCACGTGCAACTGCTGCTGCTGCTGCTGCTCATTGTGAGCAACATCTGTGCGATTGTTGCCCGTTCGTCCGCCAGCCAGCCGATGAGAGAGAACGGGACGACAACGGAGAAGAAGAACTCCAATAAGATGCAAATCAGAGGGAATTTACACCGCGTGGCAAACGGGGCCACAAGCGTCACTTGGCCGATTTTTACCCCCGGCCCTCTTGATCCCGTCTTTGTACCTCTTCTCCTTTTTCGTCGTCGTCGTCGTCTCTCCTCGTTTTCTCTTCATGCTTTCCCAATCACTCTATCGATCCGATGTGCAAGAGTTCGCCAGCCAAGAGAAGGGAGGAAGTTTCTGTGGGTTGAAGGAATTAGTGTTTGGGTTCCGTCCCGGATCGGGTTGAACTCGCGTGCGAGCTCTTCCGTTCGCTCTCTCGAAACTCGGGATGACGATCGTTTTCTGAAATCTCAGTTTCAAAGATCAGGTTGAAGATGCTGGGATACACTCACGATAGCCTCGGTTCCGATCGAAATCTCTGGGAGGACGAATCAGCGCGGGTAACAAAACAGAGACAAGATTTCTCCTTGTCAGCTTCCGACGTTTTAATCTTCACAACGTTGTCAACAGCGTTTTCTTTTGCATCGACGGAGAGATCGAAGCAGTTGGGTGCTCCACTATCAGCTGTCAATCAACCTTATTTTTGACATTCCCATTCGGTGCACGGGAGAAAGTGTCATTAATATTCTTTGTGAAAGAAAGATGAGGGTTCGTTTCTTTCCCTATTTCTCCTTCGTCTTCTCCACTCTCTCGATCGACAAGCGAGAAAAATATTTCACGTCGTGTCTTGATGGCGTTCGGAGTCACCTCATCTCCCCTCCCGATCTTTCTCTCTGCAATCGTAACAAAGTTGCCGAAATGACCGAATTTCAGAGCACTTCGAGCAGAGCCATGAGACCCTGGGCGAGAGTCACAGGTGAAATGTTTTGAAACTGAACCGGACTGGGTAGAGCGAATTCAGATCAACCTGTAGATTCTTCGTTCCTGACGCGAGGATCACCAGAACCCCAAAACGCGAGTATGTTCATCGTTTGTTTGTGTTGGCGATGTGATTCACGGAATTTACCTTTAGCAATAAGCAGCAGGACCGTCAAACAATGAAGCTCCATCCTCAACGAGTCGATCCCCATTCTCCTCGGGAAGATCGCTACGCTCTCCTGCGACGTTTAAAACACATGACACCGCTTCTCATATCCAAGACTGATGTTTCGGTTCGCCTTCATTTGGCCGTCATCACAAATGAGAACGACCAACTGTTGTTCTCCTACTGGCTGACAAAGGCTTAACAACGATTGGAATGCTATGAACCAGCGTCAGTTCCAAAAATCCAACTTTTCTCGAGCATGCGCTCGGAGCGATAACGTCGGCTCACGACGACTGACGGCGCACACTGATCGTGACTTCACTGCGGTAGGTTGATCACAAAAACTTCTGTAGCACCCGCAACCGAATCAGAAGGATCTCAGCTGCACGAGCATCCACGAGCATGCACATTCAGTATTTGGGAAGATGTCGTGCACCTTCCCGTCGCGCGCACCACAACTTCTGAATCGAAGGCCCCGTTAGGCCGACGTTGTTGTGCTGCCGCCATGTGCTGCCAAGGATCCTCGCCTAACCTCGCCGCTCGGCAAGGACCGCCCCTGCGACTCCGATGCCCCCTGGCTGAGACCTCGGGAACCCGGATCTCTCAAATCGTTGCCACTACCGTAGCCGCCATCGTCGTCACCGCCGCCGCCGCCGCCGCCGTCGTCATCCTCCTCATCGTCGCGGCCGCTAGGGTAAGGGTAAGGTTGGGTTGTCGGCTAGCTGCTGACGGCGAGAGGAACGAATCTCAGAGGTAGGGCGGAAAGGGGAGAAAGCAGAGAAGGAAGGCTGTTGAGGTCTCTCTTAGGGGCCAAGGAAGGAAGGAAGGCAATGGACAGAGGGACACGCGAAGAGAACCCCTCGAGGGGTTTCCAGGGATCTCCACTCTGTAAGCGTGGGCAAGCAAGGAAGCAGCTCGCTAGCTAGCTGGCTAGCTAGCTAGCTATACAACGAGTGAAGAAGAAGGAAGGAAGGATGAGCTCTCCTCTTTCCACATCCTCCCGATGAAGAAGGCGACGACCGCGGAGCACCGCTTCCTCTGGCAAGCAAGCAAGTCACTTGGGAGCTGTAGGTGGCTAGACCGTACATCGAGCTCCGTTGACTGGCCAGTGAGCCAGACACCCAAGCATCGCGCCACCTCGCCGCCTGCAAGTCGAGCAAGTCTCACGAGAAACATAAAGAGCAACTTTTGCGGCCGATGCAACGCAAGGATCCGCAACGCGGCGCATTCCGTGTGCCGCGAAGTGGGTTCTCCCAACTCGTAGGCCCTACAGTGGCTCAACTCCCCAACAAAAATATAACGAACACGAATCGGCTTCCAGTTTGAGTCCTCTTCCCTCATACTCGGAGGGCGCTCCTTGAGAAAAGAGCTCCAGCTTGTCAGTGTTCCTCCGGCAGGTGTACACTCACATAGAGGCAGGCTTTGCGTCTTCAGCGACCCCCGCTAATGTCAAATAATCTTTTGAAGCTAAATTGGACGATTTTCACCGATCCGTAAACGCCTCGCGTCGACCCCCTGCGCATGACATGGACCCTTAAGGTCTGTTGAGATAGATCTTGCTCGAGAATTACATATGTGCATTGTCATGGGAGCGAATCGGGTTCCTTCTTCGAAACTCCGGCTCTATTCGTCATCAGCCGCGCCTGTCTGACGCGGATGACGCTCCGCCGGTACCTGGACGGCATTGCATAAAAGAATCAAACTCTTCATCCCTCTTTCATCCATTCATCTCCCGTGTTCCAATGAGGCTACGTCAATTTGCTAGCGCTAACGTTCATCGCTCCCAAAGCTCGAAAACCCTTGACCTTGATCTACGACGGCGGAGGGAATGGTGCCTGTTTTCGGGCGGAGGAACCGGGAACTTTCCCTATCTATCTGGAAATGTTCTCATGATCTCGATCTTCCTGCGAACGAATCCAGAAGTTCCTTGCTGGGCTAGTCGAGTCCCTGTCGGATGGAGACAAGGTAAAACCGTGCTTCTCAACTTCCCTAATGAGTCGGCAGCGTTTGTCTCTCAGAGTTTTTCAGAGTGGGATATTAAAGAGGAATTTCATAATTCGTGTATCAAGTCATTATGTTGAAACTCCATTAGGGTTTTTGGACGTGGGCTACGAACGAAAGCCCACCCTGGGCGTGGTGGGTAACGTGAGCCGCGCACAGGGTGAAGAAAAGGATTTCCGCCGAGCTCGTGGAGCCGACTCGGGTAGATGCTTCCTGGTAGGATTACGCTGTAGACGATTCGTCTCAACTTTCCCGAGCCTCTTTCATTTAAAATGAATCATCTCACGACGACGACGACGACGAAAGTCGCCTGCTATGGGGTCACGTGAAATCTTATCGTTCAGCAGAATTAATTTCACCCGTCGCGCAGGGAGAAAATCCGAAAACTCAGATCTCATTACGAAACACGACAAATCGACAAGCTTCGTATAATGATGCTGCTCAGTACTCGTCCCCATCCCAGATTATTGCTCGGGAGCTTCGTAAATTAGTGAACGAGCGGTGCGGACTAACTAAGTAGACCCAAGAGTATTTCTGAATGCACCGAACAAAAGCTTGTTTGAGACAATCGCTCCAATCGGTTCCTCTGAATTCCTCTTCCTTTAAGCACTCCCCCCAGCGCTTTCCTCTGTCTCTTCCTCTACGCGCGACAGTTTCTCTCGACTGTTCGTTTTCGCAACTCTCCTGTTCCATAATTCAGTCTTAGTTACTTAGCAGTAGCAGCAGGACTCGCTGGACGCCTCTGTAATGTGTCGGCTATTGAAAATTTCATCAAGGGCGGGACGGTGACCGTATTTCTCTGTCCCCTGCCGGTTCGCTTTGTGTCTGCTCGTCGACTTTTACGATCCAAGGAATGAACGCCTGGAAATGCCTGCCGCCAGAATCGACCGCCTGGGGCCTCTACATTCCAGCAGTTGCGACTCACTCAGTCGTATCACCTAATCGTCAGTTATCATGCATTTATTCGAACAGAGTCAGATCGTTGAATGAGCGTTCGATGAGGTCTGGAATGCAACGTAACGCAGACACCAAAATGAGCAGAGGAGAATACCGATTAAGGCGTCATACTTTCGAATCTGCATCGCAGGAACTCAAAATCCGGTCCAGCAGAGAGAACGCGAGTGAAAATCACAAGGGGGGTGCGTGAGTGAGTGAATGAATGATAAAGAGAAACGAGGGAGAAAAACGGCTCCAGGAACAAGGGAGGGGATTAGGAGAACGACAGGATAAGCACGACGTCGGACGGCGAACCGCTCAAAAACGGTCCTCGCATGGAACTTTGAGCGAAAAAGGGAAGGACGGCAGTCTTTTACTCCAGTTCCCCTCGGTTCCATCGTTGTCAACGTCTATTCAGAGATTTAAGTGAGCCTGTTTGGGCGATTGTTAGGACTCGTACAGAAAGTGTGATTCGAGCTCCACGCCACTCGGTGCCGGCGGCGTAAAGCTCATGATTAGGAAGGGGATGATTCCAGGGTCCGAGAAACCGGTGAACTAGATGTTCCAGGCAAAGAGCATTCAAGATAAAGGACTTGCCATGAGAAAGGTTCACAGATAGTTTTGAAGGGTCCGGAGCCCAAATCCATGTGAGCCGAACGTGGAGGCGATCAATAGTCAAGCAAAAGCTCCAAGTAAATGGTGGAGTTGACAATATCAATTTGGAGACAGGGTTTGGCAGCAGACAGACAGCATTTGATGGAGGTCGAGAGGCCGGTTGGTCGCTTACATGCGATGTCGGGCAAGAGAGGCGGAGGAAACGGAGGATCCGGGTCAAGAAGACAAAGCAGCGAGTCGGGACAACAGCGCAAGGAGGAACGGCGGCCATCAGCTGGAACAGCGCGGCTCCAAGGATGAGAAGAAGCAGAAGGGCAGCGGGCAACATGCATCTTCGGCGACTTCGGAGGGCCCAAGGAAAGTTTATTAACCTCACCCCGACGGACTGACGGACGGAGCGAGCGCCGACCCTACCATCCATCCGTCTGCTATTCGTCCGTTCGTTCAGTCAGTCCGTCAGTCAACCCCACCAGCCTTCAGAGACGGTCCGGCTGCTGCGCTTCGCAGTTGCGGCAGCAAAAGTCAGCATGTGAGTGTGAACGTGTGAACTTTTGGTGGCATTTTTCGCTTGAGAAGCTTCTGCTCGTTCTCCCGCTACTCTCATACCCTTGACTCGGAGCAGCTAGTGCTGGTCCAGCTAGCTGACGGACGGACGGACGGACGGACTGACGAAGGAACTGAAGAGCGGATGGACAGACGGCCGAACGAGTTAGGCGCAAGAAGTGGGGCCGAACGGAGTCCACTCTTAGCGAGAGGGGCACCGACAACCGAGAACCGGGTGTAGGGTACCCGTTCGCCGACAACGGCCAAGACGGCGACATCGGCGACGATCTCAGCTTCCCTTCTTTCCTTTTTTTGGTTCCTTCCATCCTTTTTTTCATCGCTCGCTAGTCTTCCTTCTCTTATTTCCTCAGTTCGTTGCTGCCGTCGTCGTTGTTCTCTTCCCACGAGAGATAAAGAAAGACATGGAGAGGAGCTACCCGGAGAAAAGCTCCTCGCTTGCACTGCCGCTCCGTTCACCAGTTTGTTCGCCAGTTCTCGCTTTCGCACCAAAAGAAGCCACAGCTGACGTCCGCCACTTGCTGCCGGGCGAACGGCGGTCGGTCGACCAGACAGGCGAGCAGGCTGCTTGCCGCCTCGAGTCTGCTTCGCAGCAGTGGCTCACCAGCTTCTTTACTCGTTCGCTTACTCACCCGTTCACGAAGTGCAGAGACTAATTCTTCTTTCGTTCTACTCTCGTGCGTTCGCTGTTTCAATCTCGTCGTTTTTTCGGTTTCTGCGACAGAAGGCCGCGCGACTTCACTTTTTCTCTCGGCACAGCCCTTACTCTGCCTTCCCCTTCTCACTTCCCTCCCGCGGTTCGTTCATGTGCAATGCACGAACATGTGCGCCCGCTTTCTGTGGGGTCCGGCTGGTTCTCCTTTTGGCCGACTGGCTCGCTTTACGTCTGAAAGGCTTCATATTAGATAGCGATGTCGTGACCTTGAATCCAGGCAACGAGTCTGATTAATTCCGCTTTGATCCGGAGGCAGCGCAACGACTACTGGCCAGGATCTGAAGTTTTTCGCTCTTTGCTTCGTTTTTGCGAGAAAATCTGTTCTATCATTATCTTCGTTCATCGTGATGTCCCGAAACGGAATCTCTCATCTATCGACGATCGAGGCGGAAACTTGCCACTTCGACCTCTCCTGCGATCGAAGCCATGACGAGTTTGGGGAACATTGGGGTTTCGTACTTTCCAATTCCTCTCTTCTGTGTTTTCTGAACCTCGACAGCGCCCTCGTCTCGGGAAATTCGGGAAAAAGACAGGCCCATAGACAATGTCCAATGCGGGAAGCATCACATAATTAAATCGAGATGATCGCGCCCCCGGATAAGGAGGAGATAGAGGAACATGGAACCTATGCGACTCTCACTAAGCGCTCGTTCGAAACTGGGTCAGACGCAGACGCCGTTTCTGTTCCAAGACTCGAAAGAGAGCATCGTTAATGTGTGAGACTATTTCTAATCATTTAGGCAACGTCCAGCCCAGAGAGAATTCGTCGACGGTCGTCTGAACCGGCCTTAGGGGTCGCTCGGTCAGTCAGACGGGACCGACCGACCGACCGACCGACCGACCGACCGACCGACCGACCGACCGACCGACCGACCGACCGACCGACCGACCGACCGACCGACCGACCGACCGACCGACCGACCGACCGACGGTCGGACTGACGGACGGAGGAACGACGAAGAATGGGTCCCGCTGAGTTGTTTAATCTGCGGAGTGCTTGTCGGACGATATCGGTAGAATGAGTGACTCAAACGGCTTTCGTTGGGGCCTTTCGAAGGCTCAGGGCGAGGAGACGAAATGAGGGAGGCGAAGAGCCTCCTGCAGGAGTTGGGAAACTAAGAAATCGACTGTCTGTCCTTCTGGAGAACTGACGGAGGGACGGACGGACTCACTCGCTGACTGACTGACTGACTGAGTTAAACGGCGAACAAACGACCGACAGACCACCAAGCAGGCAAGCAACGGAGCAATCGGCCAACAAAGAAAAGGACTTCCTCGAATGTTAATGCTGAGAAGCACTACAGACCACCAGCGCTCTTGCGGGAGCCACTACCACTGCGCCGTCGAAGACCAACAAAGATAATGTTTTTCACAAAAACGGCATCAGCCCTTCACCAACAAAGTGGACAACCTCTATCTGTGATTCGAGTATCGGTGTTCTTTGCGGAGCTCCGACACATCACCCGATGCTTCGACTACAATCACACTCGCTGGTGCATTCAAGGAAACACACCCGTGATTGCACCCGAAAATGTCGTTGTTTCGAATTTTCGAGAAGACCTCACCTTGTAGAGCTGTTGGTTCTCAAGGTCCAACAGGCGAAGCTTGGTTTTGGTACGAAGGGTTGCTTAGTCCGTTCGTAGCTCTCTTTCTGTCGGTCGGTCGGTTGGTCGGTCGGTCGGTCAGTCCGTCTATCGCCTCGGATAGGTGGCCGGTAGCTTGCCAGTGGTGGGAACGGCTAATGCCTCGAGCCTAATTGAATAGTTAATATTAAAGTAAACCTTCTAACGATAATGAGCTGGCTGGAATGCGGAGCAGAGCCAGCGCAGCGACAAAATGTCCACCATCGCCAACGATGTAACCGGAAACACCTCTGCGACGAGGTGACAAAAGTAGCGGCTGGTAACATGTGACCCGGGCGACACCACTCAAATATTCGGTTGCCCTCGAACAAGTCGGCGCAGACGCTCAAATTACTCCATCTTTCATCCGAGAGCACCTTATCGTTACGTGAGTGTTTCTCTCTTAGGATAATTCACGGACTCGGCTGAAGGAATGTCGTCCTTGGTGGTTCAATATCTCTGTTTTATGTAAAATGAAAGTTTTGAGGATCATCGGAGCGGAGGCAGGGCGTTCGCGATTCGTCGCGAGGGTCAGCCATGACACCAACGTTGTGGCTGAAGAAAACCATATTGAGAACGAGTGCAAACATTCAAGAGCAGAATCGAAATTCCGGCTCCTAAATCTCACGTAGGGTTGCTCCTTCGCCCCCACCAGAGCTACGGCCGAGAAAACCGGGGTGGGGAGTGAATGTTATTACCGTTATCGCGGAAGCAATGGACCTTGCGAGCGGCTGTCTTATTTTTCTGACAGCTGTTCCGAAACTCGCCACGACCATCGGCGGACCAGCGCTCCGAAAAAAATGTGCTCCCGGAAATGCTGTATCCTCAGAATTTTCAAAAACCCCGTATTCACGATATGAGCGAAAATATTCCGAAAGCGCTAGGTACTCCTGGTTCAGTTCCCAGATTGGGACTGTGTTTAATTTGACAAGCTCGCGATAAGGATCACAAATCAACAGTTCGAGAGGGAAAGCTGCCGCTTTCGTCGCCCCGTCAAGTGGTGAAGAACAATGAAGATACGAAATCTCGAGCGATCACGACTTTTTCGGGATTCCTCATGCCGTCTCATATCATTAGAGTTGGACGCATTCGTGGCGCCAAAGACGGCCAGTTGGTCATGACGCAAGTCGACGTGCTCGACGATGTCCAGCCTCTTGTGGAAGCTTCCCAAAACGGAGCCAGAACGTTGCCGTAGAAGCCCTGTCTCTTGTCATTATATGTCATGCATCAAGTATGTTACGAGTGCTTCTGGCATATGGCAATTTGACGAGGGCTCTGGCCGTGGAGAGCTCCAAGATGATCAGGTATCGTCGGGAGAGGAATAGCGGGCGGTTTCGGTCCTCCTTAATGCCATCCCTTGGCAGCCTCGTGTCCACTGCTTAGTTTCGGAACGCTCGGAGGGCAGAACGTTTGAACGAGTTAACCGAGAGTTGTCTCCTTACCTCGCTAGTTTCCTCAACGCTTTCTCAAGACTCTTTCTCCTCAAACTTCTGCTTTACGCTCCTCTGAAAGCATCAGGGGTGATACTTCTCGTAAAATTGACCTCTACTTTGGAGCCGAATTTTTCACACGTCCACCATAAGCGCATTGACCACGTGTTGGGTCGCACCACCTCGTATATCTGAAGAATTTAACCTAGTTTGAGGCTCCGGGAATGAGAATTGGCGGGAGTGCATCGCGCCTAGTATCATGATGCCTTCTGCACCCTAAGTATCATCAGACGCTGAAAGTTACCCAGGAATCAAGACCGACTGCTTGCTCAAACGCTGACTGTGCCGACTGCTCGCCTGTCTAGCCTGAATTCGGATAAGCGCGGGCATCGAAGTAGTGCGTTCCTTCCAGGGTGCAAAGTGATCGACATTGTGAAATGCGACTTATCCAGTTTCGCCAGTCGGTCGGTCGCTCACAGTCACCCTGCCAGTCCCACCGTCCGCCAACCAACGGAAGATTTCGCCGATCGCTTGGTCGCTACCTTCGTCTTTTTACGGTTTCGTTCAGCAACCCAACCGAGGAAGTAACTTTTCCTCCTTCACGTTTTTTCCGTCCCATTGCACAGAGCCGACATCGGGACGATTTATTTGCTTAATTTGTGAGACGTCGAATCAAGACCTCAACGGGCGTAAATACTCCTAACAGCGCACCAGGGAACGAGAGTGTTCGTTTTTGATTCTTCTAGTCGGGTTCTGTCCCCCTGAGGCAGCGAGATTTTTCCATGAGAATTTGACGAGATCATGCAAAGTTCCATCACCACGGATTCGCGCTATTCATATATGAGGACAAACCTTCGAAGGCTCGTGAACGGTTGAATAGGCAGAGGTGAATAGCTAATTTCAATGCAGGAGCATTGCAGAGTCGAGTGGTCCTGGAATGACACAATGGTGGAATCGGATGAGCTGGGTTCGATGAGGCTCAAAGTTTTCATTAAACTCTTTCTCGGTCCGCATTAACATTCCTGTCCCTGCGGAGCGAGCTCATTCGGGAGCTTGACGTCTCCCAATGGGGCACGCTAAGCACGATAGGCCAGAGTCAGATAGCCGAGCAGGCATCTACTGCATTGTACCGGACCGTGTAGATTGATCCTCATGTTCGGACAGCCGCTACCTCTGAAGATGGAGCGAGTTTTTCGAATATCTTGGACATACGCTTCGCGGCTCTATATACCTTGAATCGGAGAGAGTATGAGCAGCGAGCAACAAATTCATGGCAAGGGAAAATCTCCAGCGATCCTCGCGAGAACATGCGGCTACATGTAATTCATATGAGGTGGCGCATATATGAAGTTTGGACGAAGTTGAAGGTTTGTTTCTGAATCAGTGTTTTCCAAATCGTCCACAAAATGCACGATGAAAAAGTTCTTGCGTTTCGTCGCGATCCGAGAACGAACAAGCTCTCGAGCAGCGTGTAGGCGAAAGGACGAAATGAGGAGCATCAATCGAGTTCGATGTAGCACGGGTGGTGCGTCTGAAGAAAGAATCCCATTCTGAATCAGAACGCTTTCCGATACGAAGGAAAGCGTGCATTCCATCGATATGGATCCATTCCGAATGTCGTTTTCTTTCAAGACCTTCTCCGTCGTCGTCCTCGCGTTCGTCTCTTGTTTGGTGCCAGCTTGCAGCATGTTTTGAAAGAATGGGTCAACCGAGTCCATGTCGTTGAGGAACGACAGTGGGAAAGAGACCGCCAGATAAAGACCGCATCCGAGAATGCTTTGGAGATCAATTAGGATTTGGAGGCTAGGATTTTGATGTTTCAGTTCCCGTGGTTATACTGATGCTTTCCTATTTCGTTATCAGGAGCAACGTTCGCAGCAACGATGCCGTAATCAACAGCAACATTAGTACCCGGTGGCACATTGCCGAGTTTCCGTTGGAGTCGACCTACTACTTAGAGAGAGAAAAGAAGCAGGACACAAAAATGCCCAACTTCCGATCCTGGGCTTTCTACGCCGCTAATGAAGCCGGCAAATTGATACTCCATACATACATACATACATTCAAACATATATCCACATACTCCCTCGTACTCAACCCATCCGAATACGGCCATCGCCAGCCAAATATATCCACAGCGAGTCCGTGGCTTGTCTGCATCTGCAAATCAGCAGCGTCAACTCTGTTCTTATGCCGACAACCGACGCAACGGGTACAAACGAGAATGTATTCGGAGCGCTCGTTCCTACTGTCGGCAAAGCACTCTGGCTCGGCTTTCATCGCGAGCTCCTCTGAGTATTTTTTCCGCGAGTAACGAATTCGAGTTGACGATTTTAGGAAATCCGATGCAATTCCTGAAAATTCAATATTCAATTCTGAAGTTTTCGTCGAATCTCAAATCCGGGGAATAACTTTTTCCAAGATCGGCCCGGAAGTGCACTCTGATACGAGAGATCGACGAGAAACAAAGAAGAGGATTCCCAACGCCGTAAAGAAGGCTCGGCGAAGAGCGCAATGAAAGGATTCGATGAGAAGACTAATTGCGATCACTTTGCTTAGTCGAGCGATCCGATTTCAAATCGAGTCTCCTCCGACTCTATCGCCGGCGCAGGACCCGAGAACTGTTCTGGAGGGAGACATACGTGATCTCTTTTCTTCTGCTACGTTCATATGCTGTAAGCTGTCAGGAACAATGATCGGAGCCGAACGCAACTCGATACGCTTCCCTGCTAATTGTCGAATCGATATCTTAGCTCTTCGAGAGCAGTTCAACGAACGAACGGATCCAATAGTGGATCCGCATCAGAACAGACGGCGTTTCAAGCCGCTTCAAAGCGTTTACAGCAGAAAACCTGCCGGTTCACGGGGATCGACGCTTCTCGCGCGGGTCCCGTATACGGGAACAAGGATCGAGCCTTTAGAGGGTGGGCATTGGTATCCTATCGGTGTTCGGAACAGATTTCGTAGTGGTGATTTTTCGCGCTCCGTTCCCAATGAATCGCATAGAATACTCAGCTCGATATAGTGATTGGACCGGTTTGAAAGTTCAGGAAGCTCGTCGAGAAGATCCCTCATCCGAACGAGTCAACATAAAAAAATGTTTCTGTCAGTTCTTACCGTGCCGGATCAGGTTAAGAATTCATTGGGCAGACACCTGGGGCCATGACCCGATTCTCGAAACGAGTATGTATCCGCTTCCACTGCAACTCCGAAACCCCGGATCGCAGCTCTGTCACTTCGATACTCGAAGGCACCCTGTTTTGCCATTCATCTGGAATAGCTCGGAAATTGGGAGCCCTCCTGCCTTCGGGTCGACCCTCGTTGCTCTTGAGAGTCGCCACGGAATCTTCTAAAAATGAGTTCCGCTCCCGGTAGTTTTTTCTTTTCTTAGCAAGAGGAGAATCTGCTGGTCCATGTTCGGGTGGCTAACTTTCAGCCAAAGTTTACTCGGAGCGTGCTGGTGACATGCTTGCTCTGTTGGTGCTTTGTGCAACGCCGTCGAGGCTTCCCCATAGGGGACTGTATTGCTCGTGCGAGCCTACTCCCGGAATAGACAGCGTCAGAAGGCGAATTTTCTGTCGCCAATGAAAAATGAAGCATGACTCCGAGCAAGGCTTCGTGGCGAACTTGGAATGAGTTATGTCCTCCCGTCTCAAGGCATGTTCATCTCTGCGCGGCTTGTGGGTCGACGAATACACGGCTGACTGAAGTTCAAGAATATTCGCTACACTTTGATCTCAGCGTAATCATCCGGTGTCAACCTTTCGAACCTTTCGGGACCACGTGATCGAAAACCCTCGGATCGTAAACTTATTTCCGAATCACGGTCTGGTGTGCCAACCTTCTAATGATCGAAAAGGTTATGATCGGATTCAATCGCACTTTGCTGAAAACTCGGAAAATTGAGTATTCCCGGACGTCGACGAGCGCTGGTGCGCGCGGTGAGTTCCCGGAACGCTGCTCTCCATTCACGATCTCAGATGAACTCTTTGTCTGTCTACGTGTCATAGCATGATTTAACGCACTCAAGTTGTTTGGGGTCTTGCATCTCTTCTGTGGTTCGTTTCTCTATGTGCTACGATCCCGGTTTGAGGCAAGAAAGATGAATCCTCTTCTGAGTCGGAGTTCAGTAGCGCTCCTCAAGTAGACGACGCGACTCAGGCAGGAGCTGACCTCACGAGGAGAGGTCGCTAATTAGGTGGCTTGAATGAGTACCTCTGAAACCTTCCGTGCGATGCGCTAGTGGACTCATTCCGTGTTAGAGGACATCACTGGATCACATCGTCGGCAATGGATGGCGATTCAAGATCGACTCACTCCGAGCATCGCGAGCTACGGGTTTACGGAGGACGTCGTGTCATCGTGTTTTCGCTTCCCTGACATCTCGAAGATTCTAAACGCATATTTGTCCTTCTTAATCCACGACTTATTGTATGAGGAGCGAGTTCAGACATTCAGATGAGAGCCTCGAAGTTGTGATAATCACGAAGTTTTGCTTCACCCGGAGTCTGCGTAGAAGCAAACAACCGGACCCACCTTCTCGTGCCAATGCCTGTCCGAGGCGAAAGTGGTGTAGCGGCCCGAGTCGTTGGTGAGTGCCGACATCCCGAGTGGTTTGTCAGCACATAGCGTCACAGCGACGTCGTCGTCTGCGTACCTAACGTTTCAGTCGATTTGGGACAAATGTGACATCACATATCCTGATGACATCTCATTCGGATGCTTGTCTGCTGAACGTCGTTGCAACTGATGAGACAAGACAACACCCCAGGTCTAATGACCCCGAACATTATTCGGCTGGCTCTGCTTCTTCGTCAGACTCATGACAGCGAACTAGTCTCGTCATTGACTCGTTCGAATTGATAGAGGCAATTTTATTGTCTGGTTCGCTGCTTACAGCTGCAAGTCTCCCATAACCAGGATTGGTGGACATCGGGAATCAACCGTGTTGAGAGTGTAGACGTGTCCGACGGCGGAGGCGACAGCCCTGACCAGCATGACGTTTACTCTTTCCAGGTTTCGACCGGGCTATTTCGAAACAGCTGATCGTAGACTCAACGACTTCCAAATTTTCGGGTACGTCAAAGTTATCGCCCCTCTGAAAATATCACGGCTCAAACTCAGGGACATCACGACCTCCTGAGTCCATTTGTTTAACTTTGACTTCGATACACACCTTGAATACTGATTTTGGTTCCCACGGAGGGACTTCCAACCATTCGACTGCAGAGAGAAATGGCTGTACTCTGGCTTCCCAAAGTGGCAGGTTTTGAAGAAATTCTCGCTTCCCTGGTTCATTAGTCCAAATCGAGGTCTTTTGCTCTCAATTCCTTCGGGCCGTGAGAATGGCATTCAGGGAACGGGAAAAGCAAAGCGAAGACCGTGCGCGCTTGTCGCCTGGATGGCGGGCTAGCGCGACGGCTGACGGGCGAGCTGGGCGGCCCCTCTCGTTATTTCTCTTCGTTTCTTAATCACGTAGCCAATTAGATGCTTGAGTTAATTTGAGTGAACTCGAATGTGACTCGCTTCCTCTCAGCTAACATAGAAAGGGACTTCATTCTCGACTGCTCTCGTCGTGTCTTTTATTTCTCCTCTCGCTCTCCTCCTAGCAAGCGAGGTACGACGCGAACGGTCAGAACGATAGCCAGGACGACAGTCCGGATGACTGGGGAAACGAGGAGGTGGACGACGACAATTCAAATGGCCAATCCCCGGTAAATACGATGCCAAACTCATTTCCCGTTCGCGGGCTTATTTAGCATAAACGAAACGGAACAACTAACGCGTCACTTCGACTGCCTGAAGTCCTCGATGTGATCGAATTCGCTTGCCTCGACCATGAGTCCCCGACTCTCTGCCCTTTAGGGGAATCGAGTGCACGATAGGCGAATTTCGCGGGAATACCAAACTTGAGCTCGAGTTTTTTTCCTCTGAAACTCAATTCGGTTCTACCATGAATACAAACATTTTTGACGGAGCCTTCCACGTCCATCCTCTGCATTTGCTCGACTTCGGCCAGTTTGGATTGCAACGTCGTTTTTCCGTTCGTGCTTTGCTTCGGCTCTGCGGTGACTCGGTGTTTTTTCCTGTGATGAAGCAACTCCACATACACACACCCATACAACACAGTGATGCAAATACTTCCGAGGACCGGGCCAGCTGTCGCCACGACGTCAGGCGAGCGACTCCTCGACCAAAAGAATCAAGCCCCGCTCACTCAGTCAGATACAGTAGAAAGCCAAGCTGGCGGTTCCTGCTGCCGCTCCGACGACTACGTTTGCGGCTCAAGCAGTGCATGGCGGACGCATAAGATGAACTGAATCAGCGAACGCTTTCAAACCTTCCAATCAAGACTCGAATGAGCATCTCAAATACTCTCGGTGTGCAAAGATCGTCACTCATCGAGATCTGCGAAAAGTATCCATCTGTTTCTGCGTATTACCGCATTCGAATCCGCGCTCTTCGACTGTCTCGACGGAAGGAAGAATTTCTGACCATGCGTTTTAAAGGTCCCAGACGGTGGAAATACTGGTTGGGCAACAAGTTCAGCGAAAAGCACAGACGACAACGCTCGATCAGAGAGGAACAAAGCGCAAGGACGAGATACAGCAGAAGTGAGAGTATAGGAGAGCAAAGGTGGACTGAGCAGGAGAGGAAGAGATGCAACAAAGCGTGCAGTCAACTCAAAAGCATCTTAGACTGCAAAGCGACACAGACCAAGAAGCACCGAAGATAGGGAAGGAGCGACCGAGCGAGGAAAAGTGCTTGAAAGGCTGACTGATTCGGAAAGCTGCCATTTCTATCAGAAAGAGGCTCCTCCGGAGGTTTGTTCTTTTTTTCTCCGATACTTTGCCTCTCTATCTTTCTTTTCTGTTCTCGGTTTCTGCTTCTCAGTGCGCTCCCGCCGCTCCGTTGCGATGGATGGCTTTAATGAGAAGTCAACATCCTTCCTTTTTCTTTTTTTTTGTTCTCCTCCCCCATCTGGTTCGCCTCGCCCATCTCAAGGAAGCACGGAACGAACCACGGAGCATCGATCGAACTTCCTGCAGGCTCCGATTCAGTCCATTCGTCCGTCCTTCCCTGCGTCAGTCGGCCCGTCCATCCTTTCGTTCATTCTCCGGTCCGGCGAATCGGCCATCCGCCTCTTCTTGACAGTTCTTCCGCTTCGTCGACGGTGGCCCTAGTGATCAAAAATAGGAGCTCCCGAACAGAGCGAGAGCAAGTAAGGAACAAAGAGGAGAGGCAGGAGGAGCCGCCGTTGTTGTTGTCTACTTCCACCGATGTTTCAAACATCCTCCCGGCCTTATCTCTCCTTCCCATTTCCACCCGACAACGACGGCTTAGAACAATAAGGTATCATCTTCTCCGTCCACCCGACGCGCCGGGGTGGTTGAGCCGGTCGCTGCACCCAGCTTCAGGGGAATCTTGGGGTGAAGCTCCGAGCAAAGACCACGGCCAACTCCTTCGATTGAGCCCTCCACGCTCGGTGCACGTGTTGCCGTGGTCGCTCGAAAATGCGTAGGTTCGAGATGAAAATACATTTTCAGGCAATGCCAAGTCACCATCATCCCCTCTCGCAGAGGGGGATCTGTCCAGTGTTTTGCGCGGCAACTACTCTGGAATTCCGACTTAAACCCTTGGCCAACGGCTCGGCCCGGAATCCCTCGTTTCGCAGCGGAAAAGGACTGACAGCCTACCTATCTCCGCTAATCCTCCTCGGAGTTGATTTGCTCGCCCTACGCCCTCTCAGTCCCGTGATCCGTGCAGCACGATCTTGCCCAGCTGTACGACCGACGGACCGACCGGTCCCCTGGCCGCCCGCTCATCCACTTGCCCTTCGTGACGACACCATTAAAGCAGCCGTATTGGCTTTCGATTTCGATACGCGGCCGTTGCTTCCCCCGCGCCGTCACTCGAGCTGATCTCACTTCTTTGGTGCGGAGGTCACCAGATGTTTTCTCAGTGACGACAGAGACGACGATGATACCTCCAGGAAGAAAGTCGATTGTGCTCAGCTAGACTACTACCCCCAGGCGACTGACAGGCTTGAGGTTGAGCCTAAAACCGTGCAACAAAACCAGAAATGGTGCAACGGCATATTGAGAAATAACTTTGCAGCATATCAGGAGCCTTGTCTGTAACTGATTTAGCTGAAAGCCTTGAGTCGGGTCTCCGGAGGATTATCACCTGTTTGCGCTATGGTGCTTGGAGTCGTACCGCGGAAAGGCCAACGTTAGGCTCATGATTCGTCTTGATGCAGAGATTCATCATATGCATCATCTCGAGAGACGTTTTGCGCTTTGCTGCCTGATGAGACGTAACTTCATCGTGACCATTCCTTCCTCACAGATTCGTCGCAAGGGCTCGAACGAGCTCGAGGAGGTCAGATTCCGCTTGAAGACAAACTCTGTTCGGAAGTTCCTCTTTTATTCTTTGCCTCCTCGGTAGTCGACTTCGAACACTCCAGTCTTTTTCTTCCTTGGAGAGAGTCCGCAAGCGATGAATTCTTCTGCCGAATTTTTCTCTGTTCGCGGGTTGGTTGGTTGGTTCGAGGACTCCGTCTCTTGTGCTGCTTCCCCTTTCAATAAAACATTCTGTCGATTCAAGCGGCACCCGCAGCTGCTCGTCCTTAGGGTTTTTTCTCCTTTTCTTGACTTGCCAGCCGGGAGCAAGCTCGGCAGCCTCGGGAGAAGTCAGAGAGCTGAACGGAAAGCCAGCTCGGGAGCGAGGGAGACAGGCTGCGAGGCGACATCCGTTTTCTCGAAAAAATCATTCGCTTCAATTCTTGATTTTATTGTCAAGCTCTGCTCAGCTCGCGCCCTCTCCGCTTTTACCACACTTCACAGGACAGGGTTATCGAGCGAACGAGCTCGGATTCCGGACCTCGAGACCTTCGGGAATAATTCCTGATTTTCCTGTGCAACGAGGATTCCAAGCGAAACTCCCATTTAAGTCGAGTGCCATTCGAGAACGACGTCTGCGACGTCTCAGTCAACGATGGCAAGACGCAATTCGTAGAAGAGTGGTGACGGCGACGTTTCCGTTCGTTCGTGCCTTCTTTGGATGGATGAATGAAGGCGGGATAAGTCGAGATTCCGGAATATCGCCTGCCTCCAGCATCCGAGCCCTCAGCCGAACGGGTATCTTCTTCCAGGTGAAAGTTTCTCAGTATGCCACACGGATTGAGTGAGAAATAGACAAAAGCGCAGCGTTCCTTTCGACCACTATAAATAAGGAGGAAAACGGGGAGGAGTGAAGATATTTTTTGCAGAGAGGAAATTTCTTCAGACACGCGATTTATTTCGTGGAAATCCCACACGAGTTTCGGAAGGAAGGATGGGAGGGAGAAAAGCGAGACAGAAGATGGAGACACTGAAGAAGCGATGCAAAGGATACCCTGACGCGGACGGAAAGGAAAAAATTCAATGGCCGCTGTGCTTGTCCAACGCTTTCTCTCCGTGCCGGTTGGATCTTTCGACGGCAAGGAACGAGCGACGCAAGACCGACTTGAGAAAATGCAGACGTCGAGTTTCAGGAACGGCAGGATTTATATTCGCCACTTTCTCTTCCAGCGTTGATATTTCCACCGGACACCGAGTTCCTTGCTAAGGTTCCGCTTGCGGCACACTGCTCGTTTCGAACAACTGATCTAGGCCTGGTTTCCGCAGTCTGTACGGTTTGGGGTCTTTTGTGCGTGCTGCAGGGTGATGATTGAGCATTGAATCGGGAGAATTGAATTTTCTGAGAATCATCACTCCCGTGAATCCGAGAAACCGCGCTGCTACGAGGTGAAGAGGAGACATAGCTTCATAGGAGCGTGCTGGAAGTGTCCGGGAGCCGGGTGGTCGGCATTCATCCTTAACCGCACTCTCTACCGATCATATACCCGATGAACCTGAAATGGCACAATCAAATCACAAACATGGCCCAATCGGCTTCCAAAAAACTAGGTTTCCTATTTCGAGCTAAGCGCTTCTTCACCCCCGCTCACCTTCTATTGCTTTATAAAACTCAAATCCGCCCTCTCTCGAGTACTGCTCGCATGTCTGGGGGGATGCCGCTCCCTCATCCCTTTCCATCCTCGACTCTATACAGAAACGTGCCGTTCGTCTCATCGGCGACACAACTCTGACCTCGTGCCTTGAATCTTTGTCTTTCCGACGCAAAGTCTCCGACCTCTGTCTATTCTATCGGTACTTCCATGGGAAATGCTCAGCCGAAATCTCTTCCCTCGTTCCTCCTCTTTCGGTCCCAGTTCGCGTGACCAGGCGAACTGCCAAACAACACCCCTACTCTGTGCAAGTACTCACAAATCGAACCGTTCATTTCGACTCTACCTTTTCCCCTCGCACTTCCCGTTTCTGGAACGACCTTCCCTCTCATGTCTTCCCTCCAACGTACAATCCAAACCTCTTTAAATCTACTATTCGCTCGCATCTTCCGGATAAAGAGCCATAGGTTTTTTTTAGTGGGTATTATATACATGAGCCCCACACTCCAGGTGAATTTTCCACTCTTCTGGATCGTGCGTAAATGCATTTTTTTTTCCTGTGGCTCTCCTATCCTTTGTATCTTTTCCTCTTCTCCGTGTCCTTCCCTTCCGCACTCGCAGTTCCTTTTGAGAATCATAGGGTCTACCCTTTGCGAGTTTGCAGCCCAGAAAAAAAAAAAGAAGTCCAATTACGTTGTGTGGGGAATCGAGCCCATCTGGTAGCTTTGTCGCATGCGTTTCTAGAAGTCGAGGAGACCACGTCGATGAAATATCCCTCAAGCCGGAACATACGGAAAACCATTGTCAAGAACAAAGATCAGCGGCGCGAAGCAGTTGGATAAAGCGGGTCGGGAATCGAAGACCCCTGCGACGGGCTCTGAGTATTTTTTTCTAACCCACTATCTCCCCCGGGGGCCAGGCCCCTGGGAGGCCACTAGAGCTGCGCCCTGTCTGCGGTCGGGTCGGCTATGGCCTAATATCTACTTCGGTATTCACCCGAGATGAGAGGGAACCATAGAAACCTCTCTTGAAGGAGCCGGCTCTGGGATTCGAACCCGGAACCTCGCGCTCGAGAGGCCGCCGTGTTTCCACTGCGCCATCCCGTCGGTTGTATCCCTCATGATAGCGAGTATGGAGGTATGTGACAAACGCAGGCTGGCCGTGGACAGGGGACTCTTCTCCGAATGGAGGTACCTACAGGTACTCGCTGAGCCCTCATCCCTCTCAGATATCCTTAGTGACGTCTCGAGCCAACTCTCGCGGCCACACGCCGTTGCAGCATCAATCAGGAGGGCGACCTCATATCAGAGGGCGCGAGATTTCTTCGAGAGTGGGAGCGGGGGCTGCAAGCGTCGACTCGAGCGCTCTACCCGGTTTCTCCCCCCATGGAGATGGGGTACGAAGCCGGAGCCATGGCAGTAGCAGAATTCCTGACCATGCCCGAAAATGTGATGTCAATTTTCCGAAAATTCCTTCTGGAACATCGAGAGAAAAAGTATAATTTATTGAAATTCCAACATAAACTACCCTGCCAGCGGCAGATCCCATTTGTCTTGTGGTTCTTGGCGTCTGCAGCCACAGAAAATATTGTTCGAAGATGCCAATCTTATCATCCCGCTGGACGAACGAAGGGCTCAGTGCCACGATCAGTGCAGAAATATTATCATAACATATCGTCGGACCACGAAATTCAGAGTTGCGGAAAACTTACGCAAAGATAATTAATTTCTCTTTTCCCACAGCGAGAGATGAAACATCGATCACCGCAGCGAGCGAGGATGACTGATGGACGAAACCTTTCCACGCGAGCGCGCTTGATTGAAATGCCTCTTGTATTCTGCGAGCTCCATCGAACTCTTCCGAAATTCTCTCCACAGCCTTTCAATAATGACCTCAGACGAGAACAAGGAGCCTGACAAGCTCACTGTTCCTCATCATGCTTCCGGATGCAAACCGAAGTGGCCCCGAATATTTTGGCATTCGATGCGCTCAGGATGTTCTCCAATATACAAAAGCGAGCTGGCAGACGATGTTAGCGTAAGCCGAGCCGGTAACGCGTTCAGATCGTGCTAGACTCACTGAGCCAAAGCAATCCTGACCGCGTTTGATCCTTATGTCTTCCTTGATGAATCAACGCTGCCGGTCAATTGGTGATTCTATGCATATCTTTCTGGGATCCAGAGAACCTCAGAAGCGGACGCTTAAGTGACGCATCTTTTCCCGGATGAGTACCACTGGTTCACCAGAACAACTCTTCTCTCTTCCTCTCATTGTCCATGATAATGACCACTCATGTGGTTTTCCACGGCAGAGAGTCAAGTCGATCCTCTCATGTATTACCGAACTAATGGCCGGCCACCACCACCACTACGACCACCATCCAAACCAGTCCAACCAAGCAAAGGGGAACGGACTTCCTTGAAGACGATCAACCAACGATGAAAAAGCCTTTTCGGTCCCTATCTCTCCCATCTCTCTTCAACAGCAGCAGCAACGGTCTTTGATTCCGGCGTGACTGAGAGGGGGCCGAGAGATGTATGCGGTGAGGGGACCGAACCGTAAGAGAAATAGCTTACTGACTACCCGTTCACTGGCTCGCTTCAGACGCTGGGCGGATCGTTGGAGGAAGCCGATTTTGATGCAAATTACGAGACCGCCATGGCTACGAGAAAACGGAAGTGACACCGGAAGTGAGCTCCATTTAAGTGAATTACGCGGAGGCTCGTTGTATTATTATGCATATAGCGTCACTTGAGGGATTACCAACTCCAGTCGCTGTGTACTCCTCGACCCAGTGAGATGCGTAGAGATCGCAGAGAAAGGATCAAAAGTAGTTCATGCTATTATCTGGAGAATGTGTTCTCCGTATCAAGTTGTGAGCAGATATGGAGTCAATAAGAGATCAACCTTACACCGTAAAACATTGCGGAAATCGCGCAGAAAAGGTCGATCTATCCAGTGGCGTGTTTAGGGGGGGGGGCGATCGGGCGATCGCCCCACCACATTTTTTTCTTCCCATGTTCAAGTCCTATACCTCTGAGTCCGAAGTGTCGAATCGCCACCCCGTAACATAGAGTCGCCGCCCCCCACGAAAACTCCTGGACACGCCACTGGATCTATCCAACGTAGAGAGTAACTCCAGCGGAGTCCCCCCGGAAGTTTCGAATGGCCGAAACGACAGGCGAGAGACACTTTCCCAATCACCGATAGCGCCCTTCAGAGGGTTCTGCCAAGGCGTAAAACAAGAATTCGAAGCCTTCTGGGACATATCTCAGGTCGAGAGAAATTCGCGACGATACGCGCTTCCACGCTTGCGAGACGAAAAAAACTGCCCCTGATTTACTCCTCAAGAAGATACGAACGAATAACGGCATCTTCAGCAGTCTCCGTCAAGTACTCGGCTGGATCAAGAGATCACCCCCTCCGATAGCTACGATAGTTGCCGATCCGACAGAGGGTCATAGATATAAGCCGAAGGGCCAATCGCTGTAATGTCAGTAAATGGGAAGCACCGATGGCGATCGAGAGAACCTTCTTCAACAGCGGAAGCCAACAAAGCCACACTTGCACGAAGCAAGGGTTGTCTGCACTGAAAGCCGTCTCACACCACCGGGAATGCCTCTCACATCACATCAGCTGAGTCAGAAGCCAATGAGCTTACATGTCATGTGAAGAAACTCCATCCGCAATTTTCATTCGTGTAGATTCGCGCGGCTCAAAACGCAGGTGCCTATTTCCTGAGAGTCTAGTGCTCGCTGGTCGCGGACACGTAATGCGCGACGCCCAGGGAGGGGGTACTCCATACCACAAGCGATGGACAATACAAGGTTGTGGTTTTGAAACGGGACTTTGTCATTGTTTTCATTATGGGGATCTCCCGGGAAATAATGATCTCATCTGCGCTCTCCTCAGAAAGCTTCGAAAACCGTCCGCTCACGCTGAATCTAGCCATTTTCACAATTTAGAGAGTGCAACAAGACTCGAATAATACCATTCGGACCTCTCCCGAGAGCTGTTGATAACCATTGCTGGAAGGAGGCGGAGTCAGTTTGTCTGCTCCGGAAATAGCGTCGTCACGAGAATTCTCGGGACAACTATTTCATCGTTTCCGCAGAACGACTCAAATCATATGAGCGATTCCGCACTGGAACTCCTACCGCATCACAAAGCTCTATCACCAAATGCATTCCCCTCCGCAGAAGCATAATGAGGTCATCCAGATGCGCGCAGATCGACTCTTGATCGATCTTGCCGACCGATCGGAAGCAGAAAAAACAGTGCTGGGCCGACCTTCAACGTCGAGCCAGAAAGATGCCGGCAGGTTAGATGGAACCGGCCCGGAGGCCGCCATTCCAGCACGTAGCTCCACACTCTTCCCTGATCCGATGAGGGAGCAATGGTCCCAAAATTTATCCACCAAGCTCGAGCAAGATTCCCTACTTGCAGCCGAAGTTTGGATGGTTATGGATCAGCATTGGGCCTAGGGAACAGAGAGATTCCCCATATCCCCCATACCCATCCGAGGTATCCGATCGTTCGAATGAATCGTTCGGTACATCTACACGAGAAACTTGAGCGCTCGGACAATTCTTTCACAGAAATTGCGAGACTCGCGCATGGAGATAGATGACCTACGGAGTTGAGTGGACATCTGGGAAAGAAATGAGAGTTTTCGCGAAGTCGGATATCGAAATTGAATCACCCTGTGGTTGCGTGAACATTCTTCATCTCTCACATTCTGAGAGACTGTCCCTGAGAGGGAATCGGCTCCCTGTAAGCGCTACTTTTTCTATATTTTCCGTATCTGTCATCGATTCTCCCCATGACCGAGTTTCCTAATCCGGGGGTGGAATCGCGATCGCAATCAAGCCGGCCTTATGGCTAACTTGGCCGCGAGAATGTCAGAATCATGTCCGCCACAGGCCTCGGCTATACGCTCCATGAATCGGTGACGGGAGGCGCCGTCTGAATGCCTGAGCGGACGACAAACCCGACCCCAGAATTCGGACAAAACGAGATCGGGTCCGACGGTTAGTGTGGCATTTCTGAACAACCGCATGTAAGCCCAGCTCAGCAAACGTCGCAGATTTCAAACTTCGCGGCGCGTCTACACTCTCCCCCCACAACAAAACAGCTGCTCTCTCCGCGCGTGTCGACTTCTCTATGAAGGTTTCCCGGTTCGTGATAAGGGGTTGCCCGGAAACATCGATCCTACAGATTCAGGTAAAGTAAGATATGCAAACGAGTTGGCCGATCATTGTCATCATGCAACTTTCGCCTCCATCCTCCGCATCGATAGCGAAATGCTGACTTCTTAGCATTCACTGCCGCGTCCGCCGCATGACTACATTTCGTCCCGCAGCTTGTTTCAGGGAACCGACTCCGGGTGACCGGAGCGGATTTCAAATTGCGAACCATGTGGCCGATTTGGTTTGCTCTTAAAAGATATGCTCCCTACGTGACGTTCCCTGTAGCTCTTGTCGTTGGTTTCGTTGGTGAGTTCTTCGTGGTTAGATAAGTTCAGTCGGAGCAGAAATTCTCGCGCGCTGCTCCGCATCCGTAAATTGGCTCTCAATAGGGAATATTGAGCTCTAACGAACTTCTCTTCGACAGGATATAACATGGAAGAATTGTTGGGACGGAAAGAAACGAAGGATCGTCCGTCGGTTCAAGAGAAGCGCGTCGAACGATTCTTGGCTACTGGCTCCCAGTCAGAACCGGACATCAATATTTACAAAACTATTTTCGATAAGCCAACGAATATATCGCCCTCCTTGAAACCAAAAACGTGACTTCCGGCAATCGAAACGATTCTTGAGGACGTCAGTATTTGTTCAATAAAATCTTGCTAACGGGGTAGGTTTCAACGAGCTTTTTATAGTGCACCATGGCTACAGCCATACACGACACTGAGCAGAAGTCGCTTTCTGAGAGAAGGACTTACTGCGGAACTAGATTGCCAGAGCCTACCCAACGCTCTGGCAATCAAATGGGGGGATTCCTCAATGTATTGGTAATAGCTGTCGGTTTCCCTAGGAAGAGGAGAACCTTTTCTGGAGAGTTTCAAGTATGTAACTTCGACATGAAGTTACTGATCGACCATGGGTGGCACGAATCGCGAAATCACTCTACAGAAACGTCTCATGCAGTCGAACGCGCCCATTCGCTCGACTAGAGTCATCCAATCTACCGAATGGGAGTTCACGGAGCTTCTCCTCTGTTAGAAGAGCGCTTCCTGTACGGTCGTCGTTTTTTCCGTTGGATTCCTGGCCCAAAGATCGAATTCACATTACTCTGAACTTTTTGAAGTCCCATGTGTCGCCTACGAAGATTCTCATGAGCGCTTCATCCTCCTCCAGGCGGTCGACTGTCCTGGTGCCCTTTCTAGCCGGAGACTCCGAGTAACTTGGACCAGATCTTCAGCTTGTTTCGTCAACTACAGCAGGTGGGGAAGTTGAATTATTGGACCGAACAAGATCATCCACGAAGGAAAGAGCAAGCGGCGACCCATGACTCTTTCCTTTCCCGACGTCAAGAAACAACGACACTTCCGTTGCGGCTCAAACATTCTCCACCATTTTCCAATCTTCAGAACTGCAGATTAGGCCGGGACACTTGAATATCCGTAGACGAGCGTCGGGCCAGTTGCTGAGTGGACGTTCCCAAGAATGGTTGCCCTCGTTCCGAATCTTGAGCCTCTAGGCGAGAGAGAGAGAGAGAGAGAGAGAGAGAGACGCATCGAGCAAAATACGACGGCTCGACTAAGACAGTCATACACTATTATTGAATGATCAGGCAAGGACGGTACATCAAGAGGTCATCCACAAATAGGAGATCTGAGCCCCCTCAGCCCTTGATTATTCAGAGGCGGAATGGAGCAGGCAGCCGTCTCCCTCGGACGTTCCTGGACAGAAGGAATGCATGAATGTCATGGTTATGGTTTCATTCACGTCTCATCCGTAGATGACCCTTCCACTTCAGGGGCGAGCAAGCTCTGCGAACGCCGGTCACAGTTTTTAGGAGAGTGGACACCGTTGAACCCACTCTGACAGACACGTCAAGTGCCGGTCGATGCATGCCTACACGCAGCGTTGAGTTCGGCGGAGCGACCATGTCAATCCTGTGTTTACTACAACGCGCATGCTGTGCTTCACGTAAGCAGTATAGATTCGAGGATCAGTGTCGGCAGCCGATCATATGTTTACACCACGCACCGCACATGTTGGTGGCGTTCGCTAATTTTCCCGCAAACTCCACCTAGGTATGCATCCCTTTCCTCCTTTGGTTGACACACGAATCATCGCTAAGTCAACGCGGAGTCGGCCCCTGTTCTCTTTCGTACTCGCCGCCAAATACTTCTGGCACGCTTTAGGATTCGAACTTGGAACCTCCCGAACAACGCAGCCGGTCGCTTATGGCATCCACCATAGCAACTTGTACCAAGCACGCTAACCATCATGCCACGCAGTCGTTATGGTGTCATTGCTTCAAGAAGAATTTTGGTTCGAATGAAGAATCCCGGTAAGAATGAGCAGCTCCAAAATTATTTGTCTCATCTAATGTCAAACTCAACCATAATATACAAAATCTTTCGAACTCGTCAATGGCTCATCACCAAAGCTCTTTCGTCCCTACATTCCCATTCAGAATCACGTCAGCATCCTGGTGACTTTGCGAACTCGTCGAGATTTGGCCATGAGCAGAGCTTCTTCAAGGATGTCTCGTAATTTCCGAAGATTGTCAATACTGCTTTCGAGCATGACCTGCAAAATTCAACCCGTTGTACAAATATATATTACAGGAGGTGCACCACCTTGCGAATAGGCTTTCCAGCGGATATTAACCGCGGTTACTATCCGCGGATAACCGCAAACATTTTGCGGTTTCCTAACCGCAAGATTTTTGCGGTTATCCGCGAAAATAACCGCAATTTCGTTCCGAGCTTGCGCTCGGAGAAATACCGAGTCGGACTAAAGGAGATCTCGGAAGACATCATATTCATGTCTCAAGTCTCTCAAAATGTTGTCAAAGCTCTCTCGGAGCACAGAAATACCGGAGTCCGGCTCTTAGCCGCGAGATCTTGCTGACCATTCGCCCAACGTCTGTTCGCCCCGAACAAGATTCCAGTGTTGCTAATTGTAAGTTGTTACTGAGGGAGCATCGAGCTCGTCTAAATCCGTCGACCCCGGATGCAATTTTCATCCTGAGGAAAGCATCCCAGAACAACGTAATGTAAATGAATGTCGAGTGTGGGACTCGTTGATCTATTGCTGCGGTTTTGTTTTGCAAAAAAAAGATTCCAGAACGCGCGGTTTTTTGCGGATATTAACCGCGGTTTTGCCTCTGCGGTTTCCGGTTATCCGCAAACCGCGGTTTTCAAAAATGCGGTTTTTTGGAAACCCTACTTGCGAATAGACCCTATAGCATAACAACCGGTATCTAGCGTCCCAATGGAGGTAGCCATCATTCAGCCTGGATTTGCATCCGATCTTAGAAATGAATCACCTGCTTGGGTTGACCGTTACAGTCTATCAGCTGGAATTGAAGCGTTAATACGGGCTTCATCGTGCAACGGAGCGACCTGGTGGCCACCACGGCAGCCAATCGCCATTCGAGACTCCGATACGATACGGGTGTAGGTAGGATGTTCCTGATATGTTGTTCAATATCGCTGTGAACCTGCGACGGAGAACAAACCCCTTAATGATGGTCGAAAAAGAACTCCACAAATTGGGATAGCTGAGGAACTGATGTTCTTACCTCTCCATAACTTTCTGCGATTATGTCAACATGCGTTTGGCTCAATTGCGTCAAGACTAGGGAATCCTGGAGCTTAGACAGGTTCCTCCGAGCCGCAAGTCTGAATAGGGCCACCAGAGCTTCAATGCTTTGGTTGACGACCTCAATCTCACTCTGCAGAGACAAACGAGACAATCAATGAGGAAACGGAGCTCATATTCCTCTCAAAAACTCCTGAGTACTTGGGGTACATCGTCACTCACGATATCCAACACGTAAGTGTCGATCGTGAATAATTTGGAAGAGCAGTGTTCCCCCACTCCTGCCTCGAGAGCATTGATACTCCCATGATAGCTTTATTCACGAACCTGCAACCGGGACGCAGCTTTCGCGTACAGCTTTTCGTTTCGGGACAAATCTCCCACTAGAAGGCTCTGCACCGCAAGCTTACAGAACTCAGCCGTAACTTCGGCATTGAATTTGTTCAGGTGCTCCAGATGAGACTTGTGAGCGCGATCCAAACTCAACATGTTCAGTGCTCCGTTCTCGGTCGATGGGTGTACGGCCTGTGTGAAATCAGTGCTTGAGAGAACAATCTCTCTAAAAATTCGATCTGGAAACACGAACTACTCCGTCGAATATCGGTGTTCGAACGAAACGTCAGTCAATCGATTTGGTATGGGCAAGAACATCCCGTCTTTCAACGCCGTTCGGCAACTTTCGGCGATGACCCTTACTTGTTTTTCAACTTGTGTAGTCCGATTACTCCCCTCAGTTCTAGTCTAGTTCCAGTGAGGGGAAAATCATCCGTCGAACCTCCCTCTATCCTTACGCGAGCGAGAACCACTCGGCCACAGATATGTCAGCTGTGCCAGACGAAAACCGTCCGTCGACGGCGCCAAATTCGAAATCTGTCATCCGCGGCCTCGGATTACTGCGGAAAGTAGTGTCCCACTCGGAAATCAAAGCAGTCGACTCTCATCGCTGGAACCGCTCAAGAAATCCATGATTCTGGCCGAGTTCTTCAGGCTGATAAACTATTTCGAAAAGATGGGAGGCTTGAACCCGCTGTTTTGGCTGGTCGGGTCGCATCCAAACAAAGCCAGGCCGCTGCTTCAGTTGCCGGTCTGTTACACCGCTTGGCCGCTCTTCATAGTAGTGAGTGGTGCGTGCTGGAGACTGATTGAACGGCGTCTCACGTTGCAACGGAGCAGTGAATCATAGGATAAGTTATAGTCCACGGGATAAGGAGATCGTTGCTACCATGTCTGCGACCAGTCCGAAGAAGGCAAAGCTCGACGACGAGCGCGACTACGATGCCGAGACGCAGAAAGCCCTCGAGGAAATAGACGCTTGCCAGAGCGAGATCGACTCGCTCAACGAAAAAGCGTCCGAAGAAATCCTCAAAGTCGAACAGAAGTACAACCAAGAGCGAAAGCCTTTCTTCGACAAGCGGAATGAACTCATCGCGAAAATTCCCAACTTTTGGGAAACAACGGTAAGTTTAACAGTAGGCCTAGCTGGGTCTCAGTGCCAGCCAAGAACGGGAGTGTGCGTGCATGTGGTGGGGGCTTCTCTTGCTGCTGCCCGGCGCACCGCACAACCAGCAATGAGCGAACTGTCCATCATCTTCTTCGTTGGGAGCCGATAACTGTTGACTTCTCTTTTACGAGCCGTTTGAATCGAGATTTTTATCCGTCGCACGCGGCATGGCGAGCGAAGAGATCACGTTGTTGGGGTTCAGTGTTCATGAAGTCACGCTCAATTTCAGCGGCTTCGTTCATGAGGAGCCGACTTTGCGGCGATGCGTCCGAATTGGCAGAGTTTAGCTTCCGGGATCTTCTGAGGTCGTAACCGGATTGGTGTCTTAACGTTTTTGTTGAAACTTTCTCCGAAATTCCATCGAAATCGGAGTATGTAGCCAACTCGAGGTTCGGCTTGCCCGCTTGCGCATCATTTTGTGGCGCGATTCAGCTTCGACGAAGCTCTCAGGGTTCGGAGAACAGAGCGTTGGCCGGAGCTTCGGACCCGGCTTAGATTGAATATTCGGAGATGTTTGTGATGGTTAGGGGTGGCTCATGTCGGCGGAGCGTTCTGTTATGATTGTTCGGCTTTTCGGTGGCAACGCTAATTGGTGGGAGGAATAGTTTGAAATTTTCATGGTACTGGGCCCATTTTCGCAGATTATGAACCATGTGGCTAAATTGAGCGATATTTCCTTTCAGTTTGTCAATCACCCGCAGCTTTCTGCAATCTTGGATGAGGAGGAAGAGGAATGCTTGAAGCATCTCAAGAAACTTGAAGTGGAAGAGTTCGACGATATCAAATCGGGATACAGGATCAAATTCCATTTCGAGGAGAATCCTTTCTTCGAAAATACCCTCCTGGTTAAGGAATTCCATCTCGCAAGTCAAGGTACATTGATGATCATGGTCCTCTTTCCCCCAACGGAAGAAGTTTAATGGACCGGATTGATTGCAACCTGGTTATTATTCAATATTCTTTGGAATGCTAATCGATGAGGAATTTGCAGGAGAGCCCTCGTCCAAGTCGACTCCCATCAAATGGAAGCCAGATATGGATTTGACCGCAAAACACAAGGAAGCTTCCAAAAACAATGGAGCCGGGGGTCGCAGACGTCGTTTCGATCCGTCACGAACCTTTTTCTCATGGTTCACCGATCACGGAGATGCATCTGCCGACGATATCGCCGAGGTGATCAAGGACGACATGTGGCCCAATCCTCTACAATATTTCCTCGTTCCTGACATTGAAATCGAGAACGGCATGGAGGAGGAATCTGAAGGCGAGGAAGAAGAATCGGAAGGAGACGATGAGGCCGTGGTGGTAGTTGAGGAAGAAGAAGGCAGCGAAGTTGAGAACGAGGACTGAGCGCGACGAAACAAACTGAGCAAACAAACCATGATGAATGACTTGAACTGATCGCAAGCTCTCAAGTATCGTCACTGTGGTTCGTTTTTCCAATCGATCGAAGCGTGTGGCGGCGTTGGGCACCAGTCTCTCCAGGGAATTGCGAAAGGGGATCTCCACCGTTGAGATTGCAGTTAACGTCCTACTCCTTCTTCTTTTAACAATTATTTATGCGGGATCATATTGTGAATAAATCAGTTTGTATAACTTCTCGCCCCTAAGATCGAGGAAGCCTGAATTTAGAGGAACAAAGACAGATGGGAAACTGCACTGTATAATACGACGGCGGGATACGATTAAAAGCCACTTGATTATCCACAATAAAACCTTTTCATTCAAACCACTGCGGCTTGCCTGCTTGCAGAGAAACTCAGTTCATGAGAACGACCCGATCAAGATTCTCAGCTCAGGAAACAAATTCCAGAACGACGGAAAAAGTCTGAGACAACTGACACATGACTCCCGTCGGAGAATACAGTCCGCCTCCGATTCCCGGCCGGAGCATGGCAGCCCTGGCTCCCATTATGAGGAAGCTGGAAATCTCCGCAGACCCTCATGTCTCCCTCCTCTGTACCTAACGCGAGGTTTGAAGTCAAAGCGGAGCCTAAAAAAATTCTCTGAGAACTGAGGATCCCGTGAAGCTATTGCCACCGCCGTTGAAGGGGTGAGAGTTTTCAGCATTCGTATTCCGTGATCTCACAAGCAAACATATGTTTTGGTAAAAAACAATCGCCGATCCCGCTATGATGGATGGAAAGGCCTTGGTCCAAGAAGTAATACACGACATAGCTAGCCGGCTATCAGGCCCTTCTTGATAGTTCAAACGGTCAAAAACTCTAGGAGGGACCTGAAATGAGCAATTTTCAAATGCATGCCATTCCGCTCTCGATGGGGCTAGCGAGCTGATTCTTCCACCATTTTCAAGAGAATTTTGTCCTCTTTCAGATGGTTTTTTGATGAACCTTCTACGACGAATACTCGCTGCTCTGGAACACTTTGAAAATACCAAAAAAAAACGTGGAAACCCTAATGGAAAACGTGCACTAGCCGTCATTGGAAAACGCCACTGTGCGGTGTGTTTTCTATTGGAATTCTCACGTTTTATTCGATACCTTCAAAGTGCTCTAGAAAAGCGAGTATCCATCGTAGAAGGTTCTACAAAAAACCATCTGAAATAGGACAAAATTCTCTTGAAAATGGTGGAAGAATCAGCTCGCTAGCCCCGTCGAGAGCGAAATGGCATGCATTTGAAAATTGCTCATATAGGTCTCTCCTGAAGTTTTCGACCGTTTTAACTATCAAGAAGGGCCTGATAGCCGGCTAGCTATGTCGTGTATTACTTCTTGGACCAAGGCCTTTCCATCCATCATAGCGGGATCGGCAATTGTTTTTTACCAAAACATACGTTTACTTGTCAGGTGGTGCATCCTCCCTCGGGTCTGCACGATCCATTTACAAACGATGCAATTCCGCGGCGAAAAGAATCTCCTGCCTTGGGAGACAACCCGCATGGTATTTCTCGGAGAGTGGCTCGGGATCAGTTGAGCGCACGCAAGCGAGAGATCGAGCCGCGTCGACAGAGCTGCTCGGTAAAATGATGCCATGATGTGGATGGCTGTCGTTTGATGCTCATGAGATATTTGTATGACCCTCTTCTACGCTCGGTCTCCTGCTCAAACACTTGCCATCATAAATCACCGGTGACGCGTTCTCGTGGTAGGATTTGCGTACGCTCAATCATAGCACCTCATAAGAGTCCTTCCATTGTACGTCCCTCGCTACGTCTCGCGGAAACTTCAGGTCACCGTCGAGTCCCGACAAAATTACGAGAGCGGTTCCCCAGAACCGGATGTGAGGATGAATTCATCGAACTCTTGACAAAGCCGATGGCTTATACACGCCGCCTCAAGGAACTCAATGATGACAACGCTCTTCCGAAAACTTGCGTATCACTTTATTATCATCATCTCCATAATCGCGGAATACTTTGCTTTCTGGAAAAAACAGAGTGGAAATAAAACGAACATTGTGTTACAATATACAAGATGAGGGTGGTCGGCCTCGATGAATTCGCTCTCTTCAATCCAATTTGGGACGTCAGTCAAGCTCACAGGCTCTCCGCACGATAGTCAGGGAACATCTATACCACATTGACTATTGGGACATCATTGATTGAGGGGTTAAGCCGATTGCCGGAATTTTGCTGGGTACGGGATCGGCTGGAAATTCAAAGACATAATGAGAGTGACATCTCACGCAACTGATTTCTCTGACTCCGTTGTCATCGCAAGCGGCTCCCATCCGCGAACCTTTGGTTATTGACTCACATTGTTTACGGAGAACTTAGAATCCGGCCCGAATGCTCTGAATAATCTGGAAGATGGCTGAGCCGCACACGACAAAGATGAACAAGGCGAGCAGCCAAGGACCCACGGGTGGCCTTTCTTCCACCGCCTTCGATGATTTCTGCACGTTGCCTCTTTGCGTGATGTTTTTGGCATGCTTTTCGGATGCAGCACGCATCGCACGAGGAGTAGCGACCATCTACGGGGAGTTTCGTCCGGTTAAGCATTGACCATATGAACCCGTGCTCGAGTGTGAGAGCTTGTGACTGGGTGAACGGCCACGAGAATTTCGAATCATGACGTCGTGGACGCGTCGCGTTCCGTCGTTGCATTCAGCCATGAGGAAACCCCAAGGGGCTCGATGATGGATGGGTTCTTCTGCGAACTCCACGCATCGCAATCTCCTCACATGGTTTCGAAGAATCTCACGGGAATCTATCGGATGATCTCTCGTGACTTTCTCGCCATGGCATTCGAAAATTGGGAACGGCCTACCCCAAACGGAGTTCGAAGACTGATTCGGCGTTCCGGACGGAAGATAACGGTAAAGTGGACATCAGGGAACATATGTCGGATGGATGAACGAGTAAAGAACATCCGAACATCTGTTCCAATGGCTACCGCATTGACAGCAGGAACGGGAAGCTATCGCAGAGCGCATGGAAATGAAAGCATGAAACTCGGCTACTCACTGTTAAGCTAAAGTAGAGTTTGGCCCCGAGGTAGACAGTATGCGACTGGCCTGTGCCGTTCGTTCTCCGCACAGGTAGTGTCGCGGCGAATCAACTACGTTTCGATGGATAATGTGGATGCTGAGGCGGCGGACACGTCAACGGTGAGCCGGCACTCTGATGAATGCATTGTGGCGATTCCGCTGGCGCCAAGTTTCGAAATCGCCCCCAAGAAGGCCAGCGCAGGACCAGACGCGCGATTTACGAGCACGCCGGTATGCGGCGTTCCTCTGACGCAGGGAGAACGCTGCCGTGAGCATTGCGACGCTGGCGAATACTCAGATGGCTCCACGGAAAATTGCTGAACTCATTCCGCGAGAAGCAGACGGCTTGGACTGTGACTCGATGATGATGATTTGTGTTAAAGAGGCGAAGCACTCCAAGACTTTTTTTGGGATTTCCACTCCTTCCGGCGGAATGGTGCGACATGTCCAAATATACTTCATACTTCATGATTGCGCCATCCAACGGTTCGGGGCAGAGCTGTGAGCATCCCCCGAGATTCTTGAAAGAAACAAGTGAATCGGAGATAAGCTGGCGCCAGAAAGCCACTGACAATGAGATCTTCAGGCTACCGACAGGGGACTTTCCGCACGTCCGCGAGTTTCTCATTGTCAAAAGGAGTCCCCTACGACCATTTAAATCTTAGGTTGAATCGTTCGAGTTGGAAGGAATGGCGGCGACAGCTCTCGGTGACTACTTGAGGCTCTCCAGACCATCGATGATGCACCACCAGAGATGGGATTCGAGAATGTTTTTCTTCTTCACCCCCAATCGTGCCAGTTATAACAGGTGATTCTGCAAGCGGACATGTAGATGAGACCTTTCATTCTGCATTCGACGCCAAATTTGGCTAGACTAGATTATGGAAGCTATTCTGAAGTACAACCCCCTCCAGAATACAGGTTTCGTCACCACGGGGTGTTGGAGAAATTATTTCAAGGCTCACCGTATCACAGACTTGAAAGATCAGAACCATTCTAATGGGCGCTTCTAAATTATCGCTCCGCTTCTGTGGACGACTCGGATCAACTCTGGTGCCAATTGTTTCCGGGCTAATTCGAGGTTCCGAAGCTCGCCTCGAGCCTTGGGCGATGCGGCCGTCCTCAATTCCGAGCGAAAAATGGGTTCGATGCGACCGACTGAACGCGAAACCGTATCAATGTTCAGAGTGTTCTGTGGTGACGGAATCATTCCTCAGGGACTGCTGGTGGTTTAACAATGAATTTATTCTCTCATTTCACAACACCTTGAAGTTCCGTTCCGAACGTCCACTCTAGGATCGGAAGTCAGAGACGATGTCCCCAAGCCGATTCTTCTCTCGTCTAGCGTCTTCCCAAGCCGCACGTTACTCTTTCATCGATCTCCAGAATGCTTCCGAATGGCCGGCATGTCTGACTAGACTCACGCTCGTGCCCATGATGTGTTTTTCCGACGGGCACGGATTACATCTGATATCGAAGAAAGGCTCCAACTTGACGCTCATTGGATCTTCCTAATCAATTTAAATTCAGCGTCCTCACAGCCGGGCTCCGTCGTTCCCATGAACAATGCTCTTGCCGTTTGAATGAGTGTTCGTACCTTGCGATGATTGTTTCGAATATCTGCGTATATCTTCCCACTGGATGAACTCAAGAATCGCATCGATCGTCACGGGCGTCTACGCGAAGGACATGGATGATTGATGAGAAGTTTGGCTGCTTCTGGTGGTACCACCCAAGCGCTCAGAATCGCAACCTACAAACGGCTGCGGGATCGATCTTCCGGTCCCTAGGTGCCGACGATCGGTTGAGAGGCTTTGAACATATTCTTCCGGGAGTCATTCCGCCGAACAGGTTATCAATCTCATGGGTGTTTCTTACTGGATCCGTGTCTCCAAGTTCTCGTTCGTACACGCTTCGTATGTCTATATAGGTATGTATATATATATGAGACAGCTCTGCTCCAGGATACAACAGAATACGAAGCGTTCCGACTTCTTGACCAGACTTGAAGTGGTTCTGATTGGAGAAAAAATCGCCCATCAGCATCATCACACCCATGAGGTGCTGAGGAACGCTCTGGGCTGTTATAATGCCCTACAGCAACATTCGACTGCCTGAATCACCTCGACTTCGATATGCTTCATGGAGCTGTGATTGGGGGTCTTCGATGTTGTCCCGCAAGAGATCAGGGGTTTTCGGGTGAAGGAGAGACTTCGGAATTTCCATGATACTCGGGATCTCGATGAGTTACAGGTGACGAAAATGGTCCTCATGGCTCTCCTAGACGATTCGACATTCGAAGCAGTTGACAGCGGTCCTCAAACTTAGCATTCCTTCATGGGGGAAGGAAGGAGGGGAATGCGTTGAGGGGGACGCGAGAAAGAGAGTTTGACAACCACTGGCGTACACCTTTGGAGCTTTTCGAATGTCCCAATGTTATATCACTCGAGTTGATGAGCCATCCATTAGGTCACAGCTAAGACGGTGGGAGCAGAACCCTGCAACGACTAACGTGGAGCACCAAACTTATTTTGAACACGATCCGAACATCTGAATTAGAGCCCTTCACTGACGCCGATCGCAGATCAGAAACGAAGCGAAACCTCATAGTGAATCAACTGCTCATCAAACTGCGACAACAGTCAATGTTAACAGTACTTCATCATTTTGAAGTTACTCAATTGATTAGGTTTTAGATCTATATAGATATTTGAGAATAATCGCCGATCACGGAATACTTGCTGTAAGATCCGTGCCTCAGGACGGAGAGTCCCCCACTATACATAAATATGTAATCTAGCATGAGTATATGAATATAAGCAGGACGAACGTCCGGTGGCATTTGTAATATGTCAATAGATGCAATCGAGTTTGGAAGTTGATGAGAAATAACCTTCATGAACACTTATATGCACTCATTCACCGAGTCGGAAGCTCAGTTGAGTCTAGATAATTTGAGGAGTACACAAGAAAAAAAGTGCAGCTCATTGCTTCCATATCAGCCTCTCTCTAGCTATGAGGCTCCTCAATTCTCGCAAGAATCATTTTCACCCACGAGAACGGGAGGGGCGATGTTCCCAGCGGTTACCATACTCAGCTGTGATGAAAGCGTAACAAGAGCGAGAATAATGAGCTTGGTCACCGACGCTTGGAGTTCCTCTCTCGCGGTCGCCGAAACGGTCTTCTTCCTGCAGGCATTCGATCAATGTAGTCATCGATCAGGCTGGTTCCTCGACAGTAGTTAGACAACTAGACCGAAATACGCAGTCAGACTACAATCAAAACCAACATCACCTCCGCTATCCACAGCGGAGCTTCAACGAACAGGATTGTCCCTCAATAGATATCGCTTACTAAACGATCAAACTTTCAACTGAACCAGAACATGCCAGGAAAATATTCGTGATCGGTAGCCTTGATTCTCCAAGATATCGAAGGACCGATTAGCTCATGAGAGCTTGATGCTATGGTCGTCGTCATTGGAACTCATTGCCGCAACCTCAAAGAACAAGTGTCTTCAACAACATTTTTAAAACTATTCGAGCAAGAAACGGAGCGCGAACATTGTCGGCGAAGGAATGGAACAACGGCAGCATTAGGTTCTAAGAAACAGGTGAATTGAATCATGTTAGTGTATAACGCGGATATCGTCTCCCGATTACGGCCATATCAGCCTCCGCCGAAGATTCCTCTCTGCGTTTCTCGGCCACTCCGTTTTCATAGCAGACCCTGTTCGAAATGGTTCTGGCGCTGATCGACTGACCAAAAAGAGGGCACGAGAGATCCCGGAGGTCATACGAGGACCTTCAAAAATGTGATGGTCTGAAAATCGAAAAGATACGCGGATAAAAACAAACTCAGAGCATATCCATCTCAGTCTACCTTCAGCGGTTATAAAGCGAGTTGATCGGAAACGAATCTGGAGAGACAGAAAGAAGTCCAATGCCCACCTGCCGTAGCAAACGTCGTTCTGACCGTCGCCTTGACATTCTCGTGAAATATGGCCACCTTGGCCGCACACGTAGCATCTCCGATCGAGAGGGCACTCGCGGGAGAAGTGTCCGAATCGGCCGCAAGTGTAACATTTCTGCCCACTGCGGCTCATGGATCCAACGGCGCGCAGCTTCATACTCTGCAAGAATATCAAGAGGTTTATCAGTGAGGTCGGTTGTATGTGCGAAACAGAGCGTTCGACCTGTCTCCTGAGCACTGTTTCAGAATCCCAGATCTGCTCCCCCTCTAATCTTCCCTACTTCGGAATCCCCGATTGAACCCTTCCAGATGGAGAACTTCGGCAGCGTAGAAGAATCTCCAGAGGAAGACGCCGTCGTCAGAAACTCGTAGAGAGCCATCTTCCCTGCCCAGTTTACCCATTCAGCGAAGAGCATCGCCGGGAATCGTCCCCTGACTCGAGATATTCAGAATCCATCCTCTCTTCCGAATACTGCTGACTCAATCTCGGCTTTGTGGTCTTTCGACCTCTCGTCGTTTAAAACCATCCATTGTGCCAAGCGTGAGCTCTCATCGGCGCTTCTCGCGTTGCACGCTTGCTCCGGAAGACTTGCATCATGGAGGGTTTTATTGAGCAGCTGAACAAATCTCCGATCTTAACGCACTCTTTATTAGGTTTGGGTAGATATCTGAGTCATCATTATGATAATGGTAATAGTATTATTATTATTATTATTGTAAAGAGCTGTGTCGTCTCCAATAAAGAGCTTTTGTCAACAAGAGGTTGCTAGAAGATAGATAACATCATGGACAGACAGCGCCTCCACCACCACGGCGATCATAGTCGTCAATATCTTTAGTAAGCGTCTTCCTCGAAATCGTCGTCATCACCATGGTCGGTTTCAATTCGTCTAAGTAAGTCGCCAGCATAGTTTTCCGCTACAACTAATGCTATCGCATTGGCTACGACTATAGCTGAATTCAACACCACCACCACCACCAACAACAGTTCTGTCGTTCCGTCTGTCACAATCGAGCAGCAGCTCTGAAGACTCTCACCATCGATGGCAACTACGAATCGTGGTCTAGATTGAGAAAACAAACAATAATGCTAGGATGTTGATTTTGCGAGCGCTCATTAGCGCCATCGTCCAGGGAACTGCTCTCTCGTTTCAATGGGAGCTCGGAGCTGATAGAGTTCAGCGGTTGCGATAGGAATAATCTCATGAACGTAAAAATTTAGGAACTCGCTGGGAATCGAAGAGCGCTCCGCTTTTCAACGCTGACGTCCTTCGACTCGAGTCATGATTCAGAATATCTACGGTCAACCGTTCGTAATTTCCAGGCACTGCTATCAGAATAACAAGTTAACAGCTGCTGTGTTTTCTCATGGTCGAATTCAACAACGCCGCCGCTGCATATCCATTCGGCGAACTGGATTTTGAGGGGAAGATAGAAGCAGAGAAAAAGTCTGAAGTCCAAAAAATGTTTTCTCTTCTGGCTGCTGGGTTGAACACGGACCAATATCACAAGCTATTGCGATTCCTTCCCGGATACACAAGGTTCTTCGCTCTCTACTCCGCCAAGATTTTGATTAATCTTTTCCAGTAATCGGTCGAGCATGTTTGCTCCGATGTGCCGGATCTGTTTGCCTAGCAGATCTGCTTTCAGTACGGATCTGTGAGTTGATATTATCATCATCATTATCATCGGAGATCAAAAAATTCCGAGTCTTAGAATCCACTCCACAAAGAGAGTCCTTCTGAATTCGGTTTCGGAAAAAGCTGTCTGGCGGCTTCGCGTGCATTCGATTTCGGGCGCTGACGATAGAGCGCCGAGGTCTTTCTACACCGAGAAAGATAAAATTTGGGTTTCCCGTCACCGTGTCCGTCATCGAATGTGGATACGTCCAACATTGCGTCGACAGATTTGCGAAGTGAGTTTCCCATTTTCCGTTGTTCGCCGTTGTTCACGGGTCGAACATTCGACTCCCTTTTTTCGAATATAATATATATATTTTTTTGTATATATATTAGGTTCATATTATATATTAAACTTATGCGACTGCTGCGACAACTAGCGAGCCGGCTCAGCGGTTATTATCCTGTCTGCTCCCAGACCGGCTAACAAGATGGTAGTAGATTCGAGGCCGATTTCGGACAGCAGTGAGGGACGAGGAACCAAGCCTTCGGCGGGCGAAATCGTCTCTATCCTCCATGAAATCATCGATTACCTCTGGCGGCGGCGGCAGCAGCAGTTTACGCGATCCGATTCCATCCTATGCGATCATACACGGTAACAATGGGCGGCAATGAGAAAAATAGCCGAATGAAGTTCAAAAATCAACGGCAGGCAGAGTTGGAGGAGACGGACAAGATCGCTGAACCAGCCGTTGTTGTTGTTGTTGTCGTCGTCGTCGTCGTTGTTGTCGTCTAAAGCAGCCTTTTTTGCTTCTCTGCACCATGCTTCTACTACGTCGAATTGTCTGTGCTGAACAGGCATCAATCGTTCGAGATAGTTTCTCGATCGATGATTGAATCGGTAGCCTAATCAATTGATTGTTTCATTGATTCACGGTTCGCAGGTTGGTTGGTTTGTTGGATAAAATATTGGTGGTTCTTGTGTTCGAATGAGGAGAGAGAGGGTGTGTGAGAATGCTGTTGACTCCGTTGTTCCTCCGTCTCCTCGGACGCGGTGACTCGTTTTATTCGTGACTCTAAAAACAAAAGAAAACAAAACAAATTAATATCAATAATATCGCAAACATGGGGCTATCGTGGCAACTATGATTGTTTCCGATTAGAGTACGACGCTGGAACTTTCTGGAGAGGAAAACATGAGGCCGTGCAGTCGCTCAAGCAGAGTGTAACGCTCAAGCTCGTGCTCCGATGAGCGATCGGTTGAAGAGAAGTTAAAGTGTATCAACATAACTAGAACGCCTTAACAATGAAACAGGGCAATACGAAAATCCCAAGTCCAGTCCGAGTTCCAGTCACCAAGGAGCGGGACATGTTACGAGTAAAATAACATAGAAGCCACCGGTCTTCGAACTGATCGGAGGAGGTGAACGAAAAGGATTAAAACATGAAGAATAGTGTTCAGGCGACGATTTTTTCCCGTGTTCAGAGGACGGTTTCCGCTAGGCTCGAGGTTCAGCAAACGCCCGCCCTAATCTCCTTTTGAAGTCGAGATCTCCCGAAATGGACGCACGGCTGACTCCCATCAACAATCCGGTCGCGGTCCCGGGCCTTCGCGTAAAACGGAACCCTCACATTGTCCACGCTTTTTGTGGTCAGGGACTCAACAAGGCCAATTTATAAAATCAACGTATCAGTGAAGACGCTTCACCGACAGATGAATCTGTAATTTTGCTCATGTGGAAGGACAAATAATGATCCCGAGATCATCCGTCAACCCTAAGCGATCATATGCGATGATCAAGAGATATCATAAACTTTCGGCAATCTCCGAGTCGAGGGAGGAAACGCCACTCACTGAGCATGTCTTGCCTAGGCGGAAACCAGAAAGCCGGGCTTGAGCGAGAGAACTCACGACTCGCGACCCGCCGTGCAATGGTTGAACCAACAAGCCTCAGATTCATCAACACCGATGCCAACATGAGCGCACTTGTAGAGAATCAGCATAACGAGCTAGCACAACAAAAGCATTGTTCCAATTGTGGTAACAACAGAGTTCTTCCGCCGCGGATACCCTATATTCCTCGAATCTCAGAATGCCAGGATGACATGAGACTTACTCCTTTGCCTACTTTGGACCACGGGGTCGTGCATCCCAGAAGCATTTGGAGTATTCTCCGGAAGAGAACTCGTTCATCGGAATGTTTTCCGCGATCGAAAAATTCCGGTCATGTTCATTTTCTGCGTCGTCCCCATGTCGGCAGGGTTGCGGAGAGACAGTCTCCAGTCAAACGAAAAAGTATCGTTCAAAATATGAATGCAATTAGATCCAAAGTCCGGGATAGTTCGGAACGGCAAACGAAAATCATAAGGGCGGTGTTTTACTAATAGCGCATATGCCGAAAGGCTGAGCGTTAATGCGTGATGTATCGAAATAGCGAGTCTACGCGGCGTTGGCAGAAAGAACTAGCGATCTAGATCCTGGGAATCGGTTCTGTACTCACCTCAGACTGGTTGCGGTTCTGGCCTTCTTCAGGGCAGTCCCTGAAGATGTGGCCCGGTTTTCCACAGCGATAGCAGCTTTTGTCTACTTCGGGACACTCTCGAGCGATGTGGCCAGTCTTGCCGCAGTTGTAACACGACATTTCGCCTGTGGGAATGGAAGACTTTCAGGTTGAGTATGGGATTTCGCGACGATCATTCCGAAGGCTAGAACGGTTGCTCCCCCTGTGACTCACTATGTAGACCGTTTCGACAAGGCCAGATATATGAGCTGCTGGAGGATTGGCAATAAATCGCCCATGTGAGCTCGTAGTGTGCAGAATTTCGTGATCTCAAAGTCTAGCCCAGGAATCGAGAGATAACAGAATACAAGCACCCCAAAGGAGCCCGCTCGCGTGCGGTTAATGAGTATAACCGTGGTTACGTAAGCTCTTCTTCTTCTCCTTCTTACGAAGAAAAGAGGACTCATTGGCTCCTTTGATCACGAAGCCCTGTTTTTTTGTTTCGTAAGCAGTACACGTAAGTACGACGGTTCTAAGAGTGTGGACATCCAACTCATACGTTCACAGTTTTCATCATGGGTGAGTTCTCACAAAGTTTGTGAAATAGCACTCAAAATTGATTTCGTAACTCTGAGTTTAGCCCAGGTCATGCGACGAGCGGAAGGCTCACCCGACAATGGGAGGCTCTCACGAAACCTTTCGGCGCATGAAAAAGAAGAGCTGTGAGAGGCCGAATCCGTCCTCACCTTGTTGGCAATCTTTCGCGATGTGTCCCGTTCCGTTGCAACGGTAGCAGCGGTCTTCGGTTTCCTTGCAGTCCCTCGCGAAGTGTCCTAGCCGGTTGCATTTGTAGCACTTTTCGCGGAATCCGCCACGAAAACCTCCTCTGCCGCCGCCGCGTCCGCCTCGTCCACCACCACGAGGTCCTCTACGTTCGCCGTCATCAGGCAGCGAGCATTCGCGGGCGAAATGGCCCGTACGATGGCACCTATAGCATTCGCTCCCGCTGCTCATGCTGAATGTATATATTTATGCTCGCTTCCTCGTGTATTCCCTCGAAAGCTCTCTCCGGCTACTTGGTACTCGGGCCACCGATGTTGTCCTTAGGGTGCTACCACTCCTGCCGCAGGCAACTCCTCTCCAGCACCTGCTCCTCCGCCTGCCTGTCCTCCCTCAACAACTCCACACGCCTGAAAAAGAGTGTCAGGCTCGTTTCAGTTTCTTCGTTCTGAATCGGAATGTAGAAACTCGACCGATGTATTCATATCCAAGCTAGTTTCGATAGAGAAAATCAAGAGATTCAGACGAGTTACAGGTTTTCCCGTTTTTCGCGTAAGTTGCTCATAGTTCTAGCAACACGACCAGAGCGGCTGCTCAGAGTGACAATCAGGTCCGATGATGGTCGGAAAATCAAGGTTTAGAGGTCAAGTCAAGGCAGCGGCTATAAATCTGGCAGGAACCTCACAACGAGGCTCGAATGCGACCGAGCGAGCGACTGGATACGACCTCGGCTCCCATATGACGATTGCAATCATATGTTCGCCTCGAAAATAACTCCTCGCCCTCGCCTATCAGAAACGAAGCTTAACAATCGAACGTGCTCTGGGCGTTGACCCTTCGGGTTTCCGAGAACTCAGGGAGGTCTCTATGAGAAGTATGACTTCATCGGTCTCTTATCAGAAAACTCAGCCGTTACACAGTCCTAACACACCACTAACGCTTAGCGCCTAGCGCGTCAGATCCCAACATCAACAACAGTGACGTCACGGCATTCAGCAAGTGCGGTGGACGCGCGCCGCTAACGTCCAACCAGCAGGAGCTCCATCGACAGACGCGGCCATAGTGGCAGCTGAAACTTCTGTCAAGTCAAAAAGAGCGAACCAACATAGTTTAAGGACTATGAGGGTTCCTTATTGCGCAGCTAGCACCCTGAATGTGTTCTCGATGCACCAAAACCGCTGTCGATCCTCCAAGAAGCACCCAGCCGCACGCAATCAGAGCGGGGTCACAGAACCAAGAGAAAGATCATCGACAAGTGAACAGTGATTCTGGACATCTTTTCACAACTTTCGACTGCCGATTACAGATCGCGGAAGGCTTTCTTGAGGTTCTCTAGCGTTGTGCTCAGCGTCCAGAGCGACTCATTACCTTCGCACGGCGACTACTCGCTACGCCGTTCAGCGATATGGCAATATGGGAATCTCACTCACCGAGGCAGACCCTACGAGAGTATCCGCAGCCAGAGCGTACCACGTGGTCACAGCCAAAGGTTGGCTTTTCGGACCACATTGTGGTACCAAAACGGGACACTCTCGCGCGGCAAAGTAGATGTGAGCTTGAGCATACGTTCCTATCAATAAGATTCCAACCTGAGAGCGCGCAATCCTTCGTGCTGGCAGCCGATTGAATTGCAACCAGGGTAAATTCAAATCAGGTGAACCGAGGTCAGGTGGGAGCTCAATGCTCCACTGGGTTATACCCTGAGTTTCGAGAGAAGGCCGCCCACGGCCAGTGCGCTGTGTATATCAACTCAAGCTTGCCGTGGAGCACAAGACTGGCAACGCAAGAGCGATTCCTGAGCCGGATGAGAGAACGGCAAACTCAAACCGGCGGACAAAGTATTCGAACTTCCCCAGGTCCCAACACGCTTGGTCGACGCACAGACGTCAATATTGATTATACATACTCCAATTCTCGAGGGCCACCCGCGCCGACTGAGCTGGTGTACTCTAGATGATATTTCCTCTTATTTCGAGAGCGAAAAGCCCATTGGATTACCGAACCACAAACTGGGCCCTTGGGTACCACGATAGTGTCTTTTGTGAAGCCGGCAACACTGATCGTCTTGCAGGTAAGGTATGGGGCCTTATGATTGGCCACACCTCGACCAATCGGAAGACTGCAGACAGCCCTCGATGTTAGAGACATTTTCTAGAACGGGAGAACCGTGTTATCCTCGTTTAGGCAAACGGCAATCCAGAGGAACCGTTCCAAGGTTTTCCTCCAGTCCATGGGATGTCCGCTGAAGACAATCGCCAATTCGGAAATCGAAAGGATAGAGTCTGTCGACACGGCAGGCCAGAATGGGGGCTCTGATGACGATGATCTTTGCTGGCCGAACGATTTGAAACTGGGCGCCGTCGCCGTTACAGTCTTTTTTTCGGTTCACTTCTCAACCGAGTTGTGAACACGACCCCATGGAGTAAGAAGCGACTTGAAGGCTCTTCGCATCCGACGACGATTAGAATGTTGGAAACCACTCCCAAACGGAGGCCGAAAATTGAGGACGCATCAGAGTCGTGAGAAGTGCTGTACCTCCGGCGACGACTAGGGCTCGAGGACCCCGATCGACTCGGGGAGTTCATCGTGAACGAGTTAGATGCTTGTGACGCTGTGACTGTCCAACGGCCCCTAGAAAGCGATTCCCCAGTGAAAGAGCATTCTCCTACCCGTCGAGAGCGATCACTAGATTGGAGAAAGAAAATCTCTCAGTCAGTGCGGGACGTTTTTGCACTGTCTCTTAGTAGGTTGAAGATACATCGGAGTGTTCCCTCAAGGGGCTCCGATCGATCCATGGAAAGTCCTGCATGATTTCCCATTTCAAGGGAGCAATTGGAAAATCACGCCCAAATTGATTGATTTCTAGCTCAGAGACAAGAGTTATACTGAGGGAGGGATGAAACTTCTGTCAAGTCAAGAAGAGCGAGCAAGCATAGTTTAGGGACTATAAGGGCTCCTCACGTGAGGAACCCTCATAGTCTGGAAAACGACACAGCAGACAGCTTGCCACCCGCCCGCGAGTTCAGGGCTACCACTGCCAATCAACCCGAGTGTTTTGTCCTCACGCGCCATTCAACAGTTCGGAGATCAATTCCCGAATCCCGAACTTGGGGTTTTGAGGGTTTTGCGTCAAAAATGGACTCTTCAGTCGCTGAGCAGATCCTTCACCCTGTCGCGAACTCCTGAGTACTTCTTTGTCAACCACGGAATTCAGACAATGACGAAGTACTCACAAACTGTCTGGATGGCTCCATGCGGTAGAATGAAGAAATTTCGTTCCAAGAGCGAGTTCGAAGACTGGAATGCAACTTCCGATACCACGAGGTGAGTTTCTCCCGTTTGGCTCTCGGAGGAGCATCCTTTCGGAACCGAGGGCTGGCATCACGAGCTCCGCGTCTCAAATTAATTTCCCCTCCGAAATGATCAGAATGCGAAGCAAAGCCGAGTCGCAGACTGTGAGCTGCGGCAAGATGTTTGTCGGTGGTTTATCGTGGTGCACAACGAAAGAAAGTTTGAACTCGTATTTCGGCGTTTTCGGTGATGTTGAAGACTGTACCGTCGTCACGAACGAGCAAGTGAGTGATCCGATACTGAGGAGGCTTCTCGCGAGGCTCAAGGGCAAGCGGGTCGACCTCGAATCACCAGACTATGTATTGACAACTGATAAATGACTGCGGTTTCCCCTAGGGTCGGAGCCGAGGATTCGGATTTGTAACGTACAAAGATCCCTGCGTAGCTTTCATCGTTTGCCAGAGAGGACCGCACTCTGTCGACAACAGAGTCGTCGACCCGAAACCTTGCGGGCCGTACGGAAATCACATAAGAGTACCAGGAAGAGTGAGCGTAGCTCGCACGTTTCATTCCAGGTTTTTCCATGCAACCATCGACGGAACAAAAATATGTGTAGCGTTCCGGGAGCGATTTCGTCTCAGACCCAGACGAAAACTCCGTGTAGTGGAATTGGATGATGCTCTTGTTTGCAGATTATGAGACCTTTTCCCAAAATTTTCACGGGCGGGTTGCCTGCCTTTCTCTCGGAGAACGAGTTGAGCCTGTTCTTCAGGGAAAACTATGGCAATGTGAGTCCTTCAGGAGCTCGCCTTCCTTCGATGATGCCAGTTGATCACATCCGCCCGCCGGCCTCTCACTGATTGTTTAGAGCCATTGATAATTTTTTCCAGGTCTTGGAAGTTGTGATTATGTTCGACCAGGAGAGTCGGAGATCGCGCGGATTTGGTTTCGTCATCTTCCAAGAAGAACAAGTGGTGGACAAAATCTGCAAAGAACATTTCATATACATCAGAGGGAAGAAGGTGAGATTAATTGACTCGGAAGAGAAGCGTAGAGAGTTCTCAATATTTCGATGCATCGGACCGCGCGCCGACTCCACAAAAGGGTCTAAATAGAGGGCCTCATAACCCAGCCTGGGCTTGCGTCACTGATCTACGGGGCCCGCTGCTGCTGCGTTCTGGCCGCCGATGAGTTATCTTAGAGCCGAAATTCCAGAATTCAAGGAATATCAATACTTCAGAGCGGTAGTTTTCAACAAGGGTTCATGAGACATTTGTCGGGCTGGCCGAAAGTTCCACTAGGCGGAGTGCGGAACCCTAGCCCGCTTTTCGTTGCCATCACGAATCCCGGCCCTCTGCACGAATGCCGCTTGCCTCAGGCTCGGAATAAGAAGGGGAACCAAGTGGTAGATTCCTCGCTCATGCTCGATGCTACACTATCATGGCAGATTGAGTCAGAGGAGGAGCATCCATCAATGCAAAGAAAACGGTTCGTCACGGCCATGCACCATGGATATTTTGAGACTTGGAACGAAACAAATGGAGAATGAGGAAGAAGAATGTGGAAATCAGAGCCATCGGCAATCATTTCGAGGAGAGAGCCTTTCGGAGCTCATATCTTGTTCGAAAACTGCCGCTGGTGTTGTCCGATCATCTCGTGACTCGGGGAATGCCTCCGGACTAACATCGTAGGGTTGGTTCCGCCGCCAGGCTCCCGATTCTTACGTCGTATGTGATCAATGAATCGGCGGGCAGAAACAATATCGCGGCAGGACGCGCAGCACCCGTGCTTCGAATGGAGATTCTGTGGCTGACATCCCGGTACTGACCAACGATCCTGGAGACAAATCCAATGTAGTGTTAAGACCAGGGCCGTATTTCCCATTAGGCCAACTAAGCCTGGGCCTAGGGCGGCAAATCCTGGGGGGCGGCAAGATTTTGGGGGAGCCGCGAATCTCCAGTTGTCTGGTTTCCTCCAGCTTCTGTTGAGTCGATTTTTTTCGACAAAACAATCTAAGACATCTGTGATGGCAGGTTCAAACGAAAGTTTGTTTTAAGCTCAGCAAACGCTGTGATTGAAATAGTCATATCTGATCATTTATTCTAATAGGAAGAATCGTCCTGCAACTGAAGAAACTCCCACTCATTTCCCGGGGAGCAAGTAAGTTGGAAAAGCGGGGAAGCAGACTGTGCTTCAGGGGAGGGGGCGGCAGATTTTCCGTGCCTAGGGGCGGCCATTTCCTGAATGCGGCCCTGATTAAGACGCACCGAAGACGGTGACATCGATCAGTCTCCTTCATCGTGGGCGATGCAGTAGAAGGTTGAGGACCAATTTCTCAGAGCACGGCTAACAGTTCGATTGTGCGTTCGAACGGATATTCATTTCAATCCGCATCGGGGATAGCAACGTGCAGTTATAGTGCCTTTTTCCTCTTGGAACTTCTTGATGAAGCGACAACTTTTCTGATAGGAGAATTTCTTCGGATAACCTCATGACGGAGGTACCGGACGGTTCGAAACCCATCCGATTTCCTGCTCTCGAGCCCCCGAAACCGCGGAAATCTCGATCGACAGTCCACAGCCGAAATGCAACTTGCCTACTTTTCCAACTCAGCTCTAGTAGCGACCCCCAGCCGAGGGATACAAATTTTCGACCCTAAACAGCTGCCCTGTCTTTGGGCGGCGGATTCAACTCGACTTTTAACCCACAGGTCGAATGTAATCGAGCCCAACGTCGTTTCCTTCCGATCTGCAACCGTGACACGATACAACTGCCGTTTGAAGGCGGCAAGCAAGATGACCGTTCCGGTGCACAGAGCTCTAACGAACGGACGACAACGAGCACAAATCCGAAATACACACGAAAACCCTTGTTCCTTGGAAATTGGGTTACGATGAAATCGCAGGAAAGTGAGTGAGAGCGCCAGGGAGATTTGAGACTCTGTATTACATGCAGTCTGCATTCAATTCGTGTAACCAGGCTCAGTTTTGAAACGAATTCCATATCCCCAGGGTTCGCTGCCTTGCCTCATATTCCATTGTCTTGCGGAACGATAGAAGAACCGCCCGAACCCGGCTCGACGTCCCAAGCGCTCGTCGAATGAAGTGAAATGGAATACCGAGCTCGTCACGTCAGTAGAAGGCTGGCGATTCCCACAGTGTCAATAAATACGCTCTTGTAGGTTTTCCATGCCCGTAATCTACATCTTTGCGTGGGGTAGTGAGGTTTTTTTGTCCGCTCGTGATCAGACGCCTGCACCACAGTTCGTGCATATGATATCAAATCACGATAACTGCACAAGTCTCCACCAGGACATCGCCATCATCCAAGGGCGAATCATACGACCCACCGTTGAGAAAGCCTGATTTACAGTCTTGCTCATTGCGCTATGATGATTCTGATCGCTGGAACACTGCCGAAATGTCGGCGCACAGGTAATCATTGTCAGTTCGTAAGAAGGGAACCTCGCTCAACGCCAGGATGCGGCCGAAGGGGTACGCGGGACTCGAAAGTTTGGGAACCACTGCCCTGGACAGTCTACGGAGCCGATATTTTTCAGTCTGAAAAGCTACAGGTCTCTATGTTGGAGCTGGAGTGCTGGAGTAGGAAGCAGCCTGGCCCACGGCTAGTCTTCGATCGATACTTAATGAGTATTTGATTTTGTTGCGCGTTCACACTGCCGGGGCCGGAGAGAACGTTCCAATTCTGGCGGCGATCAAGGGTCGTCTGCTCTCAGACGCGATGGGTTGCGCCATCTTGAATTTCCTCCGATTTCTATGTTTGTCGGCTTCTGGTCTAGAGTCTACTAGAAACGTTTCTTCCACTGAGGGAAAAATCCACTAACAACTCAGCGAAGGATTGTTCATGAGCTGGACAGCCCGCCCGCACTCCCAGTTCACCCGTGAAGGACTATGTCGGATTTCGAATGCTGGTTGAGCGACCGCCTGAACGCGCTGAAAGTTGATGCCGAAGTCTTCAGCAGTTACATTCAAGGGATTCTAGAAGGAGATGAAAAACATGACGAAAAAGTTGAATCGATCGGAGGTGAGTTTCAGGAGAGACAACGCGAATTTTCTACGAACCCCGTATGATAGCAGAACTCTCGATCGTTTGTTGGTATTCCGCCGAGTTCGGGATTCAATCGTGATTCGAAGCCTCGTTCATTGTTAGGAATCTTGGAAAGCGCGGCAACGGAAGCTACTGACGTTGCTGGGATCACAGAAGAAATTATCCAGATGTTCAACAAGCACTCAGGTGAGTTTACATTATTGGATCGGCAGAGAGGAGGAGCCTGAACCAGCCTCCTCAACGACGCTTCCCGATTCCACGGGTGTAGGTAACGTTTGGAAGGATAGACTCGCCTCGGTCATCAATTGCCCGACATCGGCATCTCACTTCGCTATCACCCGATGATTCCAGGTGCCGGCGGTCTGAGTGAAACGACCCCAACTGGAGAGGCAGCCACTACCCACTCACAACCAGATACCTTCGAAGACAAAGTTCGAACAATATTCTCGCAGCAAGCCGCCAAGGCAATTGAATCAGCTAACAGAAGAAAGGTCGGTGCCAGTCGCCTCGTCTTTAGGATGGAATACATCTTGTGAACAACCATCTCTCATTTGATCTGTTGGGTTTCTCACTGGTCTGCAACTTGGTTCCATCAAGGTGTTGACCACGGATGAGAACGCTAAGCTGAGAACTACAATACTGAATCAGTATGCCGAAGTTGAGGATCCTGAAGCTGAAAGTGCAGAAGCCGACACAATCAGTGAGATCTGCCTTGCATTGTTGTAAATATTTAGCTATTGTTGCCGACGAAAAGAGTGCAACGGATGATCGTAGAGATCTTCATCTGTAACTTCGAACGCTTCCGAAGCCGGGTCACCGGGATCGTCACCCTGAAGTCATCTAATCTTAAAGTTTATGATCGTTAACAGAACCACCAGCGGAGCAAAGCACGCCTCCAGTCCTAGGTCTCAAGGAGAAACAGAAAAAGCCTCAGGCGGCTGCGGATCCCCTTCTCGTTAGGAATACCAATGCGCAACAAGTCCTAGAAGCGGAGAAATTGAAGAGAGAGCGAAGCAAACAAGAGTCGGAAGCTAGAAAGGTTCGTTGTCGCTTTTGTGGTACCGTACTGCGTGGAAGATGGAAATGTGGACCGGTATTATCGCTCCATCGTTCGGAAGCCTGCCAACCTCGATAGTCAGAATTCAGGAAGAGTCACTCAAACCAGTTTGATTCGTTCACCCAGGCCAAGGATAAGTTGGATCGCGAAAACCAGAAGAAGAAAGAGATCGAGCGCAAGGAAAAGGAGAAGCAACGAACACAAAAGGGAGAGCGCAGGAGATAGTTGCCGTTCGAATCGATCGCACAATCGACGTAATTTCATGGAGACAACTTTGTACAGGGGAAGTGTCGAGTGCTGTTTGTTTTGACACGATAGTGAGGCTATTGAACCGAGGTTCCTATTATTGACTCGAGAGCTAATCTGTCCGATCCGAGGGATAATCATGAAGCCTTCCGGGAATGCGGAGGAGAGCTCTTGGAATAAATATATAATTTATTCAAAATACTGTACTCTCCACACATCAATTGATGGCAAGATCCGAGGCTAGGTCTCGACAAAACGTATCGCGCGGGATACATCAAGGGACTCGATCGAGCGAGCCGGGGGTACGGTATCATTTCCGCTTGGGTTAAAAGAAGACCAGACGCCAAAAAAGTTCGAGTGCAGTTTTTGATATCTCATGATCAGAGGCTGGAGCATCGGGCTTGAATCCTCTCTCGAGCTCCGTAGGGAGATGGAGATAGATGTTTCATGCCCAGCTTAGTATCACAACAGGGAGCGCGTCTCCGTCCATTGATGGACTTGGGACTAGAATGTGGGAACGATCAACCGAGCGAATGGGGTCGATTAGCGGATATAGGTATTGCTAGCTTTACCTAAAAGGGACCGGTCACGGTGGGGGGAGTAATCATCTGATCCGTGTCGAAGTAACGTCATTTGCATCTTCTGCTTCATTGAGGCACTTTTGCTACATTTCTCTTGGTGATATAGCCCTCGGGATTGGATTGTTGCCATCGCCAACTGTCTTCGCACATCTTCAGTAGACTTCGCTCCGCATGCCAACCGAGCTCGCGATCGATCAGGGAAGCGTCTGCGTAGAGCGCTGCAACATCTCCTTGACGTCTCCCGACTATTTCATAGCGAATCTTGACACCAGCGGCCTCCTCGAACGCTTTGATCACCTCCAGAACTGAGAAACCTTTCGAAGTGCCCAGATTGTATACCTTGAGTCCGTCCAATCCTCCTCGTAGAATTTTCTCGAGTGCCACGACGTGGCCTTTGACGAGATCCACCACGTGAATATAGTCTCTCACTCCGGTCCCGTCGACGGTTTGGAAGTCTCCGCCGAAAACTTTCAAATATTCGCGTCTCCCAACGGCAACCTGAGCAATGTACGGCATCAGATTGTTCGGTTCGCCTTGCGGGTCCTCCCCAATGTAACCAGATTCATGGGCCCCGATCGGGTTGAAATAGCGTAGAAGACAGATGTTCCATCCTGGTTCTGATTTATGAACATCTTTCAGCATCTCCTCGATGAAGTACTTGGTGCGTCCTGAATGAGAAGAGGATTGATATGAACGTCGACGATAAGGGGTGCCCAGAGAAGAAGCGCTTGTAATTTTCATGAATGGGGAAAATACCGTAGGGATTGGTGCAGGTCATTCCAGTTGGATGCTTCTCATCGACGGGGAGATACTGCGGGAGACCATATACTGTGGCCGACGATGAGAAAACAATGTTCCTCAAATTGTGTTTTCTCATCACGTTTAGGAGGGTCACTGTGCTGCCCATGTTGTTCCTAGGGAAACGGTCACGGTTTTATAAGTGATACTTCGTGGGAAAATTACCCCCTCCGAAATGCTAGTAATGATTCTAGAGAAGATACAAGTAATTCCTCACTTGTAGTACGAAAGAGGTTCCGCGCAGCTCTGGCCGACTGCTTTGAGGGCGGCGAAGTGTATCACGCAGTCGAATTTATGCTGCGTGAATACTTCTTCGAGCTTATCTTCATCACATAGGTCGCACGCTACAAAATGGATGGGTTTCCCTGCAGGAGCAATAAATGTCTCTTATCCAGTGGTAGAAATTCGGATCTCGGATTTTGGAAATCGGCCGATGTAATTCATTCATCGTCTCGATGATGATCTCACCTGTAATTTTCGAAACTCTCTTCAAGCTTTCTGGCATTTGACAGCCATCTTGTCCTGGTTGAGCGTTGGCGAAGTTGTCGATAGCAACTACGTCGTAGTCAGCTTCCAGAAGCTCAACGATACAATGACTTCCAATGTAGCCGGCTCCCCCTGTCACAAGTATACACTGCTTCGGCGCCATTTGCCTGTAACAATGAGTCGAGTACGAGTGAGATCACAGAAGGAGATAGCGAACCGAGCTCGGCAGGAGTCGCTCACTGAGCTCCACCGCGGGTCTCAGGTCCGATGCATGTGGCCGAACCGTGCGGTGATCCACGCACGCGTCGCCACGATCGCAGCACCATGTGATGCGGCGTCCAAAGCGGTTTGCGCAATTACTCTGCCGATGTGATGAGCCGAATTCTACGTGATCGATGACGCAACTGTTCGTTAGCGACGATTCTCGTGATTCGAGTCCGAATTCCTTAAATAATTTCCGGTGGCAGAGAGCCCATCCAAGCTGCCGAAATGTTTTTTCAGTGATAATGCCTCCTACGGCGTACATGCGAGAGCCATTGTTCACACTACGCGGACTGATGTGAGCTCGAAGGAACTATTCCGCGCCACTCGGGAGGTAGCCGTGAACAAAGCTCAGCAAGGAGTTGGTTCCTGACGCATTAGTCGAAATCGGCCATGAAATTATTACACAAGGCCGCAGCGCAAAGTTTTCCGGATTGCACTTGGAACTCCCACAAAGTGGAATTTCCAGCCAATCTCGGATGGCAGAGTTTTACGGAGATTTCAGGTTTGAGCGTTCGTCAGTCAATAGGGATCGTTGGAAGCCGTAAACACTTCGAGAACAAAAGGCCGACGGGACCAGACAAACACGACTCGTTCCGTTCTGGACATCTCTGTTAGCAGAGCATTGATTGGGCTGGTGTATCAATAGCACAACAGATATCAGGATCATTGAGTGGATCCTATCTGATGTTCGCATAGCCTGTCGTCGAGAGCGTTTCGACCCATAGGTCAGGAGAAAACGATTTGAGCTTGTCTCCAGCCTCCAGACAGGTTGACGGTCACCATATGGCTCCATAACATCGTCAATTCTAGGCTGTTCCCGAAGTGACAATTGACGCTCCTGACGCAGCCGTAGTCGGGAGAGCAGCAACTCACAATGCGCGCGTCGAGCCACTCGTTGTTACATAGTTCTGACGTTGACCTTCGCGAGAATCACAGGAACAGATGCCAAATGCCCCATATGTCGTTTTTGACAGAACGCTTCCACGGTTCAAGGAACTCGCCAACAACGAGGAACGCCACCGAATATGGGATTGTTTGCGTCATTATAACGGACAAGAGCCGTGTTGAATTCCTACAGTCCGAATACCACTCGTGGACCTTGATGGGTGCATCGTTTTGTTCTAGAGCCCCGCAGACCTTGAAGTTAATTTTCGGGTAGATTTCCCAAAAAGATTGTGTGGGAGGCGACATTGGATGTGATCTGCTTATGCTTAACAGGGCCTAAATGGGATATCTGCCGGTCCCGGCGTCTTGGTAGCGTTTGAAACTCGCCGGAGGGAAGCTGAACAGCGTCCCAGTCAGCGTACTTGTGAAACTCTCAAAATTTCTGCATTTTATTCCATGTCCAACCTCTGCCCGAGACAAGAACTTTGCGCCTGAAGCACCACTCAATTTTGACACCTTCACAACGGCACACTCCAACCACCCGCGAGGCACCCATGTTCGCTGACCCCAACCCTTGGTACTTATAGGACTCCCTGAGGTCACGAGGTGCCAAACTATACAGGCAGACCACTCAGCTAGAGAGTTGAATTCTGTAATGGCCAGCGAGTACTTACTCAATGCCAAACCTGGTAGCGGGTTCCGGTCTCGTCGGATGTCAGCCGTGTGTCTTAGAGATCTCGCGGCTGAATACTCGACTCCACTCCGGCCAGCTGCAGCAACAGCAGTAGTGGAGCGATTGTGGAGAAGTATCCTTCTTTCTCCACCGTCCCTCTGTTTGACGGGGACTGACCGACCGATGATCCACGCATCGTTCGAATTCCCTTTTGGCGCGGCCATGTTTACGAGACGAGAGAAGTCGCTCTCTCGCTCGCTCGCGTGCGTGTCTTGACTCAGCGGTATAACGACCATTGCAGGAGTTCGCAGACGGCATAGTTTGAACCCGAACCGCGCTCACAGAGAATAGTCGTATCCTCAATGCTGGCGCCCGAACTTGAGGCAGAAGCGAATTGCGGCGAACGTTCACCCGTCCACCCGTTGTCGAGTGACCGAAAATCACCCGGAGAGACTCCCGGCGATCAATCGAGATCTTTGTGGGCCGACATCCTGTGATTGAGAGAGAATGGCCTCAGTCCGGGATCTGCAGGTGCAGTGAAAGTTGTGTCTGCCCCCTCTTGAAGCTGGCCGATATTCAAACTCGGTGGAAAACCGAGTCATACGACAGCAGAACTCTGAATCCAAATCAGGATCGCAGATAATGATCGACCGCAGCCTTAATCATGGGAGCGTTGCGGAAGTCGGTTTCGAACTTTGCTCTGCACCAAACTCAAACTCAACGAGTCGTCCGCAACATTTCGATCGAGTGAATCGCTTCGGAACTCTTCTAGAGATCGGAACTATCGCTGGGGATCGGAAATTCTGGAGGGGCTGCAGGGGCTGGAGGCGCTTCGAAGCGACGATTTCGGCAAGAATCCGGAGTGATTCTAACACTGACTCCATCCGTGATTGGTAACGATGTTTCATGTCTCCTCTTTCAGCGTTCCGTGTATGAAGTTCGAGAAGGGCCCGAATTTAACGGAGAACTACCCGTTGCATTCGGTGAATACTCTATTAGGTGGAACGTGATTATGCCGTGCATGAAACCTCTCCATTGGATTCACGGAGTGTGTCTGATGCGATGCCCGGCGATCTTTGCTCTCGAGCTACTGCTCCCTCTGGTTCTTGTTCAACCTTGCTTGTTTTGAAGTCTCCCCTCGCCTCTAGCGAGACTGCCTTGGATCGCTGTGCGCCCGATAAAATTCTCGAAAATACCGGGTATAATCCGGGAGCATTGACGGTTTTTTTCCGCTTGAAAGCCCGGTCCGTTTCCGTCCCCGAAGCCTTGATATCTCACGGAAAACTCGCGGCCAACTGTCACAACTTATCCACGAATGCGTTGAGTGAATGAATAGAGAAAATTGAAATCAATCACGCTGGGATTCTTCCGAATTCTCCACACTCGAAGCCCGGTCGCTCAATGATTGTGACTCATGGTCCACTGCCTTGCACAATCAGGTTGTTCACCGCAACACCTCGGATTATGAATCTGAGGGTTATAGATCCAAATGATCATAATCTTCTCCCAAGAACCATCATGCCTCATTTGAGAAGCGTGCGAATAATTTCGCGGTTGCAACTAACTCTGTAGTCGTTGCCAGCGGGAAACCATAAACTGGTCAAGACGGGCCGGCGATAGTTTCCAAGCAATGAAACGTCTGCGTCAAGGACCATGCTTCGCCCAGGCACGGCAGTCGAGCAGAAGCGTAAAAGATAAAACTCTTATACTACTCTCTGATCAGTCCATAAATCGTACGACAAAGTTTCGCCGGTTATCTGGCAGTTATCTGCGCTGAAGGACCTTTGAACCATGACGCGAGCTCGGGATTGTGAAATGTTTGAGCTGCGTTTTCATTTCGAGGCATTCTCGAGTTTTGGTGAGTGAAGTCCGAACTCGATGATTAGGTTTCAAGATTCCTGAAAACATCGACTCTGATAAGAGTCTTGATCAGAATAGCTCTGAGCGATCTGATGAGTTTCTGAAAGACGATTCAATGTTTTTGTTGACACGCAATCGTATCTCTTCTAAATCGTTCATGCTCTCAGCGGAATTCGGAGATGATAGCATTCTCCTCCCGCTGCGGTCATCAGCCGACACTGCGCACGCGCAAAACGAGAGACAGCGGTGGTGGTCGGATTTTCGATGTTGTCACGCAGACACGCAGACCACGAGACAGTCACGCAAACAGCGGGAGAGGGATACTGCCTGTGAGCGAAAGAGCGGAGAACGCACCAGCCAAAACGATTTCTCATCGACCTACCCGCGAAATTCAGGAATCATAGTTCTTTGCTCGTAGAACGAATCTTCGGATCGCCGTATCTCCGGAGAAAAGGTCGGAGTTCACGGCATAATGATGCGCTCCAAAAGCGTTGAAGACAGAGTTGGAACGATGAGAAATAAGATCGTTTCGAGCTCGCTATTCCGAGTGAGTGTGATGCGCTGGTGTGCCCGCTCGGCTGTGAGACGTCGAGTTAGAGTAGGAAAGGGTCGTGACGTCATTTCGGTAGGCCTTATCGAGAGGCTTATTTAGAGCGCCGAGAGATTGTACTCAGTCACTCTGTGTGCGACGTCCTTGAAGGAGCAAGCGAAGAGCAAACCAGCTACAGCAGCCAACCAAGCGACTCAGATTGAAAACGTCGGTCCTACCGTCAACCCCAGGATAGTCGGTCGTGTGCTTTCGTGTTCATCAGTGTTCATCCAAGCCTTGAAATCGTGAAAATGGTGCTTTTAAGTAGTAACAAAGAGACTTGCGTTAGAAGCCCTTTTGGCGTGAACCGTTCTGGAGATCAGCGAGCGGCCTCGTGTGGTGAAAACGGAGGGGAGTTCGTTCCCCAGTGCTTCGGTCGCACTCTCGCAACCCTGGCGAACCACTACTGCGTTTCGCTGGGTGCGGGGCCTCTGTGGTGCTCCTGATGTCCCCCATGCACCAAACAAGCGGTCGACCAATGACCCGTCGGGTGGTTTGTGCGTGGGGAGTGCTGATACGGCACACCCGATCGTCGTAGGCTCAGGATCTGCGCTGAACCTAGAGAAGGAGAATTCTGCAGGACCTGTGTGGATAACGTTCCGTGTACGAAACTCAGCCCATGTTTTGGAGGCGATGCTGCTCGATCGTAAACTGGTGCTGCCAATACCAGAAGAAGGATTACCGGAAGGCTCGAAGGAGGCCGTAACCGAGCTGCTGGAGTTCGCAGAAGAGCAGCTCAAGGCCACCGAGGTGATTGTGTCTCTTGCGAAGGATCGCCAAGATCGCATGGTCATCATCAGGACCCTGATGTATCTCGGCTTTGAAGCTCTGGCACCAGAAAACGCCATGCTGCCGCCGGAAATCATGGATCCGCAACATTACTTCATGAGCTATTCGATTTAAACCTTACACCCAACTCGCGAGGTTGTCCGACGAAGTGATTCGTTCGGATGATCGAGCGTTCTATCGTTTCTCTTCATTTCACATTCTCCTAAAGTGAATTCCAACTATACAATCTCGCCCTTCTAATCTCGCCGCTTTCTCCATGCAAATGCGAGTGCTTCAACATTGCAAGAGAGCAAGAAAAACTCGACCAGTCTTACCCGGAAAAAAAACCAGCGACACGAAACATTTCCCATAGTCTTATATCTCCTGTAAAGCGATATGTGTAGTGCAGATAGACAACATATCGTCATCAACGACGACGACGACAACGCAGTCATCCTAAATACCACCCGACTTCATCAAAAGTCGACTGACTTGAAACGTTGATCATCTTTTTTCTTACTACGTTGCTTTAACTTCATAATATCAAAACCAATAATAAAAAAGTGTATCCAAAAAAAAATCTCCTCGTTCTGATTCTGTGATTCTGTTGGACATAGATACTCTGAGTGAATGAGATCGGTTTCAGAGCCCAAGTGCGGTTCGCATGCTCGGTGGAATGACAAGAGTATGTGATCAAGGAGCCGTCCCATTTCTGAGAAGCTCCTGGAATGTTCGAGAGAAAACGTCGGCGGTTGTTTGCGGCGGACCTCCTGGTCACGCTTACAATCCTTCCAGGTTAAGGATTTCGGGAGGATCACCATAAGATACTGAGAACATCCTGTCAGATCTGATTCAATATAGTTCGAAAACATGACTCTCTACTTTCGCACGTGCTGTTTCTGGATTTCTTTTTCCAGCCACTGGAAACGTTTGGTCGACCTTTGCTTGGTAATTTCCACAGCGTCTGCGATGTATCACGCGGCGGAATGTTACAAAACAGTCTCGAATATCTTGAGAGCGACTGCACATTGCTTCATGTATTGCAATGAGCTTGCGCCGTTTGCCCTGCGATCGACCGGACCGCGAATCCCGAGCGTTTGACACCCGAACCGAGCTAACAGTGCTATGCTTGGGCAGCCTAAGGTATGGTTTTCAGTTTCCATCTCCAGAGCAGCAAGGTTCGGGATTCATGGAAGTTCACAATTGATTCGAAAGTAATGACAACAAAGTCTCTGGAATCTTGACGAAGCTTCTCGTTCTGTTTGCAGGCATTCAATAGGGACCCGATGATACCGATATACCGACGCGAAGCTTCAGAAATATCCTGTTTCCAGCATACACGCTCCTACATCGTTTGTATGGCAGAGCTCTAGGAACAGACAGCATCCATACGTGGAATCATTCCACCCGAAGCTTGCTCGTACCTGCCAAGCTCGTTGCTGCAAATTCGATATCACGTGTCTGCGGCAATCATGATATCGAGTCAAAAGCTTTGCTTCTCCGCGTCGAGCGCGTTTCGTTGAAGCAGTTATGGCTTCTCACTCGTTGTTGTTTCGAGTCCGCTCACCGTTAATCTGTCCAAGCTGACTGATTAGGAGTATCTAATAACCTTCGGGCGACAGCGACAACTGCGACTTGAAAGCATTCGAGCTCCGTTCCATCGCACGGAAAAAAATAATATTTGTTGCCTTCTTCCGAGACCCTTCGCACTCCGATGGATCCATGCACCTCGAGATCCAGCTCAAGAAGCTTGGAATGTTCCGAATGACAGGGGATACACAACGCCCCAGAAGTAATTTCGAACATTCACTGCGGTACAATACGGGGTTTATTCGTTCTGTTGCCCATTTGAATCCCTAATAATAATCATAAGTTATTGTGTTGCTGTTGTTGGTCCCAGTGGTTCAAGTGTGTGGCCTCGTAGAAGCCCGGGTACCGTGAAGCGGAAATCTGTTGTGGAAGCCACGGCTGCCCGGTTGGTCCCATTTCGGGATAGTCGAACGGTGCTACCTCGGGAGGATTGTCATACACGCTGAGGTCATCTCGCTCGTAAGATCGTTGCAAGACACGATCTCGGATTTCTTTTTCAAGCAGCACTGGAATAGACGGAATCACTCTGAGTTGAGATCAAGTTTCACCTCCAGCTTGGAAAGACTCAGCGAATCAATGCACTCATTTTACCATGACGGATATTTTCCGCCGAGGGTTGCCGCACGCTGAAGCTACTTTCTGTGCTGAATCCAGCCTGGACTTCTGGAGCTCCAGGCGGTTTGTACCTGTGAGGTAAAGAAACGAAGTATACATCGGACCAACATGCGGCATGATAGGCATCATACTCTACGGGATTCCCACTTGAAAACAAAGCTCACCAAGATGCAGGTCCCGGACCGACTTGAAGTGGGGGCTCCAAAGTGGGCGCGGAGGAGCTGGGAGGTGTCACCGGGCGCGTATGTTTATGAGTACATCTGTGTCTGCGTTCATCCGAGGGTGAAAGCGGTGGCGATATGTGCAGAGGGCTATTCGGCTCCGTGATTCCTGGAAAACGAACATGAGGAGCTGTCACCATTCCATTCGTCCCGACGAACGGTCACAGTCACAGCTGAGGATGTCGGTACGACCCTACCTTTAGCTCGCAATTCCTTCTTGTACTTCATACGTCGATTCTGGAACCATATTTTGATCTGGCGCTCAGAAAGCTTCAGAGACGCCGCGAGTTCTATTCTTCTCGGGCGACAGAGGTATCGACTGAAACGGAACTCCTGCAACCGTGAAACTCTTTGATTGTATGGATGATTAAATCGAGCGGAACTATCCATCCACCTCGCATAGCAAAATATTTCACTGTACTTTTTCAAGCTCAACCAGCTGCGAAGAAGTGTATGCTGTCCGCGGGCGTTTACCACTCGATGGGTCTGATACGTCTGCTGAAAATTCCAGTGGAGTAGATAGAAAGCTAGGCAACTCCGGCTGCGACCTCTGACGACGTGAGCTTGCTGTGAGGACCGCGCGTCATCGGTTTTGAGGAATGATGTGACATGTTTTCAGTTTTCTCTCGACCAGAATGGAGTCACGAGTACCGATCAAGTTCAGAAGACCAGAGGAATATGGTAGAAGGCGAAAGCCACAGAAAGCTCTCGGAGAGAAGGATCTATGTCAGACTCTACTCTGACCCCGTATTCTACTTCGGAAAGAAAAGAATGGCTGCCCTGTCAACACACCATGTTTTTTCCGCTTTGTCGATCCTGAACTACGTTGCTCAGGTACAGAGGCCGTTTCCATCGGGACACTCGACCATGTAGGGAACTTGACGTCCGTCGGTGCATCGTAGAGCGGTATCGTACATTGTGGATACGGCTCCATTATCTGAGCCATGAACTCGAAAATTAGATTGCAACTCCGGAGAAGACGAGCCGTATCATCGACAGTGTCAAGTTCCTGGGGGAATATTTCAATCGAAGAGAATGTTCGTGTAGTAGAAAGCCGTTCATTGACTCACCCAGTAATTTGTTTTGAATTGTTACTCGAAGTGTTCGTTGTCACTTAACGGGCGACACAATTTGCTTAATATGTTCTGCTGTTACACTAATGTTTCCACTAAAGCTTGACTTCACTTGACGCTGACTGGCTTTTCGACTACATCACTACTGTGCGCGCTACTATGATTCTTTGTCATCGGACGGATTCAAGCCACAGTTGGCTTTGTAGGCGGAGCGCCGAATTGAAGGAGGAGCTTCAGAGCCGACACCAAGGTTTTTTCGACTTCGGTGCGATACTCGGACTTCGTCGCCGGTCACTAAACTTCGCGTCTGTGTCCGCACAACAGACGCGGGAACCGGAATGTGCGTCGCTGATTTGACATACCATTAAGATAGTCGGTCGAGCATCCCGCGGTGCCGAAACGAATGACGCACTGTTTGATGGCCGGAGGTGAAAAAAATAGCTGTGCACTACCTATGAGAACTGTTTTCAGTTCCTTGGCATCATAAGAGTGCGCCGCATGCCGCGAAAAGAGAGCAGAAGACTCTTGAATTCGCGTCCAAGAAGTATACAGAAGGCATCGCTCCCACCTCAGTAAGCTGGAAGAGAGCTTTCCAAAGTATTCATAGGATTCTATGCAATCACAACCACTGGACATGTTGCAACAGCAAGTATATCCGACCTGATGAAGGTGTCTGTAAATATTGTATCCAAGTGAACATGGGTATATTTGAGTTCTAACTTGAGAGTTACTGCACAACGGTTCGGTGAGACAATAAATAGTGGCGGCCCCGGGCTGACCTAGTATAAAAGTGAATAATCACAACGAAGCGTTGATCAATCCCAGCCAGGCATATTACTTAAATAGTAGACCCGGCAGAGCGGAACAACTTTTTTCCGGGAGTTTTATCAACCAGCAATCCATGACTTATCTATCTCGTCCGTATGAGACTGATCACGACGAAGCTGAAAATCCACACCATCGTCGCTGAGGACGCCTGTGTTCCGGAGTTTGCCGAGACTGACAAGAATTCCTCTTATGATCATAATTGCAAAACATGAGTTCGCACGAGCCTGACGTTACAAGGAATCGTGGCTCGATATGATCGTTTGGATCTGTGTAGCTTTTCCGAAGTTGACAGTTATGTTTGAACTCTGAGCCCGATTCCCGAGCAGCGAGGCGGCACAGGGTTCTTCTGCGGGATCCTGAAAAGATGCTCGCCACGATATGGACTCGATCACAAGACTGGTGTGCGCGCTCAATAGTCTTCGGGTCCAAGAACGTGCTCCTTGCTTACGGGCATGTCCCATATTTCCCCCCAGAGTGCTACTATTCCCAGAGCTGGAGAGTTTCAGCATCAATCAGTATTGACTCTCCGTCTATTCATATTGGTTGATGATTACTTTTGCATGAAACCTGATGGTGGAACGGAAGTCAGTCAATACTCACTCGAGTGAAAAGTCAAGAGTTTTGCTCCCGACTCAAACTAACTCAAGCTTTCCAGTTGGGTTTAGTACCTTACAGTCAAACTTCAAACTTCTCATTCTTTCTACAGTAATTCCGAGCGAACGCGTTCCATTCTCTTCTATGAAAGACTCCGATAGAATCCCGCGTTGTGAAATCGTTCCAGACGCCCATCCCGATGGAATGCGTCTCGATTCGTTATCTTTCACATTTTGAATCATCGTTGATTGCGATTTGTCTGGTGCGACTGACTTCTCTCGATGTGCTATGGATGGACAAACATCAGAAGTGGCATTGAGTGGCGCCGAGAGGAAAAGGCTTCATGACCTACGACGCCGACGTGAGAGTCATGACTCAGACAAGACGCCGGACACCGACGCCCAGCTGCGAAGCCAGATACCCTGCCGCAACAACAGAATTCCAGGCCAGTCTTCTGCAGCAAAAATGCGGAGATGCGTGTGCTGTCTGTGATCGGTTTTGGTTCGCGCGCGATCTCCAAGACGCTCGCCCGATGCATGCGCCAACTTTTGGACTCGAACTCTTGGCGAATACCACCTTGTGTATTCTTTTAAACATCAACCAAACTACATACACCATTCCGAGTTCTGACTCGCCGTTTGTCTCAGACACTGATCCATACAATTGCATTAAACAGCGACCACAAACGTACTCCACGCCCTACGCCGAGCTCCACGAACTTTGGATACATTCCACGACGTGCCTTACGTCAGAAAGTCTACGGTCACCGACCGAAACGCTCCCGGTTTTTGTCTTTGTTTCGGTCGATGTTCTCTTCTAGCCCTCCCTAGAATATTCAAGCAAGGTTTCCATTGGTTTTCTGCGAATTGCTTGCGTCGTTATTCGAGTCAGCTGTCGTTAAGGAATGAATGGCCGCTAAGTCAGCGGATGGAATAGCAACTTCACAGGACGTTGACGGTCCTCCTGAAACATTAGCGAGCAAAGGATGGGGTATCCCGGCTTAGCGTGCAGTCGACTGCTTTCGGCGCACTTCCGTAGGCAGACTGCTGCGTCGTTTCGACGAGGCTCATGTAAATCGTCAATTTGGCGTCAGCATCGTTCACAAAGGATCTTTGACATGTGAGAAGATACGTTCATTAACAGTGTGCTAACACTGACATCGCCCCCTCGCCCCGCGTCACTTAATGATTTTCCCTGAACTCGGGACGCTAATGTGGCGTGGTGGCCTTCTTTTTTTGCAATTCGTACTGGACCCGCGATTTCTCAAACCGGCCCTGCCTTTTTTCCGCAGGTCTGCGCCAATTATTGGACTTCCGAGCTCCGATCGTTACTCAGGGCGATCCCGTCTTGAGGGAGTCTTAATTCCAGGATGGCATCCAGTGAGACTTAGCGGTGCTTCGAAGCGGTGCTGGAACGGGGGTTATAGTTGCGACCCCCCTCCAATGAACTTCTCGAATCATTTCCTATCGCTAGACTTTCTGTGAAACTTGATAGAGGGATTAGGGTGCCAACCAAACCACCGCTGGCTCACTCCGAGCTGGTCTCATCGAAAACATCTTCTGTCGAGTTTTCACGGTGTACGCGTCATTGCCGCGAACCATCTCCCTCGAAAGCAGCGACGTATGAACGCGATCTCAGGGCATTCGCTTGACCCAACGTCGGGCCTGACGGTAGAGCGAGTCAGGGAAAGTCGTGATTCGTCCCCACGCGATGCGAGTCGGAGGCATCGCCGAGAGGTGATCAAGGATGTCAAAATGAAGGGTTTGGCGTCCATAGGCTTTCAAATGTTCTCGAGAGCAGAAAACCAATGCTTGGCGAGACGTTTCCCGTCGAGAGCTGGGATCGCAACGCATTGTCTCAGAATTTCGGAAGCATCTGCATTTAGTGTGGCTCCTAATTGCATTGAAAAGCGGTCCATTCGACAAGGTATTTCAATTCTGATCAATGACCACGCAACGGATCACTCTATTCTATAGCCACCGATAATTTTAGTCGCGAGCCCATTGTCTCACTTGATGACGGGAAGAACCGAAACTTGTCTGACCCAATCATTGGAAAAGGAAAAAATCGATGGGTTCGTGTCTAATATCTAACCAAACGTCGCGATTCTAGCTTCGATTCCCATAAGTGATCAAGCGGATTCCGGAAACGATTTGATGTGTCAACGGATTATCATGGTATCTGCGTCTTCACATCTTTGAAATCACTATCCGAACTGGAGTATCGTGGTGCCCCGAATATCCCTCAACTGAAAAGTCGAAAGCATAGTTCCTCCCGTGAGGCCGAATCCGAACAACGAACCATGGCGGCCGACTGTTACCTGACGATGTCTCTCATCAAAATCCGATCAAATTCGAAACTGTCGACTTCAAACTGGAGACGCCTGATCGGTGAGCGGAAGGACGCACCGACTGACGAGCGGACGCTTCGACGACTGCCATTGAAGAAGTTCTCGTTTTCAGCTAACGAATGAACGTTCGAAATTGCAGCGAGCTCCCATACGGAATCGAACGAATGAGAGAAGAAGAGATCGACTGAAATATTCGGTGAGATATCTGTCGCGGATGAAACCCGATGCAGTCCGACAGCCAGCCTGCCCGGGCTCCGCGCCAGCGAGCTATAGCTCAATTTTATTTCACCATACGCCGGGTTCGGAAGCAATCGCGGTTCTCCTTCTGGTACTTCCCATAGAGTGCAACGTGACAGACGCAGCCCACCAACTAAGCCGTTTATTTTATGTGAGGATTCATGTTTGGCAAAGTCTCACCTTCGCAGGCTCTAGCCAATTCGGAACCAGACCCAACTTTGGTGCCTCCGGTCGTGGGTTTCAGAGGGCGCTGATGTCACGCGGCGAGTGGACTGGCGGGCGGCGCTAAAAATTACTGACAGTGAAATATGCCTTCTGCTGGGCGGCGATTGGATCACCCCGAGCCAGCCAGAATTGTGCCTGGTCTTCCGCGCGCAGAACGATGAATCCTAAGCGTCGAAGGACAACAGCGGGGAGACTGAATACTCGACTGGTCACAGGTCATATCTATGCCCCTGGTGGCAACCAGCGTCGCTCTCCCCCACTACGATCGACCAGCTCTATTGGGCCTGCCTCAAGCGATGGGTCAGTGTGTTAGCGGTAAGTGCAATGGTTGCAGCGGATGATCTTCACCATATTCTGGGCGGGGAATTTTCCTTGAATACTTTCTGTTCTCGAATAGCGGTCTTGGTACTTTCCTCGCATCTTCCTGTTTCCCTCATCCATGCGCTCACCGTCAATCAGCCTCGTCTCTGCTCCGTAGGCTCTGCAAATGATGCTGACGATGTTGGTGGTTCGTCAAGTGCGAGGATGTCTGCGACAAGCGCTTTTCGGAAATTCTTCTCCGACATGCTCCTTTCCGTTAGCTTGATGAAAATGGCAAAAACGCAAAAATTCGTCTTCGAAGGTTGTGTGCACAGATCATGGGTCTACTATCAGGCATTTCGAGCGGTTCTAATAGCTCCACACGAATTTGGTCCCACCCAGCCTGATCGAGACCTTTTCGGCGTTTATTGCAGGAGTTTCATTCATTCATGAAGGTCGAGGTTGAGGAGGGACGGTCGGCGTACGTACTGAGTTGCGTGGTACATATCACAGTGAGAGCCTTAGAGCTTGAATTTGCATGTCGTGTTTGTCTCGTGGTAAGAATCATTTGTAACGAGGTGATGGTGAAAACAGTTCACACTGAAACGCCTGATAACCTTTCGGTTGTTACAGTTTCTTCTTTTCCAGCTGTCTGAGACCATCGCTGGCGCTGTCCTCAATTCGGATCGTACGTCCCCGAGCTTCTTTCGCGACTCAATTTCGGCGAGGCGGGCTGCTTCGGTAGAAGCGAGGCGGAGTGAATTCTGGAGCTCGGTTGTATTCAGGGCTGTTTCGTCCATCAGGTAGACGAGGCGGTTGCGCGTTGACCTGTGAACTCCAAGAATTCTCTTTGAATATGTTGCTTTCGAAGAGTTCAGTTTGTTGAGGTTGGTGCGCTGAGATGGTTCCAGATCAGTCGGAGGCCGTAGCTTGCGACCGGCGATAACTTCAGGTGGAACAATTTGAGTGCCGTTCATACTGACAGTGTCTAGTGAGACGGAATGGTAGCGAGAGCTACCTTGTCGTCGATGTGCTCGCTGAAGCAAGTCCCGGCAGTCATCAGTGTTATTCCAAGATATGTGAAGCACTTTGCGTATCTTATCTCGTTTCGCGGGAGTGTCGGGACCCAGAGTTCCAGAACCCCTGATATACAGGTATACTTCGAGACGCGCAGGAGCAATCGGCTCCGCGAAGTCTTCATTGGCCTCTGCGGGTCTAGATATCAACGGGGAGCTCGAATAATCGCCAAAAATGCCTCTTCGTATACCCATGAGCTGTTCAAAAAGGGTCTGGCAACGAGCTCTGGCGTTCCTGGCAGATCCCCGTTGTTTGCGGTGAAATTCGTTTTAGGCTGTTTCGGAAAGCGCAGAAAACGGGGATCCACCGTATTTCGTTCTCAGTGAATCCTCTGCAAGGGGCACGGAAATGAAGAAATTATCCGTCACTATTGTCCGTTCTTCGTCAAGGCGCGGCTCTGCGAGTCCTGGGACAATGTTTGGCGGGAAACTTCTCGGATCAGTAACCCCTCTGCCCGTGTGAAAATTCATACGAAATGTATCCCCGTAGCTATTGCCCAACTTGAACATTTTGATGCCGTATTTATGGCTCTTGCCGGGAATATATTGGCCAAAGCACAGTCGACCTCCGAATAAAGTCAGGTTCTCATCGATAGTTAGGTCTTGTCCCGTTGCGCAAGCATCGCCAATTTTTTCCTCAAACCTCTTGGGAATTAGAATGAACTTGTAAGGTCTTTCGTTGCGCCTCTTATTCTGGATACCAGAGAAATGTGGGAACGTTTCGAGGCAGGCCCAAACTTTCCGGTAGTGTTTACTGACGGGAGAAATGGAAATCCAATGGCTGGATTCGGCCCGTAAAGCCACCGGGAATGAGGTCTCCCTTGAAGTCCACGTTCGGCCTTTTGAGCGACTCCGCGAGCGAATGATCCCGATTTGCGGCCCATGAATCTAGCAACAACGGTGTTTTCGACTCTTCATCAGGCACACCGGCCATGGAAGCCTCCTTGTAAAATGTTCGAAGGCCTTCTTCGTTCATGTCAGCTGATTTTCCATCGAACGCTTCCATGATTGACGGAACTGGCCGCCGAGACGCGGGAAACGTCCCCGTCGGTTCCGAGACCAGTACGCACATTGTACGCAGGATCTTCAGGTGAATTCACACTGTTTCACTTCGGAGGCGCGTCCGCAGTGAAAGCTTCCGTTCACTAGCAATTAACGGAGGGAATCGCTTCTATCCCTGATGAACGCGGTGACCTTGTCCTCACCTTACACACGATTTCATCCGTTTCTCGGCAGCGAACAGGGGCTTTCACTGCGGAGGCTTCTCCAAAGTGAAGCAGTGTAACTTCATAGGCATGACGGTTATCATCATGTAGCTGTACGTCACCGCTGTCATAAATCCGACACCAACTATCACTGCTGTCGTTCCCTTCACTCGCAACTTTCGATGACCATGGAGCTCCTTTCCGAAACGACTTTGGTCCGCATTGAGGGCCTGCTCTGTTTGCAAGTTTTCAGATTCGATCGAGCTATGTATGATGTGTCGCTACTGTATATTTATACGTTGTCATTGTCTTGCATCCTTGGGTCGCGAGCATCGTCATCATCAGTGATGGTTCAAGCACTGGCTGATCGTCGGAGATGAGGAACGGGGGGCCATGGAGCCAGAGTCTGTTTTGATTGAGTTTGTCCATCATCACGCCCCTTGAGGGAAGATCTGCAGGGTTGATTTTCCCGCCAATGTGTCGCCAGTCGTCAGGAGCTGAAAGCTTCAAGATTTCGGTGAGTCGATTCCTGACGGAGATACCGTGCTTCTCCGGTGTTTCTCCACGGATCCAGTACCACAAGTTCATTGAATCCGTCCAAAAATATTCACATTCGAGGTGGAGGGTTTTTGTTACCGTCGCCATTGGCCCGACTGCGCAGAGCCCAGCAACGAGTTCTTTTTTCGGTGTCGTTAACGAGCTCATGGTTTTGATCAGGGCAAGCTTGGCTTTCGAGATTATCAGTGAAACTCTCGATAAGTGAGTACGTGGGTTCGTTGCATAGCTCTGGTCTGGAGTCGAACCAGTTCCTGAACCAGCGACGACAGGTTTGGGCTTTGTTGACGAACGCCCTGCTCTTCCGCCAACGCTTCGATTGAAGCCTCGAGCTCGAATACCTCCGTTTTGCAGCGCTGCATTTCCGCGAACTTGACTGCGTATTCTTGCACCGTAAGCTCGTTAGTCCGTTTTTTGACCCACTGAGTGTACATTTCGGTCAGCAACGTTCCGGTTTCGGCCACTCGCTTTTGGACCACGCGCAGCTTCTTTTCGAATTCCATATCAGACAGGGATTCCCTGTTGGTCGTCAGAAGGTGCAGTTCGGCTTTTAAGGCTGAGATTGATTCCCTGACCGGTTGCCGTAGGATGATTTTTTTTTTGGGGATGCAAACTCGCAAAGGGTAGACCCTATGATTCTCAAAAGGAACTGCGAGTGCGGAAGGGAAGGACACGAAGAAGAGGAAAAGATAGAAAGGATAGAAGAAGATAACCCCCTGCTGCTGTTTGCTTGGCGGCATCTTGATTCGATTTGACTCGCTTGATGTTGGAACTCATGGCAAGGCTGGAAGTCACAACTTTCGACTAGGAACGCTGGAACACCTCCGCAGGCCAATACACAAGCGGACTGGTAGACAGTAAGTCGTATTCGCCGAACCCCGCTGGGCGCCAAATGTTGGGAACGGGTTCTAGAAAAGCTAGACGACCGGGAACGAACTACAGTCAAGTCTCGCTAACTTATAAAATTCGAAAGTAGCAATGTGGATTTTTTTCCAAGTTATAAGTTAGGGAAGAACCGATCCAAACTCGTTGTTCCAATGAAGAACGAGCCGGAATCAGCGCGTTCGACAGTAAATGAAACGGGCTGTCGCGCTATTCGTGTTTATTTGACGAATGCACACACGGAGCAAGCCGAAGACATCCCGAGGAACTAACAAATCGAGTTTTGGAAGAACGAGCGGATGTCAGCTTGCCTCTTGCTCTGAAGATAGTCTGAGAAAACTTTAGCGCGGTATTCATGGAAAGCTCCGCTGACACCGGGAACAATATCCGGTCTCTGCGAATAATGGCTGATTGAGGTAGGTAGAGCTCCGAGAGCTTCCGAGTCGGTTACTTCGACATCGGACACCATGTCTCCTTGGAATTCTCGCTCCTCCTCAACTGTATCGTCGATCGTCTGTTTTGCGTCTTCATCAAGTTCAGAATCGACCTCACCATGGACGACTGGGTTCTGGTCCGCTTCAATGGAATCGATGAAAGTTAAGGAACTTGGCAATGCGCACATGTGAGATTGGATCTTTGATTCGTAGTCACCCATTCCGAGAAATCGCAAGGTTGAGAGTCCCTCATGGAAAATTCCGCCTGTAGAATCACGGTTTGAGGTGGCACACTTCAAGTTTGAAGTGGGAAATCGTTTCAAGTCACAAGTTATTGGAGGTTTTACAAGTTATGGAAGGCGAATAACATTGAGCCTGCAGTGCAAGTTATGGGGAAGTCGACGGACTTCCCTTCGAGTTATAAGTCAGGAAGGGTTTACAAGTTATGGGCGTTTCAAGATAGGAGGACTTGACTGTACACGTTTTCCAGTGTGGTCAAAGAGTCAGAATTGATAATTCATGAGTCAACGGGCTCGCCTTATTGGCGCCGGAGCTTAACAGATTGCGTCTCTCTGAGACATCGGATCTGGAGTCGCAATCACTGCACCGTTCGCTCGGGAGCCGATCGAGGACGAGAATCGGATCATTTATTCACCGCTCCAGAAGAAGGAGAGCGACGACATACAGTAGCGTTCCGTTCAACGAACCTGATTCGTTCCACGTATCGGTTCGTTGTACAGGATGTTCGTTGAACGGGGCGCCAAAAAGCATTGATCAAAAGCGGACCAAAATCACCGAGCTTTGCCGCCTATCGCGTCGCTTGTGTACATTCCATTTGGATTAAGGAATCTTCTAGAAGTCTCAATTGAAGCTGTTTCTGGAATATTTGTTCAATGAGCCTTCGGTTCGCTGTACGGAGCAGATGTGTCATTCAAAATAGTTCGTTGAACGGGTTGTTCGTTGGACGAGCCGTTCGTTGAAGGGAGCGCCACTGTATAACAGAAGTGGTACGCGATATAGAAACATTTGATACATAAAGCTCTTGAGCAGTAAATACAGCGGGCGAAAGAACTGAAGTTACCAGCCGATGTCGGACCATTCTCATTCGCGTTGAATAACATGTCGGATAGTGACTGGAACTCCATCTCGGGTACATCAAATCCAGCCAATTTTTTCGTTCGGTTGCGCATAATCGGCAGCACTCAGGTCCAGGTTCAGAGAGGCGATCCTTTGGAGCAACGCCAACAAAGCACTGGAGCGCAGCGACATGATGATACCAAGTTCTAACTTCCGATCAACCACTCATGGAGGTTCTCTGCAGAAACCAACTTCCAAGTAGAGCATGGTGTGCCTTCCAAAGCGACACGTGTTCCAACGTAGAATCAAGAACCGCCGTCATCACGGAGTTTGCTCCCTTTCAGTTAAGCCGCCAATAGTTTCTGACCCAACAATGTGCGATGAGGGTATCGCCGCCCTGGTTGTGGATAATGGATCGGGAAGGTGCAAAGTTGCATTCGCCGGCGACGACGCTCCCCGTGCCGTGTTCCCATCCATTTTGGGTCGACTTCGACATCCGGGTGCCATGTTCGGCACGGGACTGAAGGATCCGTACGTCGGAGATTATGCTCAATCCAAGCAAGGTATTCTGATCCTCAAGTATCCCATAGAGCGCGGTATTGTGACGAACTGGGATGACATGGAAGAAATTTGGCATCATACGTTCTACAACGAGCTCCGTGTGGCCCCCGAGAAGCACCCCGTTCTCCTGACTGAAGCTCCGCTGAATCCGAAGGCGAATCGCGAGAAGATGACTCAGATAATGTTCGAAACGTTCAACGTGCCGGCAATGTACGTCGCGATTCAGGCTGCGCTGTCCTCATACGCATCCGGTCGTGTCAGCGCCATCGTCCTGGATTCCGGTGATGGTGTCTCCCACACTGTCCCCATCTACGAAGGCTACGCCCTCCCTCACGCTATCCTTCGTCTCGATCTCGCCGGTCGGGATCTCACTGACTACCTGATGAAGATCCTCACCGAGCGTGGTTACTCTTTCGTCACCACCGCTGAGCGTGAGATAGTTGGTGACATCAAAGAAAAGTTGTGCTATGTCGCCCTGGACTTCAGGCAAGAAATGGCCACCGCTGCCTCTTCCTCTTCGCTTGAGAAATCGTATGAACTTCCCGACGGACAGACGATCACAATCGGGAACGAGCGTTTCCGCTGTCCTGAATCGCTTTTTCAGCCATCGTTCATCGGAATGGAACCTCGCGGCATTCACGAAACCTGTTTCAATTCGATCATGAAGTGCGACATCGAGATCCGTAAGGATCTCTACGGGAACACCGTTATCTCCGGTGGCACCACCATGTATCCGGGTATCGCCGATCGCATGCAAAAAGGAATGACGGCCCTCGCCCCTTCGGCGGTGAAAATCAAGATCATTGCTCTACCAGAGAGAAAATATGCCGCATGGATCGGTGGGTCAATTCTTGCCGACTTATCAACTTTCCAGCAGATGTGGATATCGAAACAGGAGTATGATGAGTCCGGGCCAGCTATCGTTCATCGTAAATGTTTCTGATCACGTGATTAAAACACAGAAAAATGTCCTCACGATTGTGTACATTAAATGAATACATGCGTTGATGTGTTCTCAATTGGCGGTAAATTAATTCAGATAAGACTATCGCATCGGATGCGACGTGATACCGACCGAGACGGTCACTCGAGATCTGTGGGTGTGGATGAACGCCGAGCTGGACTTTTCTGACCACCTCGTGCTATTTTCCAGTTCCGCCGGTATGCTAGTCAACTCTATATTCAGATGTTCCGCAACCCAAGATGCGGACACGTATATTCGTTCATACAACACCATTGTAATTTCAAAGCTGCTATACGAATCCCCTATTTGGGCCCTCTCATCTCCTCAAACACAACATGTTGAGAACACCCGTCTGGAGACTGAACTGCTGGGAAGAAGTTGAAGCGGGAATTTTTGACTAACTAAGGAGAAGAAGCGTTCTCGATGAGGTCACACCGTACAATGTTGATTTATTTCAGCGCAAACAGCCGCGCACTCTCCACAGACGGAGGAGAGTGATATCCAACTTCCATTTCAAATCGATTTCACAACAAGGATTTTTCAGGAAATCTTAACACTGCCTCCCTGAACCTGAACATTCGGTTTCAGCATGGGTTTACACTTAGGTAATGCTTTTGCATTCGTCTCAGCGGTATCGGAAATCGGCACTTCTAAGGGAACAAGCAAGTGACCAGGGAACTGTCAGAAGTGAAGCTCCGCTTTCGGGCCGAACCAATGCGGATCTGAAAGAAGTGCCCAAAGTATGAATCATGCCACCCGACTCATCGCCAAACAGGCAGATTGGGCAGTATAATAGGTAGGCCCGATATAGGGCTTCTACGGGACCCGTAGCATGGGAAGTGACGCTGAAATCGGCTGCTTCGTAGTGATGAACCTCACAATTTCGCGGGATGTAATTCGATACACAGTTTTCCATCGGGCGATCCAGGAGGGCGATGCAGTAAAGGTGATCAAGCTGAGTTCCCTGCCTTTTTGCGAAGCCCACATCCTGATGATGCGATCGTTGCAGTACCGAACGATGCACCGGTGGCGCTCTCGATGAGTTTCCATTTTTTTGCGTCCCCAGCCACGGCAGTCTGGCTGTCAGAGTTAGAGAACGGAGTGATTTCGAGGAACGCAAAGCATTCGCTTGGTCTATCACACACATTCCGGAGTCCTTGCTGTCGCTGGTCTGCGTGGAAATATTTTCATCGAAACGTTGGTAAATAGTGCTGACATGTTGCCGAGTAAGAGGCTCAAACCCACTCCAGTTGAAGTTAGCTATAAAATCTCGCAACTCATCGCGGCGAATACTAAGCCGTTCTCTGAGGGAGCATTTATAAAAGAGTGCATGCTTTCGGCCGTAGAAATCATGTGCTCGATTTCTTGCAAAAGTTCAAGAACATCAGTTTGTCAAGGAACACTGTTGCCGAGCGAGTCACGGAGATCGGAGACAATTTGAGTTCTAGTCTGGAAGATAAGTGCGCGAGATTCAGGAGATTTCCCCTGGCCATCGACGAGCCTACGTCTGTGCCACAGCACAACTTGCTGTCTTCATCCGAGGCGTTGAGGAGGATTTGAGCAGCGCCGAGGAGCTGCTGGATGTTATTTCGATGTGCGGAAAAACGGGCTCAGGTGCCATCTTTGAACAGCTGAAGCAAGTCATCGACCAGTTCTCACTTCCACTCGACAGGATGTCAGCGCTTTTTTCTTACGGAGCCCCATCAATGGTCGGCCGGAAAACGGGAGTAGCAGCTCGCCTGCGAGACCATATCCACACCACTCATCGATGCTTCACTGGGCCCCTCGCGCAGATCCACTGCGTCATTCATCAAGAATCTCTCTGCAGTAAGGTCATTGCAATGGCCTGTGGAGAAACGGTGAACGCTTCTCCGGAGATCGGCCACGGTGACGGCTCGGACCGCGCGCTGTGACGGCCGGCGAGAGTTTCTAGCCCTGCCGCCAGGGCGGCGACACAGTCGGGGGACTGCTCTCCGGAGGTGGCGGATGAATCTAAGCCGTCTGGAAGTGTCACCAGTGTAACAAAACCATCGGGTGCGTAACCTCTCCGGAGGACCATTGCTTTGGTAGAAGAAGCAGGAAAGCATATTATGGTTCAATAAATCTATGCCCACGGGGCATCCGAGAGTCGATTGAGTAGCGAGAGAAAAGATCATTGGATCGACGAATTGGATGATGAAAACTGGCTTTCCGATTTATCGTTCTTCGTAGATCTCACTGCACATCTGAATACCCTGAGCCTCAACTTACAAGGGAAAAATCAAATGGATAACGGAAGTCTCGCTCATTTCCCGTGCTTGAGAGAAAGAGGCGCAAACGGGAATTTCCGACTCTTCACCTACAAAGAAACGCTGCGAACCCTTGAAACAGAATTCGAGAATCTCTTCCAGGACTTCAAGTTACTCGAGTCTCAAATGCGCCTTTTCAACTCCCCATTCAGCGTCGAGGCATCCTCGGTGGAAGAAGAGTTCCATCTGGAACTTATCGACCTTCAGTGCTCAACGGAGCTTAAAACCAAGTTCAATATTGTGGAGCTCGACAAATTCTATCAGTAGGTTTCAGCAGAGAAATACCCAAATATTCATAAGAACGCGATCTAGATTTTCTCAATCTCCGGAAGTCCCTATGTGTGTGAACACTACTTTTCACGGATGAAACAAATCGAATCCGAAGCAAGATCACGTCTCACGCAAGCTCGTCTCTCCTCAATACAGTAAACCCTCGTCTATCGCGACTTAGTGGTGTCAGACCAGACCGCGATGTCGCGCCAAAGCGTGAAGTCGCCATCTAACGTCGAAAGGCGGTAACTCATTCTCTCTGTTCTGTAGTGCGTGTGTGCATACTGGGTCATATAATTCGTCCCGTTTCTAACCGCGCTTCGATTTCGCAGAGCAGAATAGTTTTCACGGCCGCTCATACACGTTTTCTTCCGAATAACGGAATCAGCAAGGCGAGAACGGAAGCAAGATCGCGGGAGTTCGAGGAAGTGGAGATGAAGCCCCAGATATTTGGTCTGGGAAGTAGTTCTATCGTTCTTTCCGTAAATATGAAATCCCACAATATCAAGTGAATACAGCGGTATCAGACCGCTCCTACGGAGATAAGCACTGGTAAAAGTAACGTCTTAAAATTGATAACGTGGTCGAGAACCAGGCTTCGGACAGAAAACGAGAAAGTACGACACGACACTCGGACTGTTTCAAGCAGAGCTCTCTCTCTCTCTCTCAGCGGTAGCCGGAGTCGATCGGGAACAAGCTTTTAGTGGACGGTATCTATATAAATCCGGGGGGAACGTATATAGCATCGTTGGCAAAGATCAGTTATTGTTGGAATCGGTAGTTATTCAGCTGAGGAAACGACGTGAGCAACGTGTCTATTACAATTGCGCCTGCGCGAACCGGTTAACAAAACTGAGCTGCTGCGGTAGTCATGACACATTTTGTCGTAGTTCCGATCAGAGCAATACGTGTTCTCAATCTCTTAGTTAGCCATGTAGTAAGATTTAGCCCTAGCTCATCTTGGGTGTCAACAGGTTATGGGCCCAGACCCTAGAAAGCAAATCTTGCTCGTGTGAAAACTCCCCGTGTGTGAACATTGATGACTGAGGTCGAGAGGCAGGGACATGGAAGCGGTGTCGGAAAAGGCTAATAAAGATGGACAAGCTACAAGTCACAAAGTTCGACGGTCGCCGGGATTTCAGCGTATGGAAGGTGCAAGTGCGATCGTTCCTGGTGGGGGAGGCCGGTTTGGAACAATCAGCGGAAGCGTCAAGAGACTGGTCGGGAACAGTCCCCAAGTTAATCCTGAGTGGGAGAGGCAGGATGCTAAGGCAAGGGCAGTGATATTCAACACACTGGAGACTTCTGTTGTTCGTATAGTGAAGGGAAGGAAACCGTCCTGTATGAGTCCAAGTGCCAGGTGTCGGTCAACCTACTCCTCAAGGAATTCCACGCGTATAGTATGAGTGACGAGGACGACATGGCGAGTCGTATCGCTAAGGTTGAAGAAATGATCGAGAGATTGAGCGACGTAGGACAAGAGATTCCCGAGTCGCAACAGATCTCAAAGCTTTTCGAGTTACCCCAGAAGTACCTGCATCTCGTCTCTGCGTGGGATGCCATCGAGAGCTCAAGACAGACCGTCGCAACGCTCCTTCCTCGTCTACTGAAAGCAGAAGCTGCAACCCGATTACCACGTCAAGGCAAGCGCGGATATGTCCAAAGATGAAGATTCAGTTGCGTTTTCTGCTAAATACAAGCGAGGATACCAACAGAGAGATGGATCGGGGCAAAGAAGATTTGCAGGCAGGTGTCTCAAGTGCGACAAACTGGGACACAAGAAAAGCGAGTGTTGGCAGCGAGGTCAAGAAAGTGGCTCGTAGCAGAGGCGGTGCTCGAGGTGGCCAGAGTAGGAATTCGGCGGCTCTCCTTGGTTCAGAAGTTCGGAACGACGATCGTGACTTTCTCTTCAGCGCGAGGACGTCCGAGTCGTTCAATGACGGTTGGTGGGCTGATAGCGGAGCAGGCAGACACATGTGCAAGCGTAGAGACTGGTTCTCGGATTACGAAATTCTTCCGGAGAAGAGGCCAGTCGTATCAGCAAGTGGAGATGTCATCTATGGGATCGGAACCGGCTCGATTAAAGTCGAAAGTCTCGTTGATGGAAAGCGCATCAAAGGTACACTGACCAATGTGCTCCATGTGCCAGAAGTTCACGCCAACCTTCTCTCGATTGGTGAGCTGACAGATCGTGGATTCGAAGCCGCATTCTCCAAGGACGGCTTGGAAGTGACGCGAGGTGGCAAGACACTGGCAGTCGGTGAGCGAGTGAGCGCTCGACTTCTCCGTACGAGTCTTCAGGTGATTGTGAAGGAGAATCGTCCGGCCCTCACAGCCTGTGAAGCCTCCCAGCCGATTGACGTTTGGCATGAAAAGTTCGGTCATGCAAATTATGTACCTGAACCTCGAAGAGTGCTCCGCGGAAAACGACCTGGCAATCCATTCGGCGAAGACGAAGATGATCAAATTCGGAGGCGGCGGTCGGATATCGGTCCAGACATCCATAAGTGCCATGAGGACCGGAAACGACCGAATTATAGAAATCGGCACATCAAGCATGGCATGTCTTTCAAGACATGTACTTATGAAAATCCCAACACACCACAGAAATGGTAACAAGCGCCTTTCAATTAGAAAAATAATGATAATGAGAACACACTCAAGTCCCATAAAGTTGGGTAATTCAGCGCTACAACCCGTGTCTTCGCTTAAGCACGATTCCTCGGCTGCGGATTCGCACATCTGACGGCGGAGCACCCGCTGGTGTCGTCGCCTGGCTTTTCTCGAAGAGATTAGCCAGGTGCGTCTTGGAGATTGCTTGTTTTTCGCAGGAACGATTACACTCACCGTGTTAGAACTTCCTGTGTCACTTCCACCCACTCGATCCGAGATTTGGTGCTATGGTTGCTTAATGTGATATTTTCGCAGCAAGTAGCGAAACCTCGTAGGAACCGTTGTTGTTAAACTTATGTACCCTTTAAATAAAGTAACATTGAATTGAATTGAATTGAAAATAAATTCCCACCGAACAGAACACGCGGGCACTGTTTTCGCCTGCCGGCAGACGATTTTATTACCATGTTCTTATTCAATCGTTCCCGATTGACATATGTACATATAAACGTTTGTAGAGAGTCCTCTGACACGCAGTGCAATGACGCGGCTATACATTAGATCCACAAAGCGCATGATACGGCGATTTTTCCGATTGGACGGGGCAGGTCGACCGTATCCTGGACAAAAGTTTGGCAGTGACTTTGCTTACGTGGGTTTTTGATTTCGAGTCATCTTCGATGTAGAGATCTAGGAATTTGTGCCTTCGAGCCCATTCCAGAAACAGTCACACGTCCTGTCGCGCACTCTCTAATAACTCAATAAGGACACGTGGTTTGGTACTGGAATTATCGAAAACGCACGACTGGACTCAATGACGAGGCCACCGATCTGATACGACTCGGGCGGCAACGTGATCGTAAGTGCTGGAATGACAAGCGAGACTGCTTTAAAGGCTGCTCGGAATCGTTGTTGCCTTTAATCCGGCCTTTAAGCTTTATTCGAAAATAGATAACGAATTCGGGGTTTGGGCGTCGTCCAGACGAAGGTCTGTGAAACGTCCCCCTGATCACCGGCACATGGATGGTTATTGATTTTGATTGAGGAAGACGAGACGCCTTTACCGAAGAGCATGAGTTTGGTTTCGTCACCATTAAGCTAAGCCATTTAGAATCATCGATCCGATAACGTCAGAAATTTACCTAGGATTTGGTCGCATAGATATTTCCTGAGCTTGTCCTTCCAGGGCTCCCGAACGAGCGAGAGCATAGAACTGGAGGAGGGTGGCTCGCTTGAATTCCGGTGCCAATCAGGACGGGTTCGCCTGGTTCGGCATGCGGCTCCCTTAGAGACGCACCCGCGGGTGGCTCCTCCGATTACTTTATTCATTGGTAGATGCTCATTTTCCTGGACATCCAATCAGAGTAACTCGAAACCCGTGCGTAAACGGCGGGATCCTTTGCCAGACAGCTTTGGCCGAAAGAGTACATGCCGATGAGCTGAGCGCGTCCGTCTCTCATCAGGAACAACGGACTGCCAGAATCGCCGCTGCACGTGTGTTCTACATAGCTGACCGGAATCGAACACAGAAAGTTGGTTCCTCCAAAAAGATCGGGCATTTGACGCACCCAGTCTACATCCTCACGACAAATTTCACGATCGACGAGCTCGACTTCAATCTTTCTCGGTTCTCGATGGAGTTTTCCGCTCTTCTTCTCGACGACTTCTGTACTCCATCCGGAATGAAAAACTTTTTCGTCAATTCTGATATCGTCATCTTTCTGCAGGCAGACGGGAGAGATGTTTCTTCTGAAGATGACCGGCTCGGACAGCCGGAGGAGCGCTATGTCGTTTATCCGCGTCGTATTGTGCTCCTCGTGTATGATTATTCGGTCGATTTTGTAGTCCACGTGTTTGAATACTTCGTCCTTTCTTACATAATCGTATTCACCCAGCCTCACAATGATGTCGGATACAGACGAGCAACTGTGGAGAAGACTCTTAGAGTTAGAATGTGCTTCGGGAATAAAATTGAATTAACGTCACACGACGGCTTTGATCATATTATGTGCTACAGTTTGTGCCAGTGGTGGTTTCGTGCCAAGTTTGATTGTTGACTCCACTGAGCACCAGCGCGTCGAGATCAAGGGGAAACTTGATTTCATCGGTATGTTTTGACCTCCGCTCAGAGAGAACTGAGGAATTGTGTCGGATAGCGTCCGTTGACCTTGAAGACTTGGCACGTCGCTCCACCGAATCGTCTCAACAACAAGTTCTCAACGAGTCGCAGTTCTAGTAATGCCTCGTTGGGGCGGTTGCCGTTCTTCAGCATTCACCGAGGGATTCCATGTCGGGAAATACGAACTAGGGACTCGGTCTGAACATCATCGAAGGAGGAAAAGTGAAAACTCCCGAGTTTGAGACATTGTATGGATCATTACCTATCGGATGCGCTGCGCGAGGCCATTTTCAGCGTTCTTCTCGGGTACAACGCGAATCGGAAGCCATAAAATCGAGGGCGAGCCCGTGAATTAAATGAAGCGATACAGGATCGGTTCGTTCTCGATGTCAAGATTATCGTTGGAAGGCGGAACCCACACCATTGAAATCCACATTCAGAGGAGGAGATCCTTATTCTTTCGATCGCAAGGTTTGTTGAATGAGACCATCAGGAGAACGGGTTTCGCGGAGAGGAACGGGCTGTTTCAGATCTGTATCTAGAGCGGAGCGATCAACTTACTCTGTGACGCAGCTCGCTGTTGTGAGCACATATCTCTCGTTGATCAGTGATCCCGAACAAAGGAACGGATATTTGCCTCGGTGCCATACCGGGTAGATGCTGTCGAAGTAACCGATTGCCGCCTGGAAAACGAAGAGAGCCATATCAAGGCGTGAGTATCGCTCTGCATGAGGCGTTTGCATTGGAATTTTCTTGAAAATGAGACTCTGATTCCACCAGGCCTCAGCTCCCACAGGGAGAAAGTTGTTGCCCCAATTGAGGCTTGCTCCACACAACGTATCCCTTGACGATACAAAGAGTATCCTTCTAGGCTCTAAGCTCTCAGCTTGGAAGACTTTTCCGACACCAGAATAGCCTCATCGTAGGAGCTTCGATCGAGTTAGCGTCCTGTATCGAGCTAACCGTCCACGCGCAGCTCTGCTCACAACGTACCTGCCATGGTAGGGATTCGAATTTTGCGGAGCTACTGGAGGATTCATCGGAAGATTTCCATTCGCCCACGTGCGTTCTGCCGCAGTCCACAAAATCTGAAAGATATGCATCAGGGTCCACCATGGTCGATTCGAGAAGCAGGATCGTCAACTGAGTTCCTCAGAGACTCCCCGCCGGGATGCGTTGGACTTCCCTCCCCTGAACTAGGTAATTGATGGGGCATAGCAAGCAGGAAGTCCCAAAAGTCAGTAGCTGATCATGATCGTGGCTCAGCGTATCACGCTCACCTGTATGATTTCCGGGCATCGGCAACAAGGGTGCCAGTACTCTGGGATCGTCACGAAACTTGTCTGGAACGTAAGGGCAAATGGGAAATTCAGAGCAAGCTCTCTGGAGTCATAGTGTTTGCCGCTATGTGTTACTGCCACGAAGCATTCGTTGGGAGGGGCGGATTTAGAGCTGGTGACAATAACAGCATCGTTACTGTTTCGAACGCGAAGCCTGAATTCAATGGCTAGCTTCCTAACAATGAGTGCTGCAGCTTTTTGAGGTCACAAAAAATGTCATCGGAAAAACAATGATCTTCGTGAAATTCAAATCAACCCGAGCGAAGATCGATCTCGGATATCTGATAGGTGAGCAATGCATGCTCGTGTGGAGAAGATGTGGTGTTAGACGATCTATGTCGAGGGAGATGACCGAACATTGTCTAGTGCGGGTCTAAACCATAATCCGAAAACCTTCTCGTACTGATCGAGAAGAATGCGAGAGAACAGAGAAGTTTCTTGTAACTGATGCACTTGTGTTGGAGAACACATCTCACCATCGTTCTCGTACTTGTGTCACAAGAAATGCATCGGCCGGTACAGGCGTGTCGCTGAAGAGGAAGGATAATAATCAGCGTCGTTTCCGAGCTCGATACATTTCGAAATTCCTCGACGTTTCGATTTTGGTGCTTCTCCCTAGCTTCCAAATGTGGCCGAGTGCCGTTCCCGCAGGGGATGTCTCCGCGGATTTTCAACTGTCCGCGTTGAACTCGAACTGACGCCGACGCTGCGATGGGAGCCAGCTGCCCCGCGAGGATGGTCCCACAGCGTCGGGCTTATGACTAGGGCTGTGCGTTCTATGCATCTCATATTTTCATGCATAAATGCATATTTCGAGGATTTCAGCATTTTTACGCATTTTTAGCGAAACCGGGAATTTCACGCATATTTATCGATTTTCGGTCTTTTTTTCATACATTTTTACACATACTTCGCCGAAGAGAGGATGGAAACAAGTAGAATTCCGGTTTCCCAGTGCACGGACTCTCCGCACACGTCACGTTGACGTTCATATCCCGAGAGAACGAACGACTCCCCTCGCCAATCCCGGAGTGTCGCTTGAGGATTCATTAGACTCGGGGGCGCCTGATTGAGGAACTCACAGTTTTCCCCCAAGAACTGCGGCCGATTTTCACAAAATTCGGAAACGTGTTGCGCGGGGACGCTTGCTAACTTGAAGTGTGCCGTGTACGTGACTTCCTTCGGGGAGAAGCTCGGAGCAACTCTCCAATGGCCGTCAAGTACCTCTTGTTCCTGAGATTCTCGCCAATCATGTCTTGTGATGGTGAGCGATCTTTCTCACAGTTTGAAGCTATCCTTCGAGAAAATCGCTACTCGTTCATCCTCGACAACTTGAAGAAGTATAACATAGTTGCTTGCAATCAACATCGGCTCTGATTATCGCGAAAAATACCATGGAATAACTCGTTCTTATCCTGCATATCTTAGTGCAAATTGGTGGTCCTTTTCCGTGCATACCGCATGCATATTTCTCATTTTTTCATGCATATTTCGCACAACCCTACTTATAACCCTCTCCGACTGGTTCCAAAATTCCATGGAAGCCCGGAACCAACCATCTTCCGGCTACGTTAGCGCGGGAGCTAAGCTTCAGACCAAGTACATTCGGAACTCCAGTTATTATCGCTACCTTAGACTATCGCGGATAATCGCCTACTTACAGTAATCGCTGCGCATGATAGCGGCGACGTGAACCCACAAAGCCAGCTGCGACGCACATCCTATGCGATACCGCCACACGAAAGACCAGAGCGCAGCACATAAACGCCACGGAGACGACAGCTTTAACATTTTTTCGTCTTTGTTATTGTAGCCAGTAGCGTAGCGAGGGGGAGGCGAGGGGCGTGGTCCACCCCGGGCGGCAAGTTCCGAGAGGGCGCGATTCCTGTTTCTGTCGATGTCTCCTCCAGTTTTTTCTGTGGTCGCTTCAGCCGGGCAACGGCCGACGGGGGCGGTATTTTCCGGTTTTTCACAAATTCCGACTGTCCGCACCGGGCAGCCCTTGGTCTCGCTACGACACTGATTGTAGCCTTCCGCCAAGTTACAGTACACCAACGCTCTTGTGGAAATTCTTCGCTCCGCTACTCAATGAGAACTCTGGACGCCCAACTGATGCGAGCGTCGCTTGGGTTGACGCTGCTCAGGACTCAGGACCCGGGTCAGGTATGCATTCGGGCGGCCGTTCGGCTCGGCGCGCCACATTCAAAATCTCTAGGGTGCTAAGCGGCCGCCTCGCAGCTCGGCAGGGCGAAGCCTGAGAGAAGCCTGCACGGTGTTGAAATCAACCTCGATTTCGAGAACCTAGTCTTGTCTTGTCGAGTGCCCAATGAAGGTGTACGTAGTTGAAGTGATCATTGTTCTGATCGGAACTACCCTAAAGTCCCGCGTATAACGGACCGCATTTTTCAGAAAATTATCCGGCGTATAACGAATTGGTCAGATGACGAACTTATCTTATAACGGACTAGTCAGATAACGAACTTATCGCAGAACGAAGTACTCGGATCACGAACTTACCGTATAACGGACTGCTCAGATAACGAACTCATAGTTGACCAAGCTTATGGTTTGCGGAGCCTCGGAGCCAGGTAGAGGGCTGGCTCGAGGCAAACCTGTATCGGAGCTGGTTCTAATAAGGTTGTTCGAGAGGAGCCCAGAAGTTTGCATGTGAAGATGATATCAAACTCGGTTGGCGAATAGCTCGAGGTGGGACAAACCAGATTACCCGAAACTGCTCGAGAATTTCCGATAATTATTCAATGAAGGCGATATCTGCTACGCAGGTCCGTGAGAGAACGTTTTTCCTTCGCTCACCACCTATCGTATCCTTTATCAATCTGAATCATGAAACTTTTGAACTGTTCTTTCTCTGTCGATCATCACGGCTCTCCTTCATCCGCTCTTTTCCTTCCTTGTGCGTACCACCGAGACACCGAGCCAACTCTGGGCTGGACAAGCCCCCCAACGGACCACTTGAGGACTGGACAAGCCCTGGCAACCCGAAATGGTTGCCGACGTGGACATTGGGTGATCCGTGACATGGCAATCACACGCTGCCCGTAGCCGCAACGGTGAACTCCAGAAGAAATGCCGCGAACTCGGGATCACCGAGTTATTATCGGTTCGGATCCGGACAGTGACCGAGGACTTGGATTCCGACTGCGCCAGTAAAGACGCTGATGGTCCAGCGTCGTTGTCTCTGAATGTTTATTGGTTGGATATTGCTCTCTTATATAGCCTCACTTTGAATACCATATCATGCCCATGAGCAGCCGATCAGAGCCCTCAGAGCCATGAAATACGATGCCGAATTTGTCTATTTTCGTGCCTTTCTTGACCATTTTCAGTGCCTTCCTGCCTGCCTTTCAAATGATTCTAGTGACGAGCTGGGCTCTGGTGGATGAATACTAACTTCTTTATTACGGGGGCATGCTTATATATCGCTACTCTCCCCCCCTGAAAGCCCGTCCCTCCTGGGATGGAACTTGATGACGTTGCTTATCGCTGCTGACCACCTACGTGGACCTTCACGACACTGAACTCTTTTCAAAACTCCTTGAATGACTTCGACCGCAGTCACCACGAAAGGACCGACAAACTCACGACTCTGTTTGCTGTTTCCCCGACGCCCATTGAGACATCTTCGAGTTTTGACGCGTGAAGTTTGTCGAAATTTTCCTTCTGCTTAGACCTGCGGGCGGTTTCCTCATCCGGCGTGTTCCTCCTCTCACTCAGGCGTAACTCCCTTCCCACCCCTAACCGGTCGTCAGCGGGAAGATATGCCGGACGGCAACTCAACGCGAAAACTGGAGAACAACCTATAGTACTACAATAGGACCGGTTATGGTGTCTCACCGCCGCCTCCAGACACTCTTTCCATGGCATGCGGGGATACATCGATATGAACATTTTCAAGTCTCTAATCAGTTGTTCTGCCAACCCGTTCGACTTCGGATTGTATGGGCTGCCCGTTTGGATCTCGACATCTCGCTCAGCCGCCCAATCTCGGACACGAACGCTCTCGAACACTTTGGCATGATGGGAGACGATTCTCTTGGTGTCCCTGAAGACTCTGTTCCTCAACAGCGACACAACGGCCTGAGCGTCCTGTCCCCCCGCTCGAGCAACAGCGAAGCGTGTGTTGCGGTCGATTGCAACGAGGAAGGCTCGAGTCTCAGTGTCGGGGCCGCTTCTCTTTGACAACTCTGCGAAGTCGAGGTGAACCGTATACATCGGCGGTTCATGGTTAGACCGAAGGCATAGCCTGTCACCACGCGGTTTGAATTTCGCCTTATTCACTTGGCAGACCTTGCAGGACCTCACGTATCGCGTAACGTCTGTCCTCATGCTAGGCCACTGGAACCGTTTCGAGATCTTCAAATACGTCCTCCAAATGCCATCGTGACCGCCCGAATCGGCACTGTCATGGTACTCTTCTAAGATGCGCTCGCGTGATTCCGGTGGTATGAAGATTTTACCCTGCGACACCAACTCACCGATGCGCAAGACCTGCTCGGATTCCTGCGGAAGACGTGACAAAGCGTCAGCGTGACCGATGCTCCTACCAGGCTTATGAATGACGACGAAGTCCAGCTCTGCCATTTTATGAATCCACCGAGCAATCCTTCCTTTTGGCTCTTTCGTCGTCAACAGTTCTTTTAGAGCACAGTGATCTGTCTGCAGGAAAAATTTCCGACCGTCGAGATACGTCCTGAAGTAGTGTACTGCCTTTAGAACGGCCAACATTTCCTTCTCCGACGTAGAGTAATTCTTTTCTGCTAGATTGAACGTATATGAGTGGTACCCGATAGCATGTTCCTTATCCTCCTTTTTCTGCGTGAGGACCGCTCCGGTTCCCAAATCAGACGCGTCGGTAGTCAGGATGAAGGGTTTCTCGAAATCCGGTAATGTGAGCACCGGGTTCTCCGTGATCTTTGCCTTGAGTATGTCGAAGGCGTCCTGATGTTCCGACGTGCACTCAAACTTAGCATCTTTCAGTGTGAGTTTCGTTAACGGCCTCGCGATTTTCGAGTAATCTTTGATGAAAGCGCGAAAGTGTCCACAGAGTCCAAGGAATTTCTGCACTTGTTTAACGGTGGCAGGCTCCTTTATGCTACGTACTTTGTCGACAGACTCCTCCTTCGTCGACTTCGTGAACCCGTCGATCGTTCTTCCCAAGAACACCACTTTTGATTGGGACAACGAGGACTTATCGCGATTAACTTTCATTCCCGCCTTGTTGAGACTTTCGAATACGAGGTCGAGGTGTACGCGATGCTCCTGCTTGCTTTCCGAGAAAATTATGATATCATCTATGTACCACCTACAATATCCGCGATGGCGGCCGAGTACCTCATCCATCATCTTTTGGAAGAATTTCGGGGAATTTTTCCACCCGAAAGGATTGACGTTGTACTCATACGTTCCGAACGGTGTCACAAAAGCCGAGAACTTCTTGGTGTTTTCCGTCAGAGGTTGTTGCCAGAAGATTTTGAGGAGATCAACTGTGGGAAACACTCGGCAACCGCCCGTCTCAGTGATTATCTCATCGATGTTTGGCCAACTTATCAACTCCGTCTGTTCGTTAACAAACCGATAGTCCGTGCACATTCTCCACGTACCGTTTGGTTTCGGAACTAGCAGAACTGGGCTGCCGGAAGGTGATGCCGATTCACGGATGATTCCATTTTGCTTATGCTTTGACAGCTCTTCCCTAACGAAGTCTTGTTTCGCGCGCGAGAGTGTGTACGGTTTGCGTCGGATTGGAGTCTCGTTGACAAGTTTGAACGGAACCTTGAAGAATTTCACTGGAGGTGGGTACTCAGAGTTGCGACCAACATTCGGAAACCGCTTTCCGAGATCCGCTACTGTCTCGATCAAGGAGACAGACTCGTCTTCGAAGGAACGCCGATTGAGCGCCGGAGGTTGCTGCTCTCCGCCAAACGTAACTCTGTCATCGAAATGGAGATTCAGTTTCATTTCCTTCATCAGAGGCCTCGGAATCAGCATATCATACGATGGATTCTCTACAACGAGACATGCCACTCGTTTCCTGAATGGTCCGAGTTCTAACTTCACGACGGCCCAATCCCTGATGAGTGCAGTTTGATTCTTCCAGTCGGAGACTTGTACTTGTCTTCCTTGGAAAACACTTCCTTCTTTCAGAAGCGCTTTGTTCACGACTGGAATGGAAGCGCCTCTGTCCAGAATAACCGTTACTACCTCGCCATTCACTGAAGCTTTTGTGGTGGCTATCTTCGTTGACTGCCTACAGGACAAGACAATTTCTTTGATTGACTGCGGGGTAGAAATCGCAATACCCCTGTTTACTAGTTTAAATCTGCTGGAGATTGGTCACCATCATTCTCCAGATTCCTTTCTTCCTGAAACATAGATGCCTGCGTGTCAGGCTTCCTGAAGTTCCTTTTCTTCCAACTTGGGCGGCTTCGAGCACCGTCTCTTTTCGAGCTGGCTGTTACTGGTTCAGAATTCTTCTTGGGATGGATCTTCTCGAAACCAGTCTTCGGCCTCTCCGTGCGGAACTCCGAAGTTTTCCGTAACGCTCTGCACTCGCGTTTCAAGAAGTCGAAAAGTTCTGTGACACTTGCTGTAACGCCATCGCTAAGTTCGTGCTCGAGGATAAATTTCTTCCTTAGCTCGGACGGTAACGCTTCCTTCACGCCCAGGAACGTCAAGGATTCATAAGACGTCGACGCGACTCCTAGGGATCTCAAGGCGTTGACTTTGCTCCAAGCGGTTTGACGAAGATTTTCGAGCTGCCGAAAACTGTTTGGATCATTGACCTTCAAAGACTTGCCTATATCTCTCAAGGCCAGCAGATGGGTGTTCTTGAGATCTTGGGCCGAGTCATAATGGTCAGATAGATCTCGCCATGCTTGATCGTATCCGTCTTCGATACCTACGTATGCGACGGCAATTTTATTCGCAAATGTACCTTTTTTGAGGTTTGACAGTAGCAGTAGGAACTTGTGTTCCTTCGACAACTTCGCGTTGTTGTGGACCTCGTTCTCGAACACTGTTTTCCACAGAAGCCACGTTTGAGTCCTTCCATCGAAAGTCTCTAACTTCAGTTTTTCAAACGCATTTGTAACCTTCGTATTCACGGAGGCTTCGGGCCGATCACCGCTTCCTCCGACATCGGCAAGTGCCTGCCATCAGCAAGTGTCCCTACCAGATTTGGGGTCCCGTACTACGGAGTACGGTGCCGTACCGTACCGTATTAGAACACTGCGACGCCGTACCGGCAGCTCTACTGGTTTCACGCGATCGCTCGAGAATTCTTGGGAGCTACCACGGTACGGTGCCGTACTCCGTAGTACGGGAGCCCACGTCTAGTCCCTACATGGACCAGTGTCCGAATGATTACTCGGGTTCGAGACCTGTGGCCAGCTCCCGTGCACTTTGATTGAATCAAGTGCCACAGTAATCAGGATGTCCGGCGAGGAAAATGAAAGACATACGTTAGACCAAAACGAGGAGGGAAGTTCTGTAGTACGATCTCATTGGTAAAGATTGCGCACGCGATAAGTAGAAGGAGCGGAGTTTTCCATGGCATAATTTCAATGCAATGCGTGATAGTGAAACCCACGATCATCCGTGTAAACATCCGATCCCGACACTCAGGCCGCGCCATATACCATGTCTTCATCGAATACGAGCCAAATAGGAATAGCGTGGAAGGGATCAAGAGGTACTACTGCGACTGCAAGAATGGCGCCAGGACGGTCGTCTCCTACCTCTCGCACGCGAGGTGGCAGCCCGTTATTCCCCGCCCGGCTCACCAACTCACTGAGCTCTTTGTGCCGCGAGGGAGTGATTCTGAGGCTGAATCTGACGGCGATATTGCCGGACCTTCTAACGCAGAATAAATACCTTGATATCGGAATGATCGTGCTACACCACCTTCTGAGTTCTCTTTTTGTCTTCCGCAGCCGGGTTTATCCGGAATTCGCTTCATCGGAAGAGTTCTATACGGTCTATATTGGGATTCAGGAAGTTCAGGGGTGAAATCGCTCAACCTATAGTATCCGGCTGTTGATATCTCAGGTGGACAACGTCGCAGCGGGATGAAACTTGCAGGGTGAGTACATCATGCGGCGGGGTACATTCAGCGATACTGGAGAAAGTGGTCAGCCCCGCTCTTCCGAGTGAATCAAAGAGTGCTTCGTTGTTTTCGACCGATAGAGCGACCGCAGCGCTCCGGCGCGAAATGCCGCAGAATGATTTTTTTACGGGCGCTGTAGCTCCACTGGTTCGCGAGATATGAGCAATCCAATCATTGGCGTCCAGAAATTCTAGGGTGGGGCGCTTATCCTGGCAGGCCCTTTCCAGGAGCTCTTCAGAGATAGGACGGCCTCGAGTCTCGCTCGATCACATATTTGAACCATCCCATGGAAGATGGGAACCGCACACGGAGTCTGGGACCGAACTCAATGACTGAAAATTCCAATGTCCCACAGAATCACAGAATGAAAACGATGAGACTTCTTCCAATGCACTCCTTTTTATTATGCGTTCTTGTGTGCGTATATCTAAGTATTATGAGGTTCAAAGAACGTTGTAAAGATGAGTTGACAAACGCTGCTAGTCACTCGACCATTGGTGAAGTTGGGCCATATTTTTGAAGCACCCGTCGTGGTCGTTAACCGCTCTGGTTTCGTAGACTGTACAGCTGTCTCGTCTCACCTTCTGTGAGGCCGTCTGCGAGTAGGGGAAACCTGGATCCTGCTCCTTCGTCGCTGGGCCGCGCGTTGACAGCCGGTTTGTCGGCTCCGAAGAATTTTAATACTGCGCGTGAACATGACTGTCGCAAAATGCTTGGACGACACCCTTCCACACACTGTAGACGACGAAGGGCTCCACTGAAGCGAGTTTGGTTTTGGTTTTTAACGGAGGATCCGTTTATTGTTTCTATAGCGTCACGAAACGCGAACGGTTACCCGTGTAACGATTACCCGTGCAGCGATTGCCCGCGTAACGGTTACCCGTGCACCGATTGCCCGTGTAACGATTACCCGTGCACCGATTGCCCGCCTAACGCTTACCCGTGTAACGATTACAGGTGCAGCGATTGCCCGCGTAACGGTCACCCGTACAGCGATTGCCCGTGTAACGATTACCCGTGCAGCGATTGCCCGCGTAACGGTTACCCGTACAGCGATTGCCCGTGTAACGATTACCCGTGCAGCGATTGCCCGCGTAACGGTTACCCGTACAGCGATTGCCCGTGTAACGATTACCCGTGCAGCGATTGCCCGCATAACGGTTACCGTACAGCGATTGCCCGTGTAACGATTACCCGTGCAGCGATTGCCCGCGTAACGGCTACCCGTGCAGCGATGGCCCGTGTAACGTGTAACGATTACCCGTGCAGCGATTCCCCGTGTAACTCGCTCGCTTCTCGATCATCTCGCTTATCAGCGTAATCATCTTCTGCCGTACGATCTGCGGCGAATGGCTCCGCGAAGTGCTAGCAAACGGCTCGGCGAAGGGCGCGCCGAACGGCTCGGAAACAGGTCCTCTAATCCAGCTCGCGTTGCGAGCACTTAAAGTTCTATCTTTGGAAACCCCACACCCACGATGGCCTCGAGCTCTTAGCGACCTCTGCTACGACACGTAGTACAGAATGCTACGGCCTCGGACTAATAATCCCGGTTCAATCCCAGCTCTTGATCTCATTTCCACTGCGTGTCTTGAATCTTTATCTTGCGAACTAAGTTCAACTCAGTTTCGAACTTCTGAAAGGGCCACTGGTCCTCTTCGAGTCTACCACCAACCCTTCTACTTTCACCTCGCTAACCCACGTTTACTGAATCTTACGTCATGTGCTAGCCGTCGGAAACGCGTTCATATGGGAGTGATTTTCACCAGATTGAATTGAGGATTGCTGCCTCAACTTCACTTGTATTCAAGCTAGCCCATTGAAATTCAATTCAAACGAGGAACCTTCTCGCATTCTTCGCTTGATTGAAACGCTTTATTTCTTGATAGAAAGAAAGGATTCAGTTAGTATATACAGATCCTCGTGAGTTCCTCGTGACCCTCCACGGGAAAAACTTATTGACGCGTTCGGTATCGGCCCTCAGTTGGGGACGATGGGTGCATTTGGAGCGCGACGTGCTAGAGGAATATTCGAAAAGTTTCGCGCTGAGATCAGGGTTTCTGATTAGTCTGTTGAAAGTACTTTCGTCGGCTTCTCTGAAAGTAGTTTCAATATCACAGATAGGCAGAAGGTCTTTTTTGACGTCGCATTTGTAGGCTACACGCCTCCTGAATCGTTTTTCGACGTCTTGCAGTTTTTTCATATCCTTCTTAAAACGAAGATACCACACAGGGGATCCGTAGGTTATTATTGGCAAAACGTAGGTCCGGAAAAGGTGTACGTAAACTTCGGCGTCCTGAATAGCGAACGCTCTCAACATGAAATTTGCTTGCCTATTTGCTCTCTTGGTGATTTCTCGGACATGTTCGGAAAAATTGAAATCGGGCGCAGTTAAGATACCAAGATCGCGAACAATTTCCTGCGAGGGCAACTGTTTGCCATTGATGAAGTAGGGGTAACGCTTGTTTCGGGGGCCGCAGTGGAGTATCACGCACTTCTCGATCGAGAGTTTCAAATCGAGCGCACGGGTCCAATTGTAGAAGCTCTCGATTGCTTTCTGTAGGATCGCATGTTGTGTTTCGTCTGCGACGGCTGCGTACATCTTCGTGTCATCGGCGTAAATTTTATACTTGACGTTCTCGGGAATAACGGTTCTGATCGAGTTGGTGTAGTGACGCGAGGCTGCCGAGAATGGTGCCTTGAGGGCAACCGGAAGTAATTTCTGCCTCAGAAGAAAGTTTACCATTGACAAGAACACGGAAAGTTCTGTTTTCGAGGAATGCGTGTATCCACCTGCAGATCTGGTGGCTGACGCCTAGGGATGGCATGCATTGTACGAGTTTGGTGTGTGTAGTCATTTCGAAAGCGGACTTAAAATCGAATAGAACAACATCGAAGGGTACTCTGCTATTGAGAAACATCGCGTAATCGTTCTGGGCAAGCAAGAGCTGGAAGACACACGATAGACCTTTCCTGTAGGCGAATTGCTCATTACAGATGAGGTTTTGCTTGGAAGCGTTGGCCATGATCTCGGTGGAGATAACCCTCTCGAAGAGTTTACAGGCGGCGCTGGTCAGGGAAACGTTGCGTTTGTTGTTGGCTTGGGTTTTGTCGCCCCGTTTGTGTATCGGGATGACGATTGCTTGCTTGAAGACCGCTGGGAGCTGTCTGTCTTGCAGGGATCTCTCGAAGATCAGGGATAGTGGTTCGCAAACCTCATAGCCGCACTTCTTTAAATACGAGGTGGGAATGTCATCGGGGGAAGCAGCACACGAGTTTTTCAGTTGAGTAAGGTGTGAAAGAAGATTGATCGAACTGGAGTCAATCCTATCGGTTTGTCGTGGAGTCGGGCATCCGGTGATGACAACTGGGCCGTGGTTTCGGTTACGCATTTCAACCTCGCTAGCGGACGGATATGTGGACTGAAAGAAGTCGCGGAGGATCTCAGCTTTTTCTTGGTCGTCGGTTGCCACCGAGCCGTCGATCCCTCGGATGGCGGACAGATGATCGTTAACACTCGTTCTCTTCGCGACGTACTTGTAAAAAGACTTGGTATTCTTTGATCTCGCGACCCTGTACTCGGTGAGTACTCTCTTGCGCCTTGCGGCTTTGACCAAGAGCCTGCGCAGGTCGTTCAGTTTCGTGTCGTCGGTCTCGCGTGAGATGGATTTCAGAAGTCTACTGATGTGGTCGTCTAAGTTGTTAAGGTTCTCAACATTCGTAGGTATTCAGCTAGATTCGCATACATTGCATCGACATCAGGACAGTCTTGGAAGAAGGTGTACCAATTGGTTGCCGCCAGGTTGACCTTGATTGCTTCGTAGTCGCCTTTGGAGTAGTCGAACCATTCGCGTTGTTCGGGGATCTCACATGATGATTGGTCACTCGTCATTTTGAGGACGCTTGCAATAAGTTTTGTTCGTTCTCGAAGGCATCCATACCTACTAGTTCCACTTCAGAGAGGATTCCCTTCTCGGGGAGGGGAGCAATGGCTCCATAACCTTAAACACAAGTCAACGCGGTGGGCAGCTGTAATCGTCAGCTGCGAAATATGTAGTCTTAAATCGGATCGTTGTTGATCTCGAAGACAATCGAAGACCCGAAATTTCAGACAGTGGTCACTACCGCTAACGACCGCCCGTGAATGGATTTCAGTATGAAATCTAATCTCCACCGTAAGGGGGAGGGTGTATGGATGGCGGTTGATATAATTGGCAACCGTGTTGAAAAGTAGGTCTGATACGTCTTCACACTGCGAGTGCCTCATTAGAGCCGTCCAAGCTTCGAAAACGGGATTTTCAGGCCTTGGCCTGATCAGATTAGACATCTCGCGTATTTAGGATGGAACTCGTTGTGACTCTGACACAGCACGGCGCACTCGGCATCAAAGGGAACCAATGACCACAACAACAATTCCGCTACTGACAGACGCACTCTGCATAACAGCGGTTCGCGTGCGGCCGTAACGCCGTGTTGTTGTTGTCGTTGGTATCCAGATATCGAAATCTCCTGTAACGTCGGTGCCACCGCTGCCGACCTGTATCGTATCGTATGATTGAGGTTTCGAGTGTTCGACATTCTGGAGGAAACTTTCTATGATCCAAACGAAATCTGGAAGAAAAGGTTTGGCGATAAATCAGGAGCCCTAGTCGAGTTCCCCGCTTGCCGACGGATCCGTCGATCCAAGATTGAATCGGTGTCTCAATCTCAGGTCCTCGAACATCATACGTGTGTTCCAGGTCACAGTTCAGCTGTCAGGAGCAGGGAGATGGAGAAAGTGGCGCGGATTTTTTGACGCGATTACAAGACCTGGCCGAAGGATGCAACTTTCACGAGGTACCTCCATTGGAAACAGATGAACGGGTGAGGTCCTTACTGTTCGATCGGACTCACACTGTTCCCGGTTGTTTTCAGGATTTTGAACGTGTCTGCGAGCAATTCATTCTTGGGGTCCGATCAGAGGGTCTGAAGAAACGTCTGATGGTCGAGCCGCCATCGAAGCTCTCGAAAGCGATGCTCCTGGAAATCAGCAGCCTGTGGGAGAGTACTCCGCGAGATTATGACTACGGTTAGTGAAGTCGTGATTGTCTTCCGGTCAGCCATCTCACTTTTCTCCGTCTCCGAAGGTCAGACGCAGCGATGAGCGGAAGGAGACGACACCGATTCAGAAAAGAAATTTCTCAGATTTCAGTCAGCTCGAATATGCTGCGCGGAAGCTGTGCAAGCACTCCCTTGTCAGGAAATCACCCAAAAGCACACAAAAAGTGAGTGCACGGGAATCTTTGGTAACGTCAGCCAACGCGCCTTTTGAAATACAGCATCCCGAAGAGGCAAAGGAAACCGGAACTGTCGTTCCCGCCATGAAATCTCCGGAGATAGCGAAGGGCCGCGTGAGAAACCTTCGGAGGAAAGTCAAACCGGATCCTCCGGCTGAGAAACTGGTGAAGAAAAAGACGAAGAAAAAGGCGCCAGAAGAGAGCCTAGAACAGGTTCCTCAAGAGGAATCGCAAAGTATTGCTGCAACAGTGCCGGATGTCGATGGGCCGCGTGCCGCGGCAACGAAGTGAGTGCAAATCATTCTTTTGCTTATATTTCATCAAATATCATTCTGAGACAGGAACAGTGTCCCGAAGAAGATCATGAGTTCCTTCAATTTTTCAGGTGTGTGGTTCGGAAGAGGAGAGGAGACCGCCTTCGACAGCTTTCATCGTGGGAGGCAAGCGCTACAAGTGCAATCATTGTGACTACATGCAAGAAAAAGCTCGAGTATTCTATAATTATGACACAAGATACACATACATTTCCTGCCCCAGATACGTTCTTTGATACACATTTTTCATTCTCGTCTCCACTTCGTATTCCAGGTCAGATGTGCGGAGGAGCATCCTGCAAACTACATTCCTCGTCTATCCGTTACCTCTCGTTTGCTGACGATCTGAAGATCTACGGACCCGCAAGGAATGACAATGATCGCCGTGGACTTCAGCTCGCTATTGACAAAATTGTTGAATGGTGCCACCTAAATCACATGATTCTGTCTCCCACTAAATGTGTTGTTCTGGCGAGATATGAGGCGAAGGCTATCATGCCCGACTACCATGTCGCTGGTGTGAAACTTCCGGTGGTTGACTCGGTTAGGGATCTGGGAGTAACAATCTCCACTGACCTTGATTTCAATTCCCACGTAATTGAGATCGCCAAGGCGTCACGCAACCTTGTGAATTGCATCTTTCGTTGTTTTGTGATCAAAAATCCGCAGTTCTATCTACGACTGTATGAGTCAATGATAGTGTCCCGCCAATAGGCAAAAGCAGTGAAAATTCTCTGATAAAAACAGGCACAGGCATTTATGGCAAAATGCCTGAACTTCTCAGCCCGAATAATAATCAAATGATTGGTTGATCTGCTCTCTCCGCGCGGCGTCGCAGTATGAATTCGCGGGCAATGGTCCCGCCATCATTGTCATTCTTTCGTCAGACTCCGAGAGGGTGAAGTCTTTTCCTGGACTCAACGGCTTGATCACAATTTGCTCCCGGTGGTGCTGCCTGACCCTGTTATAGAGGTAGCGCCACGTCGGGGCTCCTCGATAGCCGCGTTATTCGTTGCGTCGCGAATACTCGACGATTCCATAGAACTGACAGTTCTCGCTGTGGATGCATCTCGCCCCCGGAAACGTTTCAAATATGTACTCGATGACGGATTTGATCGCAGCGCGAAGAGATTGCGGATTCCAAGCTCCAGCGTGGAAATTTGCTGATAAATATCACTGGTTTGTAAATGATCGTTCCTCGAATGTGGTAAAACTCTCACGGTTTTGCCTTTTTCAGGGCGACTCACGTAAGAATGCAGTGATTCGGCATTATGTTCCCCATGACAGAAGCCGACCCCTGATTCTTTCCTCAAAAGATAACCGTAATACTTAAACAGTGCTGCCCATCGTTCATGACCTGATCGCTCCCGGTGTTTCCGAGACAACGGGGATCCACATTCCGCAGAGGAAAAAACCCGATCCTTCAGCCATACACCGGGCGTTCCATCGTAGGCTTTGTAAGGACACGGCTGAACGGTCGGATTCACGACTGTGGTCCTCAACACATGATTATCTGATTCAGAGGATCCCCTCAGGCTCATTCGTGCTCATCCACGGCCGTCATGCTTCCAGGAAACTGCCTCATCTCATCCTGGCCGGTTGGTCACGAGAGAAATCCTTGCGATGAACGATAGATCAATTCTAGCGAGACCTCGTTCCAAGCAGGCCGATTGGATCACAATCGTCATTTCTATCTGGCTCCTGACGTTCAAACCAGAACTATGCATTCGAACGCTCAACCCAAGATTCCATCATTGCGAGAAAATTGCCCAGGGCCCATGAAGCTTGTCATCATCTCCGGTTACCCCCTCCCAAAATGGGGCAAAAATGATCTTGGCTTCCCCCAAGAAAAATTCTGTGTGCGCCGCTGCTCCCAGACCCCAAGTTGAAACATCCATGACCTCTTGATATGTTTCTCTCAGATTGGTGGCGTTCTATCTGTCAACGGGTTCGTCTGAGTCGATCAACAGCTTATTCTGCGCAAGCCGTCTCGGATGCTGCGAAAGATCCACAGCGTCACAAGCTTTGATATAGTAAGTGGAAAGCCACCAGTACATGAGAAATGAGAAAAGAGCAGAAAAACGTCACGGGGACAATCATGGACGCCTAACCCGGATGTGCCAGACTCCGTAGGTTTCCGGGTGATCGGGTTGCACGCAGGGGCGATGCCAAGATTATTCCTGAGAGAGGGCCGATCTTTTTCTCCGACGGGGTACCCTTGTGAAATTCTCCGAAAATCGATTGCTTGACCAGGAACGTCAACATGGATAGTATGAACCGAGGCGCCCTGGGGACGGCTGAAGTCCCTCAGCCCACCCCTGGCTACGCGCCTGGTTGCACGGAATGCAATCAATCACAGCATGCTTTTCTCTAGCTCCTGCTAGAACCGAAGATCATCGTCCCTCCCTGATCGACGCAATAGAAGAGTACCCGGCAATATGATTGCTCGTCGGTGGTCTCGTTCGAGGAGTAATTAATTATGAGCGCTGAAACATAAACTAATGGTCATTGAATTCTTTATCGGCTGAACGCGGCGCGGCGCCAGGAACGCCTCGTCGCACAGACATCGAACAGATTCGCTAGGAATGGTCAAAGCCCGTTGGAATGGCGCCTGTTCCATGGTATTCCGCTGCCGTTGTTCTGTGATAAATTGCATAGTAACTCGGACCGCTGCATCGGGCGAGACGTCTTGCGCTCCTCAAGTGTCTGACATCCGAGCCCCTCGCAACTGGACACATTTGGCAGGTCATTCAGCGAAGAAGAAGGGGGCACAAAAGTAGAGTCGGTGCTCCAGAGTCTTGGCGTAAGAGCCGATGTTGTCTAACAGCATTCAAATAATCACGAGTTATTCCTCCCCCGGCGCTCTTCGTAATGGGACCGGACAGCGTTTTGCACTTGAAACTCCGAGGTGATCCCAGCTGCAGGGGCTAAACTGAGCAACTAAACAGGGAGTGAACCAATCGCTAACTTGGCTTTTGTGTCGTTCGCAGCTCAGCCTGCTGGGGACACTGCGCTTCAGCGCGATTCGTTCTGTTGGGAACCCGTACTATATGTTTCGAATGATGATTCTCAGGCGGTTCTGGAGGCTTGTGGTTGCTCATGATCGCATGCATTCGTAAGCAGTCTTGTTGCAGCACAGTGAATCTCAGAGAGATTGAACCATGCTTCAGAAGCATTGATACTCTCCTCTCATTGCTGTCGCTATCACAGTTTTCAGCGGAAAGCCGACCAAGAACCTTGGCCGGGAGTGCGCCGTGCTAGAAAAATTTCTAGCATGTACATACTTAAGACGAGTTCTTCCCCGCATAGCTGAAGTAGCAAGAGGCGGCCACTGAATGCATTCCGATCGGAATGGTTCCCGGAGGCCTCATTCCGTTAAGGACGACCGATGTTTCTCTCCTTACTCGGTTGACGGCCGGACGCTAGCTTGCAAGCTATAACCTCAGCGGTACCATGAGGCGGAACCGGCTGGAAGAGGGTTGAATCGACTGAGCGCACTACCTCGCCGTTATGAAACCGACACTGACCGAGATCGTGTACGCACTGAAGTTTTTAGATAAGGATGCGGCTGCAATGTGCGGATCTCCGCGAGCGTAATCAAAGACGGATGGGCTCTCTGAGTTCGACCATGATGCGAATCAATGTTTCACGGCTTGGGTTTCGCCGTTCCAAGGGAAGCACTCGAAGTTTCCGGATGTCCGCCGCGATAGCCACCAAACCACAAAGATCTTATTTGTTGACTCCGCCACAAGATAACAAGATAAGCATCAAGTAAGCATCCATAAGAGAGCGAACGCAAAACTCGGCGAATTCCGTGAACCTTCCGTCGGTTCCAGAAAGTCCGCCGTCGATCGTTGGGAGGGTGCGCGACTGTCGGGTATATTCATCTGAAAGTGTTGAGGGTGCGTATCTAGGTGCTCAGGATTACGGTGCCTCGCCCTCCCGTTGTGAAGCTCTGAAACGAGACGGCGGAGGGAACTTTTCCCTCCTCGTCTTCAGGTAACTTGAGTTGATGAGCTGCGAACACGGGCTCACTTATCCACGCGATGTCATCTGTCTACATCCATCCGTGGTGGGAGCGATTCCTTTTTTTCTTCTTTTTATAGCCCCGAAGGGCCGGGCTGGCAGATGAGTTCATCCGAGATAGCTCCATTTCTCTCAAACTCATGATGAATGAAGAGTCTACATTTCGAATCGAACATGTCGCTCGAATCCTTAAAATTCGATCCTGTGGAACCATCAGCTTCGCCGGTGCCCCAGCGATGCGCTCTCGGCCCAATCGAATGGTTGTTTGTTGTGAGGGACACAGAAGCTCTTCTCCTCCTTCTGACTGTAGATCCGCTCGTGCTCTGAATTTTTCTTTCCCGTTCCGTCTTGGTCTTCCATGTCAAAGGAATACAGTCGAAACAGCCGATTATGAGAGACGTGAGAGCCATTAATTTGGCCTCGTCGTTCGAGTTCGTCCGTCGGCACGTCCCGTCTCAATTCACTCCATGCCTGTCACTCCTCGGGGGGACTTGCTGATTTGCACTTGAAAAGAACATGAGGTCGAGCGGAGTGTGGTGCAAACTTCTTACACAACTCCTCTCTCAGAGTCACCCGTGTCGAAACACGCAATCATCGACGATTGATGTTACTTCTGCTAAAGAGGCAGAGAAGATATCCGCATGCCCGGCACTGAATTTGAATTGAACGAGGTCAGTCTACACACACTTGTAGGACTCAAATTGGATCTTTGTTCTCTCTTTCAGTCAAAACTCTTCCCAACTCCCCGATTGGCTCCTCTTCCATTCGCAATGCGACGAATGTAGCAGCAAATCTCGCGGCGAATATCGTCGTGGTGATGACACGGCCGCGATACCTTCATTGGCGACTGCATGGACTCACCATCACCCTCCGTGTCTCTGGGTCCCGCGAGGAACACGGGAGCGGTGTGTCTTTGAGTGGTGCTGCGGAGAATTGGAATCGGCGGTTCGTGAAATGAGTTGTTTCATCAACCATACGACTCGTTTTCATTCCCGCCGCATCTGGCTCTTTTGCTCCCCAGATCCTCGTCAACGGCAGGCTCAGACGAAGACAAGATGATGTCGACAGACCAACCGCGAACTATGGTGACAGTGAAATAGCACCAACATCGATGTTTTATCGCGGCGCCAAGGAAGGGAGGCAGGAGAAGAGCAAACACCTCCCGGTACCCATACTGAGAAGCCCCTGACGAGTCGACATTTCACTCCTTCTCTTCCATCATTGGGTGTTCATTGGTCGTCTCTTGGGGAGCTTGATTTCGCGTACTGTATCGAGATTCTTGGGTTATGATTTGGAAAAATTTAGTAGAAGCAATGATCTATTTGAACTTTTATGGATGAGATTGTTGTGTCTCGAAATCTCGCAAAACCCGGGAACATGAAGTTTTTCACGCCAATCAACCTTGCAGAGTGCGATTTGCTTCGTTTCCTCACGAAGTGCTCTCGAAAAGTAGGAAGCAGTCGGAAATCGGTGTATGCATCGCCGAATAGGTTTTTGTCTATCCGAAGCAGCCCGCTGAACAAATAAGTCTCTGTCATGCAACTCGTTCGTCGACTCGATATTTGACCCTCGACGATACGAAAAGACCATCAGGGCTACCTTCAAACTTTCTAGGAACACGCTGTCGTGCAAACACGAGCGGAATTGAAGTTCCTTCGGGATCGGAGAGTCGCGCTTTCCCTCCTCATCGAGGTTTTTGCGTGCATCCTCTCTTGAACGAAACGCACAGCCCTCAGATACAGATCTCCTGAGCAGATACAGACCCGATGCGACATGTATGCTCCGCGGGACGTCTGCTTGACAAATGTGTCGATAAAACAAGAGGGATAGTCGTTGTACTGCAAGTACGATTCACACTGAACTCCCGTCTTCGAATTCCTCCATCTACAAATAGGGATGTCGTCGAGACGGTTCTGTCTGGACCTAGAGCGGAAACGATCGCGGTGGGGGGATAACCTCAATTCACCGTTCCCCATCAGAGCGGATAGAAAGGAGCATATTTTTTTCGGCCTGCTTCGCTCGCAGCAGGAGATTTCAGATCCGAGCAGAATGCTACCGATACTTTTCCCCTGAAAACATAAAACTTCGATTCGAGTTTCGAAGCAGTGTCGATTGTTCCTTCTCAGTTATATCTCAGCGAGTGCGTTATCTCAGCTCGGTCATAGGGTAAAAACGCGAGTGCTCGTATCTAGACAGCCTGCGAAATTTACGCTACTCAAGCGCCACCCGCCGAGGTCACCATAGCGTTACTATCTTCGGCATAGTACTCAGTCAGAGACGCAGCAACTTTCAGCACCCTCTTGCGCTTTTTCCCCCTCTCCCCAGGGATCCGGACATTGTTGCGTCTTTCCTTATCAACTAAAAGGAGCGAGCGACTTCGTTGTCATTTTGCTTCGAGCCGATCTTCTGCAAGTTCACCTGACCCTTTCCCATTTTTTTCGGTCCGAATCAGGGTGGGGTAAGGAAGGGGGTGAGGGGACAGAGTCGTCGGAGTTCGGCTGAAGATGAGATGTTTGTGCTTAGAATCGGCTCTGGGCACCCTCAAAAATGAGTTGTCCGAATTTGCTCTGTTGGCAAATTGAAGTCTTGGGACTGGAACAGCAGCGAGTTTACCGCTGTCAGAATATTTTCAGTTCATTCAAAAATTTCGAAATGAAAATCTTCAAAGGCACCTCTTCAGCTAATGAAATCAACGGCTGTCGGGATGAATATTAACTCGGAATTTCCCCTTTGGCCGCGAACATCCAGAGTGAGATCGAGTTTTTTTGTTCTCCAGTTCTGCCTTGCTTGTTCGACGCCCAGCCGCTGGTCTGCTCGGTCGGGTGGCTCGCTGCTTGCTTTGCCCAACCTGCTGCCATCGGGTCAGAGCTCCTTTCATCAAATATTTGCTCAGTCTCCGTACGGTAAGGACGTACATATTTCATGAGTGAGTCCTTCCGTCGGTCAGGAGCCTGTCCGACGAGTAGGTTGGTGGTCTCCGTCGGCCCCTTTGTCAGACTCCCAATCTGTGGCTTTTCATGGCATACGTTGTTTGATGTAGTCAGTTTCGGCACATTCCTCACAGCGCTACACTACGTGGAGGAATCGGCTCCTTAACCTCTTCGTTCCATACTCCAGCCTTTGTGCCCTCGACCGTATTGGTGTCCTTTGTCCACTCATTTCGCTGTTTCAACCGCCTCCTCCTCCTCCCATCGATGTAGCGCGTCAAGTTCTCGGGTTATGAGCTCCTCGTAGAATATCGGGCTGACGCAACGGGCAAGTTGACTCGGATTGGGACCAATGAACTTTCGGCGTCTGGGAAACCCTTAGAGTGGGAATCAACAAGTGCGCGAGAGTGGAAGAATACGGATTTGATGGGACACGCTGGTATCGGCTCTCACCACGGCATTGACTCCTCCGAGTTGAGCTCTCCTCACCCTCAAGCATTCTTTCATCTGAAACTCCGCCGGGGCAGGCTGCGAGCTGCAGCATAAGTCTACCCGCTGCATGAGGAGGGGAGGTTCGGGCAATTAGGATGTCGCTCTTTTCCACATGTGCGTGCACTCGACCCTGCTGGCAGAGATGCAGCGAGGAAAAGGGAAATCCGCACTTGTCCTCATGGGTAGTGCAGGGCGACTCGCGTCCTTTCTTTCCCAATGGACTCACTTGAATGGCTGCTGTTGTTACCGCTGCCGCTGTTGATATTATTATTCGATGTTGCTCTGGTTCTTCCGCTATTTCTTGTTGTATGTGTATTTGGTATGCTCGACTGGGTTTCTTCGCCCGCTCGCGGACAGGAAGGCGACCGACTGAGCTTGCGCGTCTCACTCAGCCTTGCTTGCGTTTTCGTCATATGAAGCGGCCCGGGCTCGTTCGCCATAGCGGAAAGCGGTCTAGCAGCGGCCGGAGGATGAAAAGCTAGTGGATGAGGAGGAAGAAGGGACAAGGAGAGCGAGCGTACCCCAAGGAGATCCTTCAATGCCCCAATCAGGTTATCGGCACTTTGCAGTTCGCTCACTCCCCTTCCAAGAATGCTCCGCACAGCTTGCTCACTTGGTCGCCTGCCTCCCCGAATCGCTCTCTCGGCTCCTAAACCGACCGACCGACGGACATACCGTCTGACTGCTGGCCTGCTTGCTCGCTTGTCTGCCTTCCTACCAGACTGTTTGCGCGTCCTTACGGCACTATTTGCGATACCAACTGTCTGACAAGCTTGTTGCTCTGTTCTTGCCAACTACGAGGGCTATGTGTCCATTCATCCGCTCGTGTACCTCCCTTCGCCGACGACCGGGCTGTCCCGGCTCCGGTCAGGCTCATTTGAGAGTTCAGTTGAGGACACCGGCTCGCTGTGTCTCAGATTGCATCTTTCGACAAACTTCTACTCAGCATCTATGCGCCCGAGAGCGGAATCCGGACGAATCCCTAGGAGATTCCCTACTTCGCAGCCAACCAACGATTTCTTGCGGACCTCAAGATCCAACGGATCCACGAGGTCGGTGTCACGGCGTCAGTTGAGGAAATTTTTGGCTCCCTTGGCAGGCACAAACTCTCCTAATTTCTCCCGCGCAATCGAGCACACTCCGTAGAGCGCGTTCTCGGGCGGAGGAATGATTCCGCAAGATGGCACAACGTTGATAGCACTCAATAGTTGCAATGAAAACGTCCGCCGCACTGCTCGTCGATTTCCGCTTTACGAGGAATTAGAGGAGCCAGAGCTACGTTCGAGAATGATTTCGTCGCTCATAACTCATGAAAAAAGTTTCCCCAGAAAAAAGTTCTCGCGCTCTACGATTCGCTATTCATAGGCAGTCCTTTCAGACGCACCGAACCAAGTCAATATTTCGCATCCTCTAATCCACTGTGTATGTGCGTACGAAAATGTTGAAATGCACTGGCTGTGCAGATGGCGCAGGTGGGAAGGGCGAAACGCATGCCAATGCAAGAACTGCCAGCTCGGCTTGTTGCAGATGCTTGCTCGCAGGCTAGCTTGTTCGCTTGCACGCTCGGTGGGCGATGGGTTATGTATATGCGAAGCCAATCGGAATATGTTCACACTTGCTGGAGATGAAAGCTGCTGCCTCGATAAAAGCGCTTCTTTACCACAGTCGAACCAGCGAGTCTGACTTCGAAAGTTGCATTGCCGTTGTGAAACGAGAAGGCTTGCACCTGCGAGCGCGGGCATTCCCATGCGATGGAATTCCGCGGAGACCACGCAATAAATCGTTGAATCTTCTTTCTCCTATTTAGGGAGCGGAATCATCATAAACAAGTACGAGCATCTACAGTGGAACCTCGTTATAGTGGACACGGTTGAAAGAGACACTCGGTTATTGTGGGCTCGTCACCCGGTCCCGGCTAAGCCTATGGGACTTCCTATGTTAACAACATCGGTTTCAGTGGACCGCAATTTCGGAGCCTCGGTTACAGTGGACAGAAATCCGCGAGGCAGTCATTATCAGTTTTCGTGGCTCCTGCACGCTAACAACCCTTTGCGGTCCATGATTCCATCGGTAATTGACCATTGTATCAGAATGAATATCTTATCTGCCCAAGTTTTGAGAGATTTTGCGAAGATTCTCGAGACAGCGGCTTGATCCAACGCGGCAGACGAGTATGGAAAGTTATTTCGAGCGATAGTTATCATGCTGCGGTATACCTCAAATGAGAATACGCGTTTCTGAGATCGAACCCTAGCTTCTGTGACTAATGAACGCGGACAGTCGACCAACATGCGTGGACACGTAAGTTCTTTCACTGATGAGGGTACTTCGTCTGTAGTGGACTCCGGTTATAGTGGACCGTTTTCGCCGGTCGCGAGGGGTCGGTTCGAACGGGGTTCCACTGTATGTATCTGCGTCGGAAAGAATGAGATCCTAGGGAGCCTAGTTTTTGTTCGAAATGCAACATATGATCCAGCGCATTTTCTCGAAGCTTCGAGTCCTCGATGGGAGTTGCAAACCGGGTGACGGTGTTCGATGGGTCACAGGGAAGCCCGGCCAAGAGTAGCTGATATCATGCTCATCCGATGATTTTCGTATTTTGACGATCGTTCTCGTGAACCTGCCCTGATATGTCCTCATTCAGTAAGAAACCACCCACATCCTCACGCCACTGGAGAAGAAACGGGGAACGGAACTAACCAAGGAAGCGAGCAGCAAGCGCTCGAAAACCAGCGAGCTGACTGTAACCGCGATTGCATCGTTTTCTTGTTTCGTCGTCGGATACCGACTGACGGTAAGATTAATAATTTCAACAATGAAAACGCCCAGATGGAGTCGCCATCGAGCGAGTGGTTGAAAGCGAAGAAATGAATCGGTGTCGGCTGCCGGATCTTTCGTCGGCTTTCATGCGCTCTCTGAATTTGGATTCGGATACCGGGTCATCGTAACAGCTCCGAAAAAATACTATTCTCAGGGAGAGGCTGGGCAACCATTACTCGAGCCCCAAAACACGAGCGGATCTCTCGTGGTGCAATTCATCGATTGCGAGATCTGACAGCGCCGAGGGATCTGTTATTGGTATTATTTTCTTCAATGTCAGTCAATCCAACGTAAGGAAGCCTAATCGTGAAGCTGAGCGAGCGTTACGGCTGGCGTGCACAGTAAGCCAAGTTGGCAGACAGGCCGGCCAGTCTATTGCACGAGGCTACAATGAATCGTTATCCTTAATCTTACTAATTGCAAGCTTAGCGTCTCTCCTGTTGCTGCTGTAGCTTCTGCTATTCCTTGATCGTTATGTTCTCTACTGTCCTGATTTTTCGGGCACGTTTGTTACTGCTGCAGTGGAAGCCACTCGATGAGAGTTTCTCTTGTTGTCATCAGTCGAATCCAGTGGAAGCACGAGGCTATCGCGGCCGAGGCCGCATCTTCCGAGATTTTGTCTAGAAATGTCGCGGATGTTCCGGATGAGAATTTGTCCACCTGGACGCAATCGCGAAGCCGCGTGGACCTGTAAATCCGTGGCAGGCAATGCTCTCGGCGAGCGCCATCGTACGGTAGCGAGCTTTTCTCCGAACCGCCAACGGCGGCGACCACCAGACGCAAACTGCGACTGGAACGAAGGCCGAATGCGTATTCGGCGAACAGGAAGATTCGAAAATCCTCGCGAGAGAGTATCCCGCGGATGAAGCGACGGAGTTTACGTATGTGCAGCTCCCATCTGATGGCATGCAGGAAAGTTTTAGATCTGAAATAGGGACGGGTGCTTCGTTTCCGGTATGGCTTCTAGATGCGGCTAGTTAGTTTCCTGATGGTGCTCGCATCGGCTGGATTCTGACTACACTCCGGAAGCGGCGCTCTCTGCGCTCCTTCCGCGCTCTTTCTGCGTCCTATGAGATTCTTTCGTGGGCGTTCAACGAGCGCTGTTTCGCTCTCCCTCTCCATGCTACCACCTCTGCTGCCGTCATGATCTCTGGAGCGAAACCCCGGTCGGTATTCGCTATGGTCTCAGGGGCATCGAGCTTCGCGCCGTGTTGCGGAGGAGATAACACGTTCCGCGTTGTTGAACCATGTGTGCGATAATACGATAAGCAGCCTCTCTGTGCAAGACAACTAACCAAAATGATTGATTTTAAAACACTTCCTGCAAGACACGCGAACTGCTCAGACCGTGTTCGAGAGTGCCGGAGGCTTGAAGGATACGAAACGTGTTTCGGTTCATCAGATGCCACCCCAAACGCCTCATTTTCGACTTTTGTGGAATCGAGTGACTTATTCGGTAACCAATTGCGGTGTGATCACGCATGGAGCGCGGAATCTCCGTCCCTGAGAAGCTGACCCATAAACCGTGGATGCTTCGATGGTATTCGGACGTTTGCGTTGGTCGCCGTCAAAGAGGGTTACTTCTGTTGGTCTTGTACCACTCTATATATATAACGCTATCGACTGTCTTTCGCCGTCTATCGCGCCAAGGGGGCAGGGCAGGGGGTGTGTCGTATCCCCTCAGCAAACAGATGGTCTCTTCCTCTTTCTCCTCTACGTAGGTTGACCCTCGTTCCAAGCCCGAGACCACTTGTTTGCTATCCCGTCCTTGGAGGCCGGTCTGTACGAGGTTTGGAGATCGTCTATCTTTCCACTGTTGTGTATATGCGGAAAACGCAACGTGCTCGTTTTTTTTAACCACGACATGATGTTCTCCCAGAGTATGCAATCATCGATGGGGTTCCTGTGCGGGGCTCGCTTCTCCCGCATCTTTTTTTGCGAATGCAGAAGCTGCAGCCAGCAGACAAGAACCGATGACGACGAAACCCTGCTTCTACGGGCTAGTTGCACATACCCAAGGGAGCTGAATGGACGATACACTTTGTTTCTCTGTATACGTTTCTTGCCCTACTCATCCCACTTTTCCTGACCTATGCTTCTCTGAGACTACGCTTGTGATTCACTATTGACGATAACAGAGCCCGACAGAGTCTCTCGTCAGAAGGTCGTTCGATTGTTTGCTTTGCACCTAATGGTCTACAGCATCGCTACCCTGCAACTCGATTCGGTTTCGTCTCAAAATCGAACAGTGCAGCAAGACAGAATCTCACGAGATGTTCGGTGGGTTTCCTCGATGTCCAATCCACGCCTGCGAATCTCCATCCGTCCCAGCGCAACATTGATATTCGGAGGAAGCTTCGCCTGGAAGCGAGGCTCATCTGGCCTGCATCAGCTATACCGATAAGGAGCGGCGCGTGTTTACGCTCGGCCTACGTACCTCATCGAAACAGTTCAGAAGCTTGTTTATCATCCGGTGCGACGCACAGTGTCCAGACAGTACGATCCCCCAGCCCGGATCAGTCTGGCTAATTTCAACCCGAGGTGAAACAACAGCAAACACTTCATGCTGACTTATCCAAACACTTTCAGAGGTCTGAGAATTGTTCATCTCCATCGATGATCGTTTATCCCGAGTTTGGGCGGCTCCCTACTGTTTGGTTATTCTAGGCGAACAGATCTATTCGCACTCAAAAGTATACATCCCGATTAAAAAGCAGTATTTTGTGGCCGGAAAGCTCCGTTCATCATTCAAGCTTGCGGAGAGATGCTTCCACACACTGTTCTGACTCGCGTGAAGGGATACACGTGGATGTTCCTCGGGTCTGCCAACTTTCCATCCAAGAGGTCGGGCAGGAACCGTCTGTCAATGGAATGCGCCATGTAATGTTCAACGTCACATCAATCGGCTCCTCACAATCACAGACAACCAGAACGTCCCTTTCTTTTCGAATTACGATCAGGTTTCTCTTCGCGAGGGCGAGAACTCGATGAGAAAGTCACGAGATCTCAAAACTCTATGTTTCTAGTGGACGAAGGCACTTTTCGCGTAAGGTTCATTGTCCGCCATAACGATGCATGACGGATTCTCCTGACGGACTTTTAAATCCGACGGCTCGAGAAGCCCTGTTGCGTACCGAAACCTTGAGACAATCGTCCGCGAGCAGAGCCACCGAATCCGTTCTCATTAATTTATTATTTATATCATAAAGTCCAAGTCAAAACAAATTGTTCACTATGTCTTGGCAATGACGGTCAGGATGGTGGGCGTAAGCCGGCGAAATCACTCGTGGAACATTGAAAGCTAGCAGACGAAGCAGAGGGCCGCTCTGAAAGCCGCCGAAGAAATTTTTCGGCGTTTTTCAACTTGTTCTGCGTCGGTTGGCGAACGAGCGAGTTCTTCCCTGTCTTTATCACCACGTGTAAATATATCAGGCTTAAAGGCCGCTACCGCCACCGTCACCGCTATCATCATCAAGTCTGTGATGTCTTCTCTTACACGACAGTTTCTTTTATGATGCAAATATAGAAGGCGGTCGCGCGACTCCGCACCGTGTCCGGATGAGGAACATCGCAGCCACCACGGAGTCCTCGGGGCTCAGTTCCGAGAGAATCCAAACAAGTCGGGACAACTCGAGCTCTGCAGCAGCGGATCTGAAGTTTCAACAAGGTAAGGAATACGTTCAACGATATTCGCGGCCAATAATTGCAAAAACTTCAATGACTTTCAAACGGGTGCGGATTACGACGCACGGTATTCGACGCAGTTCGAGTCATAGAGAATGGAAGCTCAGCTGCACTCCGAGTAGGAGGAATCTCATCTCGTGTTTCAGTGGTAGTTTAGCTGAAGTTCTGAATTTTCGGCTTTCAGACAAAGCTGTGGCTGAATTTGCTTGCCGGAAAAGCGACCCTCCTCCGAATTTCTCGCGCGTGCTGCCCGTGCGCCAGGCCGCCAGTCAGTCACTCAGTCAGCCAAGCAGGAAGGCAGGCAGGCAGGCAAGCAAGCAGGCGGGCTGGCAGTCAGAGACATAGCCAACCAAGCAACGGCCCTCTCTTAGTGGAAAGGACTGAAGCTCCGTACGGTAGAGCAGAAGAGGAATGCTTTGAGTGTTTCCAATCTGGATACGCTCCCTCCCGTGCGGTCACGCTCGCTCTTCCCGCATCACGTTCAGGTACGTGATACTGTAAGGAAAAAGCCCCATATTCTCCTCGCGTTCTTCTCTCGGACGGTACAGAATAAGTTCACTATAAGTGAAACGGAAAGTTTGGTGAAACTTTTTTTTTCTTCTAGGTTAACGAGCGAACGATGTGATTGCCGCCAAAACCGCAAAAGTATTTTCCTCTCGAAATGTCATCAGATAAATTCACAACAAGCACCCGGGAAAAGTGAGAAATCGAATGCACTAACCTCTTCAGCAGTACCCGGCTGGTGTCGGACACTAAAGTGGGAAGATACCCTGCGATCATCCTCTGTCGGCGCGTGAATCGTGCCTGCGTGCGATCGTGCCGTGTGCGTGAGTGACTGTGAGTGTGAACCGCTGCCAGTTTGAACAAAGCAGGCAGTTGTGTACAACAGGTAACCAGATCGGACCTGCGTGAAAAGGCCATGAAGGCGCTGGTGATTATCGCCGCCCTGCTCGCAACGGCGACGTGTAGGACCTTCCATCGGAAACACCAACCCCTGGAATCCGAGGAGGACGAATCGAGCTTTTTGTCGATGTTCCAGGCGGAACAAGCTCCGATCGATCCGTGCTACGATGATCGCGGAAACCCGAAACGCTGCATCCCTGATTTCGTAAACGCGGCATTCAGTCGCCCGGTGGTGGCCACTTCCACCTGTGGCAGTCCCCCCACCAGACACTGCTCGACGAACGCGGATAAGCGTGGCGAGCTGGTGAGGACCTGCGACATTTGTGATGAGAGCATCGCGAAGCTCCGTCATCCGGCTTCGTTCCTCACCGATCTCAATAATCCCAGCAATTTGACTTGCTGGATGTCGGAGCCCGTCAACAGCCCGTCGCAGAACGTCTCTCTTACGCTTTCCCTCGATAAGAAGTATGAACTCACCTATGTGTCACTCAGTTTCTGCGGACCGAAACCCGACTCGATGGCGCTCTTCAAAAGCTCCGATTTCGGCAAAACCTGGCAACCTTTCCAATACTACTCGTCTTCGTGCAGAAAAACATACGGTCGTCCAACCAAAGCTGAGATTACCAACGACAACGAACACGAGGCCTTATGCTCAGACACTGCGAGCATTCCAACCGAGAACAGAATCGCCTTCAGTACTCTCGAAGGGCGACCCTCTGCGTACGAATTCGACACCAGTCCCGTTCTCCAGGACTGGGTCACAGCCACCGATATCAAAGTGGTTTTCAACAAACTTGTCAACTGGAATCAGGAGAACTCCGTCGAGGACGAAGACGAGTTCGACTCTGAAAACGAAACAGTTGCAAATCTACCTCTCACTCAAAACCCCGAGGACGGCCAGTATTTCTACGCCGTTTCCGATCTAGCTGTCGGAGGTCGCTGCAAGTGTAACGGTCACGCTTCGAAATGTGTTCACGATGAAGATGGACAGGCCGTTTGCGAATGTCGTCACAACACCGCCGGAAGAGACTGCGAAAAATGCAAACCCTTCCATTTCGATCGACCGTGGGCACGTGCCACGGCATCGGATGCGAATCCCTGCGTTGGTGAGTAGATTCTTTTCAATCTCGTTCCGCTCGCAGCTCTGCGAACTACGCATTCAACTAGAGACATCGAGTAGTTTAGAGACCTGGCAAAGATGAATTCAAGAGCAAGCTTCGTGCGGAAGTAAATCGACTACCGAGAGTGGCTCGCCTGTGGTGCACGATCATGCTTTTATCAGCAGTTTTTGTTCTCACGTTCCCAATGATGAAGTGAATGGACTCCTCTTGAGAAAATGATCCACGCCATCGCGGCAATAGAACTCTGCGGCTGTTGTTTCAACGACAAGAGGATCATCAGTGGCGCGGCGTACACTCGGCATCACTCTTGCTACTCAGGCTCGGCTTTCTCGCTTTATTCGATGTGGAAGTGGTTCTTGTGGAACAATCCCTCGTTCTACTCGGCCATCTCTTGAGCTTGTTGCTCAGCTCGTTCTACGACTTCGCTCACGTGCCATTTTGACAATGGTCGGAGACGCATGTTGCGCATGTTGGCTGACAGCGTGAATCTGTGGGGCTTCCGAGTTGTAAATGAGAGGCCGCATTGTCTCTGGGTGGTCGTCCACAGCGTCATCGTAGCTGAGGTCGTGCACGCAAGCACCAATTTTATCGACCGCCAATATGCCTCATCTTCAGAACTTGTTCGTTCACGCGTATTTCGTTGACTTTTGATTGTTCTCATTAGACGTATTCATATGCCCGTCTCTACGAGCACCATTCTACTCCGTGAGACAGATGAACCAGTTTGAGTCTCCCGGAAGTATTGCTGCTAGATCAATGTCGCTTTTTAGCCGATCATACAGTCACTGTGACCACGAACGCATTGGAAAAGTTGTACGGAAAGCGAGTTTACATTAGTCGAGCCTAATTTTGATGTTGCCGCCTCGCTCCGCAATTATGATTGTTGTGGACGAGAACAGGCGTCTCTTTGTGATCATCTTGAGACGTATTTGACGAACTCTGTCGACACTCCGCGCTTCCGTCTGCGGTCGCACACGGACCACATTGCGTCGGAGTTTCTGTCTCCATCCATTGATCGAAATAAGTTCCTTCCACGGTGCATGTGTATACATCGGGCTCAACCTGGAAACGACTCTGAACCTCACACTTTTCGGTACATCATCCTGATATAGAGAATTGGCCGTGGGACGATAGCTGAAGTGACGCCGTTTTGGTCTGATTGTTGGAAGCGGCCTCGACTCGTCTCCTCCGCACGATATAACTTTTATAATCGAAAGGAGTGAAGGCGGTCATGTTTTCTCGGAAAATAATGTTGTTCATCATCGGATGCTTATCGCAGGGTGCATTTCGTATCAACGATGATGATTCATCGACACTATTCTGCAGAGTTGAGATTCTCAAATCTGGAACATCCGATTCCTAACAAACCTCAGTAGCTGCGTATTCGGTCCCATCGGGTAACCGCTGAGTATATTGCCGAAAGCACCGTGCGTCTTTTCGGTCCTCCCTTCTTCTTTCATTTTCCGGTTGGTGTGCCCGCTCTGGCTTAGTATTTTCTTAATAAATTTCCTAGAGTTGTGCTTCTGCCAGCGCATGGATCTGAGGGTGGGTCTTCTTGAATCACTCCCACAGCAACAACAATAAGAAAGCTCGGTCGTCCGTACTTGTGTACAAACCACCGCCACGGCCACCGCAAGAACCGCCCGCTCTGGCAAATCGGTAATTGGTCCTCCTGCCGTGAGACCCTCCGACTGTCTGACTAACTGAAGTATCGTGTCATGATGATGATGATCATCTGTGTTTTATGTTACCTGTCGTGCATCCGAACAAGCAACCATAAGTTTCATCCTTGGAGCCGATTCCCGCCATCATCTTTGTCGGATCCGGAACGAATTAGCTCGTTATCATTCAGAAACTCGCCTGCGTGAATGGTTGATTCCCTCACCGAGAAAAAGTGTTCCAATCGAAAATATGACAGCCCCATCCCGAGAACCGCGCGCCATTTGTTCCTATCCCGAAGATTTCCGAGGCACAACCCTATCCGATCTCAACGATGGCTTCCTGGGCCGGTTACATCCAGGAGTATCGGTAACTATTTATGTTCCTGTTTGTCGATCTGTCTGCCCGCCGTCCAACCAGTCAGTCATTCGTCTAGTGTGCCCGTCGGTCGGTCCGCCGGCTGCGAGACTCCGCGTGCGTGTGGCCGCAGGAGCATGCTAGACAACTCTTGTTTGGCATTCCTATGTCAACACCGACCATCCGGACTCTTTCACGAACGCAATCGGTGGGAAAGTAACAACGAGCCTCTCTCGACAGCTCGCTCAACATTACATGAGCTATTTTTGCGTCAAAGTGTGATCAGTTCTGTTAGAGTCAAGATTCGCGGGCGATGATCGGTCGTTCCCGGCCCGTGCTTGCACCGTGGATACGAGTTTAACATCCCGATGCCCGAACAGGTACATAGGATCCTGCGACCAGAAAGGTCGATCCATCGATTCATCGATCGGGACGTGCGTCGCTGCGAGGCTGCGTATTGCAGCGGCAAAGCGTCGAGCGGGCGCGTTCCAGGTTTTGTTTCAACGAGCGGGAGTTCATTCAGTGGGCGGCAAGGCCTCCTGGAGAGCGAGTGTCGGAACGATTGAAAGAGTGACTCGTCGAATCACACGCAACATCAACAATGCCGCCGGCGTTTGCCGATAGCAATGGGGACCCCCAATCTTCAACGCCGGCTTGAAGACGATATTAATCTGCGGTGTGTTCGTGTTTGTCTATCTATTCACCTTGGTTGCTGTGCTTATACTTTCAACCCCACCCGTTCTTCGGAGAGGCCAATACGTGGCGCAGTTGCGCCCAACGGGATTAACGTTGAGCGCTGATGCCGCCCGCTCTCGCATAGGGATCGTGATGGACTGATCGAATCCAGCCAGAGATCCGGTAGTTTTTAACGATGTAATGAGACGATTTTCAAAATCTTCGAGGGCTTCCCAAGTTCGGATCTGAAAGGCGTTTCTGTCTTATCGCTAAGCGTGACCCGGGAAATTTCCAAGGTCGGCCGATTTCGAATCAGTTGTCAACCTGTCCAGCTGCTTCTTACAAATATCTCGCTCAAAACGGTCCGAACACATAATTAATATTGTTCGAGCTGCCGCGGCTTCTGGTTAGTTGAACGGGCGGGCGGATGGACGTTTGGGTGCTCTTCTGCTGGATGCCTGGCTACTTTGCTGGCTGGCCGACTGGCTGGCAGCAGGGCGACCGGGTTTGTGACACCTCCGTCCGATAAATCACAGGGCCCCCCAACAAGGGCTCGGTCGGATCACAAGCTGAATCACCGTTACGTGTAGCAGTAGTTTGTCGCTGGCCTGACTGACTGACTGGCTGACGGACTGCTTGCTCAGTAACAATCGTAGTTAGATATAGCTCGTCCATCCACTCTTTGCTTTGTTTCATTTGTTCTTTCGTTCAGTCTGTCTCTCGTTCTCTGGTCGCCGGTCCCGCAAGCGGTGTGACCGTCCGCCTGCCTGACTAACTAAAGGCGAATTCACACTGTTTCAATATCGCGTTGAAAGCAGGCTTTCAATGGCGTTCGACGCCGATGTTCCCCCGTCTGCTCCATAGCGTTCAATGCAATGCCGTCCGTTCATCGGCGTTGAAAGCCTGCTTTCAACGCGATATTGAAACAGTGTGAATTCGCCTTAACCGAGCAAGCAAGCATGAGACCAACAACAGTCCTGCTCTCGCCCTTGTCATTTATGATGATTGAGAGCAGTAATCAATTCATCCGGTGTGAACTGTGAGGATCGCGATCCGATCCTCAGAGCGAGTAAGTTCCACTTATGTTAGACTTTATAGATTCCCACGCAAGGTATTTCCGAAAGGAAAATGTCAACCAATGTGCGTGTAAGTACACGTAGAGCGGTCGTGCTCTATCGTGTTATCATTGGCCAATTGAGTTATGGTCGAAGAGCATGCGCTTTACGAGCTCGCAAGTCGGAGAAACGTACGCGGATGCTCAGTTGTAGGTTTGTGTGGTGTGTGAGTGTGTGTGTGTGTGTAGTGTACGTCCGAGCGTGTGTTCGTGTACGTAAGATATGCGTCGAGTGCATCTGTTATAAATTTATTCAATAAACTGCGGACGCCACGTCGCATGCCGCGCACTTGCGTGGTGAATATTTGATCGAGTCCTCTGCTGAGGAAGATCTCGACCAAATTTGATTACCCGCAAACGGGAACGCTTTTGAGCCTCGATAGACATATGAGACACGAGCTTGCACTCGAGTCGGACTGAAAGCCTCAGATAAATTCCATCTACACACACGGAAACAGAGGAGATGGACGGTGACCTGGGAAACAAGAAAACTATTGGAGTAAATCATCATTGATGTTCGGAATTCCTTCCGCTAACAGAGTGACTTTTATCCCAACAGAGTGCAAATGCAACGGCCATGCGCGAGGTTGTCGCTTCAACATGGAGCTCTACAAATTATCCGGCTACAGGAGCGGAGGGGTTTGCCTCAAATGCCGGCATAACACCGCCGGACGCTATTGCCACCATTGTAAGGAAGGTTTCTACCGAGATCACACGAAACCCCTCAATCACAAGCGAGTCTGCAAACGTGAGTATTCACTTGTAGATATACTAATGCGATCGCGATCAAGGAGAACTCCGAGCCGGTCCTCAACTCCGACTAGTTCGAGCTGCGAATCAATCGATCATGCTGCAATCACGTATGTTCTCCGCTGTTGGCAGACTCTGGTCGCGAGTAGCCGATCCGAGCTCACTTGTCATATTTTTGAACGAGCCGCGCTGCGTCAATTATCGCAGTTATCGAGGAAGAAACCGCAACAGCACGCAAGTTGCTCCCGGAACCGAAATTCTGTATCCAATCCGAGATCGGGCTCATTTAAGCTTTGGGAACGAGTCGAGAAAACGGCAGCGGCTCCGGATCGCTTGCAGAAGTCAAACAACCATTGACACCTCTGAAAGCAATCTTCAGCTCAGACAGCGGTGAAAACAGCGGGAGTCTATACCTCAGCGACCGCTGGCATTGAATCGACAGACGGCACCACCAGAAGATGTCCGTGCATAGACGGGAACCAACGTCTCCCATGCCGCACCCAGACCAGCTGAGTGAGGCTGGTTCGGTGGCTAGCTGGCTGGCTTTGGTGTCGTTGTGATACTCACGATGCGCGCTTAGCTTCAACCAGCCGGGAGCCATGTCGAGCTGTCCGTGAGAGGAGCACAGTGGTTGACTTTTCTCGCCGCCGGCCATTCCTCAGCGCGACTATGGATTTGTTCTTTTGCTGGTACCATCGCTTGCCTCAACGGGTCTTCAGGCACCGCGGCTGAGTATCCACGGCCCAGCCCGTGATATATAATAAGCTTTCCATACTTTCCTCGATTTCTCGAATCCAGGATGATCATCAAAGTTCAATTTGCTCCAGCAGAGTGCGTCGCGCGCGATTTTTGGTAGCGAGAGACACGCCAAATTTCTCGTGGCGTTACAAGTTTCTGATATATATATACTGCTGGGAAAACCAGTGCGACGAATTTTTGTCCATTTTGATCACTGCTTACGGAAGTCTGTCGATGCTCAAGAGAAATCATCAGAAAGTTGACTGGGACCAAGGGCAGAAAGGAGAGGCGAAGGCGACGAAGAGCTCTTGGAAATTGATCTCTGGAAGTAGTTTGGACCAGAACCGAGGAGATGTTTCTCAACGCTTGATTCCAAGACGCAAAGGCGCTGACAGTTGAGACGAAGTATTCCGAACGCAACTGAATTCGGGAGAGAAGGAATTGAGACGGTTCGGTTCCGGGCTCCTGAAGTGTCGGCATAGCACCTGCTTTGGCATGGCCCTGTTATTCACTCCCATTCAGGCTCACGCCTGGGTACAATCGGCTCCCGAGGATCCGATATTTTCTTGAGGAACCGAACTCAGCTGTCCGCTCGGAATTCTCTTTCTTATGAGGAACCCTCCGAGACCTCCCTTTGTAGGTCGACTTGCTAACAAAAGTCTTGTCGACTGAATGCGAAAATATTGTATTTGGGGTGCGGAGCACGGATTTTCGTGGAAATTTGATTCAGCTTGTGAAACGCAAACGTAGTGGAAATTGTTAACTTGCTCTCCTTGACCGCGTATAGCTTGAGTTTGGGGAACTCGGTCGTAAAAATCATCCGAAGTCAAGAAAAGTGGGAGCTATCTACACACTGCCATCCCGACGAAGAAGCGATGAAGAAGCCAACAAGAACACGGCTTATATAAGCTCAGAGAAAGCAACTTCTTCCCTCGAAAAAATGTCTCGACGTCTTGATTTCTATCCCATACACTGACAAAGTGGTTTGCTGTCGCTGGACCCCCTTCGGATCTTTCAGTCGACGCTGAGGGTTTGCAGAGGAAGAGGCTACCTTTGATCTATCGTGCACAACTCGGAGGAAACGGAAAAAGGAGGATTCCGGAAGGAGAAACGGGAGAAGAAGCAGAAGAGTGGTCACAGAGGGGGAAGATAGAACGGCTGAACCGAATCGACCGACCGACCGACCGACCAAAGCACCGACACATTGGGACTCCAGTATCGGCAAAAATGCCTTCTGTGTGATTAGAGTCATGTTCTCATTTCTTGCAGCGGTCTACTCAACGTCTTCCAAGTCTACGTTTCTATTTAGGATCAGAAGCAGCGTGTCATATCAAATCTTCCGGATTGGCTCGTGCCTTGGTGAACTTGTGGTTTTATCCGGGTCTCCGAAGACCGCTCTCCAAACGATAATCTAGGCCCAAGCGAGCAGTTCGCGTGATCTGCATTGCTGTTACATAGTCAGGATATCGGTGAGACGATGAAGCTCAATTCAAAAACGGGGTAGTGATTCCCTGTCGTTATCCGAAGTGGGTGCGATCTGATCACTTCGCACCCAGGTTCAACCATTCTGATCCCCGCGGTCTTCTGAGAAAGAGAATAGAAACCTTCAACACCCGAAGCCGAACTGTAACACGTTATGAATCGAACAAACATTCCGATCGTTCGACCGCAAGCGCACGTGACGACTATCTTATTCTCAACGAGCCGCTCGCCAGGATTCGCTGCTCGTCAGAAATAATTCAGTCGATAGGTTTTGATGATCGTATGAGCGAGATTCGCATCTCAGCCGCGCGCGCAATAGGGGTCAGTAGCTCGTGATGCACAAGCTCTCAAGTTCCTAAAGTCATCCAGTCGGTCCATAGCTTGGTTCCATCCGACGTCAACATTAACGTGAGCGCAGCATCAAGGTGCTAACGGGCGCACCGTGCCTTGAACAATATGAAGAGGCAGAGGAGCGTATAATTTTTTTTCCGTTATAAAAAAAAACAGCTCCCCGTCCAACGCCGGCCGGCTCATAAAGAGACCTCTATACACTCGGAAGTAAAACTCCTTGAGAAACATCCTGTCGATGGTCATTACGCAAATGCAGCCGCTACCAAAGACTCGTTTTGCATTACCAAACGCTGAGAACAGTCGAGGACGCTACTCCGATTCGATTTACGGCTGAATCTCAGATTTCCCCAGTTGAGATTCAAACTCCGGAACGTCCCGATACAGCGCGGACAAAATGCGAACCAAATGGACCTATTGTTCACCGGGACCGAGCAAAATGCTTCGGAATCAGAACCCGAGGGAAGTGACACACCATTACGACGAGTGCAGAGCGAGAGTGCGTGTCGACGGAAGTTGAATGCTCTTCGGCATTTCTCATAACACGCGAATATTGAGGACAGCAGCTGTAGCGCGATTCACATGCGAAATGGCTATCTTGCTTTTCGATTTAGTCTCTGTGTTCCTCGCTTAGGATTCTTTTGACCCAATCACCGATAAGTGATCCTACCCGCCCACTCGAGCGATCGAAACATTCTCCGCGGATGTCGTCGAAAGCGTTCACTACGAGCAGCTTTTGAGAAAGTTTCTCGGGAAAAGGTTGTGGGTATCTTCTGTAATAGGCGAGTTTCGTTGTTTCTCCTTAGGATGGAATATAGGCTTCCACAATCCGCTTTGTGACAGTGGAAGCACGCGCTTACTCCATCTTGGCGTTACGATATTTTCCGCCTGACGAAGTCCTGGCCGGCTCTCGCATTGACGAGGAGCGAGCAGAAAGATTAACAACTTTCCAACCCACCTCATTCTTCACTCGGCCTCCTCGCTGCGTACTCGCCCGAAGCAAAAGCAGCCGATGTGTGAAAGCTCACCCATCTCACATCTTTCTCTCTCTCTCCGATTGAAAGATGAGGCTTCGACGAAAATTTCGGACAGGAATAGCTTCGAATGTTCTTCTCCTGATTTTTTCGCGACTGAGCACCTCCTACCGTGGTTGGAGGAATCGATTTGCGTCTGAAGATGTTTCCTCGGAAATAATGCGCTCGGGTGGAGCATAGACGCAAAAGAGAGAAATTCCGGTGCAGCGAGCCAGCTTGGCAGCGATAAAATAATAACCGCCGAGGTCAGCGAATTTCGAACATGGACTCACCTTGGCTATCTTGTTGTTCGTCAGATTCGACACGAGCAGCTCTAAATAGTAAAATGCTCAGATTGCCCACGCCCGGATACGACATTCACAAAATCTTGGGGCCCTAGGAGATAGTTCAAGAGCGCCACGCTGCGTCACGGGGCACTCACCATTGTAGGATTCGGAAATGTTTACCTGAGTGTTCGGCGCGTAGGTGCGCCCGGATCGAAGGATCGCACGAGGCGGTCAGGGATTTCATATTCGATGTTCACGTCGATCCGAATCCCTGTGTCTCCTCACACCGCATTTTGTCACGCGATATTCGGACCTGATTCTGTCATCGTGGACACAACATAAGCACGGCGCTAGCAATCAATGATCCGCGAGTAGAGAACAACAACATTCATCGCTCTGATGCAATGCAACGATGGACGGCATGTTTATATCTGTCACACGATTAACTGTGACCAGCGCCGTATGGAAGATGTCGAGATGGCATTGCTTTCGTCCCCGGATTCTCTTTTCCATAGGAGCGAAGTTCCCCGGGGGAGCCGTGGACGTAAGCGGCACCGTCGCTGCTGCAGCGACGCATCTTGGCTGATGTATGCAGAGTACAAGCAGGTAGCCGTGCAGTCAGTATTGACTCCATACTAAGTTTCAACCGCTGTGCTCCTCTCCGGCTCTGCCTTCGAAGTCTTTTTGGGACGGAGTACCGGGCGGTTATTCCGCGGAATCGTCAGCAGACATTCGGTTGGGCGACGACGCCGACGGTGAGGTTGTAATCGTTCGCCGACTGGGGAAGAAGTTCTTTGACTGGAGCAACGATTCACCTTTGCTCTCTGAGGAGATGAATCAAGCAAGCAACTACCGCTGACAGAATCTTTTCCTCGAGATTCGGTCCTGTGCAACCCACCCGACATTGACATAATTCGATTCCAATGTTGAGGGCCACGGCGACGGCAGTAGAAATCGAAGATCGTGGATCTCCGGGGAATGGAAGGAAGCTACTTCGAATGTGACTCAGTGGAGGGGAGCCGATCCGCGGAGCTAATTCGTTCAGATGGGCGGCGAATCGACCTTCGAGGAACGTTGTTATCATTGTCAAAGAATCACGGGAAAAATTATCATCATCTCCTCCCTTCCGTCTCTCGCCATCGTCGCCTGTAATTATTGGACTCCTAAGAAACGGAAGGAATCTAATGAAGTCATGACTGGAACAGAGCTCGGAGTCTGCCGCTTGGCTGAGGCTCCGATTCGACGACCCAGGCTTGCGTCCATAGGTCAGCTACCTCGCAAGTTTTCTAAAAATATTTCTCGCAAATTGAACTTTTTGCTGGCCGCACAACGTGTGCCTGACGCGATGACGCTGCGAGCGATATTTTCAAGATGTTCGGGTTCACGAGATTATTTGATCGTCATCGGTATCCGAGACGACCGTTCCGCATCGAAATTGAAATGAGTGAGATGAAAAGAACACAGAGAAAGTATGAGAAACGATCCGGAGTTCACACATTCGCTCGGAGTCCGCGCAGGAGGACGAATGGGCCTGTGGTGAGCGAGTGAACGAGCAAGCAGATGAGCTTCCAAATGAGGTCTTAATACAGCGTTGATGCAGCGCCCGTTTACCCCTGTCGCCGCTCTGCGCCAGTAGCTCGAGGCTACATAACCTACCTCCGGATGTTCTGTTCGTCTGCCGTTGAAATAACACACTGTGAGATAAAATGGAAAGGGGGACGGAGAAAAGATCGTTCGAACAATATGGTCCAAAACTACGAGACAGCAGATGGGGACAAAAAGGTTTCGTTCATTCGGGAACAAGTTTCCTGAATTGTGGGGTCAGGTCGACGGCATGACTGTGTCTGAAGCTCTCGGACGTGGGGCTCTTGCGGTGATCGAGAGCAATATCCAAGAGCCAAACATTCTGAACTTTCCGACACGAAGGTCTGATGAAACCGATGTGTTTGTTTCACATGGTACAAAAGGAATTTCTACTTGACACAACAGAGGCTGACCAACAGTCCTGGGTCCATGCCATCCGTGAGTCTCGCTTGTGGCGGATCGATACGAAAGCGGGAGAGGTTTCTGCTGGAATATAGTACCATCCGCTAGGAATCGGACCGCCGTTCGTCTCTATTTTCAGAGTTTGGAGATGATATGAGACGTGGCTAAAGAAACTATGATGAATTATGAATCAGAGCTGATATATGGCGACGAGCCTTACGTTCGAAGTGAATGCGAGGCACGGAAGCGCGGAAGCTTGCATTCGAGTCATATTTAGACACTCAAGGTGTCAGAGACTGCGCGCGATACGCACTCGAGGAAAGAACCATCACCGTGAAAGAGATCCGGGAAGGTTTCACACGGCACACTTGCGACAAATGCAAAACGTTTCCGCACAGTGGAATGGGAAACGAGAGTAGATTCGAGCGGGCATGGAAATTCGATGCGGAACCTTGCCAATTGTTTCTCGAGCAACGGAATCTCTTGGACGCGTATTCTTCCAGACTAGAGCGAAGTCGTACAAATGGACAGCCACGCGTCGCGTTTGAAGTGTAGACGTTTCTGAATAAGAATCGATCAATGTTCGATGGCAATCATTCCTCTTCTTGATTCCCCCTGCTACCCGCCATTGACTTCACCGCGAGATCGAGCCGGCATCAGGAAGTCAACGCCACCGATAGTCGCATACTGTCCCTTGGCTACTTCACCTTAGCCTCCTATGTCACCAGTGAAGCTGGCGCTGCTGTCGCACTCGAGATTGAGTTTATCCATCTTGCTGAGAGTAGCACACTGTACTGGTCTTTGCAATCCATCGCGGAAATTATTCTCCGAAGTATACCCAAAATTGATATAGAGAAACGACTGACTGACAGGAAGAAGATCGAGCCCACCGGCCAATGGACGGACTGGCACAAGGCAGACTCGCTCCTTATATATAGCGGTCCCGCGGCTTACTGGTTTTCCTATTCTCGTTTTCATTCTATGTCCCTAGAGATGTTTCCCATCTTTTGGAGAGTACATATCTTCGCGGTGACGCGGTCCGATCGATGGCTCATAATAGCCCGACACGTATTATGGCATGCGGAGAGAAGCTTATCATCTGTTGTCTAGGGATAAGGTGAAGTCGACGGCCCGCTCCAACACATGATTTTCGATTAAATTCAGTGGATTCCTAGGCGGGAAACAGGAGTTTCCCCACAACGAAGGAAAGAATCAGGTTATCAGCAGCTCGAACTCATTCCAGCCAGTCAATGGTATTCACTAAATTCAGTGGAATATTCGCCTTTTGGAAGAACTTCACGGAAGACATTGCTTAATTTGAACAAATCTCCATCCATGGTTCGGTTCGCGGTTCGAAGTCCCGCTCGCAGGAGTTTAGCCACGGTGCCAGCACCGGAGAGACGTGAACTGACGTTGCTTGCCGTTGCGATTCTGAACGGAACTTTGAAATTCAAATTAATCCTTCGCCAAGAAGAGAAAGTCTTCCCGATTCATAATACGGGCTTCCGTTTTTAGCTGAGACTCGGCGGCTGACTTGCGGGCGTTACATCGGTTGCTCGCTGGCTGACTGGGTGGCTTGGTCGGTTGGTCGGGTGGACGGTTCGGTATTCCTGCCCGGTCACTCACTCATCCACTATCATCGTCCAACAAACTTCTGCAACTGATAGCTGCCTAGCGGATTCCCGGGGCGACTGATCGAGATTTCTCTGCGCAGCCTTAATGACCGCCGAGAATTGAGAACCGGACTCGGGACTCTCCGTTTTGCTGTCCTGCCGACCTATCCGGGGCTCGTACTTCGTTGCGTCTCATCCGAGGTGCACGGTGCGGCGCCCTAATCGTCGGGGGTCGGAACCATCCTGACATGCTTCGATCTCGGAGTGTTGATGATTTTCTGCTCGAAACTTCCCAACGGAAAGTTTCTCGCAACGATCCATGATCAGTTCCTGCTATTTGGAATGGAAAACGAGAGGACCGCATCTACAGCGATTCGACGAGATCGGGATCATGGGATGATCCTGAGATCCTTAACGAGAACCGAGAATGGTCCATGTCGATGCCGATCACACGGAGCTCCGGAAGCCGTAAAGTTTGTATCTGCACCCGCGGATGGTGACCTGTTCCTAGGTTAGATTCTCTACTCTTGAAAACAGGCGGCCAGTATGGGACCACATACAACCAATGTCAACTGCACAGGCAGCTAGCAAGCGGACGCGGAGTTGTTGGACAGTGAGCCGGCGGCTAGTGGGCAACGCAGTCCTCTTCGTCCTTCCGCTTCTCCTGTTCACTAAGACGGGAGGGGAATTAAGATAAGAATTTCAAAGGACTTTTTCTCCGGCTGGTCCTTGCTGCCCGACGGTTTAATCTTCGAGAAGTTCCTACCGGAAATATTTCCTGAAAACGAAGCACATAAATCGGACGACCGACTGACTTTCCTGTGTCTGCCGAGATGTCCGTATCTAATATGGCTGATCGGTGATCGTCATTCCCAAAAGTTCATCCCGGGGCAAACATCTGAAAATTGTACAAGAATGAGAAGCGGGGCCAGGTGTAGTGCCGCAGCGAGCGTCTCCACGACACGTCGTACTGATCGTACGTAAGAATGACGCGAATGCGACAGCGGCTCTTTCTAACTTTGTACGCGATATTTGCCCGTCATCCGACTCGTTCCCGAGCTCTCTTGCAACGCCACACTCGTTTAGATATCAACGAAAGCCTACGTTAGTAGCAGCGGAAGAAGGCAGAGATTCCCCCGCCGCCCCCTCCGTCAGTTTTTTCCTGGTGTGGGATTTCATTCGGGCAACTTTTGTTCACGATTCTCCCCGCTAATTACGGCCTTCCGCCCTTTGCAGACGAAGGGATCGGAAAACGACACAGAGAGACAAAGCGTACGAGCTGGGCGAGGCGCGACCGGGGTTGGGTAAGAGTTGCGTATGAGCGTCTGTCCCTCGACGAGCGACCGAGCCCGCGTTTTCCGCCTAGCCCCGACAACCGAACGGCGATAAAAGTTTTACCTAAATTTTATTACCCGACGCCCCGTTTCCTCTTTCTTCCCGCCCGTTCGCAAGATCCAATGAATGATGGATAGCGGCTTAATGAGTGGCAATCTGTTTCCGATTTGCTGCTCACGCCTGGCTTTTGCCAGTACAATCCTTTTGGTTGCTGCTCGATCCCCGGACCTCATACCGCATTCGGGCTTTCCCTTTTCCCCGACTTCGTCCCTCGTGTGTTCTTTCAAAGTCTCCATTGTCATTCCCGTCTCCCAAGCTTCCGGGACTACTTGTCTGCCACAACGAGCGATCGATCGCCGGGGAACCATCTCGCGGTGCAAGGGGTTCCGGCGGGCTACTCGCTGTTCACATCCATTCTGCATATGCATCGAGTGAATCATTGGGAAAACAGCGGCTCCTATGATCCCGGTGATTTCTTGGATCTTCGAGACAAACAAATGACTACATTCGATAATTCGCAATGTTCTGAGGCCGGGGATTGATCGAAGGGGTCGTGCACAGGCACGAGCAGGAAGGCAGCTCGACGACAGCAATCAGGTCCGACCACAAAGAGGAACGAAGACTTATCTCACTCAGCGAAGTTCTGTTGGGAACGACGCCTCCACCGCTGTCCCTTTGACTGAACAAGACTTGAACAACTTGAGGTGAAAGTTTGGTCACGTAGCAGGCCGGGCAGCCAGCAAGCGAGAAACCCGCTGGCTGGCTGAGGGGGCCCGGTGCCGACGAACGCGAGTCCCTGAAAGTTGCAACTCTATTGCTGTGCTTCTAATTGCTTCTAGCCGACTAACTGCAACTCCTTCGAGTTTTCATCCGGGTTCCCCGACTGAAACGATTGTTTCGAAAGATGGCTTCATTTGGAGCGCGAACTTCAGGCCTCAGACTTCAAATGAACAGTGCCAACTGCGCTCGTCGACAACTTCCACGCACGCATCTTGTAACGGCGCAATTTCTCTGGGAAGAAATGAAAGTCGGAGAGGCGTATTTTCGAGAGCATGAACAAACTTCGCGACCGCTCTCTGTTAATGTATGCAACAGATGTAGCAACGGAATTCATTGAGATTCGAAGAGATCAATCGTACTAATCTGCGCCTGGCTCATCATACAGCATGGAGCACACGACTGAATAGATTCTTTGTCACACCTCGGTCCTCACTCATTTGCATGCTTATGAAGCAGCGGAGTCCCGAGCGGGCGGGCGAGCGAGCAGTCCTCTTTCACACTCGTTTGTTGTACCGTGCGCGCTCACCTCGGCTCGTGATGATGTCGGCGGTGTTAGTGGTCATTGTCGACAGAGTGCATAGCTTGAAATGACATATTAGGAGCCATGCGGGGCAAACATTTGGACTGTGGCCCACACAACCTCTTGTCCTCGCTCGCTCGCTCGTCTGTTCGCCCACTCGTTTGACGACGCAGCGACCGGGGCACGACGGCGAGTGTAGTCCGTTGGATTATTTTCGAATAAATGGAAAGCCAAAGCAAGCGCCGACAGAGACTGAGGACTGTCCCCTACCGGTGAGCGTTTCTGCGAGCGCTATAAGAGCTCATGGTGCCGTTCGTGGCACGATCCTCGCACTTTACCGCAGGAAACTGCGGCAGACCGATGAAACAATTTCAACGGCCGTCAACTGACCTTTCGTTCGTTAGTTGATACTCCGCAGCTAGCAAAGTTCCTGGCAACACGGACGCTATCATTTCGCCTCAGGAATTTGTCGGCCCATTAAGCTGGATTCTAACTCTCTTGAATTTCCATTTCCAGCCTGCGAATGTCATCCCGTGGGAGCGCTGGGACGAACGTGTAATATGACCACCGGTCAGTGTCCCTGCAAGGATGGAGTGACCGGTCTCACCTGCAATCGATGTGCGAAGGGATACCAGCAGAGTCGTTCCCCGATTGCTCCTTGTGTCAGTGAGTATTTAAGCCATCCTCCCGGCGAGAACTTCGGGCTCGAGTACGGCAGGGGCGGAAATACGCCCAACTCATAGAAACGGGAGACCAAGATGGAATATCGTGAACGATTCCGTGCTGTGAGATCATGAACGGCGGGAAACATTTCCAAAGTCGTCGGCCGGAGTTTTCCAGTTGACGACGCCGAGAGATCACTCAAAAATCGACATTTCTGTGGGCGATCGTGCCCCTGGATTCTGATTCTCAGCGAGCGATGTCTTGACACGATGCCAGGTCTCCGCTCGAGAAAGGATGCACTGTTTTCACCTCATTAGATGCCAGGGTCACGTACGAGATGGAGACCGAAGCATATCGGAAACGGAGTGGCGGCGGGCCCGGTATACAGCGGTTGTTCGAGAGCCTTGGATTCTTATCATAGTTGTTAGCTTCAAAAGTTCCTACGTATGCATGCCAGTGCTGCTGTTATACGGAAGGAAGGAAGGAAGGAAGCAGGCGGGCAGGCAAGCTGGGTCAAGCGAGCGGAAACGGAGGAGCCATTCTGCTCCGCTGGAGCAATTTTTCATGCCAACAGTCTTCTACCTGAGGAGAGCAACCTCGCCCGCCTGCTCGCATATTCGATTACTATCCATCCTCGTGGTCACCCCACCTCCGATTCGGCTTTTGCTGGCTCACCAGGCAAGGAGGCAAGCAAAGAGGCGAATCTACTATCCAATATGTGGCTAGCCGCTCCATCGAGCGATTACTCACCGCGGCGGAGAGTGCTACTCACCGAGCGAGTCCATCTAGGCGGATCTCAAGAATATATGCATGTATCAATATCCACCCGAAGGAATTGACGGATTCGATCTGTCTTTCGGTCATGGCTGCGACGCGACGCCTCATTCGAGGAGTTCTCTCGAGACTGTAGCGTATCACAATTCGTATCATTGTGATCATTGGGGCTCATGCGCTGAGTTCATAACGACAAACCCCGTTAGTACGGACTCCCCAACATGAAGACAACATTGCTTCGGTCACGACACCGTCTCTGTAACCACTATAGTAATTTTTCTCCAATAATGTGGACCTGCAACTGTCCACGTACTCCTATATCGTTAGCAGGGACTCACCTCTCTGGTCTCGCAAAGTCCGTACTAACGGAGTTCCACTGTAGTGTGAGGGAGTTTTGTCCATGATTGTCACGCGCATCTCTGCTTCCTCGTTATGAGCCGTTAGCTGCAAGATTCACAACTCATGTATAGAAGGCTGGGATTTTTCCACTCTCCTCCCTCTGGTGAGAAATTCTCATTTGTTCACTCGGTTCTGTTATCACGTGGGTCCCGAGGCCCGCAAAAGGATACAGAGCTCGTCTTTCAATAATATCAAGCGAACATTCAGGCGATGTCAGGGGTGTCTTCTCCTGCGGTGTACTTCCCGCAAGTTCTCGCCTCGCTGGGACCGGGAGTCTCAAGTCCCGTTTTATCAGCCTATCTTCGCTGCCGTGAGCAACTCGTGATGACGAGCCATTGTTAAAATTTGGAACCAACAACGAGGACCGTTTCGCCTCGGGCTCTGAGCAGTGATCGTAGAGATTAAACTTGAATCCATCTCGAACCTGGCGCATTTGCTGTATGCCCGCGGTGGAGCTTGCCGGCGCAAGTAAGACCGAACGTTCCTTCCCTCAAATTCATTCTTCCGGTGAATGTTCATTTTGAGAATGCGCACTGCAATATGTATTCGCGAGTCAATTCGAGCTGAAAAGCCAACCGTAATTCAAAGTACGTCACTACGTTATGCCAGTGAGAAAGTGCCAAATAGTTGGAACAGCTACCGAAGGAACGCTCGACAACAGCTTGTGTTGGCATTCTGACTCGACGTTGCATAGAGAAGAAACCAGCTATGAAACTTCATGCTGTTACGGGCCGCCTTGAGAAACTCGTGCGCTCGGGTAATTTTAATTCCCTCACCCAACCGTCTTTCTCTATTGCTCCCGGCTTTGTCTTCCCGAAGGCTCACCTGCACTTGCTGCTGGAATAAAGAACTCAGAAACTTTTCTGAGAACACAAGAGAACGCGAGTCAGCATCCGCCGATTAGGAGCTCAGCTTGCTACATCAAACCTCTAATTTCCGCAAGACGATGGAGTGATTTAGAACTTGGTGGAGGGGAGAACTCGAGGAAGTTATAGGTGGAACGATTCCCTCCGAACTTCAGTATTCTCTAGCATACCTGATGTGCTCAAATCCAAGCTGGTGGACTGTAACATCTCCTTCGGCGGTGTACTTGTGCGACGGAAAACGATCACCTTGATTATATATAACCTAGGCTGCCTCCGGAATTGAATGTTGGTGACGAGAATCTGAGTGAATGTACATTCCAGAAATACCGCAACTTATCGAGGCGCCCCTCATGACAGCTGATAGTCCAGGTGAGTTTCCGACCAAACATATAAAAACACCACTTGATCCTGTTTTCCGAACGTAATGTCACAAAATGTATATGTATTCCAGCAAATACCGACACCGAAGTCGATTACGAGGACGACGAGGAGGCGAGCGAAGAGGAGAACGACGAGTGCATGGATTGTCAGAGAGAGAGCGCCCATCTCACTTTCCGGAAATTCTGCAAAAGAGACTTTGGTGAGTATAATTATGTGCTTGTGCCACTCCGAAGGGCTCATGAATGGCACTCCATCTGGCCATTTTTCGCTCGGGCATCTTCATATTCCAACTAATTCTGATGATCATTCCGAAGCCACCCACGTCACTGTTCAGTCCAAGGAGGTGTTCGGCGACTGGATTCGATTCACGGTTCTCGTTCAGGATGTTTTCAAGTGGGGTGCGTCTAAGGTCCGGAAAGGCGCCACAGATTTCGTCTGGGTGCCACAAGCGGATCTTAGATGCAAATGTCCCTTGATACGTATAAAGGGAACCTACATTGTTCTGGGTTCGTGTACTGAATATATCTCATCATTCAACGGAATGTATATTGTCGACTTCTCACGCTTTCCGCCGTGATTCCATCATCCGATTCCATCCCACGGGAATACTTGTTGATGAGTTTTTCTTACCGTTACAGGCTCCAACCAGATGCACGGGGGCCAAATGAGCATGACAGCAGACAGGAACAGCGTCGTTGTGGATCACAAGGAAAGCATCATGCGGCGACTCAAAAAGTTCGCCTCTCGCCAGAGGCGATGCAAGAACTGAAACTGATGCAACTCCGACTGGAATCTTCCCGTAGCAATGAGCTTCGATCGCTGCTGCTCCTCGATCCTATCCGACTCCTCAACTATCGAGTGAAGAGTTCGAGGAAGCCACATCTGTCATCGAATATCTAAACCTATAACCATATCTACCTAAAAATGACTTTCGGCGGTGAGGTGGCCTCTGTGGACAGTTTTAGCGATGCGGCAACTCCCAAGGGCAAGTGTGCAATTCGGGGCGTGTCGATGTTGTGATTTTTACCAAATGAAGATAAATTGTGCCAAACAGAAAAATCTGCGGGTCAATGGGTTGTATGGGTCTTGGGTCTGGGCAGACTTGCGGCTCAGCCCAAACCCTTTTAGCGAACACGATGTAGCATCAGCTACTTCTTAGAGAAGTGAGGGAAACACAACACTTCATGCCAGGGATCGAGCATGCTGAAGAGTGAAACCCTCGTAGCGTTGCTTTTGATTTCTTTTCTATGATGAACGAGGCAGCCACTCATCGCTTGAATTTCTCTCATATCACCTGTGAGACCCGGCCGGTCTTGGAAGATGCGGAACAGGGATTAGATCGCTTTTGCCTAGAAATACGTCTCAAGACAAGTAGGATGCCATCGCCGCATAGTTGATCCCGTTAATACCTAGGTAAGGTACGGATTCAGCCTGATGCAGGAGCTTGAAGATCTGGATGGTGATTGATAACTACTCAAAGTGCCATAGAGTGGAGGACAGCAGTTCTCCTGTCTCAGTTGATTGAAGGATTCGAGGATTGATTGAATCTCATTATTGGCATTTCTCATCGTTTCGTCTGTTTTTCTTACTCTGGACCAAATCTACCGATCAAAACTGCTGTATTGCTGCGATTCTTGGGCCAGAGATTCGATTCGTCCTCTCAAACGCTAGATTGCCTGTAGTTTAGAGTTCCCGATTTTGCGAGGCATTCGATCGCACGCAAAGGAACAACTGTGAATTTTGTAAATAGGATCTCCCACTGCTAGCCGCTTACGTGCTTCTCAACCGCAACGACCTCAGGAAATCATCTCAGTAGGATATCCGATTTGTACCGACTTACAGTCACGATGAAATCTCATTTGATATTTGCACAGCCGCCTCGCTAGACGGAGGTGGTTATAGTTAGAGAGCACTTGAGATATTTACGATGACGACGAAAAATTGTCCCGTCACGGCAGGAATCAACTCAATAAAGACTAGGCCCTTCTTACTCGAACTCTCTTCAGGAAGTTTTTTTATTGTCTAGAAATAAATTAAATTTGTCAATACAGCCGAAGCGCACTTGAAGCTCAGCCCCAGAATATTTGAGTGTTATCGCGCCCAGTTCTCCTTTGCAGCCTCAGCCGATGGGACGGAGATTTTCGAGCAGTGATGGAATCAGAGTTGGCCACTTGGCTTTTTTCAAGCTGAGTTTCGGCAAGCTATCACAGTGTTTCTTCTTGTATTGTGCGCAAATCGTGTCCTGGCAAGGAAAGAATGTTTGATTTTGCGCTGAAGTTCTGATGGTCCATTCTGTTAAATGTCCGCGACACTTCGGAACGTTCATTTCGCCTCAGTCAGAGTGACACCGCAACCAAGACGAAAGGCATAATGAAATATATATTACCTGGAAGTCCCCCGCGATGCCGTTGATCACGGATCGTGCATACATGACATGGCTCTTGCTGCAGACAGCTCCGATCTTGTCTTCTACGCACTTCTGGTACGCGGTGAAGGAGCTGGGAAGTCATGTTTTCTCATCAGGCTAGAGGCGATCTCCAGCCACCATTAGAATGGAAGCGTCAAATATAACGAAACACACGGGAAAAATACGAACCAACAAGTGTGGGGCACGCGGTTAGCCAACGGAGCTTGTACCGCCGAGGCTTCCATTACGGAGCTCATCTGTCTCATGCAGTCGCCGAGCTGTCTCCCGACCTTGTTTATACATTTTACATTATCGTGATAATCTGCAGAATTAAGTGTCCGTTTAGGCTTCAGCAATGCTCCAAGGTTGTCATCATGGTGTATCTTAAGTGCTCATTCACCAACCCCAGTGCAGGAATATCACGAAAACTATGATGTGGGCTGCGCAGGAGTCTCACCTTTATTCCTCGGGTGACTCACGTCACACTTTTCTTTGTGCTCGTTTGTAGCTCCCTCGAAAATCAGTTTGTACATCCCAATCAAAAGTCCGCCTTTAATGCAGCCCGCCTTCTCGAACCGTGTTGCACACTCGATGGCTTCCTCCTCGCGACTAGGTGTTCGTTTGCTCAGTTATGTTGTTCAATTTCGGCAAGCAATGCGGCGATTTTCATCTGAGATGGTTATGCATCGGGTAACTCACCGGCAGTCTGCGGCTACCTCTTCTGGGGTGGTGGAAGCCATGGGTTTGACAGCATAGAAGAAGACGTCTCTGGAGCATTTGGAAACCACTTCCAACGCGCATGGATCCTCTGCTGCACCGACAGCCGCGGTCGTGATCGTCACTGCTTGAAAAAGGCGACAAGGAGAGAGATTAGGTGAGTCGTTCTGAGATCCGTTTTCACCGGGGATATCTCGAAATCGCTAAATGTACGCACCGACGAGTATTCCGATCAGGAGGCTTGCCATTCTGGAGCTAGCTCAGCTTCGTCTGTCTCCAAGTGAAACTCCAAGCCCTTTATGAGAGCGACGAATCCTCTCCAAGAAACTAGATCCGTCAGTTACTCTTTTGCTCTCATCCTCTCCACATCATTTATCGAAGAAAATTTCTGTACGTCGCCGTTGTGAGCGCAGAAATTTTTCTGTCCTTGGTAAGTGGATCCACCACACTATTATGCAACCGTAACACTTTTCCAATAAGGAGATCTTTTGTCAACAAGCAGATTACCAGAAGCCCGATTCGAGACACCGAAACGATAAAAATTAACAACCGCACGATAAAACTCTGAAAGTTGAGACATACCGCAAGGCAACTGTAGCGATGAGACAACCCGGCGAGCGAAAGTTTTCTGTTGTTGCACAAGTTCGTCCACTGCATTCTCCACGCTTCATTTACATTTTCTCAGATTGTCAAAAATGGATCAAGGCTTCGGAGTGAGTCGCGAACAACCAAGTCGCGCACACGCGCTTCGAATCCGAAACTTCACAGAAAACGACGGCACGTGCGTCGCGCTAGTATCCGAGCCAGTTGGCATTTCATGAAGCGGATGGTCATGATAGAGTTCATGAAGAGCAATGCCGGCTCTCTGTACCATGTAGCTGTCTGTCAGTCCAGCCCATCCGGAGTCGTATCAACCTCACACCGTGCCATCATCCGCGAGCTCGGATGCCGCAATTTCATTGAGCAATGCAGATAAACATGCTCCGGGAACGGATGAAGTACTGATCTGAGGCCAGCTCAAAGGCATCACGGAAGAATGAGGGTAGATTCGCAATGCCGCAACGATCGCGAGATCTTTACGTTGGGAGCACGTTGGGGTCGCTTGCTCAATTGGTTCAGCAGAATAACAGGGAAATGTGTATTGCTAAATGTGAGGTATCTTCGGATTGCCATAAGTGGACACCACCAGCTCTGGCAGCTGTCACGGTTAAGAAGCACTAAGGCTTGACACGCATGAGCTTCGTCGTGGAAGCTATCGACTCTCCACCTGCTTCTTGTTCATTCTGCTCCGGTCGGTTCCTCTGACCTATCGCTGTCCCCCAGACTTGGAGGCGGGTTTGATGATATTTACCAATCTGGAGAATGAACTCCGTAGCCTGACTTTGTTGTTTGTGCTACAACTGCAGCGTGAGTTTCCGAATTCGTAACTCCCCGACTCCATCTTCTCAACAAGGTCATCCGACTCGGGAAGGTACAATCTCGCAGGAGCTGTCGGATCGAATTCTGCCGGACAAGAAAACCGTTCATCAAGTCAGCCGCGGGCAATTCACAGTACGCGCCATGCAACACTCATCTCTGCCTGCCGCGAAGCCAGGGTGATAAAGAGTCGGGCAAATGAATTGCAGAAATCATTCGAGTGACGCCTCAACTAAACCAACGTGGTTGTCGGAATTGGACATGGCATGTTGGATATTAGGGTCAAGGCAAGAATCATCAATGATCAGACTTCATTATGCGCAGTATAGTTGTCTATGAAGTTTCTACTCTCTAGTCACTCTACTTGTCTACGGAGTCTCAACTCAGGCGAAGTCCATTTGATCAGGAGTTAAAATACAATCTTCTCCCAAAGAAAACTACAGACAGTCGCATCCATTCGATATTTTTGTCCAACCTCTCCTATTAGGCCCCTTTCCAAGTGTTACGACTTCGCGCAGCGCTTCCGAAATTGTCGAAGCGAGAATCATTCTGGAACGAGCACAAAAATTCGTAGCTGATTTCAAGACGGATCTCCAGTCTAAGCATCTTTTGATGACTCTGAACCAAATTCGACATCTTCGCGATGCGGCAGCTCGAGTCCTTTGTTTTGGTTCATCAACAGATTCTGTTTTACTTGGGGTGAAAGAATCGAGCTCAGAGGATGAACCCAAATCATCAATGGAAGTGATCCTTCCTCGCTTGAGTGACTTTTGGTCGGGGAGAACTTTTGCTAATCTTACGCAAGACCTCATTTTCTCAGCAGCCCATCATAAACAAGTGCGCTGGGCAACTTGTTTCCCACGCCTGTATTCGAGCGAACTTTCGAACTTCTCGACTCATTTCAACAAAAATCGTCTTATGGTAGTATTCGTCGTCCCCGAGGAAGTGCCTACGAAATCCCGGCCCGAATAGGAATCGTCGGAGTGCTGGTTGAGTGCCACCCCTGCTCCAGCCGTCATTTCCCGACACATGGCTGTGAGTACTCGATAGCTCGAAATCTAATTTCACTCTATGCCTACACGGTCGACGATCTTCGTTCGATTTTCGAAGAATCTCCTAATTGTAATGTTTGCAGCGAAGCCACGCTTCCTTCCTTCCAGTACTGTGTTTGCCTTTGCCTCTCGGAAGACGTGCGTCATCATCACCATCATTCACGGGCGTTTCTCGCTCTCTAATCAGGCTTCCGAGTGCTCTGACTCTCCGGTCACGATGCCTCAAAGTCTGAGAAACATTCGGAAAATCCGCTCGCTTTCCTCATATCGAGGGTCAACCTTGGAGTGAGAGCGAGTGTTGTTTCACGACTACGATTCTAGTTCGTCTGTGGCACTGTGTGTCTCTGTAACTTACAATTACCTGTATCAGCTGTATTACGCTCCATGTTCACTTTGAGAGGAACTCATATCGCAAAGTCAAACTTAAAACTCCGTTGTCCGTTCCGGGATTCTGTGGATTCGTTTTCGGGTGAATCTTGGCGTATTTTCTGATAATTGAGCAAGAAGTGATTTATCAGATTTCAGCTCTCGTCTACGTTCCTCGGCTCAAAACGGAACTCTCCGGCAAGGAATAATCATCGTTTCGGAAATAAATCCGAAACGATACTCATGAGGCCTCCTGAATTGTTGCTACAATTGCGAGGAGCGTGATGCTTTCCATCGCGTACGACTCGACAGGGTAAGCCAGAATATATTGGAATATATCGGCGATTAGAAAATGTTCACTACTTCTAGAGCGGGGTTATATTTTCTCGGATTGCATCCACTCATTTTATCGAGTTGAGATACTTTTTGGAAGTGAAACCCTCACGACAAAAAAAAAAACGGCAGGTTGCGTAAAACTCTTAACGATTGTTCATTCGACGACGGTGAATTTCTGGATGAATGTCGTAAATATCCGATCGCCAGAAATACTCGTGCTGCGTCATCGACTAACTCGAAGTTTGGGATGATTCTTGGACGACTGACAATGATATTCTCATGAAGCTATTCGATTGCTGAACGGCATCATATGGGGTCAAGTCCCCGTCATACAGAAGCGCAGTTAACGGATTTTCCGAGAGAGTCTGACCGAGTCTTTTTCAGCGCCTGTTCTCGTGTCCGAGTCCTGACATATAGGCTATCATAGCACCATCCGTATGGTTTCAATCACGGTGTAGCTGTCCAAGCCTCGTCTAGGTTCTGAGCTGAAGAGCTGAAATTACGGCTTCGCGGTATTACAGGATTCTGTACTGCGCGGAGTCTGTATGTGTACTCCCATCAGCACATGCAAACGAGCTCTTCGGTCTGAGGGCTACATATTTGATCACTCCGGTTTTCGTTTTACGACAAAGTCGCAATCATCACTCTTGAAAGTGTCAAGCGCGTTCGATTCCTTTCATGGAAAAACTGAGAAGAAAAAACGAGAAACTATGGCAGTCAACGTCTCACACGCTCGGTTCCTGTCATTGACGTCGCTGGGGTCTTCGTCGTTTTTGGGGACGAGCACCGGACGCTTATAAGCGGCGGATTGTCCCTAGCACGCCCATTTGCTCGCCAACGAGTCTGTAGTCTGTTCCGGTTTCACGGGTGTCTCCTAGTTAGTGAGTGGGGCTGCTAAGGATTCATTTTGTGCCTCGAGGGAACATCGCTCGTATCTCCGCTCCTTGCAGTGATGAAATTAGGTATCATTCGTGTGCTTCATGTGTGCTTACTGGTTTTATTATTGGCGACGGCGAGTCTTCAACACAAACTGCTGAAGATTGCGGCGGCAGCTGCTATCTTCAGAGGTGGTCCAATGATTCCGCTACCGATACGCTACAAGGTTCCACAACAAACGAAGGTAAACTTCTCGACCTTAACTGACCATTTATTCCTAGGATCGAGAAAGCACTCTTATCCATCCGATGCCGTCCGATTTTTCTTCAGTTGAATGATGGTCATCCTTGTAGAATCGCGATTCCTATTCGATATTGATCATCCTATTCCTATACAAGCCCATCGTCGGTGTATTCTTGAATCGAAGGCAAATATAGTCCATGCCCGCATTTGATACGAAGCTTTTGATTGAAGGTTGTGCACTATCCGGTTCGTGTGCCAGTCCACATTCCTGTGCACCACCATACTCAGCAGGTGAAGATCGTTCATGTTCCGGTTCATCACTATACTCATCATGAACAGCATCACATGCACCATCCACAGCATCACCATCATGTTGAGATTCAACATCCACAACATTACCATCACCATCAGTCGGGTAACCACATGGGTCACCACGAGGACAGCTACGGCGGTCATCATGGAGGTTACGAAATGGGTCATGGTGGAAACGATGGGGGTTATGGTGACGGCGGAGAGATCCAATACGCCTATTGAATTTAACCTAAAATCCGACCTCTCTGTACGAAACCTGGGCTCAGATGTTTGAACCGTGAACTCTCGAATGAAGAAGAAGCTCAGTAAGTCTGTCGAACCTATCACGCACTTCTCGTCCGTTGAGCGTGACGTTCACAAAGAGGACCAAGCCTCATCACATCCTGTACCATGTGAAGAGCTCGCGTCTCAATGGCGGAGCAGGACTGCACGAATGTATATATTCAAAAATCGTGAAATAAAGCTCCGTTATTTTCTTCCGTCCCTCCGTCTCACGCAATGCATCGCTGGCTCGCATGAGTATCGGCCACTGACGAGGCTGTCATATTCACTCAGTCTTCAAGGTTGTCGGTGCTGAATTCAGGAACGCGATCAAGCATCAAACCACGCGGAGATCGTTATGGAAAATGTTTTCTGTATTCGTTGCCTCAACGAAACGAGTCAGGATTGTGGGCGAATGAATATTCGTGTCTGTTATCGATCGAGCTGACTCCTACGTTTGCTTTCTTCATGTGAGAGTCGGTATTTTTGACTGGAAACTCATCTCACTTCCGCTTGGCACGAAGTACTCCAGTAGCGATCAGAGCAAATATATCAGACTGCTGACGGCGCTTTGAACGCATTACTTCATCACTCGGGTTCCGTCATCTCCTTCGAGGAAGGGTCGCTCCTTCAGGAGTACCGGAACTGACTAAGAGTCTCGTATCGGTCCAGCAAAAAGATTCGGGCGCGCACAAGAACCTCAGTGATCTATCAAACTTGGTAGACGAGACATTTCGACGATCTTTCGGATTCGCTGACATTATGTAGTCCCTACAACAACTCATTCACTAAGATTAGTCGCACACCGCCATCAGCCTACGTAGTATGAGAGCAGGTTCCCCAAAATCAGTCACGTTGTTGCGCGCATCCGAATGGGAACCTCCGCGCGGTCGCGCCCACGTGAGCTCATTCCTACCCGGAGACCTGGCAGAGAGTTCATCCTTATCCGCTCATATCGGGTCTTCAATGAGGATCAATCAGCTAATCATTATGTCGAAGGTAACAAGATCCATGTTGAGAAACACGCGGCAGTTGAGAAGGCCTCCAGAAGTTTCATCGGGATGTTGACTCCGCTTCGCTTCATCCGCTCCTAGGCCAGGAAATTTCCGGAGAGACTGATTTTGTCGTGTCATCGGCTCCAGCCAAGCCGCCATAGTCCAAATCAGGATACCTGAAGCGGAATCGGGACAGGGAGAATGCCAAGCTCGAGCTCGTGGGTCCGCTCGGGCATCGAGAGCATTATCGATGTACGTTGTACTTACGTCAGTCATCTAGACACTTATATGTGAGCATATTCATGGAAAAACCGAAATCCCTCTAGTTTTTTCTCCAAACGAAGGCTTACCCAGAGGATCATACTGTCAACAACGACTCCGCCTTGTTCGACCTTGACGACGGAAGAACCCAGTCTAGCGTGACGTAACGGATCCGTATACTGGAGAAGTTATTATTCAGATGGATACTGGAATTTCATCTGATTCAGTGATCTCTCTATCATATCCGCTGTTGTTCGCGAACTTGCGAACCGTGACTTTGCCGAGCACGTGGTCGAGTCTCGCGGCACTTTCCAACGTATATCCAGGTCGAGAAAGGAGAATCATCGTTACTCTCGAATCTTTGTAGTCATCCTCAGCCCGATGGATCATGGCTGAGACTCCTCTGTCGCCCCCTCCTGAACAGTGGAAGAACCCTGACTCTGGCGACGTCAGGTTATCCTGGCGGAGGAACTCGAACATCGGTGCCTAAAACGTACCTCTCACGCCAACTGCTAATCAGTCAAGCTCATGCAGGAGCACGATTCAGCTTGAAGCTTTCAGTAAGATTCACCACAAACATCATTCACCGCTATCGCAAACAACCGGCGACCTCAATCAAGGTCAGCACGCCAGTCGAAACCAAAGCACTAACAACGCCCCCCCGTAGACATCACATCTGACCGTATCTTGATGACTCACGCGACAAACCCAGGAACCGCGTTTGTCACGTGTACGACGTGTCAATCCTGTCGGGCGCCACTGACACTGAATTAAGAGGCTCATTTCTCCGCCAAGGATATTTTTGGTATGTTTTCATCCGCATTCCAAACAAATATCACTCGACCCCGTGGGATTTCGATCCTTGGAGCTACCCATCCGTGACCTTGATCACGAACAGCTCTCACTTTGATTTGTATTCGTCCACGACCCCCGAATACCTCTTTGTTCATTTGATGCTTGGTTTGCAGCGAAGTAACTCGACAAAAAGTTCAACAATTCAGCCGGCAGCCGCCGATGCGGGAGGACAACGGTGCCTTGCGTGCATTGACCGAAATTCGGGAGTAGTAAGTGTTCATGTCGAAGGGAAACTGAGCGCTCCGAGTGCTCCGATTGCATAGCTGGCCGTTGATCGCATTTTCGACCCGTCAATGAAGCTTTCCTTCCTGGTGACGCACCCACCATCATGATCGGGTTATGTGAGCCGAGAAGTTTCAGTCCTCAGTACCAATCCAGCTCTGTGCGCCACTATCGAGAGGGTGATCCCGATCAGCATTCTGTATAATCTGGGACCCCATGATTTTATTAGAGGAACTGTGGGACAACTGTGGGAAATGGATTGCTTGCCAGATTTGCCTCATCCCGTCGAACCAGGCAACAACCTTCGCTGTCGATCACGATGTGTACCTGGCTAGGTTCTCACCATGGCGTTGGTTACGCAAACAAGAAACGGAGACGCCCGACTCAGTTTTCGCGTTGAGACCTCCGAACGGAATGGATTGTATTGAACGGATCGATTCTGAAACGGGAGAGTTAATAGAGTGACGATCAATGAACTCACTGATTGCTGGAAGGGCGCCTGATCTCTGGCGAGGTCATGGCAAGAGCTTTCCTTTAGCGGCCCGTCTCGTTCGTCAAGTGAATAGTCAGACGGGGAAAGAGTGGCCGACCTAGCCGTCTAATGACCTTGACGCCTCAGAGCTCAACTCGAGTAGAGTGCCTGTGGTAGCACTGCAGGGCGACAGACGTCCCGGTTCTCAGTTGCACACATGAAGTCATCTGAGCAGAGGACGCGATACACGCTGAGATTCGCTACCGCATGATGACAGGGGCCCCCATGATTACGAGACTGTGAATGGCAGTACAACTGCAGCAGCGTCCTAGTCGAAAATTTCCGATCCAGCGACAGCAACAACGGCAGCCTGATTCTCCCGCCTGAATGTATCGCTTGTTCGGATCCGATCACGACGTGAGCTGTGAATCATCGTCCGTGATGTTGAATCTGATTGAATTTTTGAGAAAAAACTGGTTGGAGGGAATCGAGGCTGACGCTGACTCACCACTCACCAGCTTCTGCCATCGCCGGAGAAACGTCCTTGGTTTCTTAGCCGCTGACGTAACATAGAACTTCCGTAAACCACCAGTCATTAGAATCATGTCTCCAGGCACCGAGTGAGATCTTGAATATTCCGGGGCTGCATTCCGCAGTTCGGAGCTCCATCGCTCAGTTAGATCCTTCAATACCGCCGGAAGATGGCAAACCGGCGAACCGATATCACGACGATCATTGTTGATACTCGAAGTCTGAGTTTACCGATTTGGACACACTGACTGACTCCGGGAGTTAGCTTCGCTTCTCTGGCACCGCTTTGCACGAATGAATTTTCGGCGGTTGGAATTCCAGATTGAGAATCGTCTTCTCAGATTTTTTTTCACTCCCAATCGAGATTTATGCACCGCTTCAAGGTTCACGAATTCAAGGGGCTTTGTCCTCTCCATTCATCGCGCTCCCACTGCACTCTGGAGCGTCAAACTCTCGCGGATGGTAGCGGAGGATAGCATAGCATGAAAGCTAGCAAGATGCTCTGGGCGCAATATTGACGTTTTCATTGCATGGGATCCATTTCGGTGGTCCAGAGCTGTTGTTCGAATCAAGCCGTTTCTAGAGGCCTCCACGTTAAAATAACTGTGCAATCCTTGGGGATCGTTGTTGCGTCATCCGACCGAGATTCGTCCGTGGAAGGTCATCCAGTGTTGTGGATCGACCCCATGAGCCAATTTCGGATGTATCGATTGCTTGCTCTATGACGCCCGTGTCCACTGACGGAGCGACATCAACAGCAACAAGCGAAGTTCTTTCTTTTTTTTACATCTGGCTGCGGTAAACAAGATGACATTCGCACACTGCGGATTCATAGCCGATCTGCCGACGTTCCGCTGCTAGTTGAAGCATCGGTTGGTGCAGAGTTCAATGCCAGCTAGCGATTGTTTCATCGGTCGTTATCCTGGCGACAATCCGCATCTCTGACTAAGCCTGCTCTATTCTCCAGTCTCTGAATATGCGGATATTGTCAATCTCCAGCACTCGGATTAGAGCTGGCAGTCAGCGGCATGTGCTCGCGTACTTTGTCCAACAGCCACTAATATGCCTAAGGAGAGACCAAGCGTCACACAACGGGAAAAATTGATGGATGAGGAATTCAGACAGGAACGCACTCATTTGACTCAGAAGATACAGGCTAGCGATCCAGTCTGAAATAACGTTCAAGTCGTTGACACGTAACCGTCGACGACAGCTCGGCTCGTCCGTGCTGAAGTCGAGGAATTGGAGGTAAGATGCGCCGCCCCGTCGATGCGGGAACAAGCAATGGAGACATCCTATTTGTGGATACAAACCCCCGTCTCACCTCAAACAGAAGCGTGTCTCGTAGTACTTGCTGTGCCCGATACACTTCAAACTCCGTTCGTGAAGGTCGGGATCGAATCGGGATTGCCGAAGATAGATTTCGGATGAAGCTACGCATGGCCGACGTATTCTTACTCGGTTCACGCGTCCTTATAGGGGATCGCTAAGTAATCAGCTCGAATGATAAGTAGGCGTACGATGTCGTGCGGTGCTCAACTTTCTGAGAATGCTCCTAGCCAGGGAATAAGCTTCGGTCAGATGAAAGTTCCATCATTGTTCTCGATGACCCGTAAATATTCCCGCCGTGTGGCCAAGTCTCAGGTAAGGTTCGATAGTATTGCAACCGTATTGATGGCTACGCCGCCGGATCTAGCACTAGAATGTTCTCCGCACGCCATTTCGATTGTCTCCGTTGCCTAAATTGAGCTCAAAACTGGCCAAGAGCCGTTCCACGGGTCGACGAAATCAGCCTTCGAAGATTCGATCTCGTGCCCGCTGTTTCCATCTGAGATCATTCATCACGTTGGCTCAGAATGACCGTCTTTCTCCGTAGCATGAAGTGCCGCCCCTATCCACAAACCTTGAGGCATTCGGAGTTCAATATACTCGGACCACTCCTGAAGGATGAAGATACAAGAGTCCCGGATGCCCTGCGCCAAGGCGGCGGCGGCGGCGGCGTGCCGGGCAGCATGATGACCTCTGTTATTTTTTTGGTCTCACGCGAGTCGTCGAAGTGGGAGCCTTGCTCGCCACTTGCCACACCAGTGTCGTCCGCAAGGAAATTTTCAATCGTGAGAAAAAACAAAATCCCTCTTTCCCACCCTTTCTACTTCCCAACACGTTCAGCAGCTACACAAGAAAAACGAAGGGATCGACTCGAAAAAGAATTGATTTATTCAAACGTCGACATTCCATCCACTGTCGCATAGAATTCATCACATCGTCTGACATAGCATCGTAACATCTCTCTAACTGTGTATCGCGGTGCTCCCGCGCCCTACTGGCTGTTGAACTCACCCTCGACCAACGTTGCGCTGCAGCGTAAGGTCTCAGCGTGACTACTGTTCCGAGGGAAGGCGATTTCAAATCAGAGGGTAGAACATATCAAACTTTACTGTTGCCGTTGAAATTCATGCTCATTCGTTTCGATCATTTGTCCTGGATCGTGCATGTCAAAGACTCTTGATGGATTGGAGAAAAACTGAAGTTCTAGATACAAACGATTCAACTACTCTGCTCTTGTTTTTGGTGGAAAAGGACGACTACGATCTATTGGTCTGACTTCCGGCTCTATCTCGTGCCTTTACAATATACACACAAAACAAAAATTAATTAATAATAAATATTATCAATGAACAATTGTTAATATACATATATAGAGATTGAACATTTCATTTATACCACCGCCGACCGCATTCACTGTTGTTCCTCCGTCCCCCTGCACCACAAAATTTTCACGGCTTTCGTGCGTTTCTAGTTTCAATGAGAGCGCGTCTATTTACCAAATCGTTTCTCTGTATCGATGTTTTTGTATTTATATATGTTTAGAATTTTTTTCGAGTTTCCTTTGGATAGAAAAGAATCTAAGGACTCAGAGCTTCTGTATCTTTTCTCGCTATGTGTCTCATTGCTGAGATATTTGTAACATGATTATTTTCTCCCTGATATATCATCAATCAATTGATCATTGCTAAATCAATAATGAGTTGGAATCGCTTTTCAATATAATCGATGTCACCGAGATGACGTAACTGTATTCCATCTGATAATTTATATTATTTGTTTTGCTTTTTTTACTCCGATTCTGAACTGACTTATTTGAGTCCGGAACTCACGACTGTCGCCCGGCACTCAGCGGCGTTCAGTTGAAGTTGAAAAACCTAAAATCTTTACCGGCATTTAGAGTGTGTACCGTTGTCCTAACACTATAAAAATCAATATCCGTGTGAATCTTTCTCTTGACCAGCGCCTCCGTCTCCGGTTGGGGAGCCGCCTCGAGTAGTTCGAAGGTCATATAAAGCTTCCAGCATTGCTCAATTCACTCTTTTCCCCGAATCACCGCCGGCAACTAGACGGTGATCATGACCGAGGTTCTCACTTCTTAGGGTTGCTTGAAGGCGTTTCCCGTCGGCACAGAATGCATGTTCCGGCCACATCGGAAACAAGTCTGGTGGAACTCTGAAACGCTCTTTCAGATCTATACTCTTCTTCCTCGAGTGATTTCTGCGGGGGCTCAATAGAGCACGCCAAGCCATCATGTTCTTTTTGGTGTGAGGGAGAATGTGAATGTTTGGAGATCGTCCAGACTGGAAGCGAGTAACTCGTGTCTCAGCAACGAATACCTACAATCCAGCTCCCTTCGGCACACAATTCGGGGCCAGACTTCAGCCGCGCTCAACTCTAATTCTTGGCTCTCTGTCGTCCAAAACCCAGAAGAACCTCTTGTTCCATTTTTCGTGCTTAAGTAAGCGCACGCAGGTGTGAGTAAAATTATCCGTTGCGAGCATGAACATGTTTGCCGCAGCGAAGTTTCTCAACGTCTTGTTTCTTACCACCAGCAGTCGTCCAGATTGGGTGGTCAAATTATCGAAGCGCTTTCGGAATGCGTTCCATTCCGGTGCCCGTGATAGCGTGAGCAGATTCCGGGTTTGAGACGACCGCCCACTCGTCAATACGCCCCAGGCTGGATGAAAATCTCCGGAGTGGGCTCTTAGACGACACTGGGCTTACTCCAAACGTTCCAGAGACTATCACGCCACAAGACAGCAAAAGTTTCTCACGTTATCGTTGTTCTCTATTGGAGTGTAGAGCCGTATGATGGCGACCACTGTGATGATGACGATGAAGATGTTGATAAGAATGACTACGATAGATATCGTCTCGCAAAATCCATCGGTGAATCATTCAACCGGTCGATCGATCGATCAATCAATCAATCAATCGATCCGGCGGTGTTCAGCTGACGCGATGAAAACTGAAGCTTGATAAGCTGCGTATGGATGCGCATTCCCGATGAGCAAAGAAATTGTTTGCAAGTTACACTTGGACGGGCTCGGGGTGCCCCCCGGCGTGGTTCTATCCCATCGAGAACTTTCTCATTTGTCAGAAACGCTGGTAGTGATTGACATGTCCGTTGGCTGTGAGGACGACTTGACGCACGTCGTCGTCCTCAGCTTCCGTGGAGGCGCACTCTTCTTCAGTGGTGATCGCCACGTCCTCGCAAGCCAAAGAGAACTCCGCTCTTTCGGAGCCGGCCGATAGAAGGTCGTTCATCGAATGGCTTCGAGGAGCTTCCAGAGGCGATCCACTGCCGGTCACGGCTCCGCCAGCGGTGCCGTTCGCGACGCCGTTGCCCGACGGTGAACCGAGAACGTCGTTGTTGGTGACGTTGTTGCAGCAGCCCGAGCCGAACAACGGCAAGTTTCCAGCCGACTGCGACTGGTTCAGATTCGGGATCGGACGATGCTTCAGAGCGTCGGGAATGTAGGGATTGTCGCGTATCCGCAAACCTGTCTCGCGAGACCTTCGTCGTTCGAGAGTCTTTTGCAGCTGACGAACGTACTTGATGGGGCCAAAATCGCGGAAACACTTGATCATCGCCTGGCCGATAAACAAGCAGAACGACATCATGAAGATGACACACATCACCACTGTGTACATGCTGGCATCCGATTTGAAGTAGAGGTACATGAACAGAGCAAATTGCAACAATATTAGCGAGATGATCACAAAGTCGATGGCCGTTGCATGGATGTACTTGTTTGTTTTCGACGGATTATACACGAAGTATATGTTGTACTTGTCAACGTAGTGCTTGAAACAGAGGTACAAGACACCGAAGGGAGTGACCAGAGGACATGGGATGGAGTAGACCATGATGATGGCGAACATCAGGAGATACCAGGCGTAGTGGACTCCAAAATAGAACTCGAACAACGAGTTCCGCTGAACGGCGTACTGTTCTGCCTTCGATCTCGATAAACACGTGTAGATCATGTAGAGGCACAGCTGTGGAAATCGTATCAGTTCCATAGTGGTTCCGACAAATGAAGAGGTGATCACATAATTGACAAAGAATGCCCCACTGTCCGGTAGGTAGAGGCACTTCCACACTTCGGTAGCGTTCCGCGTTTGCATCAGCCGACCGACGAAACTTTCCGCACTCGACAGACCCAATGACGGAAGTATGAGAACCATGAATAGCAGGAAAACGAAAACTTTCTTCATTACAGAATGGTTTCTCGAAGACCGACTCCAATGCGCTATGAAGAGATCCGACAGCGTCACCATGGCCGGCATCAGAGCGGCTACGCACCAGAGCAAGACTGTAGGCAAGAATTTCTCGAAGAACGGATGCAATCCTATTTGGATGTTGATAATTGGCGACAGCGACGAGAGTATGATGAAAGGCGTCGTCAGGAAGAACAGAACGATGAATAGCAGAAAGTTGATGAAAACCGATCGCAGGTACCAGGCATATTTTCCGACGGACAAGTTCTCCCAGAACAAGTCGCTTGGTGGGGGGGCGAACATGACTTTCCACATATACGGCTTGAGTTCTCGGGTCATACTGCTATGACTCTGACCGGGAACGTAGCACTGCCATTGCGATTTGTGATCTTTGCATACGAGCATGGCCATCTCCTCGGAGTCGAACGTGATGAAGGCGAAGCCCACGGGGTTTTTCAAGGCCCGCCTTCGTTCTTCATCGACGCGTTTCAGAAGAGACTGTTCCTCAACCTTGTAGTAGTCGAGGGCGTCCACTTGCTCGCAGCCGAGATAGTCGCCGAGACAACAGCATCTGCCACATGTGTACGGGCGCATGGTAGGTCGTTCATGCGTGTTGTTTATTCGGTTTTCGCACCATAGGCGCGCCTGGGTCGCAGTTTCACGCTGGGCCACCATGTCCATAAGTTTACGAATGTCGTAGGCGAACTGTATATCTTGTATGATACACTGTGGATAAGCCTCGGCGAAATGTTGCCGGAACAGTTCAGCTTTACAGTGCCGCCGAGGTACACCGGCTATCATGAGAGTTCGGCCGATGCGAGGCTCTTCGGCATGGATATGGAGTCTCGTGGAGAAACGCCGCATGAAAATTACGCCCAGGGGCAAGAATATGAACGACAACGCAATATGGATCCAAAGACTTTTTGAATCCTTCGAAATGTTGGCGATTGTTGTCTGTGCGAATTTGTTGTTCTTCTGCGATTCGACTCCGAGCGCGTTCAGAGGCAACACGATAGTCGTCACACATATACACACAATGAAGACAAACACGATGATGTGTCGCTGGAATGTCAGATATTGCACCGCATCTGGTCCGTTTTTCTTGAGAACGTGTCGGTCCTCAATTTTCCAGATTGCATGAATCCACGAGAAGAAAGATGTATCACGATTGGCATTTTCCAGCGACTCTAAGCTCCCGTCATCATCGAGTGGCGGCGCTTGCGGTTGAGTTCTGTTGTTGGCCCCAGTTCGGTTCGGCTGTGGATGTAGATGATGATGAACCGATCCGTTTTGTGACTGTGGTTGTTGATGTTGGTACTGCTGGCCGTAGAACACATCGGACCATCGCTCAGATCGATGCACCAGAGCCATTCGCGCGTAGTTCTTCGCGGTTCGATTCACTACCGAGTAGATGACGATGAGGCATATCCACGCCACGACGTTCATCAGTAAATTTTCCGGTATGCCTTGATAGCCTGGTGCCAATGTCAAAGTCAGGTTTTTGCTTCTGGCCAAGAGAGCACATTGCACTTCCATTCGATCCGCGAACTTGGTACTGAAAGTGACCTGAGACGAAGACATCTTTCACAGCTGAGAAGTCGACGAGCCGAATTGCTGCCGCTGCTTGGTGGAGTGTTTGACAAGTTGACTGGCCGTTCGGTCGGTTGGTTGGCAAGCAGACTGGCCGAAGGGCACTCAGGCTCACCTCAGTCAGTCAGTCAGTCAGTCAGGCGGATAGCGAAGCAGGCACGCAGATGGGCAGGTAGGCAGGCAGGCAGGCAAGCGGGCTTGCCACCGCCACTGCCGACCAACACCCTTCTCGACCGAATCAGGCCGAGTACACTAGATAACAACAGCTGAACTGTCCGACATGAACCGAAACCTCAGCATCTTGTTCATTCCAAGTTGATTGTGCAAGGAATCTATCGATGCACGGTGAATACGCTCCGCACTACTCCATTTCTGACACATTCACTGACCGACCATCAGTTGAGCTGCTGCTCTCTCGGTCTGTCTGTCCTTCTATAGACGGCAGCGGCAGCAGCGAAAGCAACCACAGCCAGACAGACACACCACTGCTTGTCGTTGTTGTCTGGGAGTCGGCAAAATGGCTGCCCTGCCCTCGCCTCCGACTGGATGGAACTTCGCAGTACTTCGAAATCGCCCATTTCCTGGTTCAGCGACCCCTTCGAGAAAATTGCCTGACTCGAACCTCAGGAGTCCCTAGCACCTTTCAGGAGTCGAACGCTGAGCACTCCAGCGGAATCCTCGGAATCAGTGCATTTGTTACAGCAGTTGACTGAATACCAATCTTTGCTTCCTTCGGGTCGTTGCCGCGTATCAGAGTGCCTCTACTTTTGAGAGGGAAAGCAGCAAGGAGGGAGAAGGGAATCTAGTCGCCGGCCCGCGTGTGCCTGCGATCGAGAAACCATCTCTTGGGAAGAAAAACCTGACAGAACTTCAGTGCCCGAAATGTCGCGTGTGCGCTCAGTTAAGGTAATGTAGTCGTCGAGCACAGATGAGCTACTGCGGCTCTTGAACTGAAAAAATGTTTCGTCTGCGGAGACTTCGTGGATCCGACATGAAAGACTTCCTTCTGGGGCTCGCACTCGCACTCCCTCGTGCGCGGAACTCACCGATGCCACCTCAGAAGGGAAGCAGACTATGATAAACTCTGTTTGTCAGTCTGTGGCTTCCTGTGGAAGTGAGAAGTCATAGAATTGATATGATGGGCTGCGACGAACGCGCGCAGGGGTTGGACGATGACCACATGCTGGAGACACGACTTATCAGAAAGCCTAATCGTCGACGCTATCATGATCTAAAAAAAATTGTCAGCGAGATTCCGTGGAGCAAAGATGCGCTAATGGGAACAAGAGGACAACCTCAGTTCGAATTTCCATCATTCTCACCGCGTCAAAACTCCGAAACCAATCAAGAAACGGTTCTTGGGGTTCGCATAGCCGGCAACCAACTATTTAACACTGTCCTCGCCCAGAGAGGGGATTGTTCACACCATCTCCGCTCCAACAACATTGCGGAATTGGGTATAGCCGGAAGAAATTTCTTTGCTTGCTGATAAGTAAAATTATAGCCCTAGCTCCATTCACACATTCGGCATCCCCGTTGTGTTTCGGGCATGGGTAAGCGGATGGAGAATTATACAAAGCTAGATTTGATCGTGATCGAATTCTTGGAGTTAGGAGTTCGGGAGGGACAGAGGCCTGATGGGGGCGCAGCTCGGTGACCTCCCGACGTGATACGCAGTTTCGCACCATCCGAGTAGTGACCTCGTTGGAGTTTGCCAACAAGACTGGAACGTATCGCGAGCGAGAGAACGATGCAGGAGATATCCCTCGGCGCTGTGACAAGACTGATTGTGCCGACAAAAAATTTCCAATGACCCAGCAGCGGCTCCACCCAAGGAGTCTGATGCTGCGATTCTCACTCACTCGAGAATAAGCAAGCCAGTCCGTAGCGATTTAGGGGAAATTCTCCTCATGGCCCGGAGTTATTGGCAAATGAAATCATCTAGAATTAGGACGTCCACTTTTTGACCGACTGCTCGGGCGATTTTCCTCTATTTTTCGCGACACATTGCGGGATTTTTCCCGCTCCCTGATCCGAATGGGGGAGGAAAAATAGTTTGCCGATTTCTCGATTCCGATCCGGATTGTCTCGACAGCTAGTTACGCCATTGACTGGGAGCGACCCGCCAATCTCGATGGATGAGTCGTTTGATTGAAGGGAAGCGCGTAAGTCTGAATTGTATATTCTATTCCGATTGATGAGCGGTGTCCGGCTCTCGTCCGGCACCTGCACGACTCATGAACCGAATCGTGGTAGCTGTTCGGTCTCCCCATAATGGAGTCTGTCGTTTGAGATATGCACGCTAAAGACAGAACTGTAAATCGTTGGGTTTGACGTCGCAAATCCTCTGCGTACGGGTAGATTAGAAGACTTCTGAGGGAGGACTCCGACTTGTTTTCAGGGTGGAGTCGACCTCAGCGTTTCATTCGTTTTTTTTTTCCTTCCTGCACGCAAGAATTGGCCTCATCTCGATCCACGGACGAATCTGTGTTTCTCGGAAAATTGCAAAAAAATCCATCGGCGTTGCTTGGTGCTTTCGAACTTCTCTCTTGTTTGCTACCGGTTTCAGAGGAAAGATCACGAGCGACTTGACAAGAATCTCCAATCAGAGGTGGTCCAACCGTCATTTCGAGATGACATGGATAAGATCGATGGAAGAACAACGTCGAGAACCGCCGATGGGAGACCTGAGGATCCCTTTCATGCGGACTTAACTGAAACTGAGAGTTTAATCAGCTCCTTCATGTTGCAGGGTCTCGTGGCACTTGTCACTGGCGGAGCATCAGGTCTCGGGAAAGCAACGGCTACCCGACTCGTCCGACAAGGGGCGAAAGTTGCGATCCTCGACCTGCCCACCTCAGAAGGCAACGCCGTTGCGAAGGAACTTGGGGAGTCATGTATGTTCGCTCCAACAAATGTAAGCGAAGATGATTCCTCAGAGCATTGTCGAATTCCGAGCTCTGTTCCTATTCACCTCGAAATATATTGATATCGCCTTTTGCGCGGTGGAGAGCCATCGTTTCCCCTTCTCCATAACTATCGGGGACTCAAAAGCTCAGCTATTGCGGGAACCCTGTTCCCAGAACGTCATCCTCAACTCATCATGAACACTTCCCTTTCGTCAGGTCGTTTCGGAAGCGGAGGTCAAAGATGCAATTAGCCAGATACAATCGAAGTTTTCCAGGCTCGATATCACAGTGAACTGTGCTGGCGTCGGGGTCGCTTTCCTAACTTACAACTTCAATAAAGACCAACCGCATCGCTTGGAAGATTTCCAGCGCGTGAGTTATGATTAGAGACCGTACCTTCATGCAAAATGCATAAATTGCATAAGAATGCATATTTTAACACTTTTCTGGCCCAAATGCATGAAACGATCATTAGAGCATAAATCTGCATAAATCGTGGTTTTGCATGGAAATGACCCATGTTAGAGCGCCTGTGGCACGTCCTCCACTGGGCTCTCCACCTCAAAATTTGTCCTCTACCTTCAAGAAGCACGTCTGTTAGTTGCCATCGCATTTCGGGCTTCTCCCCGATGTTATTAAAACTCGAAACGCGTAGCATGCCTCTCTATGAGAGTTTAGCCGTTTTCAATGAGCTGGTGGAGAACCTGAAGGACACACCCGGTTCCCAAGAGGAGCGATTGCGAAAGAAATGTGAGATGGTACTTTTGCGAAATCCCGATTTCGACAAACTCCGAGGCGTATCGGATATGCCGTCCGATGACCGAAACCGATTTCGGTTTTAATGCGAATGAACTCGCATCATTCAAATATGCACCGATCACTTCGTTTGATGTTGAGAGGACCCTCTCACATCATTCCCCAAAACCACACAGAATGATCGCAGACATAAGCTCACTTTCGAAAACCAGTGAACGCTACTTCATTCGTTTATCGTGATACCTCTGCAACATAATGGCGCGGTGGTTTATTCCTGGCGAAGAAACAAGCCTCCCTGAAACTAGAGCTGCTATCCTCCGAATTAATCCTGTATATGGTTCATCTGAGTAGTGCATATTTTCAGTTTTTCACCGCATATTTTGACCCTTTTGAGCGCATATTTGCATGCGTAATTCCGTTCTTTTTAGTGCATGAAGGTACGGTCTCTAGTTATGATTGATGTGACAAGATCATGAATCAGAACATCCGCCATTATTTTCTATCCGTGAGCTGCACGGGACATCGATTTCCCTTACAGACAATCAACGTTAACACCATCGGAACCTTCAATGTATGCCGACTCGCGGTCGGTCTCATGGGAAAGAACATGCCAGATGATAACGGCCAGCGCGGCGTGATCATCAATACAGCGTCCATAGCAGCCTATGAGGGTCAGATGGGACAGGTCGCATACTCGGCTTCTAAAGCTGCCATCGTTGGTATGACACTCCCGCTGGCGAGGGATCTAGGAAGTCAGGTACGAAAGACTGAGTCATGATTCCGTTGGTATTGTTGAGCATGCCATGCATGAATTAAACTCGGGTACCTCAATTCATATAGCGAGTAGGCAAAAAGCTTGACACTGATCGCGGTAATTAGAGCAAGACACTACTGAGATTATGAATTGCATTTCTAGGGTATAAGAGTCTGCGCGGTCGCTCCGGGTTTGTTCGACACCCCACTGCTCGCCAGTCTTCCGGAGAAAGTCAGAACTTTTCTCTCTCAGACGATCACGTTTCCGAAACGTCTCGGGGATCCTGATGAGTTCGCTCATGTGGTTCAAACTATAGCGGAGAATCCCCTACTGAACGGCGAAGTGATCCGTGTCGACGGTGCACTCCGGATGGGTTGAATCATTGTGCCTATCGCTGAACGTTGTCGTAGGAAACTGGAAGAGAGATATTTTTTTGAGGAAGGAGGCCACTATTCTGCGTCTCGTTTTGCACGGCGAATAAATGTGGATTTGTAGTTTTTCAAGCGAGACTGTCGTTCTTCCCAGGCAAAGAAAGTGCGATTCTAGAGTATTATCATTAATAACCTTGAAACAGCCGAACGGCGGCGCGTTGTGAAACGAAGTCAGAGCTTTAGCGAAGATCTGATTGTGAGGCCTCAGTCATCTCCGAATGATCGGATGCAATATCTTGCCCAGGCGCGTAGCAAGCTTTTCTTCTTGGAGAGGGGGGGGGGGGGCAAAAGTCGATGATGATGCCGGGGGGGGCAAAAGTCGATGCTGATTTTTTTCATCGGGGATCGATGAATACGAGAAACTTGACTCCAGAAAGAATCATCCTGGCGAAGATCTCGGCTGATCGTCTATGGGCCGTTATTCGATTGCGAGCCTCAAACGCTTCCCAAGTCGGAAGTCAGCGTCTTGGAAGGGAAGAATGTTGGGTTCCTCAGTCTGGATTCCGGTGACAACGATGCTTGGCAGTCAAAGACTATATAATCGCTGGCGCTGAAATAAACCATCACTTATCCGCCACGCTAGCTTAGTCCTTCCTCTCGTGCTCAGGCACAACAACACTCATGTCAGTGGTTCTCAAACTCGCTCTGCCATAAGCCATGAGCCCGACCTCTGGGACTCAGGAGACCAATCACCTCCTCGTTCCTACGCTGATCCTCAACGAGACTCCCTTAGAATTGCAGATAGAATCATCGACCTCCAAGGGTTGATGACGAAGTTGGCATGAACCACCATTCTCACAAGTTTTTCACTACGAGAGCTGTACCTACATGTGAGCAAGAAATCCTGAATATTGGCTCCAAGGTAAATGAGGTAGCTTGGATTAGTTCCGCCGGATCCAACCGCATCGGCTGCATCGCCCAGTGCAGAATCACCTCAAATTCTGCTCATTATACTGCTCGATCTAGGAAGTACGAATACGGACCTAAGACGTCATCGTGGCCCTTACAATGGGATATATTTTTTCAAGGACAGCCAGGAGTTTCGAAGAAATGATCGAACATGGCGGGGTTCGATTCAAAATACCTATTCCTCGTCCGCGACATAGAGCACTGTCGCGCACAACACATATACTTCACGTTGCGGGAGAAATTTTTTTGCGAGTCCATCCTGTCCAATGTCGTTCGAAAGTTTCTGAAAGCTGAGTTGCAACGTAACAAAGGAGAGTTTTAACGCAAGACTTTCCGAATTCGACAGCAAGTAAGATCAACACCTTCCCCTTTTTGCTTGTTTCTGAGGAGAAGACCATCTATGAGACCAAGGTTTCTTTTCAGAATTCGCTGCAAGCGATACCGAGTATTCCTACTTGTACGAGTGCTTGCGTTCTTCGGAGCTCTAATTCTGGAATTCATTTGGTTTCGAATCTTGCTCTTGTTGGCGCCGGAGGCGGAGAACCTCCCGTCGTTGAAACCGTACTTGGTTTACTGCGTGTACAGGGGACTGATACAGAACGTGCGTGATGCCTACGCTGTAGGATGTTGGTTCGTGAAATGCTTTGGGGTCCAAGCTCCTACGCCATCGGCAACGCCGGCAGAAGTGCCTCTTCTGAGACCATCGACAACGATCCCGTTGCGGAACTTGAATTCTTCAGACGAAAACCAATGATCGAAAGAAATCGCTGTATTTTCTTTTCGTATCTCATTACGAGGTTGCTGTTTCCACATGCGGCTCTCCCCGCTCGTGTGGACGGGGGCCACGGTTCTGCGTCTCGTTTTGCACAGTGAATAAATCTGGATCTGTAGTTTTTCAAGTGAGACTGTCGTTCTTCCCAGGCAAAGAAAGCGCGATTTTAGAGTCCATCCCGGGAACCACGATGTCGAGATTACGATAATACTTCTCAGTCAGATAATACTCATTGTCAGTGATTTTCAAACTCGCTCCAGCCATGAGCCCCTGGGACTCGAAATCGGGTAAGAACTGTTGAGGTCGGGCCGCCTAAAAACCTCTTCGTTCCTACGCTAATCCTCAACGCTACGCTACTCCCTCAGAATTGCAGGCAGAATCATCGACCTTCAAGGGTCGATGTCGAAGTTGGCGGGCTCCACCATTCTCACAAGTTTTTCACTACGAGAGCTGTACCTGCATGTGAGCAAGGAATTCTGAATATTGGCTCGAAGGGAAATGAGGGAACTCTGATAAGTTCCTCCGTATCCAACCGCATCGGCTGAATAGCCCAGTGCAGAATCACTTCAGATTCTGCTCACTATACTCCATCCGTGAAGCTCTGTCGCGAAGTCAGGCGATCGGTCTTCCTTCATGGCCCTTACAGTCGGTGCGCTGATGTCATCGTGAGTTTTCCCGCCACCTTCAGAGCCGCTGTCGTCTGCTCCACGTAACAGTGTGTTGTTCGGCGTTGCCCGAGTCTCATGACTGTGTCCACAGCGGTAGCCACGGCAGTGGCCACAGAGTTACCAACAGCGGGTTTGCCGTAGTCAGGCTGTGTCTGATTGTGCCGTGCTCGGTGGCGGGTCAACAGCAGAAGGACTGCTGTTCTGTGTTTTGGTAGTGAGTCGATGGGCGAGTGGAAGAGTGAGTGAGCGAGCCAGCGATCGAACGAGCGAACGAGTCAGCAACACAACCAGCCAGTCGGGATGGTTGTTGTTGTTATGGTCAGCTGAACTGGTAGTGGAGGTAGTGCTCGTTCCTTCTATGATAAACGTAATCGGGAGCCTCAAAGCGGAGGAAGTGATCTGAGTGACTAGATCAACCTCAGGAATTGACGCACAAGCTGTGATGGTTGAGAGGTGCCGGTACAACCGCTGGTCGAGGTGGCCGCTCTCAGCTTCCATCGATCATTAGTCCATTTTTAAGGTACGTATTATCTATGCAATCTAGTGAAAGAGTCGCCCTCTCCTTGCCTCAATCTCGTATTCTCTGATGGAGCGGCTGATTTCGGCCCACCATCACCGTCATCGCCATATTCATGGTCCTTGGGCGTTCGAATATCCAGGACAGGGTACGACAGTATTGTCATAGTATCTCGTGCTTCATCGCCTGAGCTTCTTGCCGGGTGGTGTGACTTGGGTGTACATTGCGCAAGCTATCCATCTACGCAGTTGTCATCTCGAGTTTCCGAAGTACAGATGAGGCTTCCGATTCCAGAATGAAGAAGGTTTCGTGTTGACAGCCTGGCTCCCTCATTCGGAGGATCGTTCTCTCACTCAATTCGCGTATTCTCGATACACGTTACCAGAGACACCGGGGGGAATCGAAACCTGGAAACGTCTCTCGACATTTTTTCATACTCCCAGGCAGAGAGAGAGAGAGAGATTTGTGAAAAGAATGCAAGGCATAAACTTCATGATATACTCATGGGTGTGTCACTGAAGCTGGAACAGAGGGCTACTTTGGAGACAACACAGGCACAGTTTTCGGGAAACAGCTGACCAGACTGATCTTAGAGTCTATTTCCCGCGAAAGTCGTGATTTCTCCAGTCAGAGCTGCCTGACAATGAGATAAGTCCACGCTCCAATCTGGGGAAGCCTGGCTGCGAGTTACGTTCGTCAGCTGGGGTCTGGTTCACAAACCACCCACTTTTCCTTAAAGAGTTCGTGATGAATGTGGTTGAAAGTGGCAGAAGGAGTTCCATTGCACCGTGTGAGCACTCGGGACCTAAGCATCCCTGTTCTCAGTTAGTTCCGTCTTGCAGAGTTCTGGGAGATGCTTAGTTTTCCTGAAAAAGCAGATTTTGCGTTCGAATTCAAATGCCCTCGGTGATTTCCGAGACGATGATGCGGTCTGACTGCGATTTTTGCTGGAAAGCGATAGGTCAATAAGACACTCGTCTCGATCAGGTTCCCTTTCTGATGATTCCTGAAATCGCGGCGCGAGCTTTCAGGCTTCCAGAGAAGCGTACCTCAGAGAGTGGCCCAACACGATACTCATCCTTCGACCTTGAAAGCGCAGACAGCGTTTCGCATAACACTAAAGTTTCTCGATCATCCGGTAGATCTGACATGATCAGATGATAAGGGGAGATTTTCTTCCTCGGACTCGAAGGCATGATTGTCGCGCAATCGAGATCACATGGGAAAGCTGTAGAGTGCCGCGTGTAACGGTCCTTCTTTCGACCGTTGGAGGCTTCGGAACTCTGCCTGACTAAGAACTTCGGAAAACTTTCCATGGCTCATCGGCGAAATATCCGCCGTGAAAAAGTCCCCAAACATAAATTCCTCTTCCTACACGCAGAGTTATGAGGCCAGAAGGGGTTGAGATCCCTTCCGGGGACTGAGCAAGTTGCTTCCTCCCCCGATACGATCCTGATTCGAACAGCGAGCACCTCGGCTTGTTGTCAGGATTCCGTTATGGTTGAGCTTGACCTTGTGATGGCGTTGGTGTTCTCTCGGCGTGCTCAGCTGTTCAACAGTGGCGAGTAACCTTCATTCTCGCGTGTTGTGAAGACTGCTTTTCCGGAAGCCGTTGTCGGCGCTCATGGAGACTAGTTGATCCTTGCGAAAAGCGAGTGACGACGAGTTGAGCGTTAACTCATACCACCTAACACTTCATCGCCAACGCGAGATTCTTTGGGTCGAAGCGCCTCGAGTGATTTGGGAGCCTTTTCGGGGATGAAGGAAACGTTCAAAAATCTAGAGCATCAAGAACTGTTGGAGAGACTAAAACGGAATGTTTTTTTTCAGGCATGTGATGTGATGTGATAGCCCGGCACACAGCCCCTGAGGAATGAGTTGGTTGAGGAAACAGGGCTCTTTCCGGTTGAGGAGGCCTGCCGCAATCCTCAAAAATGCAGATCCCAAAACCCTTCTCGAAGCTTTCAGGGAGCATTGCACCCAGGCGAATGCTCTCATTCAAAAATGGGACCTAACTCTGAAGTATGCTCACTGGAAATCCGAACCCGCAGTGATGATCTATATCAAATTTGTAGGGAGCAGAATCGAAGTCGAACTCCCATGCTCCATTGCTGCATTCCATTCCATGCTGCCCTGATAGATCCGTGAATTGACAATTTTACTAATTTGCTATGGATTACAGTTATTCGGTTCGACAAGATGATGTTGCGGCCATCCTCAATCACCTGGAACAGATGGTCAACTACATTCTGGAAGAGTCGGCGACAAAATCTTTCACGGGTCCTCCATCGTCCGCGTCCACATTATCGTCAATGTCATCATCACCCTCACCAGTTCCTTCATTGAATTCGTATGCCATATCGCCAATTTTGGATTACATACTGGACAATGACGTTCTCGAGAAGATACTCGAATGGAGCCTCCAAACATCTGAGTTTACGCTCAAACTCTTGGATGAGCAGTTGCGAATTTTCGAGGTGAGGAGAACGACCGCTCCGCTCTGATTGATGATGGGACTGTCTCTATGCTACGCACAGATATTCGCGATATTCACGTATTTTTCCCCGAACATTCAAGATTCTGACCTCAAATTGCTCCCAACGTCTCCTATACCAAAAGGGCTTCTTGAGCCCGCTCCAAAAGCTACTCTCGATATGCGAGTCGGATTGCCCCGAGGAGCTGGAGCGACGATTGGTTGCTCTTCTGAATACGCTGTGCGTGACGCTTTCCCAGAATTCGGACTTGCTCCAAATTTTCTTCATTCAGAAAGACAATCCCCCGAGTTTCGTGGTCTTCTCATTGCTGATCCCGTGAGTACATGGCTCAAGTCTTTGATCGAGAATGTTGATAACTCGGTTCACGCTGTCGAAACTCCAAGATCTGTCGCTAACTGGAGCTCTAATCTAAGGTTTGTGCACCGCGAAGGCTGCCTGGGCCACCAAGCCAGAGATGCCATCCTACTCTGTATGTGTCTGGCAGCAAAAAATCATGCGCGTATGGATGAGCTCGGAAGATACATCGCCAATCACTCGACCTTCTGCCCCGTTCTGGCCACCGGTAAGTTATCCCTAGAAAGACGGAGCTTTGTTCCTTGGCAAAGATCCGTCAGCGTTCTACGAAAACCGCAAGGACTTGACAAGCGAATGGCTTCTGATTCACAGGTTTGAGTGGCCTGTATTCAGTACTGCCGCGTAAGCTGGGTGCCCAAAGTGAGGACTGGTTTAGATTGTCCGAAGAAGATGTCCACGAAATACCGGAATTGGCTTCGTTCCTGAATTCGCTGGAATTTTGCAACGCCGTGACGCAAGTCTCGCATCCTCTTGTGCGAGATCAGCTGTTGGATTACCTGTTGCACGGTTTCCTCATCCCTGTAATGGCGCCAGCATTGTATCAGAGTAACACCGACGAAATAGTCACAACGACAGTGTAAGTTTGATACTCCCGAGGGAGCATGTCACAGAAGGGCATACGGCAATCAAAATGGTTCATCGGCGCGGCGAGCGAGGAGAGTCGCGCGGTCGGGAGCCAGACCGGGTTTGAAGAGTCGGTCTTCGAAATTCGTCAAACCCGTTGGTGAATTGCTCAAGGGGTTTCTCGGAATTCCAGGTATTTGGAATTGTTCCTTCGAAAAGTAACGGAGCCCCGACTGGTTCGGGTGTTCCTGCACTTCCTCATGACGACAACATGCGAGCGACGTTTGCTGATCGACATTTTGATCTTGAGGATTGGAGCACATTCCAAATTGTCCCTCGTGACCATTTCGTTCTTCAAAACCCTTCTCGATTTCAATTGCGAGGAGGTCATGTACGAACTTGTTTTCAAGTGAGTATGCCGGGCCACTCCGAAAGTCACAAGGTCGGAGAGCAGATCTCGATCTTGAGACCTATCTCTAACTCAGTCTCTCATTTGACTGGTAGATACCTACTTCCCTGCTCACATATTATGTTGGCGCACCGGGACCGCATCCGAGATGTGGATACGTTTTGTGTGACGTCTCAGCGACTCTTATCATTAACAACCTCGAAACAGCCGAACGGCGGCGTGAAACAAAGTCAGAGCTTCAGCGAAAATCTGAGTTCTCAGTCATCTCCAAATGATCAGATACAATACCTTGCCTACATTTTGGACGCGAAGAACGGTGAGTCATCCGGCATCCGATTATCTTGGAGAAGTATCGCAGAACTACCTCGATATCGTGAGACACTGTCAATGCGGCTCTGTTCACTCTCGTTCACATTGCGCTAAACGTCACGGAGAGCCACAGAAATTCATAATTCGATGTGGTATCGCTCATGAAGGTGTTCGAGCGTGTCGTGACGCTTGTCAAGTCTGGTCACGCAGCTACGACGGGAGTCGGAACGAGTCTCATCGGAAGGACATGCCAGGAAATAACTTTCAACCGAACGGTAATGGAGACATGAAGCTCATGACCGAGGAGCGCGAAGATTCCGGAATCTTCGTCAACGACCAAAGGGTGAGCAATGGGCATCATTTCCTACTTCGACAGAAATTTCGTCCTTGAATTGCGCGAACGTCGTCCGGGCCAACACGGTTTCGTTTTCCAGGACTTCTCCGCCGATATTGGTCCATTTCTGACGCAAATTCTTGTGAGGCTGGAAATGCTCCCGATCAACGACGTATATACCAACCTCCAACTGACCTCCCTTGTTTCTCGATTGGCTCTCTACCCCCAGCCGCTGTTGCGAAGCTTCCTTCTATCACAAGAGATCGTCTTCCAGCCGAGTATACGAAGTCTCTATCAGGTCAGTGCACCGAGCTCATGTACATCCGATATCAAACCCGAACGGGAACCGAGTTTGGTGGTGAGTTTTGGCACCTAGACGATTCTGACCTGCCCGCATCGTTTTCTCGCGCTTCAGATTCTATGCACTCTGAGACACAAGATGGATCACATGATGCTTCAGCTAGGGAACCATTCCACACTGATGCAACAGGCGAAAGAGTTCTTCGCCGCAAGGGAACAGCTCATCACTCAGCCTTCTTCGTTGAACTCATCTGCGTCAAAAGAGAAGCAAGCACCCCCGGAGCGACCGGTCGCGGTTCAAACGCAGAGACGTAGGAGTCTTGGAACCTTCTTCAGGAAGTTCAGTTCTCTGCAGCCCATAGCCGACAACGGAGGATATCGGTACATCGCCAAGCCGCCCCAAGAACACGAATCCTCATCAGAAGCAAGTCATAACTCAGCTGCATACAGGAATCAAATGACAGCCGTGTTGAGTATGATTGTCTTCGACGAGTTCGTCAAAGAATTAGCGGCGATTAGTCAAGAGCAGGCGTTGCAGCAGCTGCTAGATGAAGTTCCTGCCGATTGAGAAATGACTTCGGATCTTTTCTGACCGACCTGAGTACTGCGAGCAATATTTATGGAGATTAAGTCTAGCTTTGATTGTAAGAGAGTCTATCGTCTCAAGTTTGGAGAGAAGCTTAACGAAGTGACAGCTACTCTGGGTGAGAATACTCCTGCGTATACCCAGATTGACGTATGAATTTCGGCTAGTCCGTGCATGGATCACATCTGTCGGCTGCAAGTTGTGATCTGTACATAAATTGTATTTCTAAGGGACCGACTCATGTTAGAGTTGCACTGTGCTCATGAGACGTTCGTTTGGAGGTGTCCGCGCGGGTTGCACTCCATATTCGACCCGATTCCAGTAATTCATTGTGTCACCTTCATGGACCAATCAGCAAAGACGAATATGGATCAGGCTTTGGAGCTTCCGAAAGGAGATGCGTCCCATCAAGTGTTGACCAGATTTGTGCCCTCTGGGTCGTTGAGTCCCGAAAATCGGCTTCGGTTGTGGAAACAGCAACTCCATGATGAGATAAGAGAAGAAAATACAGCGATTCTATTTATCAGCAGTGCGTGAAGACAACATATGAGATTTTTAAGGATAATTTATACTTCGACAACCCTGAGCAATAAAATGGCAACGGCCATCGAGTTGCAGGCGCTGCGATTTGTCGTTACTGAGATATGCTCCCACGCTGGAGGCTGAATTTTGTTGCGGAACGAGACTGATAACGATGCAGCAATTCGAACGTCTATGAATTTATTCGGCTAGTTTCCGCACTTTAGGTACTTGTGCACCGGCCGCATTCTTCCGACAATATCTGCTCAGAACCGTTTCGTGATCACACGGGTTCAGGTCAGTGGGAATGAAACCGAGAACTTCTCGAACACCGAGCCCTCCATCTGAAATGGATGGCCGTAGGGTTATCGACGATACGGCAGGATTTCCTCCCATGAACTTTGGAACGCACGGGTTGTTGAGTAACAACGATTGATGGTACTATCCAATTTCTCACAGTGGCTAACCTGTTATCGCCGAAATGTCGGCGGCGGCTTCCGTCCACTGATCGTCCTCGCTATCGTGAACGAGGATTATCTTGAATCGAACACCGCCATTGTCGGCCATTTCTGCCAAAACTCCCGGCTGTCCCCTGTACTCGAAAAGTGATATCCCATTGTAGGGGCCACGATGACGTCTGAGGTCCGTTTTCGAACTTCCTAGGTCGAGCTCCCATGAGTCTGAAAATTGCATCAGAAAGGAGTTTCGTACTTCCTCGCCGGCATCGGTGAGTTGATGGATTCAAACACCGGAGTTCCTCGACAACCTACCCTCCTCCCATTCCAATCGATCCAAATCGAAAACTAGCAGTACATCCTTGAACCCCCGCGACGCCAAATCGCTTCCAACGACATTCCTGCAGTCATGAACGTAAACGCGATTCCTCCCCTGATCCATCGATATGACGATCAAATCCAAGAAGAAGGAGAACGATTTCGCGGGGGAGTCAAACACCCGAGAAGTTCGAGCGACTTTGTCGGATAGCATCATCTGTGTTCTGCTCAATGATATGACGAAGTTCTTGTAGAGCCTGCTGCGACAACTTCCGTGAAGTGAGGGAATTTCTACCTGTAAGATGATGATATGCCCAAGGACCTTCGTCACGGCTGGCTCATCTCCGGATATGAGTCACGCTACGCTACTGAAGCGCTGTACTCCACAAGTTCTGTTCACTGACCTCATCGCAGGTGTAGTTATCATCGGCGTCCAGGTCCAAAACACCCAGCCGGTAGTTTTCGTTCGGTTCACTCAACCACGAGATGAGTACTTCACCGTCTCCGGCATCAGAAGCGTCCACGAACTCAGCATCCTTGATAGCAGGGCTCAGGGCTTTTTCTTCTGGCGAGGCCAGCAAGTCGGTGGATGAGGTATCGATCGACCATACCCACAATTCAGAGTCACAACTTGCACCTACAAGGGCCTTCCGTCCGAAAACGGCGCATCTTCCCCTAGCCTCGACGACACTTTCCAACTCTTCCGTGACGGTCGCGCAGAGAATGTCTTCGTTGCGGCTTCCCACGAGACAGCTCACTGCGATCTTCTCCCAGTCGTCCACTCGCACAGAGTCTTCGTGCCACAGAATGTGCAGATGATTCGAATAATGTCTGAAAAGGATATTTCGGTGCTTGACTTCTTCCACTCTGAGGTTGCTCGGGGCCATCCCTGGGTAACTTACTTTCTTCGAGATAGCTGTTTTCTCGACAGCTGACTTAACCAGTCCTGAGAGGTCTTGCAGAGCTCATATTCGGGACAGAGGAGAAGGTCTGGATGAGCACCAGGCAGAGCGTCGTACATCGAGCACGTCAGAAAGGGAAAACGAATGCACGAAGACAACTTCCTGAGTTCATCCTCGTTGCTCGACCTGCGCTGTGAGGGAGGAATTTCCTGAGTTGTACAGAATCACAGTCCACCTCTTGCAGAACGCGCGAACGTACCTGGTTGATCAGATTCAAAACATCGTCCTCACTCGCGATGTTTAGGCCATCGTCGTCCAACAGCTTTCGATAAAGATCAAAAGGTAATACGGAGCAGAAATCAGGGATGAACGTGGCATAAACGTCCGTTTTCTCCAACAGGGTATCATACAACGCTTTCGAAAGATTGTGATTCTGAAGAGAAACGCGCTCTTAGACGGAATATATCTGTGAATACAGTGAATCATATTCCGTGAATTTGCCTACCTCGGCGTTGAGGTAGATATCGAGTATCTGATGTCCCGTGATCCGATTCCTGACCTCGTCGATCAATTCCCCCAAGGTTCCATCCAGGGACAGGTCGTCGAGCATGCGGAATATGTGATCCAAACAACTAGAATATCATGCCAGAACATCGAAAATTCCAGTGCCCATTTCCTATGACACTTTGCGAGCGAGAATAGGATCAACGAAACTTTTTTACCCGGTGGATACGGTTGATTTGCCAGCGGATGACAGTTGATCCAAACTCTGTAGACAGTGTCGACACGAATCAGGTTTTCCCCTGAGCTCCAGAACTGCTTCCTTCAAGCGTTCCGAAGCCCCAGTTCCAATCGGATCGCTCATCATCAATTCAAGAATTTCGACTCTGCACAAGATTGAGCGATTGAAAAACCCCGAATCCTGCTTTGCACCTTCCACCGATAATGAAAACTAAATGCGATATATACTCCAAGGTTCTCGGTGAACATCGAGCTGCACCGTGCGAAAAAGAACTGCGGTCAGCGGTTTGATAGGATGGGCTCTGACCTGTTTCTGTACTCGCGTGAAACAGTTTCTCTCAAAGTTTCGACATCCACTTCTTCATCTGCTTCGTTTTCCGAACACTGTGGGTTCACAGAGATTTTTCCGTTGAGGCTCTCAAGAGAATCTTGCACAACCGAGGCCAATTCGGTGAACCCGCTCGCTAGCATACTGTCCACGAACGCCCCAAGGTTCACCCGACTCATACCTGAGGAAAACTTGCTAAATTTCAGAAAGAATGACACGATCCTCCTCCGGACACTTCGTCTAGAGACGTTCTACTCAAACTCTCGAGGTGTGGATGCTGCCGGTCTCCTTTGTGACGAAAACGATCTATCAAGTCGCCAACACTTTAAGCTTTGCTGAAACCCTCAATTTAACGTGAACACCTCACTTGTATTCTCCTGAAACTTTTGCCGTCACGTATCCGCGCTCATCGAACGAATTTCGAAGAGGAGAGCCGGTGTGATGCGGCTGCTCCGCGGGAAACAAGACCCAAATGGTTGCCCGTTGTCTCCGAAAAACGACCTGTTCTAGTTGCCTCCATAACTTCATCGGGTTAGATGTAACGCCCCGAGATGGGGATCAAAGATGAATATCGCATTGTCGGTGAAAGTGGACAAGAAGAAGAAAAGGCTAGTTCGCCCGTTCCCCAGCCGGCGAACCGCTAGGCGGGTTTCAAACTCGACCCTTGGCCCCTGGCACAGTCGACTCTGATGTAACGGAAATAATGTAAACTGCTCTGAATATTACTGTGTATCTATAACTTCGGAACGAACAATCAGTTCCAATCAGAAGAAAAATGGGATCAGCTGACGCAGAGGATGAGGAAGCGTCGGCTTCCTGCGACCATATTGCAGCGCGGCCCACATTTGTAAAATATATACCTGAACGACTGATTGTGAATGGCACTGGGTATCGTCGGGAAATGGGTCGGGATTTGGGGTTGAGTTCCAGAGAAAACTTCAGCTGCGAAATCTGGACATTTCAGAATACCCGGCAGTGCCCCACATCAAGAAGGAATACATATGTCGTTTTTCAGTGATGATTGCTGATGATGACTCGGCGAGATTTTTCTGCGGGAAGATGCAGGAAATATTCTACATGACTTTTCAAGCGGGCTCCTGGCCGCGAGATCGTCGGACGCGCTTTTGGGGAGTTTCGAACTTCAATTGAGCCGCACTCGCTATGATTTTCAAGATGGGCTCGCGCAATGCAGCAACTGTCCGAATGCTGCGAAGGAAATTCGAAGTCGGACACGATTTGACGACTTCAGGAATTCGTTGTAGACGGGCTCGATTGGTCGTGACCCGGAGACTCTAAGAAATTGAGAATTGTCCTACGATACTCGAAATGTCCCCGCTCCTCCGCCGTCCGATTTTAACCGCATCGCCGTCGCCGTGATCACCTCGTGCCTCGAGGCTGGGAGCACTCGCGTGTTCTCACAAATCTTCAATCTATAATGATTCAGAGATTTCCCAGCCTGTATCAGCGCCGGCCCTGATCTTATGCCGAATCAGAAGTTCGTCCGACGACGTGCAACCGGTCATAGGAAAATGAGAGAATTGGCGTCAGTCGGTCTAGAGAACAGCTTTAGAGCATGCGTTTACGATGGTCGTCGTTCATCATGAATCTGCGAGTTGTGTCTCGACGATCGACGATGAGCTGAAGGCCTGAAGGCGTACTTGAGCGCGGTCGTTTTCTGCTAAGGAATAAGGGGGCTCCCAGTGAGCATCGCTCTGCGTCGCAGTCGGTATTGTGATAACTTATCACAATACCGGCACGGTCTATCTTATCACTGATAAATAGACCGTGCCGTAGGTCAGACTTGTTGGACTCCGGGTTCCCTGACGAAGATTCCGGAAGAGTCACATCGCGAAGGAATCGACTCGTTCGGCCCGAGCTCGAGAAGCGCGTTTGGGGGCACGTCAATCGATTTAGCAACGGCATATTGCAATCACATCCGTCGAGCGGATTTTAGTACAAATGCGAAGTTCGTTCTCGATATCACACTGAACACGAGCTGATTTCTGAAAAGTCAAAACACCGAAACATACATGTATCATCGCTTCATATATTAACCAAATCATTCAAGGGACCGGAGGGGCACTCTGCAGCAACACGGAATAGAGAATCTATGTTTCCATTCGAGCCTCAGACAGAGGAAGAGGGACCGAATAACTTGGGCCGAAATTGCGAAATTACTCTGGCACTGCTATCTCGCGAGGTTTGTGCCCACCGTTTCCCGCGATCAGGAAATCCACTGGATAATGAGTACGTTGACGGAGCAAGGAACTCGTCGACAACATTGACCCTGAATCAGACTGGGATTTCGCTCTCTTTCCCCAGGTTTTTCATTTTTTTTTTACCCACTATCTCCTTCGGGGGCCAGGCCCCTGGGAGGCCACTAGGGCTGCGCCCTGTCTGCGGTCGGGTCGGCTATGGCCTAATATCTATTTCGGTATTCACCCGAGAAGAGAGGGAACCATAGAAACCTCTCTTGAAGTAGCCGGCTCTGGGATTCGAACCCGGAACCTCCCGCTCGAGAGGCCGCCGTGTTTCCACTGCGCCATCCCGTCGGTCAAGGTTTTCGAGGAGGTCCTACTGCAGCTCCACCCCTTGGTTTGCCGCAGCTGGGCCTAAGCGCCCCTACTACTGCCCATTTGGAGGATGTTTGGCTGCATAAATACGATGCTAGAATGGCGACACTTTTTGAAAGTCAACGACAATATAGGAGGCTGCGGAAATCGCGCCCGTTGGAGCGGGTAATCCATTAGTGCCTTCTCCCGTTCATGACCGATTTGGCCGGATCGAGCCTGAACATTTGGACCAGAGTCGGGAGCCATCTTCGAGTTCATCAGATGCAAATCAACGCCTGACGTCCTCTCCATCCTTCAACGTTGTCCCAAGCTCCAACCGCTCGGAATAAACGGTAAGGCGGGATGATCGTGGTGCGCGGATCCTCTCGAAAGTTCTACCGATCTTGATCGATGACTCAGCTCATGAGTTAAGATGAGGAACATTTTCAGCCATTGATATCCACAGATTCTACGCAGAATATTTGGGATACGTGATGACACCTGATTCTTGGCGCATACTCAAGCCCCCTGAATGCACCTGCCTCGACGCAGTCCGAGACTCTTCGCCTGTCGTGAAACGCTTCTTCGCGGACCTGGCCTTGTTTGATTTTTCAAATTCATCAAATTCACTCACCAGGCTTTCAGAATGGGGATCGTATATTTGGCCCTGGAATATCTCCACACACACGACTGCCCCTTGACAGACCTCGGACTCAGCAGCATAAATTCAAGTCACGGTCGCTTGAGTGAGTTACTGCTCGTTCACTGCCTGAAAATCACGGACGGCGGACTTTCGACTCTTCTTCATCGCGAACCGTATCTCAGGAATTCGATTGTACATGCCTGCTACAAGATGACGATAGCGTAGGTGCGTGAAGTTGAGAACTCATGTCCCCGACTTGAATGCTTGAGCTTCCATCTGACAAGGCAAGAGCGGAGGCGTTTCAGAGAGCGCAGAGCCTCGGTGTTCACTGCGCCTCTGTGCGGGCCTTCAGAGGAATACCCGATCTGATCATAACGATCTTGATCTCGAGCCCATCGATCGTGCTGCATGATGATACCATTTCCAACCTCCGGAGCGCTTTTGTCGCCATTCATGAAGCTCCCTCGACAGAGGGGAACATATGCATTGATTGGCAACTCTCGGAGAGTATAAACAACGTTATGATACACTCCGAATAGGGGGATTTTTCAAGAAGCACGGGTCTATGGAGATTGTCCTCGAGGTAATCAATAAACTACAAGATAGCAGCATGTCTTGAGGCATCCAAGAGATGGGAGAGACTGGCCGAGAAATCAGCGGGGGAATGATCGGACGATTGGTTGGCAAGTGTTGTACACAACGAAAAGAGAGAACATCATTGGTAGGCTATTGCGACCTCGTCGAGACGCGGTGCAACCGTCCCAATCCAGCGACGTGGAGTAGTTTCGACGGAGCGGACCTGGATTGCTCACCCCTCGAGCCGGCCTCGTCATTCTCCCTCAAATACAGGGTCGAGCGTTTATCGACGATTCATTGGGAATAGAGAAAATCAGGATATTGTGGATCCGATCGCGGAACACTCCTCAGGGACCCGCTTGAGTCTTTGCATACTTTGGAGTGGCTTCGAAACTTCCAGCGATATCGTGATGCTCCAATAAATGTACGTATGGGTTCAAGCCGCGGTGCGACGCTAACGCTACTGCCTGCTCATTGCTCTTGCTCTTACTCTGCTATCAATTCTACACATTGTTGCAAGACCGCGTTTTGCCCGCCTTCCCCTGGATAAGGCGCTCCCCATTGTTTGTTCCCTCCCATCGTGTTTCGGAACGAAGTTCTTGGGAGTCGCGCTCCTTTCTAGTGATTCGAGTATCTGAAAAGGCCAGCGGTTACATCGAGGAGATTGGGTGTTTGACAGTCTTCCCGTTCGCCAAATTTACCAGGCGCGATTCTGACTCTTCTCAATGTGTCGCTCCAGTGCTGATGCTGAATGTTGTAGGTAATTTACGCAAACAGCTTTCCGGAAAACATATTTGAACAATTTAACGGAGCATATTTCCAACAATATTGACGTCGTTCGTTGCTCACGCCAAGAATACAGGGGAAGAAACGCTTTCACCTTGATACTGGCAACGACGAATCTGAAAACCTAGCTTTGGCATAGTACCTAAAGATGAGTGCCACGCACGAGTTTCACGTGGCAGAACGAGAAATTCGACAGCCTGCCTAATCCGGAAAGCAGGGCACACGGCCACCTCTATTTGTTTCGGGCAGCTAACTCTGTCTAGCCGTCGGATTTTCGAGCGAAGACCGAGCTAGACCGGTCCGAAGCTCAGGCGATACTTTTTTTTTGTCCACATCTAGTTGACACGATTGAGAGATTGAATTATATTCGAGGTCGAGCTGGCGTGAGATTGGTCCACGGTGCGATTGTAACTTGTAGCTTTGCCGATGATCGCTAAGAGGTCAGGGAGCCTCCGACCTCGAAGTTTCCAGTGTGATCTTCTGCGACGCGAAAGAGTTCAATCGTGATTGCCTTGATGGCTTCGGCGGTTACTAGCGTGATAGACTCAAAGAAGAAGATTAGAAATACCCAATCCCTCCCTTCACTCATCAATTTCTGATCAGATCATGTCTGCCGTGCAGGCATTAGCGATCGTGAGATACGTCATGCAAGTTTTGGAGCAACTACGAACGATTCTCCTGGTCATGAGTCTCATTGGACCGGGAGAGATCGGTCCCCGTGAACAAGCTCTGAAACTTGCGTGGCCAACGTCATGGGCTGGGCTACCATCGATGAATAGATCGTCAATGAATGTTCGGGTCGAACGATCCGTCATCTGTGGTTCAGTGTACAAAGTATCGGAGTCCACCAGATCTCAAACCCTTGGAGAACCCTTCCGGCGGAAGTTTTCGTTTGGAGGAGCCAGGTCGCTACCGCGATCTTGGAGCTTTCAGAAGGTAACTACATCTGTATCTTGATTCCGAAATTACGGGCTCGTCTCCTCTGGGGAACGCGATTGTTCTGCTCAGACACTGAGCGGATTCGGGAGAGATTATCACCACCAACAGCGATATCGTTCTCCCAAATTAGCTCCCGCGATGCTCATTCGGGAATGGGGAGCTCGAATGTCGAGAAGAGCTCTTTGGAGCAGCAGGAAAACAAGTCAGGGACAACGGTTAACTTTCTGCACTCGATAGAATCCATGGCTCGATGGAAATTGTGTGGGGAATCAATTTCCAGTGCAGCCTGCTGCTCGATTCAGATGTCTAGCGATTCGAGCGAAGGTTTGAAATGCATCAGCGTTTTTTTTCCGAGCATCCGTTTGTTCTTAACTGTCGGAGTTTCGGAAGTTCGTTGGTAAGAGGCTGAACGGACCGGAGTTGTGCACGAGAGCATTAGATGCGGCTCGCTCCCAAACGTTATTCATGCAGAGATGAACGCTTCCGAATGACCGGATTGAGGGAAGATTCTCTCATGCAGCTCGGGAAACCATGGACACTACGGATACGTGCATCAGCGGATACAATAGCCATGGCCGATTGCGGGAGTACTAACATATGCAGTGGCCGCACAGTGATGAGTCATGAGGTATCTGTAACGAGAAAACATCTCACGAACAAGGGGTAGGGATCCTCCTCTGACGCGGTAACTTCGCCTAGATGAATTGGTGACGTCGGAGGTTTCGCACGCCGTGTTGAGTAGAGAAGCTAGCTAGCAACGATGAGAATTGTCTGATATTATGCAACTCTCAAATCAGAACGTTCGAGAATCCGGAAGTCCCGCGAGACTGGAGCCTATCGAGCATGAGCGCTTGACGGGCACGAGGGAGGCCCAAATACGAGATCCTGCCGGAAGGGTGCACTTTCCCTCACCATCGAGGAGGGGTAGGGGGCGATCCTGAGCTCCCGGACAGAATGCTTAGACGAAGCGGAAACAATCGCATCAATAATCTCGAATCTAGATAACCTTCTGTATTGCACAAATATCAATCGAGAGAAAATTATTTCCAGCTGCGTCTTCCCGGGTCCAGGGGACACCGGAAATCTTCGACCGCCTCCCATCGAGTCATTCCTGGATCCGCCAGCGGGGATCGCCGGGTCTAGCAGGCAGATAAGAGTGCCCCTCCTGCCTCGTCAACGTGAAGTTCATGCTGGGCCGAAAAAGGAAAAATATTGACGATTGATGACGCTAACACTCTGAGCAGGAGATACGAGCATTTGGAAACGGCGCGGTACACCCCACAGATCTATGTCGGCATTTGCACCCGCGTCTCCGGTAAAATTGAGGTAACAGCGATTTTTGAACGGTCATACATATCTTCAGATTCGCCAATTTGCATCGACAATCCCTATCCAGTTCCCCTTCGCAGCGAGATCTGAGTTTCCACTAGGGAGAGGAGCAGACAGTGTAACGGGCAATTCAAACGATGACAAAAGGCGTCCGTGATTTTGGACACCGAAAGAAGTGTTTGATGCGCCGTTCCATGAGTTTCGTGGCGACCGTATATAGGCGCATAGCTAGGTTCACTTCGATGGGAGGGGGGGGGGGGGGGGAGTCGATATGAAACATTCCTGCACTACCTCGGGGTAACGTAGAATGGCGTACGATGCCTTTCGTATTTGACATCTCTGCCAACCGATCGTTTCCCTATGTAACCCGCGTAACGATAAGTGGTGTTATTCGTAAGCAAGAGGTGGCCTCAAGCTCAGGTTTCACTGCTTACGGCGTTCCTTACAATTAGGCAGAGGCGTAGGCACGGGTGATTGCTGTGCATCAGGGCCCGGTTTCCCATTAGGCCAACTAGGCCCTGGCCGAAGGCGGCAAATTCTGGGGGGGGGGGGGGGGCGGCAAGATTTGAAGGGAAGCCGCAAATCTTCAGTTGTCTGATATAATCACGCTCCTTTCCGGGAACCCGTCGTCGATTGTTAATTCCTCTTCCGGCACTCGCCTAAACTGCGCCTAGGAAGAGGTTCAATTGTCGTTGATGTCGCGACGCGGTTTGAGGATTCTCGTGTTCACGTGCCCGTATTGTGACGGTACCACCGTGCTCTTCTCTGCTTGGAGTAAGCGTAGCGATTCCGGATTTTTGCACTGACATCCTCCAAAGAATTCTCTGTGTAATGTTCGAGCAAGTCATCTTCAGTCGGCGGAAAATCGAGCATTCTCTGCGAGTTATCCCTCCGCGGGAGAGACACGAACCTCGATGCGACACTGCTGATATGGTGCGAGAGTGTTATGTACAATAACCCCGATCCTCGAGAGACGTATCCCTATCTCATCTCACTGTCGTCCCTCCACATCAGCGAAGCGCCGCAGCGGCTGGTCATAGGACGCGGACGGCCGAGATGCATGGCATGGCAACAGTCCTTCCGCGCGCTGGTCGGAAGCTTCGCCGTACTTGTTAGGTAATGCGGTTCGAACAGGACTTTCCAGATGCGACGGCCACTCGACGCTCATAGCCCCTACAAGTTTCTTCAATGAACGCGATTCATGATGTAAAGTATTATATATTTAACGATAAACTTCCATTTTTTCCCTTACCGAGATGAGCGGAGACTGCTATCATAGCTTCTCCGTCTTCAGCGAGCCTTTCATTTTCGAGATATCCTCCCTCCCGAGCGAGTCTCTTGGGGGAACTGCTGGCACTGCCGGGCTCGTTCCCGACAGAAACGAGAAGACGCATTCTTTCCGAGCATTCGCGTGCTCCGACTCGCTCGGTCTGCAATAGCTCCTTCGCGATTTCAGTACCAACCATTGCCGTGCTGGTCTAGTCTGCATAAGTAGCATCGCTCGATGAACTTCTTTCCTACTGCATCCGGCCTCATTCGAGAAAACTCTCCTCTCACCTTCAACGGTGTTCCTCCGTCGACATCGCCGAGCAAATGATCGTTCCAAAACATCGAGGGGAACGAACGTGAGGTTTGCGGCGGGCGGAGCTTACGTGGCTAAGTCGTGGCGCTGTTCTCTATGCCCTCACTTGCAGGGCAGTAATCACCACATTCACCATAATTGACTTGATGCTTCGCTTCCAAGCACCGAAGTCAGACTCGTTTCGGTCGACTCCGGGCTAGCGTGCTGCGAGCCCGCCACACTTCGTGTCGGGAAGGTACACCGGTCTCCTGACTAATCATCCAGAATCTCTGCCGCGTCCGACAGGAGACCGCTCAGAGCTCCTGCAGGTTTAGTCGGAGAATGCACGGATTATCGCTTCAGATGCCTCTTGGACGGGTGTTCCCGTCAGAGTACGCCGCGCCGTCGGCAGGCGCGGAGGCCAGCGTGGAAGCCAATACTTGATACAGTCCGCTGACGATTCGCTTCATCACCGACATCTGATGCCACAATTCCAGTTCACGCCGCCGCGGCTTCCTGCGACTCCGATGCAGACTCCGATGTGATTCCGGTACACGCAAGCGTTTTGAGAGGGGTGCCTGTGAAAGACTCGTCAGCTCCTTCAGCGACAGGATCCATCCACGCATGCACAGACAACCTAAAAGGAGCCCGACCGACCGCCGAGATGGGGTCAGGCTGAAAAAAACTTGTTCGCCTTGAGAGAAACGGAATCTCGAGAGAAACGCAATCGATCAACCGTGATCGTCGTCCCGCGCTCGAAATCGCAACTCGTGTTTCAACACTGTTCACACACGTTCGTGTGTGAAAGCTCTTCACACTCCGCGTTCCATCAGAAGGGAACGCTGGATGGCCACAAGTGGTAGGTTGCCTCCGACTCGACTGTTGCGAAATGCGATGTTCGGAAACTGTTCGGTTTCGTGCTACGGGAGAGCCTGATCGTAGCCCATATGGACTCTGCGAGTACCTCATTCCTCTGCTGGTCCTGATAGGAGCTCTGGAGGACACAGTATCGATACTTGAATCCCGTTCGATTCTCTCGGTCGGAAACGTATACTGTGAGCAACGACTTCATCTTTCAACATGGGAGATGATTCGAGCCCTAGGCGAGACGCAGAGTAGCTCTCTCCCGATTCCTCCGCTCTTGCCGAGCTCTGAGGATGTTTGTGAAGGGGAACGGGATCCGGGTACTCACCATTCTCTTTCGTTGCCGAATGAGCGCAGTAGACAGAAGGCTTACATCTAACTCAAATTCCAGGCGAGTCAGCGAAGAATCTAGCGTCCAGGACATTCTTTAGAAAGCCCCGTTTATATCCCTGGAAAGAATTTCAGTGCCACCTCGGTGGCAACGCAAAGTGGCTCCGTGGAAACGAGCGGGAAGTGACGCAGCTCCAAACAAGTGCGAATGGGACCTCCGAAGCACTTGCTACCTGACCAATATCTTGAGCCGAGCAACTAATGAAGGTTCTCTCAAGGGAAATTCTCAGGAAATTCAAAGCCGTTTTGGAAACTTGCTCAGAATTCTCCAGAGCCGAGGACAACTTTCTCAACATTCGGCGGTACCTCATCCGTTGACGACCAGCGAGCTGATTAATGATAGTTTGTCGATTGCAGAGACGGTTTTGCCACGAGTCGGGTCCGAAACCTCCAGAACTTCGTGAGCTGGCCTCCCTGAGTCTTCCCGCTGGCGTGAGGGTTCGGAAAAAAATTGGAAGTTTATCATTGAATCGACTTATTGCGGTTCGTTGATCAGCAACACTCCTCGAATCTAGGTCTTTACGGAACGCAGATGAGGATGCCGGAAACGTACCGATTCGGTCGTGAGCGGAGCACTCGCAAAGAACGGGAAGATTCTGAGACGATGAGATACTCGCTTACAGGTGACACGACAAGAGTGGGTTTCATCTTCGCGCGGCGCTCGGGATATCGAATCGAAGCTGTTGTTGTGAGCCTTATCTCATATTCCCATCGGGCACGACCAGAATTTTTTCAGGACAAGGAAAAGTCTCAAGAGCGAGCCGGCGAAAGTTGATCCAAGTAGTTTGAACAGGTGCAGTGGCCGACATCTGAGCGCTCAACACAGTATTAGAGAGCCAACTTCAGAAGATCGGAGCATATTGGTTGTATGGGCTCTGCCCAAGCCATGGAACGAGATAGAACATTTGAGCAAAAACCGAGAAAAAATCTTGTCTCTCTGTCGTTCGCCCGCTCCGTGTTTCAAGAACTGTTCGTCGGTTCGCATTGCGTCGTATTGCGGGCTAGTGCCATTGCCCTAGTCTGATCTCGGATACAGCGCCCGGATGCGGCAAATATGATCGGAGTGAGCATGTGCTCTATGTGGCGTTGCTCCCGCTCTGATTCCTGACTCCATGCATAGATTCTAGATTCTCGACAATAATGTTGGAGCTTCTATGCGATCACGATGACCAGCGCTAGGATTCCAAATCAGTTCCAACGGAGAAACTATGCGTCCTCGATTTCATCAGTGGAATCTCATGCCGAGAGTGATAGTGATTTGGAACGGATATTGTCCCCATGTTCCCTCCAAATTGGGCGTCATCACTCAATTTCCAAGAGGGATATGAAATGAGGTCTACGGCTACCATATTCCTCATTTGGTTCTGTAGCTGAGCCGTCAGTTTCCCTCAAATACGCTTCTTTCAAATTTTGGAGTCATTTTCATCCTGGAAGGGAGTCTTCAGGACGGTTCGCATGATAAACTCATGAGTCGCGCATCTTCGGGAGCTCCGATAAGGCGGAAACTCTCGGGAGTATTTGCGATGCATATTTTCCCGGATATGAAAAGTCGGATAGGGATTCGCTCGGCTCCGATGATCCGACGATCCTTCCCCGGCCGATGAATAAGCAATCGCTGATCTGTGGACTTCGGCGTGTAGCAGAAGTCGGTGTGACTCGGAGCCAAAAATTGCATGGGTCGATTGGAAGTCGAGTCCCACGATGTATACCCGCCCTGAGTTTCAGATGAACACACTCTCAATGGCGCCTTCCAGGACTGTGCGGGCATCTAGTAACATCGAAAGCAGGTTTCGATTATTCCCGGGTATTTTCCTCCGGATCAAGAGCCAATTCGCGATCGTTCCTGACGTTCGACAATTCCCGATACTCAATGAGGCCACGATTCTGCTCGCAGCTGCAATCTTCACGGATCCAATATACGCCAGAACGCGCTGCGCGAGGTGAACTCGGGGAACATCGGCTGTCTGCTGTTTGATATCCGCGACGATGACGACAAGGTCCTATATCGTAGCAAATATGAACAAAGCTTCCTCGGCTGGACCCGGTCGTGTGGATTTGGAATATATCTATCCCGATACGTCTCTCGGAGCTGTCGTGTTCTGCGCTGTCCTACTTCCACTGGTCTCTCAGCAAGGTTACCCGGAGCTTGTATCCTGAGGGGGACGCGACAGCGGGCGGGACCGTTCGCTCGTTACTTCTACAGTCGAAAACTAGAGTTTTTATGAGAGGATATGTTCACTTTTCCTTCCTATTACGGCGAGTCGATGGGAGTAATCATACCTGCAGGTATCGTAACAGCGAAATAAAGTTCGAGCTCAATGAAGGAGGAGTCAGGATGATAGGGATTGACGACGTTCAAGTCTCCATCTATGTATCCGGCATTGGTCGGTGTTAGTTTATCCAGCTCAGAACTGCGCGCTCGTAGAGCTCTGGGTGCGGAGTTGCATCCGAGTCTCCAGTTTTCCTTCAAAATCGATTATCTCGATTGTTGAGGAACCTTCCGACCGACACAGTGCGATGATATCGCGGTCCGTCATCAATCATTGGTACGTCGGCTCGTCTTTGGATCAGTCTTCCCATACGCAGAGCATGGTCCGGTTTTGAGGTTCGTTTGCCCTCTGCAGCCGTTCCTTTCCTCTGAGAACTGTTCCCTTCCTCCTTTGCGACCCTTCCCGAGGAGACTCTCGCAGCAACCGGCTGGTTCACTGCAGCCACATTCTGACGCATCCTTTCAAGCGCCTGTGTGTTCACGTATCGTTGGTTCACCTCCATTTTTCCCGCGCAACCATTGCTCCCAAACTCAGCGTCGACAAAAAATGCATTCCTAGCTCTTGTCGAGTGAATTCTAGACCTCTGTTTGCTCGCTGCAAGCAGAATATTCCCGGAAGAGCAGGACTCATTTGCTATCAATCCTCCTTGATCGCCAGCAATCAGGTGTGTAGCCTGATCCTGAAGATTCCCGATAGTCTGACCCACTCATCTTGCAGTGGCATGCCCGCTCCCCCCTCCTGATGCATGAATTCCGCTTGTGAAAATGATGGTGACATAAACTCTGCACATGAACTCATCTTAATCGACTTGTTGATCCGTACCGGATGATCGGAGGCACATCCGAAGAAGTCAGGAAATGGAATGGTGCCAGAGTCGAGAAGCCGAAGACGCGACGAGGCTCAAGTCAGACGAGAAACTTCAGCGGAGTCGGCTCTTTCCTTAGAGGAAGCAGAGTCAAATGAGCCCGTGATAAACGGAAAACTCCTTCTTTCTCGTTATTCGCGTGGCTGGTGCATATTGCAGCACGGTCCCAAGCGTAATGATAACCACAGCAGTTGGGGGACTCGCAAAGATTCGGACGGGAGTCTGAATTTATTCATGCCGGCCTTCCTTCAGCGACCGTGTACTCTCCGAACCGAGTCCGAGTGCAGCTGCCTTGGTGTTTATTCTCTCAATCTTCTCCTGTCCACGTGTCGTAAGGAGCTCAGAATCGCAGGAGGAAAATAACTTCGCTTGACGGGTGGAGTTCAAAGCAGAATTATCAAGTTCAAAATGTCTGGGCGCGTACATCAGCGGACGCGGAGCCGACGCCTTTCCTAGGCCGGACGGCAACTAGAGATCGTTCCGTAATTGGCTTGATGCTTTGCACGCGAGGACCAAAGCCAGACCCGATCCGCCCTGGAGGGCAGGTCGTGTTCCTGCATTTTTCCTGCCATCCATCGCGTTCTCTGCCCCGCGCCACGCACGAGGCTATCTGCGTCCCCGTATCTACATCATCTGCTGCTCTTCCCGGGGAGCGTAAGATATCACAGCCGGCTTCACTGACTAAAAGATAATATTGGATCAGTCGAGTCATCCTGTTTCTCTAGAGGATTACGCGGAACTTCTGCGAGCCCAAATCCGTTGTTGCTTCCATGCATTCTCGCAGAGCAACCGGATCGCTGAGTTTCGCTGCGATTTTGCGGCGTGCGACCTGCATTGTGCTCGCTGCTCACCGAAAATGATGAGGCATCGCTAGCAACGATGGGTTCTATGGGCTCATCAGTCGCAAATTCCGAAACTTACTTTAACGACGATGGTGCGTGCTTCCCGGCTCATACTCGTACATTTCGGAAGGGAGGTCATGAGCTCGTGTGCGGGAAAACTCTCCCTGTGCTCTCGATCGAGACTTTGACTCACAATCGGGACTTTCACTCTCAATCGAGACTAGATGGTTATAGGATGTCAACGGAACGTGTTTCACGTTCCCTAGGGTCACTCTCTGAAAGGAATACACGTTTCGCGACAATGCCTTCCTCGGATGAATTTAGATTGAAGCCAATGAATCCGAAAACAAGGGGGCACTTCTTGAATCGAGGGATATAAGCCCGTTTGTGAGCGAGCCGCTCCCGTTCGCCGATGCGCGGCACGTCGGATAACACCCCCTCACTCGTCAGCTGCAATCGGCGAGTTGTTTTCGGCCTCGCTCTTCTGTTCAGCTAATCGAATCGATCAGATGCTCTTCTCACGAAAGTCCTGACGGGAGTCTCATTCCTTCACGTGGCAAGCGTCTTTTCTAGAAGTCTAAATCCGTCCCGCGAGGTTCTGTCATAGCAGCCGACAGGCTTGTGGGCTATTGTTGCCTTCAAGGTGATAGCCTACAGGCTCGAGTCGACGTTCTCTTACGCCTCTGAACGGCATTCTCACCGTTAACGTTCGTGGAGGCACATGCTGCCCGGAAACGGCGAACCGTTCCAGAGCGCGAAAAATAGCTAGGTTTTGGCGTCCAAATTCCTATTGCTGAGTGCAGTGCATTATGGTACTACTTTGTCATCATAATTTCCACTCTTGACTGAACCGAGAAGATGGGTCGTCCCCCGTTTGTCGTCGCGATGATTTTGTCGCTCGTTTGTTGTCTCGGAACTCGGTTCACAAGGTTGGAAATATACCTCAATCGACTCTGTCATGAGATCTTGGATTCTCCCGTTCCGCTTGATGGACTTCAAGGGCTCGCAAGAAAAATTCCGAAAGGAGGGAGTCAGACGAGCGCTCCTGAGGACTCGGAGAGTCTTCCCGGAATGGAACAATCGCTCCAATGCAAGTCTTATAGAGCTCTCATGTGACTTCTGTCACTTTCCTTGCTGGGACTCCCGGAACCTGCGCAGAGTGAGTATCGTTTTCTCGGGATGGTTTCCCGTGTTCCCATTCGCGTGTTCTTCAGGTGCGTACGCCACCGTGCATTGAACTCAATATCCATCGGCTTTACGCAACGTTGCCAAGCCGTGTGGTATCGGTGAATCGATCTCCAATATCTGTGGCTGATGAACTGCGACGTCGATGACCAGAATCGAATAAGCAGACCAATGAGAACGCACCACCCCGTGTTCTCCGCGGCATCCGAATCGACGCGGGTGTGAATGGGAACTAGATGGACTCAGTCAGCATGGTTAACCAGGGACCCTTTCCATGGCTGTCACGTTGTATACAGCGGCGTTTCGAACCCGTGCTCGTTTAGATAAAACTCACTTTCGACAAGAGACGCAGTGTCTCGATTCAGAGAGGCAAAGATTTGCGTTCGGAGCACGTCGGCCGAAGAATACGGTGGACGTCAGGGATCGAGTCAATGCACGGTGCCGCTCGGAAATGGAAATCAATGATTGAATCCACAGCGCTCAGTCGACCGGGAGAATGACCGCAATCGGCTGCCGAGCAACGCGCTAGATCTACCCGTGTCAACGATAGAGGGTTGTTCGTCGTCTTCGTCGTTATACCTAAGGCGTGGGGAATGAGACGAATGTATGCAACGAAGACGTTATCTGATTGTGAAGTGAGAGCTTTCCTGGGAATGCTCCGCTGTGCGGTATTGGGCCGTTCACCAGACACCGTGTTCGGGCACAGACACACACAGCGACCCGTGTGGAAACTCCCTGTCCTCTCAACACGAATGGAGGAACACCGAGTTCTCCCGGCAGAAGCCATAGAGCGAAATGCGTATCGGCGAATTAGCGTCTCCTCTTGTCATTCGCATTGGGCATGGCCTCTGCGGAATCCTTGCAACATTGCCAGCGCAACAGCCGCAACGCCCAGAGCACAGAGATCGCGCATGCGATCTGTGATGCGGTCTCGGTTGACACCGATGATACACAGAAGGCTGAAAAGCGTTGTTCTGCTAGAAGCTGTTGCATCGCATTAACTCGCCAACTGGGGATCCACGCACGCAAATGAGATTGCCAGCCAGATGGGGGTGGCAGACGACCCGAGAAGAAACGGAGGAGTAGCGGGCTCGCTCTTATCCTTCCATTCGGCGAGGTCGCTTGCCGCTTGCCGCGCTGGTTGCTCAGTATATAACTTTGGTGACTGTTGAGTTAGCTTACCCGGAGACTCGGTACGGACCCTTCCGGACTCATCCATTATATACGAACGCTTATTGGAATTACAAAAGATTTCTGCTGGAATGGCCGTATCCCGAGAGAAACTACTCAACAACAGTGGCAATCGCTCGGAATTAGCTTGGAACTCTGCCGGGGTCCCGAGCGAAACACGGGGTTTTCGAGTGCCCAGCGAAGGAGTTCAGGCTCCTCTTTCCATGAGCTCTTCTTTCGGCTGTCGTCGACACTGTCTTCGCTCCGCTTTATTTAAGGGTCAGAGAAGATACGAGAAGAACAGCGAGAAGCTCTCGGAGATTGCAGTGGCCATTGTTACCGCTTTCTCTGCTGCGAGCATAGTCTTCCTAATATTGTGGCTGACTGAGTTCATAACGCAGAACCTACGCGGAGAGCATCTTCCACCCATCCGACGTCTCGCGTCTCCTCATGGAAGTGGACGCATAGCTCTATGTTTCTGTGCCGGTGGAAGCTCATCCGATGATGCAGTTCGCATGTTTTTCTCAGCGTGCATTTCAACTCGGAGGCCCTGAGGCTCGCTTTATTCGAATCTCGAGCGTCTTCTGAAAGAGAAGCAGCCACCGCCCACTTTTGCTCGATATGGCGCTGAATTTTTGCTTTTATGTGCCGGAGGCTCTTAAGGGTCATGCATCACCCAACTCGCTTGGTGAAAGTGAAACGACTTCACTCTTCCGAGCAATAAAGAAACATCACACAACGAGCAAGAACAAAAAACTGCGCGCAACGGGGCACGCCTCCGAAAACCAATCAGAATCGAATTTTTGTCGCTGCGGTCCTCCGCACGGAATCGTTTGGGCGAAGTTCCCGGTCGTCGATGCAGGTGCTCGACTGCAGTCAGGGATTCATGCGCATTTGCATGAAACGCTAATATTTGTTCCGAGGCCACGACGTTGAAATGGCCATGGAAGAGGAAACGGGTTCAAAACTTTTGCGCGAAGAAGCAGTGGGGCTCTCTTGCCCCTTTCTGATTGCTCCTGCATGGAGTGAGTGATCGACGAATATATTTTCATTTGCCGCCCGGCTATAGCGACCCCAACAAGTCCCATCACTTCCTTCACAAGGCGTGTAAGTGTTCTCGATTGTTTCATGGCAGACGAATGGGATGTCTATCTTTCACAAGGGCCCGCTCTCACTGGCGCGGCCTCTCCTCACCGGATCTTGGAACTGACACCGAACCGAAAACGCGGGTCACGCCGAGAGTAACCATGGCGATAGCGATGACAGCGATTCCTAGCCGATATGAGGTTGCCGATGACCAGGCCTCACCGAGTATGCATGGTATCCCTCGACTATCAGGCCGAGGGTATCTTCTGCGCAAAATGATCGACGAAATTGTGTTCGTACTCTCTAATATCTGAATCTCGTGTCTGCCTGCTGGCGTGTTTCGGTTTTCAAGTCCGAGCGCGAATCACTTTTCACGATTCTGTCCTGGAGGATCTGAGAAGAGAATCAGAACGTATGAAATGGTACGGAACGTACGGAAGAGACAAAACATATCCGCTGAGAGGGAAGCTTGACGTCGTTCGATGAGAAAGTGGAAGAGAAGAAAAAAAGAGGACTGGGTAGGAATGTGTATATACATTCCTGTCCCGATGCGCGAGGGCGCGAGAAACGAATAGCGACGAATGAACGATTCCATTTTTCAGGAGCATGGCTTCCATTGACGACCAGCAACTGTCAGACGAACTAGCTGACATTGATCTCAATGACCCTGAGCTCGCTCAGGCTGCTTCGAAGATACAGAAGCAGTTCCGAGGCTTCAAGAAAGCCAGCGGAGACTCGAGAAAAGTAGCGGCGGAAGCACCACCACCGCCTGTCGAAGAAGTAAAAGATGAAGAAAATCCCAAAAAAGAAAGTTGCGCGGAGGAAGAAGACGTGAGTGACGGCCTGATTATCTACTCTGTTATGAGGTCGGATTTCTCGAGGCATTGTTCGATGAGATGTTCCTCGTCCGTGTCGTCCAGCAATGGGACCTCTCGGAAACCGGGATACTTATCGATTACCTTCAGAGAAATCTGAGTTGCCTCCAAGAGAGCTCGAGTTTGGCTCTTGTGCCCTTTTCGGGATGTTTCGAGGAGCTTCAATTTCTGATCGGTTTCATTTGCAGGAGCTTGCCGATATCGACCTCACGGATCCTGAGCTGGAGAGGGCAGCGGTGAAAATTCAATCCACTTTCAAAGGCTTCAAAACGCGACGTGCTCCACAGAATTAGTTCTCTTCCGCCATGTATGACCTCAACAACCCCGACGGTTTCGAACGTCAAGAAAAAGATGCGCACGTCGTCCCATGAGAGCTCAAACCTCGGAGCTCGCGCTTGTGCAGTGCATGCAGCTAATCCCGCTACATATTCCAAACATATCGATTGAGATTCCAGTTTAAAGATGAAACGCGTCAATCAACGAAAGTTTGTAAACAGTTTTGCTTTATGTTTCCATTGAGAGCACGAAACAATCAATTTCCGGGCCACTTGCTGACCTCGGAGTGTCCACAACCACGAGAACGCATGGGAACGTGGGTTCTGCGAGATGTTCACATTCCCCATGAGCCTTGGGTTTGCCGGAGGTTAATCAGCCATTTACCAGGGATCACGGTGCGAGATCAGCATTTGTGGAATCGGGCTCAGCTGCGAAAGAGCTCGAATCTTCCGGTTCGAAAGGGACCAGAATGGATCCCGGTGGCTGACCGAATTCACAAGTTCCGAATTCCCCGTTCATGATGTTACGCCTTAAGACATTTTCACTTCAAGGGATAGGATCGTTACTTGTTATGAAACTTTACACGAGCTCAAGTCAAGTAGGATTGAAGCGAAGAAGTTCGCTACTATGAGTCAATAATTCAAATATGAATCCGCATCTTCTATCTATCTGCAAAGTTCGGCCGTACCAGATAAGATCAACGTCACTTCCTCGAAGAGGAATTCCCGACGGCGCGGTCGACGACTGGTGTGTTACTTCCCGCGGATCGGAAGATGAGCGAACCACCATCAGATGTGTCAGCGAGCACCCCTCTGTCATCTACGGATGTAACTTTGCTCCTGAATGCATGACGTCTCGCATGCTTCGTCGCATCGATCTCCATTAGCGCCGTCGAGATTTGATGAATACTCGACTCCGGGACGAGGAGGGAGCGGACTCTTTTCTTGTACCTTTTTGAAGAACGCAAGGAATGTTTTTCGATTCAATGCAGCTATTTCCCGAATCTTCGCAAACCCCGAACTCTTCCTCTTGGGGGGTAGGAATTCGATAGCCGATGCCGCCAATAGCAAAACCAATCGTAACGGGGATCCTAGTTCTCGGGAATTCACAACATTCTATACTATTTGGAATTTCCTCGAAGACCTATGGATGATATAGACATATCATTTGGTGGAATTCATTTCGAAGTTATGAATAAATAATACGCATCTTTGCTCGTCGATCGGGGCGATATTTTCATCATCAGCGGACGTGTTTATCAGGTCAGACGACGTCTCCTTCGCACGTGTTGCGGAGCAAGAGAGATTTGTCAGTTTGGGGGAGGCTTTCGAA